>OU538800.1:7512500-8137500 GCA_912999815.1 Campaea margaritaria
CAAATGAAGACGTTTACCATTGCGACTTGTAATCGCAGCTTTGAAATTGGTCGGCAGAACGTTAGCGTCAGAATGGCTGGGAGCCTGTGGAGTCTGGCATTCAGCGTTTATTCAAGAAATGCTAAATAATAACTTCTATTTACCACCTTCTCATACATAATTGGTGTTCATAAAATATTGTAAAAAGTTGACAGAATCAGATGTTACTTTGAGGAAATGTATTATCGAATAGTATTTTTTAATATGATTTTTACCTCTTTGTACAGCATGAACAACGCAGAATTTTTAAAAGTGCATAGTACCATAATAGCTACCTATTTGACCCTAACAAATTTCAGTGATACACATTAATGAACATGAAATCATGATACACAGTTATGTGCACATGACACTAATCCATAGGGCTATCGTCATAAATCTGTTAATACATTACAGGCTTGTGCCAAAGCTGCATACGCACCGGTAGCCAGTAGCCCACTTCATGCATCGGTGCTCGTTTTATGAAACACGTGGTATGCACGCGTGCCCGGCCCCGGGTGATGCTTGTATGATTATTTAGTTTAATTGCCAGAAATACAAAGGATATTTGTATGGGAAGTGTATCGTGGTTCGTGAGTGATCGGCTATAGGCGGAAATCAGTACTGTTATAATGTTGGACTTGTTTTTATAGCCAATTATTTGCTTTTGAAAAGGTGGTGGTCACGTATACAAACGCAAATGAGTTTATAACTCTCATGCTATCCTTAACAACCTACAACACAAATATTACTATGGTTCATATTGAAAAAATCTCTTGGAGCCCAAGTCGAACGATTTCTTGAAGCGCAGTGATATAAGCGTATAGTTTCGTTATATAATAAAGTTTAGGTACGTTTAGTTTTTTGATCTTTACATACATACATACATACAGTCAAGCTTTTCTCCAGTTGGGATAGGCAGAGACTACATCTTTCCACATGCTACGATCCCAGCGGAAAGCAGTACACCAAATCCCTGACACCCTCTACTGGTTTCTGGAACTAGACCAATAAGCTGTGTATTGTCTAAACGTGGTCCAACATTCATCGTAGCATTCGTAGCGAAGTGGCTTTCTGCAGCCCACTCTTCGCCCCCTCGGGAAACGCGACGTGACGGGTAGCGAACCAGGCCGCCGTAGCGTTCCCGCGAGCAGCTAGGGAAGATGGAGGGTTTTTGACCTTTACCTAATAAATAACCAATGGAAGCAAAATCTATCAGCGAATGTCTTAAGGCGGGGAAAACGAGGTTGTATACAGACATTCATATATTCACAGCTCTCAGACAGTTATGTGGAAAAAAGCATTCTAGTTAAACTTTAGCTAACAGTTTATCTTCAGTACCAGTATTCTTTAGTACTTATTCTTCTCTCTAGACTAGATTAATAATGGTAACCTTGCAGTAATCGCAACTTCTGTCGTAGTCATCAAATATGTGCTCTGTGCCTGCCTTATCTTTATTGTACAAACTAGATTAGTAACAGCATACCTGTATCTAAGCCCTCGTAAGTGGCCATTTCCCGTGTGAGATTAATTCGCAGAATATTGCCAACAACATGCGACACGTCAAAAGTAATGTTGTATTTAGCAGTTAGGCATGATCTTATAACATAGTCTTATTTATATTAGAGTTTAATAAAATTGAAACCAGCATCCGTTAAAGATTATGATTTTTAGCCGTAGCGCTTGCTTGAAAACCGAATTTATATCCCAACCGGACCTGAAATATAACCTTTAGAAGAATTAAATATAAGAACCGCTAGAGGGTTTAGTTCTTTTTCTTTCAAAGGAAAAGATAGAACTGCCGGTGATCAAGGTTACAATTAGGCGCAGGTTCTTCTCGCTTGGATCTATCTTGGTAGAGCTGTAGCTGGTAGAGACAGCTAAATTTCATGAGTGTTTTGTATGAAAATATAATTAAAATAAGAATCAAATTTCTCGATATGGCACTATTTCACATATCACAATCATACATCCAATCACTTATTTAATGACATCCATCATTGAGCAATCCCAACACATTACCATCCGAGTAATCGAGACATGTTATTTTGCATTCGCCACTTATCAGCAAAAACAAACCGGATGGCTCTCGCAAGAGACTTGGGTAATCTCGACGAGTCAATTTACGCCCTTCTTAACAAGATGTATAAACAAACTTTCGACGCAAAGAAAAACGTTGCGCAGGAGATTAATGTTGCGAAAGTAAGTGCTGGAGTATTTATTGTACGTATGAGTGACCTGATAGAAAGGGGATGTTGATTTTTTGATAAATCGATGCTCGCAAATTAGCCATAGCTAGGTTCAGCAGCTTAACCATATTGTTTTGTTAGGTTCAGAAATAAAATTTCTTTGAAGAATATATTTTACGCTTGTTCTATTCTTTGCAAGTTAGGTACGTAGAAGTAAAATCAATGCCGATACCGAGACAGATGTTGTGGTATTAAAAGCAAAGAAACAGACAAAAATCATAACGTATTCGTGTTCAACTACTTACAAGACGAAACAAATATTTTTTTCCCAATATAATTCTTCAATGAGATCATACACACTGAATATTATACCATAACAGATATGGCTTAGTAGATACTAAGTTTAAAAAAAAAAAAAATTCTATAAATACATTCAAATACGAGGCGAAGTATTTGTCTTTTAAATTAAATTAATAAACATAAACACCGATAAAAATAGCACACATGTTTGTAATTCTTATCAGAATGATACCTCAATGGACAAATACAATTTTATGAATGAACTTGCCGCATTCAAATTCAAGTTTGTCGTGTCTCAGTAGATAATGGGTAGGGCCGCTTTCCTCCCGTATCTAGGACAACTACAAGAGATGGTGGCTCGCACTAACTGAATTGATATTCTGTGGCTAAGTGAAATTAAACACGACAAAGTGACGCGCGGAAATGCCGGCAATATGATACCGAGCTGCTAGAAAGGGCCAGCCAAAATTTTCCCGGAATTTGTGGTGTTTTATAGCTGTTGAGGTATTTATAATGACGTATTTGAGTGCTTGTACAGATTGACCAACTATAAAGGTTGAATAGGAAAGAAATGGAAAGAACAAATCTATAACGCTAAATGTGGATTTCTTAGCTGACAGTGTTTTTAATCATGGATGGGCGCTCATACTGATAAGTTA
Organism: Campaea margaritaria; assembly: GCA_912999815.1. NCBI lineage: Eukaryota > Metazoa > Arthropoda > Insecta > Lepidoptera > Geometridae > Campaea > Campaea margaritaria. The sequence continues at coordinate 7,515,667 of OU538800.1, forward strand.
TTCAATTTGTAGATAAAAATAAGTTTGTTGATGCTTGGGGAGGTAATCATTTTTCTGTGATATCATTTCCAAACTTAAATACTTTAATAATGTTTGAGTTTGTTAGTTAAAGTTTTATAAACATGGCTATAAATATAATTTAGTCTTGTTATGAGTATCCAATTTAGTCATTGTTATAACTTATACATCCGTCAATAAAAATAAGTTTTTCTACGACAAAGAGTTGGTTTTCTTTTCATTGTTTTTTCTCTCCCACAGAAGCCACAACACAGTAAACAGTGCGCGGGCATGTTATTAAAACAAATAAAATATGGAGGGTAACGGAAATATGGTTCTGGCAACACTGATATGATAGGTGTAGGTAGGTCGATTATGTACCCCGATAGAGTTTCTTGCCCGTGGGACCGCCCGCGCGATAATTGTGTTTGCCTACCGTATTGACCGCTAGATGAAATGCGCCTTGTTGTCGGTTCACATTACACGGACTTTTAACGGTGTCTTTGTAGTGTGGAGCGAACGTAATTTTTATCGAATATCTGAATCTAAGATACTGGCCATAAAAAATAGAATGAAATTTTAGTTACGAATAGATCATGAAAGAAAAAAGAAAAGCTCATGAAAAGAGAGCTTACTCTTATTGTACTAGTGGATCAAAGAGTATTATAATAGTAGGTGCACGTATTTGGACCTTTAAGTACCTAACTGAAGTGCTAAGGGATTTGATTTTTAAGGTTCCGCGCTTTTCCTTACTATCTACGAGTAGATGAATCTCAAATACTACACAGATGAATCTGTGTGCAAAACCCGTTTTCCCTTATAAATAAAAGTATTTTGTTGAAGAATAATTCTGAGTATTCCCTCTCTAGATCGTCATATTACTCTCATTAGTATTCCTTATTCAGCACAAGCATTCTGCTCACATCATTATGCTAAATTACACCCTCACGAGAGCACTCACACAAATTGTTCTCTGAAGATATACAAGGAGGTATAATATCTACTGATGTGTGTAAACATGCTTAGTTGGTGACTAACTCAAAGTCTGGGCACATACTTATTATGAAGAAAATGTCAACAAGAACTTTGTCAGCGTCTCTATTGCAAGATTTATTTTTGTATTTGAAAGAGCGCAGGATTATCTTATTGCGCTATGGCACCAATGTTACATGTTTCTTAGTAGTCAAAACGCCCCCTTTCTGTAGCAGATAATATCATCCGTTACCCTTCTCTACACTTGCATCAATCGAATGAATGCTCAGATTACAGTTGTGAAAAGAATTAAAAAATGCTCAAGTAAACACTAAAGAATAGGTAATTATTATGGTATTTGTGATCTTTCGGTCTTTATATCTACAAAGTTGATTCAGTTCGGTTGGACGTTTAAAAAAACGTAAACGCACATCACGTAATTTATTGCGTGCTCCCAAAAATACTGGCAACCAACAAAAAGACGAAAGGAAAATAAACATAACAGAATCATGACGTTCTTGCGCTATTCCAAATTTGAATAGAAGCGTTGGGGCGTGCTGGTCTAATTGTGTTCGAATTTCGAATTTGATTGCGTGTTCCTGTATTGTTTTACACGCTTTTGTCTGCCCCCTTGTGTTGCGCCGCTCTATAATATCAACTTGACTCAGCAGCTTTGAGACCTTTATTGAAGTAGGAAACGATGAAAATGAATAAAATATTGTACCTACCTACATACAGTTTTGGAATAATAATGAGGAGAACTTTCTTTTGTTTTGTTGACGTTGTTCATAGATCTACTCACAGGGCGCCGTGAGAATACTGTTATTGTTCGTAAATACAATTGGTAATAGAAGTTAATTTTTGTTTGAACATTATCTTTGTGTTTTTTTTTATAAAATAGGAGGCAAAGAAGCATGTGGCCCACCAGACGGTAAGTGGTCACCGCCGCCTATGGACATCTGCAACACCAGAGGCATTGCCGGCAGGAGCATTATAATTATTATGTCATGCCTTCCCGAATCTCTTGGACTTGTGCAAGTGTGCATACTCTATAGTTCCAGATAAATCATGTAATCTTATAGTCATAGTTGATGATGAACCGACTGGGAAGCGTGGGGTCGCGGGTTCGATTTCCCAGACAGGCTCTACAAGAGGAGGTGCCATTTCTGCATTGTAAACTAGCTCTTATTTTAATGTCCAAACTTTACCTTTACCTACATAGTATTCAACTTAACCATCAGTGTCCAACTTCGGTAGTACAAATCTAATTTTATTATCTTCAGTAGTGCGTATAACTTTACTGCATTTTTATGACAGGATATAGATTCCAAACGATATTTTATTACGGACATTATTTGTATTTGTATATGGTCATCTTGCTGTAAAGAGTAACCTATCACAGATTAAAGAGATAAGCTTTTTGGGATCTTCATTTGAACTTCTTACCTACTTTACTTACCATATTTACATAGACGATTTAGTAGATCCACACAAAATAATTATATAATATTTATGTATATATATACCTTCAATGGAGCGTCGAATATCCGAACGAACTCGCAACGTCATGCGTGTGTTTGAACAATTAGTTTGTTCGGATATTAGACCTAGTACTTAGACTCCCGAATACGTCCCAAATCCGTTGAAAATAAATTTGCATGCAATTCAACCATCGACACTAGTGATGACTAGCGAGTACTTACGTTTGATTGATATTCATGATAACGCCTACTAATATTCAATACGCATACGTATTTGTGAAGGACGTGACCGGATAATGCTGATGTCGCGTAGATAAGGATTTCTTAGTTTTATTTGGCCAAAAACAAGATCCTTATATAGTTACGGACCTATTTTGTTGGTTAGATTAAAACTAGGTAGGCAATGCAATTTGCTCGTTGACGCCTTAGAAATAGAGTTTCAGTTATCAGAGTGAATTTGTTGATTACTAGATTTTGCAGACTGCAAAAAAAAGTAATAGAGGTAGCATAAGAAGCAAAGCGGATTTTTCATGGGGCTCTTCAAAGGCTCATATTTAGAGATATATGCATGTCCGATTCCCCTAGACGTGCTTTAAAAAGTCCGATTCCCTTAGGTTACCTTGCGATGTTTTCCTTTACCACAAAATGAACATTTCACAGACTGATTGGTCCGGGAATGATTAACTCTCCTACAAGGTTGTCTAGTGTCCATAGCGTCTGTGTGTTACGAATTCTATGAAAAACATTACGTGAGTGATCGTTTCAATTGCAGTCGAAGAAGTGCGATATCTCGGTCGCTGATCGGTGAAAACAAAACGTCTAGGCCGTGTATTAATAGAAGAACCCGTGCTTAGAAATTCTCACGTTCGTACCGCTGATTCACAAGTAAGATAACGAAGGTTAATGAATTACCACTCTCTCTTTTACGATTTCTGAATCATAAACGCCGAGGCACCAGGCCCGGTAGCCCTAGTTAAAGAAATTAGCACGCCACTTTCATAGGGCCATGGAGCAAATTGCCAATAAAGTGATTCACGTCGTTCATGATGAATCTCATTGGACTCTTCACGCTTGGCTGTTTAAGAAGCAAAGTGCTAAAATTTGCAGGTTTAAATTATATTTGCGGTTTAATAGCCTTGTTCCCGCTACCTTTCTTCGGACGATACAAAATACGAGAAGAGATACTGAAAGATAATAATATAGAAAAATACATTTTCCCAAAGATTCAAACTGACTGGATTAAATAAAAGTGTGACTTGTAGAAAGTGTGGCTTTGGATTTTGTTTTGTGCATAAAAGCATAAAAGCAAATTCCACCAACTAACAACATTTTGAGCATAGAAACCAGAATTATTAAGTGTCAAATTAAAAAAAAAGAAGGCTACTCGGATCAGTGGTTGAATCGGATCACAAATAAAAAATTCGGTCGTATTTAAAAATCTGCGGCTATCCACTTGACGCGCCGAGAATGATTTTCGTATGACGTTACCTCACGGGTCAGTCTGGGCGACGCTTCCCAGAGGATCGCTCTTTTTGTGTGTGTGCGGTTTGGATATATATGGATAGTAACTAGATATGTCATGAGGTACTTAAACTATAGAAGATTATTGGTAGTTAAGTGTCAGCAACAGGTCTATAAGCTTTTCCTGCACGAAAGAACGTGCATGTAAATCTGGTGTAATCTCAGCCGACAATAACTCGTTCACTATATGCCTAGGGCGTTGCAATGAATCGAATTATTAATTAGCGCTGGTTTCCAGGTCAGTGGGCAGTTAAGGCCGTGCTAATGTCAGGTTAACACCCGACTCATTTGAACTCGACAGGCTTGTATTAGCCATGCTGTAAGTACATGTAATAAGGCCGCTTATTGGTATGGGTGTACCTACGCTACAATTGGAATTAGGTTCGAAACTGATTTCTAACTTTTTATCATTCTGTATTTTGTGATCTTGGATTCTGATTAATAGGTAGGTAGGTACTTAAGTATATTACTGTTATTTCTGTTCATTTTGTACATCGGTCAAACGCGCCTTTACGATAAAAAAATAATAGAAGTATACTATATTTTTGGAAACTTAAATGTGGATATATAAATGTTATGTTGGTTTATGTACGCTTCAAAAACTCAAAAAGTTCTGCAGGATCGAGCTGAAATTTTAGCGTGATATATAATCCGCATCAAGGATTCTTTTTATCTATTTTTTTCATCAGTGACATATCAGCGAATGTGCGAATGTGCCACAGCGAAGCGTGGCAGGGTACAGCTAGTTATTAATAAAAATGTTTTAATTTGTATTTTACTACACGAACTAGAATTAATTAAGTAACTCGACTTCCCATTACAGATGCAGTTAATGTGTTTTGATTATTATAAATTCATATAAGTTTTTTTAAACACGGCCATCTAAAAGGGTCTTTAATGGGACTGCATTCATAAAGTAATATAAGATACATTTTTATTACTCTATACCGGCTTTATTGCAGAAGAAGTTGTAAATTCTGTAATTTGTTTTCAATTAACCTATATTGGTGTAAAAACGAAGATCAAACGGCTTTTCTCCGATTGAAATTCAATACTTTCTACAGTACGGGAGGCTATAGCGAAAAAGTTACCGCTCTGCCCGATATTATGTTATGGTAAATACGCCGCAATTACGAACATAATAATCCAAATCTGCTTTTCACTTGATGTATTTAGTTTCTGTTATCCAATTTAATAGCCTTTTATTTTTTAAAAACATCAAACTCTGGCGAAGTTAATTAAATTACTGAAACCTAATCTTGTCTCACTCTCGTCATCAACATAGTTGAATATCTCATGCAATAAAATAGTCTAATAAATAGGATATATTTTCGAAATGCTATCACGTAATAACACGATCGCATACGTAAATCCTAAACTCGGATTCTCTCATCTCAGGAATCAGGAACTACGAGGTCCATGGAAAAAAAAACACCATTCCCTTGTGCGTGTCTCTTTTTCAACAAATCGCGTGTCCAGAGCTTCGACAGAATATTTCGCATGTTACCCTTTGAATGTACTGCCACAGAATAAATAAGGTAGTAAGGCTTGTAACGCGACGCTTGTCCTTCCGCGGAAGGAGCGGTCGCAAATGAAGGCTTGGCCGCACGCCACCGCCGAGTGGATGAATGACTATGCTCGGGAAACATGTCATTACAAATGTGATAAAGTACAACTGTGGTCCACATAAAGCAAAACAGTTCTATGTAATTTGAAACTGTTATGAATATAAAACGCTTTTCAGTAATGAAATATTTGAGGTTTGGTACAGAGGAAATATAGATAGATAGATAACTCTTTATTGACACCAAAATGTATTTACACAGAGAGAAAAAAAAACAAATACAAATCAAACAAATTACAAATATAAATACTATAGCTTAGGTCCATTCCACAATTTTTTGCTAGTTTCCACCCCCTCCCCCCCATCCCCCGCCCCTCCTTTCAGGTCATTCAAGTCAAATAAAAGTTTGACGAGCTTCCTTCAACAGTAAATTATTATCTAAGGTGTATTTTTTGAGCTTTACTCCTTATTGATAAGCCTAACTATTGACCTATTTCGGGTAATTTTCTACTGCCTAACTATTTCGATTTAGTAGTCATCTTCGTTCCCAATTTACTTCCCGTATAGTATTGTCACTGTACGATACAGCATCGCCTTTTTCTTCTGTAATAAATAAACATCTCGCAAGTCTGCGGCCACGATGGAAGATAACACGATTATAATTTTAAATGGCGCTTCTGTAAATAAATCTCCTGCTTTCCATTAACCTGAAGAATGGACCGGAGTTATGAATGAGTCGTGGGGTTCAAGTACCTATCTACGAGTACAAGAGGAATGTTTAGTCTTGTCTTGACTTATCGTGGTTATACTGTATTTTACTAGCTTTTCTTTTTCTGTTGTCATATCTTATAACTTTTCTTCTTAAATAACTTTTCCTATACTTCATTTAATTAGTTCTTAGTCGTCCTTTGTTACCTAAACTATGATCAAAAATTTATATTCGTTATTGATAAAACAGCGAACAATAAAGACGGAAAAAATTGTGGACTAATCAGCCATAGAGAGGCAGTTCACATGTGAATTTAAGTATAATACAAAAACTGATTAAAAACATTTCTTATATTGGTTCTATTTCATAATTAATACTGAAATTAGACTAAATATCTCAATAACTAAAACTAGTTCTTTTATGTTATACTAAAATAAAATGCACAAAAAGTAAATTGCCGACGAGTTCAATTGACTAATTTGATGCTACATTTTATTAGGCCGGTTACTAGCCGCTTAGTCATTTGTCAGCTATAAAAATTAAATAAATGTGCTGGATTAGCGTCAGTCAGCATGTGGTGTCGATCATCCACGTGAGAGTCTATTGACCTGTGATGATGAATTATTATTTAACATGATTGTACGGTTTAACTTATGATTGTCTTTATGTTAGAAAAAAAAGTGGATGTCCGTAAAGTTGGTTTACGGACGATAGTTTAACGTGACAACGTCATAACAAAATATTGATGAAATGATTGCATACTTTTATGAATAAAATTGAGTCATTTTTATTTAATAATCACTATTTTGTATGGATACAAAAGATATTTGTAGATCTGTCGATGTAAGTTGTGTGCTGCCGCTGTCTTTCATCTCCTCGGACGCATAGGCCCATCGAGTGGGGAGGGAGATAGTTGCGGCGCAAGCGTACAATGAGCGTAACAGGACAATGAGCCATACTTTTTCGTCCATGCAGCCGGCGTTCATCGATTTTCTAGACGATGTCACGTCAAAAAGGGCAGTGCTTACTTTGAAAAATTAATTGAAAATTATGATCAATATTATTAACATAATCAGTCACCTACTCATAGGTTTTATTTAGATAGATAGATAGATTCTCTATAATAGATTAAGTAGAGTTCCACACTTAATATGATATGTTTATGAACAGTACTCACTATACACAATATCCTATTACAAGTCCAGATGAAATAATCTACAGTCAGACATTTACGCAGCTGTTTTAATAAAGAACACACATGTGGCCCCACCCAGGCAATATTTAACATTTCCTCTTTGATTTCAAAACATACGTAGGTACTTACCTCCTTTAAATAACGTGTTAATATGTCGTGCAAACCTGCACAACTGAATCAACCACCCGCCCTGTCAAATATGTTAGTAAGGCAACTCTGAAGACTTAGTTCAGGTATTGTTTATTTGTTTTTAATAAAATAAAAGCCGTACTGTTTTGTTGTTTTTCCTACGCGCCATTTGTGCAAGTCAGTGTCAAGAATAAGGATTTATTATACTCTTTTGTAACCAAAATACTCTGTATCGGCAAGTTACCGAGGCATAATGGTTGAAAAATCGACACCAAAGAAGATCTAGCACAGTTTACGAACATATTGTGCTTTACTCAGAGTGCAGTGTCCTCGTTCCTCACTTTGTTATTTTATAACAACAAACTGCCATACACTGTTGATGTAAATCAAACCTCAAAGTCTATATTTCTAGGTGCATTATCCCGTACTTCCCCCACTCTGTCGACACAGGTGTCTTTAGTGATATTCAACAAGACGTTTATCTATTTCACTTTATACTTCCATTGTTTTACTGGAACAATAGTGGGTAATTTAATTAAGCTTGTGTCTCATGGATAAGGGCCGTTTTACACTTGCCATGATAGCGCCGACAGAAACGACTGCCTTGACGCAAATGTATCCTTAAATCCTCCTTCGAATACATTATCTAGATAGACTATTCAAGTCGGGAAATCTGACAACTATGCACTATTCTTATTGAATACCCACGTATAGAACCGAAGTCTTGCCCGCAACGCCCTGTTTGATGTGGAATGGCATTGCCGTGCGTTCCGCGTTTAAGAATTCACACGCCCCATAAAGTATAACTCCTCTTATAATTTTTTTAGCTTATGATAAACGCTAGTGTGAACATTCTTACAGACGCCCACAAACAAAATTCGGATAATTAATACATGTGGCTCACAAACTGTTGGGTGTGTACACGTATGTACAATTGTACACGATACTGATTTTAGATAGTCGAAATGACATGACTAAAAACATTTTATTGAGTTCCAACATGTGATTATATCGGAATGACGTCGATTTTCTAATTTTGTGGTTGTAAACATGATTTATTATGAGAATTTGGTTTTATAGTGACTTTGAATACACTTTTAATTTGAATTTGGTTTCGATGCCATCTAACTAAAGCTTATCGTATTGGTGTCTCGTAACTCGTATTCAATATTCTTAAAATTATATACTTAGGTACATCTAAAGATCGTAGAAGATAAATTAACACATTTTATTTCCTCTGTACCAGCACCAGAAAAAATACCTACCCTGTTTTAGTAATAGGTACAAGTCTAAAAATAGAAGAAAGCTTTAGGAATACGAAAGCTTATATTTTTAAATAAGCGAAAGGTTAATCCGCATTACATAGATATACTTGGAGTCCTAAATTTTTCGCGTCAAAATATAATTAACTGGGTATCCTCATGTCGATCCAGAGTTGTACAGTATGTATCATCTAGGCAAAGGTTCCTGTTTTTTCTGTGGTAAAGGCCAGCTTTGTCTTCGGTCATGTCGTTACTTATTGTGCCATTGGGTGAGATCGTTCGCAATCAAATTCTTGCCTATCTTGCATCAAAAGCATTGTCCTTCCTTTACTCACTTTAGATTGGGATCATCAAGCAGTAACTGATGGGATGTCTTGACTGACTGGTACTCGACATGTAACTTGAAATCTAATAATATTTGGACACTAGGTTATTAAACAAAGCGTGCAATGCCAAAACATTTAAAAAAGTCACCACTCATTATCATAGGTATATCATCAAATCTTACACCAATTATTTTTTTTCAATTATTGTAGAACCGTCTTTCGTATAAATCATCAAATTTTTAATTAAAAAAAAAAAAGTCACGTGACCATGTCGTAGACGATTACATTAATTTACTCCCTATCCATACCTTCCTATAGAAGTTTTCACTTCAAAAATACTGATGGCATCATGAAATGACTCAACTCAAAATGGGATATCCGCGCAGCAACAAAATATAAGTGAATCATCAGGTTCCTAAAAGCTCCGTGACATCCGATCACAATAAATCATTACTGTCCAAATTATGCATCATCGACGCATCACATCGACAGGTTATGCATCGATTCCCGTTGGCCGTGGTACGGGGTTGATAGAGGATGTACAACATATGAGTCCGGCAGAACAAAATAGTATTCACAGTCTGACGCATAACAATTCAACTAGTTCTTTCTGAAATCTGTAGCAAACCTACCAACACTGGCTTCAGTGCACATTACAACCAGACAGACACATAACGACTGTAGCACATTCATCCCATTACCAGTTTTATAGTACAACTTTGACATGCCTGCAACTTCTATAGTTAAAACCCCACAGTCCACGCGCATGGTAATTATCACAAGCAGTCACATGCGAAATTGCCTGGACGCCATCGCCAGCGCTGTCTGCGTTCTATACCGGACATGCACAGGTACTATTGAAACACTTGCATAGTTCTTCAAGTTCTACCTCAGCTACTATACATCGTCTACTATACATCCTGTATAGCAACGTACTTCACGTGCATGGCAATTACCACAAGCAGTCACCCGCGAAATGGTCTGGACGCCTGCGTGTGCGCTACAATACCGCCACGCTCGGGCGCGACCAGCTTTACAAATAGCTGTGAAATTGGACAATTGGGTGGTCGATTAAATGAAATGATAGCATGGTATTACAGATAGGTAGGAATCTTCCCTAATAAGCGTAGGCAATGTCCCTGGCGATGCGGATGTCCATAGTAATGATGCGGATGTCCCATCTGATGGGTCGCATGCTTGTTTGCCACCTATTTTGTCACCATTTCACCATAAAAGGGGTAATTTTATTTTTTTTAATTTTAATTTTAATTTTAATTTTTTTTCAGGTTCTTCGTTTTGTCTGTCATGTGGTATTTGAAAACCTTTTTCAGCTGTGTAATGCTCTAAACATTTTCGCATTTGAACATGTTTCTGCAACTAAGTAGATACATAAATTGTTTATTCCCATGGTCCGCCGTGTTTATCAACGCACTTATTTAAACATGAACGCTACTGTTATACAATGTTTCCTAACCTAAATAGTTTTCAAGACCATTCTGCCCATGCAACCATTACGAAATAAGCTACCTCTCTATTGTAATTTAGATAAATATTCTGTATTAACTCAACAGTATTCCCACATACACCTTACAGTTATTGTATTAAGTATGAAGGGCACAGTTCCAAGCGGTCATGTGCTGGGCGCGGCTAGGCGGGCCTCGGGGCAGTACGGGTCCGCCCAAACGGAATGATCTACCTGTGTGGTCGCCTCACTCGTAATTACATGTACTTACGATAATCTCATATTCAAAGGATTTTTTTACCGGTAGGAAAATAATTATTAAAGAAATGTTCAATTGATTTCTTTCAGATTTCATGGGAAGATTTTTAATGAGCAATTATGGCTTGTAGGTATATATTTTTTATTTTATCAGTAGCAGTTTTCACTTACACAGTAAAAAAGTTATATAAATTATGCTGTACTTTATTCTTTATTTCGTCATCCACTAGTGTAATTGCAGTAAGCCGGATATGTAATAGGCACTACATTTATGTACTTTGTATTATTTTATTTGCAAACCAAACCTTCTTATTCTATATGAATCGAATACGTAAAATCTAAATTATCCAATATAAGCCCATTCAGTAGGATATTGATCTCACGTCCCGTATATTTATCATTGAATAACAATAGGCAATGCATTCGTATTCGGCTTGTGAACCCATTGCGGTAATCTGATGATCTTTGAAGTCGATTGATAAACGCCGATACTTCTTGGACTTCTGCTGGGAAACCCCTGGGAAACTAATGCATGGGATAACAAGACAAGATAATCTTTCGACATGCATCTAGTTCATTATTTAATCTATTTATTCCATAGTAAGAGAGAAAGGCTGGGCTAACCATCAATTGAGAAAGCTCCGAGCGTGATAGCTGAAACTGACTATTGGTTTGGCACAGATTTTAAAAGAACAGCCATAATACCTGTAGGTACTGATCCCCAGACAAGGCTTGGCCTGTTCCGCGAGTTATAACAAATTACTCAATTACAAGCCAAGGTGTTACGAATGGCCCTGTTCTCGCTCCCAAAAAAGGAACAAATCAAATTACATAATACAAAATCTCTTAAAATGTTTACAAATTCGAGGCTTGGACCCAACCCGGGTCAGCATTTCTCTGACAGCCGCTAAATGACTAAACAGCGAGTGGGCGATACATCTCGAAGATGAATGAATCCATTACAAGTATCTAAATCGGACACAACAATGAGAATACAGATAAGCTTGCCCATTCAGTCGCGCACGGTGCGGTCTAGTAAGCGCACGTACACAAGTGCAACGATTGCTATCGACGTAAACAAGCGTCACCATGAGTGACGTGGCGGAGCACGATGAGTGTGAGTGGGATAAACCGGAAGAAGTACTTTCGGATGCTCAGATGCAGCGTGGTAAGAGATTGTGGAATGATACTGTGGAAAACGATGACGTTTCTGAGTTTGTGGAAGTGACGTGTAAGCCTAAGAAGTTGCATAGAAGTTTATCGAATAATGGAGGACATAGTAACAACAAGGTAGTAAATGACTTTGTTAGCAACAATCAGAGAAATGAAGCTGAACCAAAGACTTGTGGGATAGTGATAACTACCGTTGTGCCGTTACCTAAACAAATGGCTTTAGCGAAGCTCTTGAGAAGTTACGATATAACAAATATTACCAAAATTCAGTACAAAAACACCTACAAGGTAGTTATTGTGTTTGAGTCTGAGGAATGCGCCAATGTGTTGTTGAACTGCGAGGAGTTTACCAACTTGGGATTTAAATGTCAAAGGTCGGATCAAATGGCCTTATGCTATGGTATCGTACGCAGAATAGATCTTGATATGGATGTTAAAGAGCTACAAACAGTATTTGAATCTGAGTACGAAATCGAGTCTGTGATGCGTTTAAAGAGGCAAAATAGTGAAGGAAAATGGGTGGAGAGCGAAACCGTTCGTCTGTGCTTCAAAGGTTCAACTATGCCTCCATATGTTGTAGCATATGGCTGTAGGTTCTTAGTCGAACCATATACATTTCCAGTCACACAATGTGCGGGGTGCTGGAGATACGGCCACACGGTTAGATTTTGCCCACGAAAAAAAGAGTTGTGTCCCAAATGTGGTGCAGAACATGCAAATTGTGAGACAAAAGAATACAAGTGCATTAATTGCAAGGGGCCCCATATGTCATTAGAGAAGACAAAATGTCCTGTGTTCAAAAAAGAAAAAGATATAAGAAGCATCATGTCAAAGGAAAATTGCAACTATAAGAAGGCGTTTGAGCTTTACTACACAAAGGAAAAGGTCGAAAAGATGGATTACCAAATATACAGAGAACCTATTGTAAGAGAAGAGAGAAGAAGTATGAGTCTTACTGATGGAGTAGAACTTGACCCTTATTTGGGAGATAGCAGCTATAGAAATGCTTTGTTGACCGGCACTAGACCGCAGAAAGAGAACTTTGGTTCTGGAGAAGAAAGTTCGGCAAACGAGTCCATAATAATCGGCGAAAAGATCTCTAAATCGAAGAATAAGAAGAAACAAAGGAGAAAGAAAAATAAATATATTGATGAAACCAAATTTGAGGCAGATACAGAAGTAAGAGCGGAAGCTTATGGCATACGTGACGAAGATGGAACAAGGAAAGAGAAAAAGTTACGAAGAGAGAAGTTCAATTTTGTGAGACTGTTCAATAGGTTGAGGGAAACTGTGTTGTCTGAAAAAATGCTCGATGAGAAAATCACTATGTTTTTAACTATCATTGTCGAAGAGTGCTATATTTACATAGCGGATATATTTAATTTCGGGGATTGTATTAACAAATTCCTGTCCATGTTTAACAATGGACAGTGGTAATATGTCTAAACGATTTGTTAATATAATTCAGTGGAATTCTCAGAGCATTAAACCTAAACTAACAGAATTTGAATGTCTATTATACCAATATAAAGTGCATATAGCCATATTAAGTGAAACGTGGTTAAATGAGGATATACATGTAAATGTAAGTGGTTATAACATTCATAGGCGCGATAGATGGGACTCATATGGTGGAGTGGCAATTTTGATACATAAATCTATTAAAAGTGAGATAAATGTTATTGACGTTAGTAATTCGGGTATTGAGGTATTGTCCGTGAAAATCTTAAATTGTAAGTATATAAATAATGTAGTTTCTATATATTGCCCGTCATCTGTACATACTACACAATCCGACTGGGAGGAATTATTTTCATTGTTTAAAAATAAAAGTATAATAGCAGGTGACTTCAATGCTCACCACACCAACTGGTCGTATAAAACTGACGTAAGAGGAACACAAATACTAGACTCATCAATGGAGCATGGGTTTATCTCGATGAATTCAGATGTTGCTACTCGAGTCAAATATGTAAACAATAATGTGCAGGCATCGTCACCGGATGTTAGTTTTGCTTCTTCAGATATTATAATCTATTTTAAATGGCAAGTTCTTAATGAAAACTTAAATAGTGATCATTTAGTTATAAAAATTAGTACATATTATCGAGATACTCCACATTGTTGTAAAAAACGTAACTTTAAAAAAGCCGACTGGCATTCCTATACTAAAGATATTGTAGATTTATTGTTAAACCACTCCAGTAATACCACTTCTGTTCAAAACACGTATAATGAATTTATTAGTATAATTAACAAGGCAGCTGACAAAAATATTCCTTGGTTGAAGATATGCAATGATCCCACAAGTAAGTTTACACCTAAACCTTACTGGAATGAACAGCTATCTAAAGTCGTGGCACAAAGAAGGTTAGCATTAGGCACTTTTCGACGTAACCCTACTCCTGCCAATTTGACAGACCTTGAAAATAAGAGTTCCATAGTACGTCGGGATATCGCACGAGCTAGATCGGGTAGTTGGCGTAGTTTCTGTGACTCGACTAATGAATCTACTCCACTATCAGAAATGTGGCGACGGATGAGATGGATTAAAGGATGCCGGCAAAATCAATTTCAAGCGCCTCATGATAAAAAGAAGGAATTGTTAAATAATTTAACACCCGACTTTGTAAGAACTTCTAAGCCGGTCTTTGTGTCATCTCCTAGCTTATTAGAACAAAAATTTGAAATACAAGAATTAGAAGTATGCCTTAAAAAGAAAGATACTGCTCCTGGTAGCGACGATGTAACATACTCAATGATATTTAATCTACCGGATGTGGGTAAAGAATTTTTGTTGGTGTTTCGTACTGAAACAGATTTCTTTTCTTTTTATTTTGAGTGTTTTCGAACGTAACTACACAAAGACTATTCCGCTTAATATTTTGTGTTGGTACGAGATTATTATGGCCCACGACTTTGGGTTGGCCAACCGAAAGTAGTCGTCCTTCAAATGCGCGTGCGAGCACTTGTCGCGTCGCGGTGTTTTGAGCTTTCACCGGTAGCTCCATTTCGTGGACGCCATTCCCATCCTCGGAGACGAGCTCCAGGATTAAGTGTAGTGTGGATTGCCTGATCACCCCTCTATCCCGGAGGAAGGTGATACGGGATCAGAAGAAACCGCCCCATCGGCGTCCTATGGATATATCTCTGTGCACCATCATCCCCCATCTAACCCGAAGACAGCGCTGATTACACACCCGAGAGGCCATCGACGGATTTCCCAAGTAAGTTCGTAGGCCATAATATCTCCCCGTAACATTTTTGATCCGTTCGAGCCGGATCTGCGGATTTTCTTTGCTGTAGTCACGTTGTCCAAATCCCGTTATTAGTGCATATTTTCCCATTTTTGGAAACCATCCGAGTATATTTTAGTGTTTGTCGTAGCGGCGTTACGCGTCCCGACAATATTTCCCATTTTTCATCTTGATTTTGCCGATTTTTGATTTTTTGTGTGCGACATTACGTGTCCATTAAAAATGGCGGAACAAGATATTTTCGAAAGAGAAGTTATACTTGACGACGTCAAACGTACTTTAGAGTTTTACGAACTCAATGAACAGCAATTTAAAGCGCGAGCAAAAGATATTCTTTCTATTCAGAGAAAATTCCTTAAATTGCAAACTAAAATTGAGAAGTCACAAATGAAATTGTCAACATTTGACCGAGAGGAACAGTTACGTATTCGAACTCAATTCAATGATATTTATTACGCAATTGTCAGCCATGTCGAAGTTCTGAAGAAAAACGATGAGGAGTGTAGGCGCATGAGTCGAGTTTCCTTTAACAATACAATACAACCGACTCACGGGGGTTGCTGTAGTAGGTTACCGAATCTTCCGTTGCCGTCATTCGGGGGAGAATTGACCGATTGGCCACCATTTTATGACCTATTTCGCTCCATGGTTGATAATAATGACGCCTACACAGATAACGAGAAGTTTAGGTATCTCCTTCTTACCTTGAAAAACGAGCCCTATAACTTAATAAAATCGATACCTATCACGGACGAAAATTATACCGTCGCGTTAGATATTTTAATTTCAAGATATGAGAACAAACGAGTCATAGCTTCTCAACATATTGATCGTATTCTGGATATTCAATCCTGTGCCGAGAAATCAAATCAAAGTGTGCGTAATTTGTTGAATATTTACCATGAGAATATAAAAGCGTTACAAGTAATGCATTTTCCTACAAATCAGTGGAGTTTTTTGTTGTTGAATATTTTACTACGTAAAATACCTACTTCCATTCGGATGCGATTCGAGTTAACATTGCATAAACCATCCGATGTACCCAACGTCGACTTGTTAATCGAGTTTTTAGAACGAGAATTAACCGCCAGCGAAATAGTTGAATCTGGCAGTAGAAATATTCAAAATGTAGGTAGTCAGAGGAAAGAGTACGTCGCTCCAACGTTCCGTCGAGCGTTGGCTGCCGGCGTGGCCAGCCACACTTCGACTCAGGGTGCGAGCGATTCTCAACCTTCTGTCAATACGCGCAAGAATCAGAATTGTGTATGTTGCGATGCTCAGCATCCATTAAGAAAATGTAATAAGTTTTTGAATTTGTCACCAAGCAATAGGTATGCATTTATCAAAAATAAAGATGTTTGCTTCAATTGTTTAGGCAAAGGTCATAACGTTTCTCAATGCAAGTCGAGTTTTGTTTGTCGTTCGTGTGAAAAACGTCATCATACATTGATTCACTTTACTTCTGAAGGTGATACTAGCCGTGCGAGTGAGAGAAGTGTTTCTTTACCGCTCACGGAGGAACGGGAAGAGAACATTCCGAGCACCTGTACTCAGCACGCTATGTCCGCGAGTCAAGCGACACAAATTAATTGCGCGTCGTTCAATGCTCCTTTTGGCACAACAAATACTGTGCTGCTTTCGACCGCACTCATCGATGTATGTGTAGGTAAT
Source organism: Campaea margaritaria (assembly GCA_912999815.1). Taxonomy (NCBI): domain Eukaryota; kingdom Metazoa; phylum Arthropoda; class Insecta; order Lepidoptera; family Geometridae; genus Campaea; species Campaea margaritaria. The sequence continues at coordinate 7,532,644 of OU538800.1, forward strand.
GAAAAGCGTTCGACTGTCCGGTGTCTTATCGATACGGGAAGCCAGGCTTCGTTCATGACGGAATCGTGCGCACAGCGGCTAGGTATAAAGCGTTGTTATGCGAATGTACCTGTTTACGGGATAGGTGACACCAAATCGGTACGACCAAAAGGAAAGATTTCGTGTTGCATAACCCCGAGAAATGAACTTCAACCTTCTATACCTATTGAAGCTTTAGTATTGCCGAAACTTATTCCTAAAATGCCTAGTGTACCACTGCCTCATAAGGGGTGGGCACACATTCAAAATTTAAATTTAGCCGATCCTTTGTTTCACACTCCACAGCCGGTGGAGATGTTGTTAGGTGCAGATGTACTATCTCACATAATTTTAGGAAACGTAATAACGGGTTCGCCCGGTTCGCCGATCGCTATGAACAGCGTTTTCGGTTATTTGTTGTTGGGAAAAATAGCGTTCAACTCTTCGACTCCATCCTCAGTTCAAGCTTGTTTTAGCTCATTATCCGATGACGGCGACTTGAAACGATTCTGGGAACTGGAGTCAGTGCCTGAGGTGAAGGCACTCACCCCCGAGGAACGTCTATGTGAATCCATATTTGAACGCTCACACTATCGTGACGTCACGGGACGATACACAGTAGCTTTACCACGTAAACCTGATGCTACGCCCCTAGGTGAATCACGAGATATTGTCCTCGCTCGGTTCCATAAATTAGAGCAACGTTTACAACGGAACCCGAGTCTTAAAATTGAGTCTCACGCGTGCTTGCAGGACTATATTAAACAAATGTATAGAAATATACTAGTACAAGAATCTGATAGGGACTTGCAACGCATTCTGTGGCGTACGTCGCCCGATGAACCCCTCCGTGATTATCGTCTGCGGACGGTAACATTTGGTGTGAGCACTTCCCCTTACTTAGCTCTTCGTACCATTAAGCAATTGGCTTGTGACGAAGCATCTAATTTTCCCCTAGCGGCAAAGGTTTTAACCGACCAAGTGTTCGTCGACGATGTGGTCACGGGCGCGAGCGATGAATCACACGCTCTAGTATTACAACAGCAATTGTTAGGTATTTGCAAATCACTTGGGTTTGAACTATGTAAATGGCACAGTAACTCGCCGGCGATACTCGCCGCGGTTCAGGCGCCAGAGGTTCATGGTGAGCGGCGGGAAGAGGTGCCCTTTGCTCCCATGGAACATGACCATCAAACCAAAATAAGGGACTCAAGGGGACTTTTACCCTCCACATTCTTACAGAACGACATGTGGTTTCACGGCCCAGCATGGCTCCGTGAGGATCCTACTGCGTGGCCAGTATTTAAAAGTATCCCTAGCACTGGTGAGGAGAAACGTAATCCACCGGTCGCGTCTGCATCAGCTACGCTGATCGACGATGTTGATGTCATAAACCAGTTTTCAATCTTGAGTAAATTGTTGAGAATAACTTCTTATATTTTTCGCTTTTACAATATTCTTAAATCTCGCGTCAACAAGGAAAAGAGTTCCTATCTTAGTTACATCACAGTCCACGAGTATAAACTCACGCTTAATCGTTTCATTTATTTATTGCAACACCAAGTGTTTCATAAAGATTTTGAAAACATTTCACAGGGTAAACCGCCCTCAAACCAATTGAGACGTCTTAATCCGTTTATCGATGATTCGAGTTTTTTGCGTGTCTCCGGACGTCTACATAAATCCCTTTTGTCGTACGAGTCAAAACATCAATTAATTTTACCCAAAAAACACCCTCTTACGATTTTAATAATTGACGATGCCCATATTACGCATCTTCATGCGGGCACTCAAGCCGTTCAATATTTGCCTTTGCAAAAATATGCGATTTTATCTAGCCGAGATATAATACGTAAACAAATCTTTCGTTGTGTGCGCCGCTTCCGTGTGCGTCCGGTACGTCTACAGCCTGCGATGGCGCCGCTCCCAGCGGTCCGGCTGCGACCCGAGCGCCCATTCATGAAAACAGCTGTTGATTACGCGGGCCCGTTTTACATGCGAGCTAATAGGGTTCGTAATGCTAAAATCATCAAATGTTATGTCGCCGTGTTCGTGTGTATGAGTGTGAAGGCTATACACTTGGAGCTCGTATCGGAGCTATCTACTGAGGCGTTCTTAGCAGCCCTGCGCCGATTTACATCGCGCAGAGGTTTGTGCAGCGACATTTACTCTGATTGCGGAAAGAACTTCCAGGGTTGTCATAACTATTTGAGAGATTCGTACGAGTTTTTAAAAAATGACTCTGTTCAATGTGCTTTGAATTATCAAACCTTGAAACAGGGCAAATGGTATAAGGACCGCGGTGCTCCTATCTGTGTAGGCGACATTGTTGTGGTATGCGACGATAATCTTCCACCACTCCAATGGAAACTTGCTCGTGTTCATACACTCCATCCGGGCTCCGATAATAAGGTGCGAGTTGTGACTTTGCAAACGGGCAAGAGTCTATTCAAACGAGCGATCGTAAAAATTTGTAAACTTCCTTTAGAATGATTATTGTTTACGAATTCGTAAAATTAGTTCCTAAGTTTTAATTACCTATACTAGTTGTTTACAACAACCTTAGATCAAGTTTAAGTTTATAGATTGAATAACTTTCTGTTCATTGAGTTTTCGTGTTAAAAGAACTTACAGTCTTTTAAGGTGAGCGGCATGTTTCGTACTGAAACAGATTTCTTTTCTTTTTATTTTGAGTGTTTTCGAACGTAACTACACAAAGACTATTCCGCTTAATATTTTGTGTTGGTACGAGATTATTATGGCCCACGACTTTGGGTTGGCCAACCGAAAGTAGTCGTCCTTCAAATGCGCGTGCGAGCACTTGTCGCGTCGCGGTGTTTTGAGCTTTCACCGGTAGCTCCATTTCGTGGACGCCATTCCCATCCTCGGAGACGAGCTCCAGGATTAAGTGTAGTGTGGATTGCCTGATCACACCTCTATCCCGGAGGAAGGTGATACGGGATCAGAAGAAACCGCCCCATCGGCGTCCTATGGATATATCTCTGTGCACCATCATCCCCCATCTAACCCGAAGACAGCGCTGATTACACACCCGAGAGGCCATCGACGGATTTCCCAAGTAAGTTCGTAGGCCATAATATCTCCCCGTAACAGTTGGCTATATACAATAATGTATTTAGTACTGGATACATTCCACAGCAATGGAGGGATATACAAATTGTACCAATCCCAAAATTAGGTAATAATTCTAATGTTCAAAATAAACTGCGACCTATATCTTTAATGTCGTGTATTTGTAAAATATTTCACGCAATGATTTGCAAGAGATTAGAGTGGTACGTAGAAAACAATAACATATTGTCTCCGTCAACAACCGGTTTTAGAAGAGCGCAGTCTTGTCTGGACTCCGTCACACGATTAGTCACCACCATCCAAATTGGCTTCACCAAAAATATACCTACGTTAGCTTGTTTTTTAGACTTAGAAAATGCCTATAATAATGTTCCTGTTGACCAAATCGTATTAACGTTAGACCGACTTAAGGTACCACCTAAGATTAGCAATTATCTGTGGGAATTTCTGAGTGAGCGTCATTTAAAAATTAAAGATGAAACTGACATGGTGAGGTGGACCTCTAAAGGCTTGGCCCAAGGGGATCCTCTCTCACCATTGCTTTTCAATATTGTGACTCATGAAATCAGTAAGATCATTAGCACAGAAATTGCACAATATGCTGATGACTTTGTAGTATTTGTGAGTAACAGAACAATAGAGACTTGTACTTCAAACATGCAAATAGCTTTAAATTCCATCTATAAAATTATCGACAGTTTGGGCTTACAAATTTCAGTTACAAAATCAAAATATTGTTTATTTAGTAGAGGACAAAGAAACCATCAGATTGAACTTAAAATGAATGAAATAAATTTAGATGAAGATCAGAATATTAAATATTTAGGTATCTGGCTAGATCGATCGCTTCGTTGGCAGAGACATATTAATGAAATATGTGAAAAGTCTCAAAGATTTTTAAATATTTTAAAGGTGTTAGCAGGGTCTGGTTGGGGTGTACACCCTAAACACTTAAGAAGGCTATACATTAACTTAATAAGAAGTCGTATTGATTTTGGTAGTTTTCTTTACGATAATAGTGCTAATACCCATACTTATAAGGTCGATAAGATTCAAAACCAAGCCCTAAGAGTTATAGGTGGTTTTATTAAAACAACTCCAATACACGTCATGGAGAGCGAGATATGTATTCCTCCATTATTTATAAGACGAGAGTATTTGGCCTATAAGTTTTGTCTAAAGGCGAGATCGTGGACCAATGGTCAGACTGCAAGTCTCTTAGACACACTCAGCGCTCTTTGTGCAGATAAATACTGGGATAAGAAGAAGAAACCTTTGTTAATGAAGACATTTAGTAATATAAAACACGAAAAAATTCAGTCATCAAATCCCTTACAAATGTATAAACTCAAAGAGTGGCTTTCCAAAATAGAAATAAAATCGGTAATAATAGATAACTTAGAAAGCGTACAGACGGCGAAGAGAAATTACAATGTTAATACACTAAAAATGGAAGTATTGTCTGAGATTAATTTAAAATATGGTAATTGGTATAGAATATTTACGGATGGGTCGAAGAGCGCTGATGTGTCTGGAGCGGCATATTATGACCCTAATTGTTTACGCGGTGAATGTTACAAAAATGTGTCAACTGTATCTATAATGACCATGGAACTGTTCGCCATACGGGAAGCTCTGACTCATATTCGATATAATATAAACGAACAAAAAAATTGTGTCATATTTAGTGATAGTAAAAGTGCACTACAACACTTGCGCAGATGTGTGTCTGGAAATGTAGGTGTATCCATAGCATATAGTATCCTAAGATATGTAGACGAACTTAGTAAAAACAATGTCAAGGTTGTATTGCAATGGATCCCGTCACATATAGGCATATCAGGAAACGAAGAGGTCGACCGGTTGGCGAAATCAGCTGTTATAAATGGATCCGAACTATTTATTATACCTACATGTTTCGAAACTATGCATATTTACAAAAAAGTGTGTGTTGATCTTTGGCGAGAATATTTTGACGAGCGTTCGAAAACTAAAGGCTTGTGGTATAAAATAGTTCAGAGTCAACCTCCGCGTTCACCCTGGTTTATTGGCGACATAAGTAGAAAGCATGTTGTTATCGCGCACAGACTTCGTTCCGGACACATGCCGCTGAACAAGTTTGCGCACTTGATGGGGAAGGTTGCGTCTCCGAATTGTGAAATGTGTAATAAACCTGAGGATGTGCACCATGTGTTGGTGGAATGTGTCCGCAACCAAGCTGAGAGACAGAGGATCCTGACTGAACTTCGCATGGATCTGAATAATGTTGGTGCTTTGCATAGCATACTAGCTTATCCAGATTCATGTGGAGCCAAAATGTTATATACATTAATTAAGTAAGTACGTGTTATAATTTTGTATTAGGTATTGTTTAATTAACCATTTTGTAATTAACTTTAAAAAACCATTAGAAGCGTGTGTGTGGTGTGAGTGCATGTGCACACGTATGTGTGTAAGTTACTTATACCGTTGACGTGTGCACTTCCACTTACATTATATTCATAATTTAGATATAAGTACTACACATAAAGATGTACGGGGCTGGCATGAACATGTTGTTCAAAAGTCCTTAAAAATAAATGAATAAAAAAAAAAAAAAAAAAAAAAAAGATAAGCTTGCCAAGTCTGTAGTAAATAATGAAGTTCCAAATAGTTCCGTAGTTTGTAGTAACAGGAAAAATAGGAGTGCCGTCCATACAAAGTGAGTTCTATTCTTTGCGAGTGGAAAGAAAGCTTTATTTTTCTATTGGCGTGGTTCCTTTTTCTTTGCCTGAGATTTTCTCGGGAGTTTGTTTTGACTGCGAAATTCACCGATCGTAAGTTTTACAAGCGCTCTGCGTTCATTGCCCTGATGACGTCACTCTTCGAAGCAGCTCCAAAGATCTCATTTTAGGTGGATGTGTACAACATTCTACATTTAAATTGCTCTCATGAAAAGATAGTAGTGTAGTGAAATGTTATTGGTATGTTGAGGAAGAAAAATAAACATTCGCGTACTCTACTTACAAACTCGTATTGCTACAACCATTCCTAGATGCGTTAAAGTATTTTCTTATTCAAAACAAATGAGGCTCGGCACTTATCTCTCGCGGGTAATTTTCAAAAGTTTGTAGATTTTGAGTAGAGCTTTGTTCCGTTCTATTAATAAAACAAGTGAAAAACACGACAACTAAAACAAAATTAATAGCTTTGTTTGTTCCTTTATGACGAAACTTCTCACGCTTCTTTTGATTTACAGACCGAACTATTTGCTTCAATCTAATGGGTAAATATTTAAATTACCTTCTCAATAAACAAATAGTTACCCTCGCGTTGGAGTGGCTGTCCGTAACTTTAGACGGAGGAACTCATAAATGCCGTCTTTCATCTCGCCTAGCTTATTATACAGTTTATAATAAAGCTCGTGGTATAAAGCTATGGGTGTTTGAGGAAAAAAAACGTAATCTGACAGCGGATGTACGAACGAGACTGGGTTTTGAGGGCAACTATTAAATAAGCTACCGTAATTTGATACTTTAATTCAGTTCAATGATCGAAGCCAGAACCCAAGCGCGTATAATTTATGTATCAGCCGCATTATCTCATACATTACGATGCGGCCGCGTATCAAACCCCGACTAAATTTCTGAAAGTCTGCGAATAAAAACGAAATTGAACAACACCGTGTAATTTTGTTTTTTTTAAAAGAAACAACAGAGTGGTCGTTTATCCTTAATTTTATTGGCCCACTAATGCTATCTTAACTGTATCGAATATATCCATGTTGTTAAATTAAAGGAAAAATAATATAATAAGCGACTTAAGATATTTATCATGCAGAATCGTGTACTACTTACTTTACTACCCATACGGAATATTAAACGTTGAAAGCATTAATGTTACTCGACTTAAGACTTTCTCTACTAAAAATTAAGGTTCAGTAATGTTTATTTTTTCATTTCAATATTAAAATAACATACAGCGTGTTAAGATGATTGCTACAATTACGCTGTTTACACACACGATCCGATCTCTCGATAAAATCTCATGGCCCTATTATTACTAAATTTAAATCAATTATAATAATTATATTTGAGGAGTTGCAGTACACACGTAGGCGTCAGTCATTGGACTGTAATGAATGGCCCTTAGATAAGCGGTAAAACACTTTAGATTAAAATGGAAGGGTTTATATCAATGAACCTTGCGTAGATACTCCCACTTTGTAGTCAATCATAGGTTTGAAATGAAATGTTTAGCTTGTAATGGACATAGTTGAATGAGCAGAGCAAGGTCTGGCAACTGGGCATCTCAGTCGGCGGTATGTTTGTTTGTATGTATGTTTGTTCGACGATAACATTTGAAAACTACATTTTATTTTCATGAAATCGGGCAGAAAGGTACATTGTGATAATATATTTTTTAAGTTTTTATGTGAGCTGAACAGTTCAGGGGATTATTGAGAATCCGAGAATATGCCTAAAACGATGATTCAATTTTTCGATGTCACAAAATTAGACCAAGTGAGTTTCCATATAAAATAGCCTTATTTGCATATTAGTGTACTAGTATCAATGTTTTTAACCGTTCAATCCTTTACATTAAGAAGTCTTAAAATATTACGATGGGTTCATGCTCGCATTTTACGAAGATTCGGAAGTAGTCAGACTCTACGTTTCTTTTGAAATTTTGCAACTTTTAGGAAATGATCGTTACAAAATCGACTAAAGATGTGATTGTACGATACGAACCTAATATTACCTTTCCTATTTTATCATATTTTTGCGTCTGTGTCAAATGTTAGCAATGTTTTGTGTCCGCATATGTGAATCAAGCTTTAAACGTTGACTTGATTGTGAATCACATTGGTTTTGCCGAATGACTTTTCGATCAAGGTCACCATTAATTAATTAACAGTTAACCGCAATAACAACTAGCCGGCAGTTTGTTAACAAGTCTTTAGATATGCGTGAAATGGTTGTTAGCGAAACCGCTAGAGGTAAGGCAGAGATTATCAAATTACAGAATTATTACTGTAGGTGGCGATTTATCGCTTGGATTTTAATTTACTGTTGAAAACGTTTGACATTTGACCTGAATTTAAACAATAATAATGTAAGTAGGTGGGTATATTAATAGCTAATTTTCATTAAGCCATTTGGGTTTATTATGGTATGAATGTCACATGATACAAATAATTCTAATTTACTATTGAGCTACTGTGTGAGTTAAGTAGTAGGGATTCCCCGGTTCTGCCTCACCTCTTGAGTCAGAACCGTCTGTTTGAGTCAGAACCGCCTGTCCTAAAAAAAAAAAAAAAAAAAAAAAAAAAAAAAAAAAAAAAAAAAAAAAAAAAAAAAAGTAAATCGGCCACGCCCGATCGATCTGTGCTATCAGATTTTTGATATCTCTTACGGATCAAGAGATAGCTTTCAGGTTTCAGAAGCCCCAGTACCCCTAATTAAACCTAGTCTAATTGTCCTATTGTTCCTAATGACGGTTCAAGCTCAGCTACTACCTCAGTTGTTTGCTCAGTTTAATTACTATAATATTGCTAATTACGGTCACCTATTGTATTGCTGGTATTCACAAAGTTCAATAACAACACTTCTTTATTATTTCGTTACTCTTTATTTATCAATAAAATGAGACTTAAACATATTATAAAGCAATATATCATTGTACAATGTTTCCATATTGAACAATCTTATAAAATCAGACATTGTATTACCATTGTACTTGTAGTACAAATACAATAAGCAGTACTCGCCACATACCGAAGTCCAATCATTTTGTAACCTATACGTATTGAAATCCCATTGCCTTGAATTCTTCTTTAAAAATGTTTGGTGGTAGCCTTTTGGTGGGCGACCATACGAATCAAAATATTGTCCAAGACCGTTTATATCAATGTGTATGGCTACCCAGTGAGATCCCGGCTTTGTGTCTGGATCTAAATTGCTTATTATATATGTTGGATTCTGAGTGTATATTGGCAATCGATTTGCAGCATATACATTATATTGCAAGCTCGGATGAATTGTATTTAAATATTTCTGTAACTCTGTTGTATCCATAATGCATACAAAAAACACTTCTCTGTACAAATGATCAGATGCAAGTGTTAAATTGAAGGTAATAAATTGGTATTTCAAGTCGACGGGGGTCGTGTAATTAATGCAAGGTAAGTACATGTTATAAATCATATTTTATTCAAATAACATAGATAAACACTTTCACTTAACTACTATAGTCTACACACACATTACGGTTTTTATCAATTTCAATAACATTATCAAACTCCGCATACACAATACAGTTGATAGTTTGTGAAAGAGTTGATTCAAAACGAACTTCCAATCTTACGCTGCCATGTTTTATAAGATTCCAATGACCCGATGAGTTTGCTGATAAATCAGGTGTTAAGTCGAAAGCTAATAGACAATAACCTTGAGCATATCGTTCCCTAGATATCCCATTACCTTCGTTAAGAAAATGTATTCCCGTTCCTGAGAATAGTGTATGATAGGCTGAAGTGAAAATATTATTCTCGAATGATGGTTGTAAAGCTTTGGAAGGAATTTGCTGACCATCAATATATAAACAAAATGTATTCATGTCATAATTTTCAAAATTAAATGGATTTTTAGTGAGACTACCATTAAATGCTGCGTTATTAATAAATCCGACTATACATCTTTTAGGAACTTGTCCCAGAAAAATATTATCAAGTGTTTTTCCCTGAACTCCGGATGGTATTGTTAAAACTTTAACTTCAGCTCGCGTAATAGGATATTTAGCTGTAGTAGTGGCTAAAACTTTTTGATGTGCAAGTAAAACTGTTGGATTGATTCGTGCTCTACGAATAATAAGTGTTGCATCAGTAATACATACTTTAAATTTTAAATCATTTGAAGAAGCCATTAAATTTAATTGTTTTATCAAAGACCACATTCTTTGAGACTTTGATCGTCATTAACATAATTTGGATAATTAGATTAATGATGGTTACACAATAATTATGATAACGGAATGCAAGTGGTATATAAACTCCGAAATGTATAAACATCCACGGTTTAAAGTAACAATAAGTGAAGTGTCTAGTCGCGTTTAGTTATTCCACCCTTCTAATCTACTACTCTACAATGGAGGTAAGTCAGTTTACAAAATAGTTATTTCTGTAACCGTACCTTGTGTTAATTTGATATATTGTTTGTGTGATTCTTATTTTGATTGTTTCTTATAATATTTCAATGTATGTGTTCCAGAACTCATTCAAGAATGCCATTGATATCAATGAGGAAAATACTTATAAACAATATTATTATCCATTGTCAGATTCTACGATCGATGAATTAACAATTAAAGAGTCACTTAAATCCAAACAAACAAAAAGAAAGCGAAACCAAACCTCACTGGAGAGTTTAGATGATTTGTTTGAAGCGCCACAAATAAAGAAAAAGAAGCTATCATCAACGGTCTCAAAAGGTCACGAGGAGGGCGGCATAACTTGCTTATCTACAAGCGTAGATGATAGTTCGACTCATTTGATAAAAATAGAAATATATGATCTGAAAAAGTTGGTGAAAATACCTCAAACAGAACATTGGAAAAACGCCGAAATAAGATTAAAATACTATACAGATTCAGAAAATAGCAACTACATGGATAGTAAAAATTTAGTATACAAAATTGCAAAAGAAATATCTAAAACTGATAACTGTAAAAAGTATTTTTTTAATAACAAATAGAGTGCATCAGTATAATTATATCCATTGTTCACAGTCACTATTCAATAACATACTTTCATAATTATCTATTATACTAATTACCCTACTTTATTATTCACCTTCTGTCGCAGTAATATAAATAGTCAAACAGTGATCATTTCGAAACATCAAGTCCTTGCAGTCGTCTACAGTAGTATCAAGCAAAATGGAACCAAGTGGTGAAGTGTGTGTCAGCGCTTTCTTTAATATACAACTCAATGAAGATCATGAGAAGAACCTGTACCATCTCTGTGAAACTATAGAACAAAATGAGTTGAATAGTTCGTTTTACGATGATGAGCTTTTCAATATCTGTGCTGATGTTGAAAAAACTTTGAAGTAAGTTATTTAGATTTTTTACTAAAGTATTAATATAATCTACTTACCTATCTATATGTATAAATTTTATAACATAAATTTTATATTTCATTATAGACAACCGACACATATTGGAGGAGCTCTCAAAAGAAATCGGATTAAACAAGATGCAGCAGATATGGTGACATCAAAAAAATTTAGAACTGAAGAAAAAGAAGATTCAACTTCAACTGCAACGTCATCACTGACAGTTCCACCACTCACTGATCAGGTAAATTGTAGTACGTGCAAGGTTTTAGTTAAAAAGCGGTATTTTGCCAATCATTTGAAAAGTAATTCACACAAAAGTAATGTATGGCAATCACACAGATCTTTACCAAATGTTTCCGTTGTTGAGTCTGCTTTTGGAGAAAGAATTATAACATATAAAATTAACAGTAAAATCGATCCGACATCTGAAGTAGTATTTGAAACGCCTGAATTATTTTTGAATTCGATAAAGGATGAATTATTCGTTTTAATTGAAGATGCTATTCAACAGCATACTGTTTTTAAGGTAAATTTCATTTTGAATGCTGACTTTGTACAGCAAACTAAAAATATTTCAAATTCATTTGACTTTCAAACATGTAATTACATAATTTTTCGAGGAGATGACTTAAATATATTCTTTTCATCTTTATGTGACACTTTAACAAACAAAGTAAGTGCTTTCGAGAAAAAAGATAGTGGATGGAGTCTTAGTGTAATCAAATCTATTGATATGAATGTAAATAAATTTAACCCCCTGCGAGGAACTTCATATATTGATTTACCTCATGATATAAAATTAAAAAAAGCTATAATCAATGTTAAAAATGCAGACAATTTATGTTTTAAATGGGCATTGCTCTCAGGGTTATACCCAGTCAGTAAAAACTCAGATCGCGTATCATCTTATAGTAAGCATTCTAGCAAACTTAAGTTTGATGGTGTATCTTTCCCAGTCAAATTAAATGATATATCTAAAGTTGAAAAATTAAATGATATTAGTATAAATGTTTTCGGCTTGGAATTTAACAAAGAAACAAAAAAACATAGCGTAGTTGGTCCATTGTTTTTAACGAAATCTCGCAAAAGCCATCATATAAATCTAATGTACATACAAAACGGAACAAATAGCCACTATTGCTACATTAAAAACTTATCGCGGCTAGTTAGCAAACAGATTTCAAACCAAGAGCATGCAGTTTATATCTGCGATGGTTGTTTATTACACTTTCCATCAGAAGAGAGGTTGACTAACCATCAAGAACATGATTGTTCTCACATTTGTACAGAACTTCCAAGTAATGAAAAAACAACCAAAAATTGGTTTGGGCAACCAGTATCTAACGATAAAATAAAGTTTGATAGATTTCAAAAAAAGTTAAAAATACCATTTGTTGTATATGCTGATTTCGAAGCATTGCTAAACCCAATAAAATCATGTCCTAATGATCCGTCTAAGTCATATACCAGCAATGTTCATAAACACGAAGTGTATAGTTTCGGATATTATATAAAATGTTCCTATGATGACAACTTGTCAAAATACGAAACTTACAGTGGACCAAACTGTGCACAAGTATTTATGGAACGTCTATACAATGATTTAAAAAAAATATGTGTAATAAATAGTTTTCAAAAATGTCCCAAACCATTATCAATCGCAGATAAAAATAAAATTGCTAATTCTACAAAATGTTATATTTGTGAAACAAATGTAAATGGAGATAACGTTCTCGATTTTGATTGGCAAACGGGGACCTTTAGAGGTGTCGCACACGAAGTCTGCGTAGAAAAGTTCCGAGCCCCACGATACATTCCAGTATTTCTACATAACCTCAGTAACTACGATGCACATTTCATTGTCCATGCATTAAATTTTGTTGAAGGGGAAGTGGAAGTAATTCCCCAAAACAAAGAGAGATACATTTCATTTTCAAAACTATTAACTATAAACAATCACAAAGTTCAATTAAGATTTGTTGATTCTTTTAAATTTTTGCCATGCAGTCTTAATCAATTAGCTAATAATCTCAAAGATGAACAATTTTACACACTTAAAAGATGTTTCCCTGAAGATGAAGATTTTAATCGTCTTAGAAAAAAAGGCATATACCCTTATGAGTTTATGACATCCTATGACTGCTTAAAACTAACATCTCTCCCTAGTCAATGTCAGTTTTATAATTCATTGATCGATTCGAATGTTTCTGATGATGATTATAATCGTGCTCAGGATGTTTGGCATCACTTTAACTGTTGCAATATGTTGGATTACTCTAACTTGTACTTAAAAACAGATGTTTTGTTGCTGGCTGATGTGTTTGAAAACTTTAGAAATATCTGTATTGCAACTTACGATTTAGACCCTGCTCACTACTATACAGCACCAGGACTTAGTTGGGATGCTATGTTAAAATACACTAAAATTGAACTAGAGTTATTAACAGATTATGATCAAGTGGCATTTATCAGAGCAGGTATTAGAGGAGGTGTATCTCAATGTAGCAAACGATATGCAAAGGCAAACAATGAATTCTTGGATGATTTTGATGAGAACAAACCGAAGTCATACCTTGTTTATTTCGATGCCAACAATCTGTACGGTTGGGCTATGTCTCAATATCTTCCGGTAAGTGGGTTTGAATGGGTCAGCCCAGATACAAATTTTGATGTGTCTGATACATCCGAATTCGGTTTTATTTTAGAAGTCGATTTAGAGTATCCAGAGGAACTTCACGATTTACACTCGGATTTACCACTGTGTCCGGAAAACATATGTGCAGGGACTTCTAAAGAAAAAAAACTAATTCCAAATCTTATGAATAAAATCAAATACATAATTCATTATAAAAATCTCAAACAATGTTTATCAATGGGTATGAAATTGACTAAAATTCACAGAATTTTAAAGTTCCGACAAAGCCCTTGGTTAGAAAAATACATTGATCTAAATACGAAATTAAGAACAAAGGCAACTTCAGATTTTGAAAAAGATTTTTATAAACTAATGAATAACTCCGTCTTTGGTAAAACAATGGAAAACATTGAGAAACGAGTCAATGTAAAACTATTAACGCATTGGGAAAATAGAGGTAAAATATTAGGTGCCCAAGACTTAATTGCCAAACCAGAATTTCACAGCTTATCAGTTTTTTCTGAAAACTTAGTTGCAGTACAGTTACGAAAAATAAAATTGATTCATAATAAACCTATCTATTTAGGATTTTGTATATTAGATATATCAAAAACTCTTATGTATGATTTTCATTACAATTACATGTTAAAAAAATTTAACGATAAAACAAAAATATTATACACTGATACTGACAGTTTAATTTATGAAATCTTTACGAACAATTTTTATGAAGATATCAAACCTGATCTTCTCACACGATTTGATACATCAGACTATCCTGCGGATAATATATTTGGTTATCCTAAAATAAACAAAAAAAAGTTAGGTTTCTTTAAAGATGAAAATAATGGTAAAATTTTAAAAGAGTTCGTAGGTCTTCGATCTAAAATGTATGCATTTGAAGTAGAAAACAAATTGACGGCCAAAGCGAAAGGTGTAAATAAATGTGTTACAAAAAGAATGAATATTGAAGATTATAAGTCATCTCTCGTTAATGAAACTGTTAAATTTTGTAGCATGTACAGATTTAAATCCATTAAACATACAATATTTACTCAAAAAATTAATAAAATATGTTTATCCTATAATGACACGAAACGATGTATTTTACCAAATCTTGTTGACACGTTAGCGTGGGGTCATTATAGTTTAAGGTAGTCCAATTGTTTGAAATATAAAATTATCGATTCATTTAATTTATAAATAATGAATGTTAAATACAATGTTTACTTGTAGAATAGAATAGAATAAAATAGAAAAACTCTTTTTTGTATATGTATACATTTTGTAATTTGATTATAATTTTAATGTATAAAATTAGTTTCAATAACTGTAGTAGGTATATTGTATTACTTTAGTTTTTTACTGTGTGTGAGATTAAAATGATTATTCTGTAAGAGAAGATACCTAACAATTATGTACCTATGTAAATAATTTATTTTTAGCTGTATTTTATTAAACTGTGAACAAATAAAAACATATTTTTCAACAACATGACTTAGTTATTTCAATACCCTTAAAAGATCTACACGTGTATTTAATAAATAATGTTTCAATTTATTCATCCATTTACCACTATAGTTGCAGGTCCAAGTGGTTGTGGAAAATCAAAATTTGTAACAAATTTTATTAGTTACATTACAGAAATATGTAGTAGAAATTTTACTCAAATTACATGGTGCTTCGATGAAATGCAACCTTTGTACAACTTACCAAATGTAAACTATTGTCAAGGTATACCAGATCTTAACATGTTTGATGGAAAGGATGCAAACCTTCTAATTATAGATGATCTTATGAGAGAATCTGATGGTCGAATTGTTGATATTTTTACCAAAGGTAGTCATCATAGAAACTTAAGTGTATTCTACATTACACAAAATTTATTTCATCAGGGTAAAGGTCAAAGAGACATATCTTTGAATTCTAACTATATTATATATTTCAAAAATCCACGAGATAAAACACAGATTCGATACTTAGCACGTCAAGTATCACCAGAAAATCCAAAATTTATTGAAGATGCATACAGGGATGCTACCAGTGAGGCACATGGATATATAATGATAGATCTTAAGCAAGGTACTAGTGACATGTGTCGAATCAAAACGAATATATTTCCTTCGGATAGATATTGCACAGTATATATCCCTACAAAAAGCTTTAAATATGCTAAGAATCAACAAATTCCTATCATTTACTAATAATGCATCGGAGTCTCAAGACGCATAAAGATTTCCTAAATGCACTGCATACACTTAAACCAAAATACCGACAAGCTCTGCTAAAAACGTGTGATAAAGAAGAAATACAATGCATTTGCGAGTGTATTCATAACGTTCTTCAAGGTAAAATACAACTCAAAGAAAAAGAAAAGAATAAACTTAAAAAATTTAAAACTATACTGCGTAAGTTGTTGTGCAAGGGGGCAACTAAGATAAAAAAGAAAATAATTGTTCAAAAAGGAGGTGCATTTCTACCAATCATATTAAGTTCTATTCTGAGTGGATTAGTTAGTTCACTGGTTTAAAATGGAACATGCCAAAAGAATGTTGCTCGTTGAACCAAGCTTAATAGAGAAATTGAATCAAAACAACAATCAACACAAAAATGAAAATCCTACATCGAGGCTAGATGCTGAAATGCAAAATATTTTAAATAGTACTATGGATGACAGAAAAAAATGTATTTTATACTTGCAAATATTACAAAGATATCTACACTTTACTGAAGAGGATCGTCAACCTTTTGAATTACCAATAATTACTTCCAACATTGATACTGCAGGGAACACTGAAATAACTAAAGTTTCTGATATAATTAAAGACATGAATAATAAAGATTTAGTCGTAACTCAGACATCGAATGAAGATAAAGTCCAACAAAGTATTGAAACTACAAGTAGTCCTCCATACACAAGTAAACAAATTCTAAGTTTGATTCCTAAAACATATGCAAAAAAAGGTGAGTTATTACTAAATTTGATGTCATTGAGTAAAAACAAAATCCATTGGGATAACAACGGTACAGTTATTATAGATAACACAAAAATTCCTGGGAGTAATATTATAGATTTGGTAAACGATTCACTTAGACCATTGAAAAAAAGTGATCCAATAGGTTGGGTAAGCTTTGCTAAAGCATTGAAGGATATTAAAATACCACTAACTTACATTGGGAATCCAAGCAGAAGTGATTATATAAGTAAACTATATATGAAAGATCTTGGGGAGCTCTCTGCTGATGAGGAAATCTACACTACACCAACTAACACGGATAAGTATCAAAAGAAACTGAAGAAAAAAATTGAATGGGAAAAATGGACTCCCTACTAGAAATTAATAAAATTTATTATGATGCATCACATCCTGCTGGTTATAGTAGTATTGATAAATTAGCGAAAGCTATGAAAGGTAAGATGAACAAATCAGAAGTCAACAAATGGTTGCAAGCTCAAGAAACATATACACTCCACAAACCAGTTCACAGAAAATTCCCTCGTAATAAATATATTTTATCTAATCTAAATGAACTTTGGCAAGCTGATTTAAGTGACATGAGAACGTATTCTAAGTATAATAATGGTTATAATTATATCCTTTGCGTTATTGATGTGTTTACTAAATATGCCTATGTAAGACCAATGAAAAATAAAAACTCTGAAACTGTAAAAAAATGTTTTGAAAGTATATTTAATGAAGCTGATACTACTCCAACCCATATACAATCGGATAAAGGGACCGAATTTGTTGCAAAGGATGTACAAAAATACTTTAGGAGTAAAAATATAAACTATTATACAACAAATAACCCCGACATTAAAGCTAGCATTGTAGAAAGATTTCAAAGGACTCTCAAGATGAAAATGTGGCGTTATTTTACTCATAAAAATACGTATAAATATATAGATATTTTACAAAACTTGGTACATGCATATAATCATAGTTACCATTCCAGCATTAAAATGTGTCCTTGTGATGTAAATTCAAACAATATCATGATCGTTTGGAATAATTTGTATGAAAAGAATCATCGTAGTCTAATACAAACCTCATATAACCAAGTACCAAAATTTCACATTGGTGATCATGTGCGACTTACTAAATTTAAACATGTATTTCAAAAAGGTTATGAATCTAATTGGAGTGATGAAATTTTTATAGTATCTTCGATAATAGATAGATCGCCTTGGGTAGTATATACATTGAAAGATTTGCAAAATGAGCCAATAGTGGGTACTTTTTATGAAAAAGAATTACAAAAAATTGATTATAACCCCACTTCCAGTTTTAAAA
Source organism: Campaea margaritaria (assembly GCA_912999815.1). Taxonomy (NCBI): domain Eukaryota; kingdom Metazoa; phylum Arthropoda; class Insecta; order Lepidoptera; family Geometridae; genus Campaea; species Campaea margaritaria. Next base: position 7,550,781 of record OU538800.1, read on the forward strand.
TAGATAAAATAATAAGCAGCCGTTACTCTGGTGACAGAAAGCAAGTGTTAGTGAAGTGGAAAGGTTATCCAGATAAATTTAACAGTTGGGTTTTAGCTTCTAGTCTAAAAGAATTATGATGAAAGAAAGTTTTTATTTGACCCTACTTAGTAATAGTTCAATGGTATACTTTCCTGAAAACACAACAACTCTTTTTTCAACTAAATTACCAAAGTCCATCAAACTGGAAGGATCGTGGTTGGTTGGTGTTGTTGAATTCCAATATCCATGCACAATGTTTACGGTTCAAGATCATGAAAATGTAATTTACATTAGTAAATGGATGAAGATGCCTCATGATGAAAAACTATCGCTAACGTACTACAAAACACACATACCAGCCACAAACTATGACAATATTAACCATATTTTATCTGCATTAAATAATATTAAGGAGCAAGTTAGGTTTCGCTATGATGAGTTATCCAAGTTAGTGTCTGTTTCTGTTATGGATGAATCAATAACATCATTTACATTATCACCTAAGTTGTGTCTTCAACTTGGATTTGAACCCAACAGAAACCTTGTAACTAAAGGTATTGGAAAGTGTCCAGCGAACTTACATTTAGGATTGCCATCTCAGTTATTTGTTTATTGTGATATAATCGAACCACAGATTGTTGGAGATGTAATGACCCCTCTCCTCAGAATAATACCTTTGGATCCTGCAAAATATATTTATGGAGCTAATAAAATGCATGTTTTCTCACCGCCTCACTACTTGAACATCATGCGTAGAGAGTTTGATACAATTGAAATAGATATAAGATCAAGCACTGGTCAAAAAATACCATTCCAGTTTGGAACCGTGGCCATTAAACTACACTTTAGAAAATTATAATGTATTCTCAACGTGATAATATAAGTTGCCCCTATGAACATTATTACTCGCATCAAGCTGGATCGGGTATTGGAGTCATCTATAGAGGAGCGCCATATCAACGTGGACACGGAATCGGTAGCTTTCTAGGGGGCTTATTTAGATCTGTTTTACCATTACTATCTAGTGGAGCTCGAGCCATTGGAAAAGAGGCTTTAAATACAGGTGTGGGTCTTTTATCAGATATGGTTAGTGCTCGTCCTATGGAAGATTCAATTAAGGCTAGGTTAAAAGAAGCTAGTACAAACTTGAAAAGAAAAGCTGATGATAAAATAGATCGCTTGAATATGTCTGGGTCAGGATATATAACTAAGAAGAAACATCTATCTTCATTCATTCCACCGCTAGCTGCTAAGGTGAAAGCAGCTAACAAGAAATCAAAGTTGAAACGTAATAACATCAACGATATATTTTCTTAAAAATAATAATTAAATAAATTCAACCATGTCGTTTCTACACAGTCATTCTTGTGAATGCATTAAGTCAGAATTAGACTTATTTGCGTTACCATCTACACAAACAAGTATAGAAAATGGAATGTGGATACATTATAAGCCTATTTCATCTCTTGCTGACGATGGACCAATCGAATTTCAAGTACCTGGAACTGGTGATGACTACATGGATTTGTCTCACACTTTAATCCACATTAAAGCTAAGATACTGAATCAAGATACAACAAAAGTGAATGCATCAACAATAGTAGCTCCAGTTAATAATTGGTTACATTCATTGTTTAGTCAGCTTGATGTTTATTTGAATCAAAAACTTGTGTCTCCACCAAATAATACATACGCTTACCGTGCTTACGTAGAAACATTGTTGAATTATGCTCCTGCATCTAAAACATCGCATCTAACTTGTGCTCTTTGGTATGAAGATACATCTGGTAAAATGAATTCAACCGATGAAAAAAATGAAGGTTTCACTAAAAGACAAGAATTAACATCTGAAAGTAAAGAAATAGAAATGATTGGACATTTACACGGTGATATATTTAATCAAGAAAAGTTTTTGATTAATGGTGTTGAAATGTCTGTTAAATTAGTTCGGTCTAGAGAAACTTTTAATTTAATGGCTTCTTCAAATGATTTAAAATTTAAAGTATGTATTACTGATGCAACACTTATTATTCGTAGAGCACGAATCAATCCAACAGTTTTACTTGCACATCAAAAAGTTTTAGCCACTACTACAGCTAAATATCCTATTACGCGAGCTGAAGTTAAAGTTTTAACAATACCATCCGGAGTTCAGGGAAAAACACTTGATAATATTTTTCTGGGACAAGTTCCTAAAAGATGTATAGTCGGATTTATTAATAACGCAGCATTTAATGGTAGTCTCACTAAAAATCCATTTAATTTTGAAAATTATGACATGAATACATTTTGTTTATATATTGATGGTCAGCAAATTCCTTCCAAAGCTTTACAACCATCATTCGAGAATAATATTTTCACTTCAGCCTATCATACACTATTCTCAGGAACGGGAATACATTTTCTTAACGAAGGTAATGGGATATCTAGGGAACGATATGCTCAAGGTTATTGTCTATTAGCTTTCGACTTAACACCTGATTTATCAGCAAACTCATCGGGTCATTGGAATCTTATAAAACATGGCAGCGTAAGATTGGAAGTTCGTTTTGAATCAACTCTTTCACAAACTATCAACTGTATTGTGTATGCGGAGTTTGATAATGTTATTGAAATTGATAAAAACCGTAATGTGTGTGTAGACTATAGTAGTTAAGTGAAAGTGTTTATCTATGTTATTTGAATAAAATATGATTTATAACATGTACTTACCTTGCATTAATTACACGACCCCCGTCGACTTGAAATACCAATTTATTACCTTCAATTTAACACTTGCATCTGATCATTTGTACAGAGAAGTGTTTTTTGTATGCATTATGGATACAACAGAGTTACAGAAATATTTAAATACAATTCATCCGAGCTTGCAATATAATGTATATGCTGCAAATCGATTGCCAATATACACTCAGAATCCAACATATATAATAAGCAATTTAGATCCAGACACAAAGCCGGGATCTCACTGGGTAGCCATACACATTGATATAAACGGTCTTGGACAATATTTTGATTCGTATGGTCGCCCACCAAAAGGCTACCACCAAACATTTTTAAAGAAGAATTCAAGGCAATGGGATTTCAATACGTATAGGTTACAAAATGATTGGACTTCGGTATGTGGCGAGTACTGCTTATTGTATTTGTACTACAAGTACAATGGTAATACAATGTCTGATTTTATAAGATTGTTCAATATGGAAACATTGTACAATGATATATTGCTTTATAATATGTTTAAGTCTCATTTTATTGATAAATAAAGAGTAACGAAATAATAAAGAAGTGTTGTTATTGAACTTTGTGAATACCAGCAATACAATAGGTGACCGTAATTAGCAATATTATAGTAATTAAACTGAGCAAACAACTGAGGTAGTAGCTGAGCTTGAACCGTCATTAGGAACAATAGGACAATTAGACTAGGTTTAATTAGGGGTACTGGGGCTTCTGAAACCTGAAAGCTATCTCTTGATCCGTAAGAGATATCAAAAATCTGATAGCACAGATCGATCGGGCGTGGCCGATTTACTTTTTTTTTTTTTTTTTTTTTTTTTTTTTTAGGACAGGCGGTTCTGACTCAAACAGACGGTTCTGACTCAAGAGGTGAGGCAGAACCGGGGAATCCCTACTACTGAGTTAGTACTACAGTTACTTGCGTAGTACAGGTTAGTTCAGTAGGTACATGTTATTAGAATGGGTGTAAGAAAAAAGGTATACAAAATGATGGTTTTTTTACATGCGAAATAAGCTTCGTAACGCAGCTCTTGCTCTCTGCCAAATATTTTACTTTTTGTATATTTGTATAATATAGGTATACGTAACGTATAGTTTTTATTGCATTTTTTTCTTTGAATAAAATATATATCCTACTAATAATATAAATGTGAAAGTTTGTGAGAATGGGTGGATGGATGTTTGTTACTCCATCACGCAAAACCTGCCGAACGGATTTGGATGAAATTTGGCCCACTAATAGTTTATAACCAGGATTGAGTGATAGGGTACTTTTTATCCCGCTAGCATGTTCACGTGGGACAAAACTGGAACTACGCGGGTGAAACGCGGAGCGCAGCTAGTAACTTATATATATTTTTTAATAACTTCCTGGAAATAAAGAAAATAATTCGAAACGGGAAACACGACACCATGTTTTACTATCTCAGTTTTTTGTTATAGGTAAGTCCAACATTTACGACCGATTCTGCTTTCATCGACGTGTCAAAGATGGTCAAAGGTAAGTTTCGTCAATACAAACGAGTCGCTCATAATGCTGAGAATGTGCGTAGGCGCAGATTTTACATGTAGTGGAAGAACGCGTTGTTAGCCCAGGTATGCTCAACCTTTTATGCCTGAGCCAATTGGTAAGATTTTTAATAATTTAAGAGATATAGAGACTAGGCTAACTCTTTTTTTTCTTGTGGGTGGTGTACACAGTTTATTTTTAAATCATGTTACGGCATTATGACATTTTAACGCTGATAAAAATTATGTCGTTAAAATTTGTAAATTATTTAATTTACTTGACTCATTATTTGTTTGCTTCAATTCTTGAATAAAGTATTTACTAAAAAATAAAACAAGAAACACTTCTGCATATAGTGAATACATTAAATAATCATAAAAACACTTTTTTATCAGTACATATTTTATAACATAGTTTCGTTTGTGTTTTCTGTATACTTTATGGCAATACTATCCTGTATACTTTACGGTGTTTTGTGGGTAGCCTACATAAACATTTTCAACGAGCCGTAGGTTGAGAAGTGCTCTCTTTGCATCCAAGTTAAGAGTTGGTTGGCTTTGAATATCTAATTTAAAAGATTAGTTACGCTGAACAAATTATTTAAAATTACAGTTTATAAATTCAATGGCGTTACGACCTTTCAATGCGTTAGTTTCTGTCATTGGATTAACATGGGTCAGGTTTCATTACGGACTTAATGGTGTCTTATATTTTATTCACATTGACACTTTCTTATGGCATGTCTGCTCAATTTAGCTACCAATGATGTTATTTATTACGAATTTATAGTAAGCACGAAGAGAAAAGACTTGTTTATTCTAACGTGAGACATCATGGCGTAGGTTGTTGTGTTGAAATCGGTGCCTGTTTTTTTATAAGAATATTTAATAGGTAGAGTGAACAAAGAAATTTAGCTTGACGAAGGAGAGTAAGAAGTTTGTTTACCTGAAATGAGACTTACAGCGTTAGAAACAAATCGAGCTACAAGAACGTCGTACGCGAAATAATGCCAGAAATAGTAATAACAGGGCTTCTTAAAAAAATCTGACGCAAGCAGATAAGCGTTTCCAGATCAAAGTTATTTTGATCTTCTTTGTTTCACCATTAGGTATGCCTGAGATAAGCTATTTTACTCGATGTGCTTACCAGACATCACGACTGACTTATCATCGTCGGGATATATAAAAAAGCATTAATTAAAATGCCAAGCAAGGCAGCTGCTGTTTGTCCTGAAAACACTCAGAGATTGATAACCCAACGATTAAAAATGTACATGAACAAACAATACATAATTATGTGGGTGAAGTTGAAAAATGCAATATACACTCCTGGAATCACTATGTCAGCCTTAAATCCGATACAGCCGTAACATTGGCGCCATACACGATCTAACAACTATTTAATCTGTGTCTTTAGGTAGGTACTATTACGTTCCCTGTCGGCCGATGTCAAAGTAATGGGATATGTAGATGGCACGGCGGCCCGCTGTGAACAATGTCGCATTACCGACGATCTCGTGTTACTGCTGAATGGACAAGCCGAACCTTGTTCCCGGTCGTATATGCTGTATGTTCATTAGTTTATCGTAGGTAACAGAATTTACGGAATTATAAAATTTATTGTAAAACTTAGAAAGAGTGATGGATACTGAAGAAGTAATGCGATAAAGACACAAGCGATACAAATGTGACAAAAACAATAACATTGGCGAAAAGGAAAACGAATTCCAGAGAATTTTTTTACGGAGGGTTATTAGGTACTTTTGATGGCGATGATTCATTGAAAACGTTAAAAAACTGTCTAAAAAATAATGAATGATAATTTACAATATAAATAATGCTGCAAGCTTTGATAGTACCTCGACCCCACGCCGATATACAAATTGAAATATAGATACCAAAAACTAATATTCCTCAAATTGGTTCTTGTCTTATTGAAATTCTGCAAAGGACTGACACTGGAGTACTGTGAGAACTAAGAACCAACGAACCCATAAACGTTTCGCGATTTATGAGTTTTACGAGTTCTTGTTATTTAACACCGTAGCTACCCGGCTTCGACCAGGGTTTCAGGACGGTTGTGGTTTTGCCATGTTTCGTATACATTGCTTGTGCAAAAAGTTGTTGGTGATCCTGGTAGTTTCGCATTTCATCCTTGTCTTTGTGACAACATTTATTTTGACTATTAGATGAATATTTGAACGGGACAGACAATACTGCCAACCTGAAAAAACATTAGATACACTCAAGGTGAGGGCTATTTATGTTAAAGGTAGATAGATAGATAAACTCTTTATTGAAACACCACAGAACAAAGAAAACTTAAAACTACCGGCTCGGTACTTAAAGGTGGCTCTTTTTATGTGTATATTCTGTGGCTAATAGACAAAACGCATCAATTTACGCATCTGTGCCGGAAGAGTGAAGTGCATCGTGTTGTGTCACTCCAACGGTCAGTTCGAAATCCACACGCGCCGCATCGCACATGCCCCGCTCCGCGACGACGTAATTTAACATTAAACGTGTCGTGTTTTCATCCCCCGCATTTATTATAATAGGAATCTCGTTTGTCGAACTCACCCCCGCTCGCTTGTGTAAACAAACCGCAACGATAGTGCAGTGACGTGATTTCACGTGTGCCGGCCGGCAAAACGGAACTGTGGGTGATAACTTGGACGGACAGTAGCTGGAGACGGACCCCCTTGAGGTGCTAGATTGGTACGTAGTCTTTTTCCGCATTTTTATACACATAATTACTGCTACCCCTCGACAACCTCAGGAGACCATCCGATTCCCGGCTGAAACAGCCCGTATTTTCACTGAGGCCAGCCCGCACCCCCCCGCAGTGTAGGAAAGCAAATTTTCTACCATTTTATGGTCCTTCAGCAACCGGATTCTCCGTGAAAATTAGCTGTTTCTAACAAACATTTCAAGTTAGACACCCCCGCCATTTTTTTTTGCCCTTGTTAGTGCGCACGCGTCATATTGCCATCCGCTAAAATCTCTTCGAAACTTTAATATTTTTAACTAAAAACACTAACTACGCTCCTATAACAACCGCATTATATTTATTTCCGCATATTTCGCTAAAAACTTAACCTACATAAGCGTATTTCAATTTCAATATCTCTGTACACCACTACGAACAATAGGTACATACCTACATAATAATGGCCGCGAATGAACAGAAGTTGAAATTGTTAGAATCTCAACGGGAATTATTTTTCCAACGCCTACAAACAATTTACGACTATTCATGTTGCGATTTAAAAGATCCAGAAGCCCTGGATAATTTTCTATGCTCCATTGAAAGTTTAGAAGACGTAAGAACTAACTTCCAATCAACCGCGAAAGAATACAATATAACCTTGTTGAAAATAGATAAAGAAAGTGTACCTGACTCTCAAAGCTGGTTATCATTCGAAGACATGTATTGCCGCATTAAACGTAAATTATCCATGTTTACACCGCCAAAAGCAGAATTTAAACCTACCCCCGCTAAATCTTTAATTAGGTTAGCGCCGATAGAAATGCCAGAATTTAATGGAGATCGGCTTCAGTGGCCATTGTTTTATGCCACATTCCATAACGCTGTACATTTAAATGCATCTTTAACTAATACCGAAAGAATGTATTATTTGGTTGGTAGACTAAGTGGTAAAGCCAAATCCATCTGCACAGGTATTGTTCCTTGCGCCGAAAACTACAACGCGATTTATAGCGCGCTTATATCGAAATACGAAGATAAACGCAGTCTAGCCGTTACATACCTAGATCAGATGTTCTCTCTTAAACCGATCGCTTCCGCAACCGCCAGTAACCTTGAATCTTTCATAGATCAATTCGCCAATGCCTACTTAGCATTGAATAACTTAAACATACCTGATCTATGCGACTTTGTTATGTCTTACACCCTTTTGCAAAAGTTAGACAAAGAGTCCGCGCGGTTATTTGAAATGGAGAATCGAGGTGTAGAATTACCTAACTTAAACGGGTTAATTTCATTTGTCCGCGACCGCGTAAAGGTCCTCACTCGTACTGGTGACCAATCGGGTTCTAAGACCCAGAATACAATTGCATCAAAAACTAATGTACGTTCTTTTATTGTAAACAACAACACCGCTAACAAATGTTCTTTGTGTGATCAACCTGATCACAGTAATCTCTATTTATGTTCGACCTTTAGAAAACTGTCGCCCCGCGAACGTTTCAAGTTCATCAAAAGTTGTAACGCCTGTATTAATTGCCTTAGTAAAACACACACGGCTCAATCTTGTAAATCCATAAACACATGTAAACAATGTCAACAAAAACATCACAGTATGTTACATTTTCTTGAATCCGATTATGCAAACCCGCATTCCTTATCGTCGAAGCTCGATACAAATACCTCCCGCTGTAGTGAGGGAGCTAACGGAAGGGAAAATTCACGTAACTCGACTTCTTCTAAGTCAGACGATAGAACCTTATCACTTTGCAGTATGAATACCTACTCGCATGCTAGTCACGGGCGGAAATCACAAAATGTACTACTAGGTACAGCCCTCGCTGACGTAAAATCAAATGATGGATCTGTTAGGAAAGTTCGTTTTTTGATCGATAATGGTTCTCAAAACCATTTTATAACAAAGCAGGCCTGCAAACAGTTGGGTCTCCGTGTCTTTAATGATTCCAGTAATCAATCGGTAATGGGAATAGGTGACACCTCCCAGCCTATATCAGGCATTACTGACCTAACATTGTACTCACGCCTTGATCCGAACTTTTGCTTGAAGATTCAACCGCTAGTCATTAAAACAATCTCTGGAGATTTACCGAGCTGTTCCCTAAACACTTCCGCGGTCACGCACCTTTATGACCTACCGCTCGCCGACCCGCATTTTTACGCGCCCGGACCCATCGACGTTTTATTGGGTTCCGAGGTCTTTGTCGAAATCTTGCGGCCTGGAAAATCGCTGGGCCCTGCAGGACAACCTGACGCGTTAGAAACCGCCTTTGGATATATAGTAATGGGGTCCACGGCCTCAGTGCCCGCCGATAATCATAAACCCGCACATAATCAAACTCACCGCGCGTTCTTTACATCGAGTGACGAGTCAATTGAGGCTTTAGTTACTAAATTTTGGCAGCTCGAGTCGGTACCTACACAAAAACATATGTCGACAGCTGACCAAGAATGTGAACATTTCTATGTTTCTAATACGCACCGCGACGTTAATTCAGGACGTTATGTAACCGCATTGCCATTTTCGAAATCCCCGCACTTGTTAGGAGATTCCTTGACGACAGCCACGCGCCGTTATTCTTATCTTGATCATAAATTCCAGACTAACAAAACATTAAAGAGCGAATACGACAAGGTAATGACGGATTATTTAAAAGGTGGTATTGTTTCCCCCGCTCCCGCTTTGAACACCGATAACAAATATTATGTAATCCCTCATCATGGAGTCTGCCGACCAGAAAAGCCGCTACGACTTGTATGTGACCCTAGCGCGAAGTCAAGCACTCAAGTAGCTTTAAACGACATTCTACACTCGGGGCCAAACTTACAGGCAGATTTAACCGCAATCATTTTAAAATTCAGACTATTTCCCGTCGCATTAACCGCAGATATAAAACAAATGTTTCTACAAATAGAAATACGCGAAGATGACCGTCGTTTCCTAAATATTTTATATAAATTTGACAGAGACCACGAAATTCGATTATACCGATTTAACCGCGTTTGTTTTGGCTTGCGCTGCTCGCCCTACCTCGCCATGCGAACCGTCAAACAGCTGGCGGAGGACGTAGCGGACTTCCCACTCGCTTCCAAAGTAGCTTCAAATGATCTTTACATGGATGACTTAGGCACTTCGGTACAAACTGACTCAGAAGGAGTTCAGTTAGCCCGCGATTTAATCGAGTTATTCAAACAAGGTGGATTCGACTTGGTTAAATTCATGAGTAACTCACCCACAGTTTTGAACGAAATTCCGCCAGAAAACCGCTTGTCCTCAAAAATAGAATTTGACAAAGAGGATAATATGAAACTGCTCGGCTTGATATGGTCCCCGATTGAAGATGAATTTACCATCGCGCTTAAATTCAATCCGCAAACAAAATGTACTAAACGCTTAATGCTTTCCACAATAGCGAAGTTATGGGACATAAACGGTTTTTGTGCGCCTGTAATATTGTACGCGAAACTTTTAATCAAGGCTTTGTGGATCGCTAATATCGATTGGGACGATCAACCACCGCACGACATCTGCGACTCATGGAACCGGTTTCTAAGAGAACTTCCCGCCTTAGAGAGATTTAGAGTACCGCGCTTTTTAGGTATCCTACCTAACGCCCGCGTCATTTTAATCGGTTTCTCTGATGCTAGTGAAAAGGCTATGGGTGCCGTAGTATACATGTGCACACAGACCGAGTCTGGCCCTAATCAGATCAATCTTATCTGCGCTAAAAGCAAAGTCGCGCCGCTTAAAGTAGTATCGTTAGCTCGCCTGGAGCTCTGCGCTCTATTACTACTTTCTCAACTCATGCGATTTGTTATCGACACAATATCTTCTCGCTGTCAAATTGACGACTTTTTTGCGTTCACCGATTCAACGGTAGCCCTACATTGGGTTCATTCCGCTCCGCATCGTTTCGACACATTCATCGCCAACCGCATCGCTCAGGTCCAAGAAAATCTTGATCCTAAATATTTCTTCCACATTGAGGGAACGCTCAATCCCAGTGATTGCATCAGCAGGGGACTTTCTCCCGCTCAACTGTTGAGTCATCCGCTATGGCTCCACGGTCCGCCCTGGGCACGTGACGATCCACGTACGTGGCCTATTAATCGCTTCACCTTCGACTCCACAGCTGATGAAAAGCTGTTGGAAATCAAAAAACGCGCTAATGTTTTCATCACCACCGATGAACAACCGCAATTTCTATGCTCGCTTGCTAAGAAAGTATCGTCTTGGTCCAAGCTTCTCCGCATTATAGTATATTTATACCGCTTCTTAGGAAAAATTCCGCGTTCTAATAGAATCGAACTTTCACACTTACAATATGCAGAAAATATTATTGTAAAATCTCTTCAACAACAATATTTCAAAGACGATATAAACGCCCTCTCAAACAATCGCAAGGTTTCAAAATCGCTAATCCCGCTTTCACCATTTTTAAAAAATGATTTGCTTCGCACCGGGGGACGTTTAGAAAAATCTTCGCTTTGTTTTGACGCTAAACATCCGATATTGCTTCCTAAAAAGGATCATATCGTTAACATTTTAATAGATTATTATCACCGCAAATATTTACATGCCGGACCACATTTATTACTATCTTTGTTGAGACAAAAATTCTGGATAATTTCCGGACGCACTACAGTAAAACAACGCTTTCGACTTTGTAATAAATGTTTTAAAGTAAATCCCCGTAATGAGGCGCCTTTCATGGCACCCCTCCCCGCTTCTCGCGTCACCGAGGCTAAACCATTCTTACGAACGGGCGTCGACTACGCTGGTCCAATAAACATATTGATAAGCAGATACCGCGGTGCTCGCAAAGAAAAGGCATATATCTGTTTGTTTACATGTTTAGTGACGCGCGCCGTTCATTTGGAATTGGCAGTAGACTTGAGTACGGACTCATTTTTCCGCGCTTTCCGTCGATTCATCTCGAGGCGTTCCAATTGTCTGGAGTTGTTCTCAGACAATGGTGGAAACTTCTTAGGCGCTAAAGCCCAGCTGGACGAGTTGAATGGCTTTCTCAAATCCAAGGCCTTTTGTGATTCCTTCGCTGAGGAAACGATATCTCAAGGCATATCTTGGCATTTGAACCCGCCCAGTGCACCTCATTTCGGTGGCATTTGGGAAACTAACGTCCGCAGTGTAAAGTTGATTTTAAAGCGCGTGATCGGTGATGTTCTGCTTACTTATGAGGAGCTGCTTACTGTATTAACTCAAGTTGAATCGCTTCTCAACAGTCGTCCGCTAACCGCTGTTTTAAGTTCCGACCCCGCAGAGCCCAAGGCACTTTGTCCTTCTGACTTTCTGACTATGGGTCCGCTTGAGTCATTTCATGATGACTCACGTTACAAACCTACATTGACAGATTTAGTCCGCAGTAAACATTTGACTGACCAGGTTGTTCAGAGATATTGGAATCGTTGGAGACAAGAATATCTTAATACCCTACAAACACGCGCCAAATGGAATACTAAGTCTAATCCGGTGACTAAAGGAGCTGTCGTTGTGCTAAAAACTGATGATTCACCACCGTTACAATGGCCTTTAGGCATAGTAGAGGATATACATCCTTCATCTGACGGAATCGTCAGAGTGGTAACGGTGCGCACTAGGAATGGTACCTATGTTCGCCCTGTTGTAAAACTATGTGTTTTACCTTCTCAATAACCTACATTCTTAACCCCTCCCCGCATTTTTCACCCGCAATTTTAGTCATAGTTTATTTTTATCTTTCAAGTTTTCCTATCTTTATTAGACGGATTACTTCCGCATCCGCTTCCGCATCCTTAGACATTAGATAACACAATTTAGGTGATCATTCTCTCTTTGTTGGTTCAGGAGTCTTCTTTAACTCCTGAAGGCCGGGGGGATGGCTCTTTTTATGTGTATATTCTGTGGCTAATAGACAAAACGCATCAATTTACGCATCTGTGCCGGAAGAGTGAAGTGCATCGTGTTGTGTCACTCCAACGGTCGGTTCGAAATCCACACGCGCCGCATCGCACATGCCCCGCTCCGCGACGACGTAATTTAACATTAAACGTGTCGTGTTTTCATCCCCCGCATTTATTATAATAGGAATCTCGTTTGTCGAACTCACCCCCGCTCGCTTGTGTAAACAAACCGCAACGATAGTGCAGTGACGTGATTTCACGTGTGCCGGCCGGCAAAACGGAACTGTGGGTGATAACTTGGACGGACAGTAGCTGGAGACGGACCCCCTTGAGGTGCTAGATTGGTACGTAGTCTTTTTCCGCATTTTTATACACATAATTACTGCTACCCCTCGACAACCTCAGGAGACCATCCGATTCCCGGCTGAAACAGCCCGTATTTTCACTGAGGCCAGCCCGCACCCCCCCGCAGTGTAGGAAAGCAAATTTTCTACCAAAAGGTATCGAGCTGTTGTTAAATTTAGGGTTCAAGATATTAATAATAAGTAAGGATAGTTACCAATTTAAATTTCATTTATAAAATATAAGCATTATCAAAACATTTTATATTACAAGTTAGAAGTTTCTTTTAAAAGATCCCATCACCAAATACAATAAAAGTTCATAATAATTGAGTATTTTTTCTATACAAACATATTATATAGTACGTGTGCTCATGATAATGTGAACGACTTTAGTAAGAAAAACAAAGGGCACTTAAATACCTGATTTAAAGCAGACATAGTAAATTTACATGTTAACAAACGATCGGCTGGGACTTCGTCTGCATGGAAATTAGAATCATCAGTGACTCTCGAAGGTCAATTAATTTTATCCGTCTTTCCGGATACGGACCTAATTGCTCAGGAAACATCCTACCTACTCTCCTAGAGTCCATTATGATGATTTGATCCTTTTATTCCTTTATTTATTATAAAACGTTGGACACTACGTTCTAAAACATTAAAATATGAGAGAAAACATCCGGCAGCCTTTCTATGATTAGAGAATCCAAAGCTAAGTAAATGAACACAGTTACCCATTAGAAACAAATGAACAAATCTTCCGAAGCCAACATAAAAATAAAGGTAGGTACATACATAGAAATAAAACCATTGGTGCCATAGCTTCGTTTTTATGATGCGCTTCTGGTCTACCGTTATCTTAACTTCTAGTTACTGTAACATGCGGTTGTATGGTCTTTCAAGTGGTAAGATCAAATAACTTAAAAGCCTCTAAGATTAGAACTGTTTAAGGTGTTACTGTAATCTCAAGTGGTGGTAGTGGAGCTCGGTTTAGCTACCAGAGTTCAAGTGCTTCCGGTCAAGTGCTGACAAGAAAGTTATTTTTATACAGTAAACAAACCCATAGATTTGGTAGGCAGTAATATTGCAGATCTTGCGTTAGTCACTGAAGCAAAGGAAATAAATCCAGCTGATCTAAACGAAGCTTGGATGGTGCCTAGGAATAGAGAAAGCTTAGGAAATGTGGAGACTTGTTCATTGAGAAAATTGTTACATCGTGGTCTACATGGACGATATCCATTACCACAGGATAAATAAAAATGCTAACCTTTTTAGTGAGTAGGTATAACGTTTACAGTAAGTACCCTATCTTGCGGTAGGTAATGCGGTTACATTTAGAAGGCAAAGTCATTAGTATAACTGACAATACGCAATCTTATCCATCCGCCAAATTTATTTCTCACGCGCATAATGTCTTCTACTTTTCTCTTGGAACTTTAATTTTATTGAACTTATCCAATTTAGCGTATAAAAATGAACTCGACGTTCGGAAGGCTCATAAACATGATTATGGACAACATGTTTTTATGTTTCCTTATTGAGGATTAGCCCATCTCTATGTCTCTATTTATGTATTATCCGTGATGATAACCGAGATGGTTGGTAGGTAGAGCGGATGGTTACCGACAAGCCGACCACCCACTTTGGTATCGAGATCAGTTTCCGTGTACGATTCGAAATAAACAGATCGATTGTATGCTGTTGTGATTAGTACCGAATGTTTGTCTGTTCGTCGCTATTCATATCCGTTCGAAAGTGTAGTGCGTATAAAAAGTTAAAACATTGCAATACAGGAAAGTAAGTGTGTGTAACGAGATAAGTATAGGCAGGTCCTTAGGGAAGACATATAAAGCGGTTTTTTTTAAGAAAAAACTTGATACTTCTAATAACATAATATTCTGGCTTGACAATCTGGCTTGGCCTCTACATTTAATAAAACGCATCTGATAACGGCAGATTTATTTTTAATAGTAAATTTAATAAGATCATCATTTTTATAATTTAATAGACAGAATTATTTCGCGAGGTAATTAAGCGGCGTCTTCGGAAAAGAATGCCCCCTATAACAAAAGACTAATCTGTATTCTATAAATAAGCGCAGCGAGACGCTAATTTCCCAGGAATTCGTTACCATAAAACATGGTGTTAAACACACTGCCACGCACCCCATGTGCCCCATGTGATGTACAGTTTCCTTCTCTATGACTCATGTGAAGGGGCCATAATGAGAGTAATTGCCTCTTTTCTCACATCGTGATTCATTATTAAAGGAACGAGACCCGACGCACTTAACTTTATTTGGGTTTTACTCTTTTTAATTGAAACGAATGATGCACAACACCCGGCGTACGATTGATTAATTGAGAGATTCGAAAACATACCAAATCCGTTCTGTAATGCGGTTAAAATAAACCGTGAAATACCGTAAGATATACGTTGCATCACGGCTATAACTCATGAATTTTAACACGGAACTGACACCGATTTTGTACATAAGTTTACATGTAATGCGAGTCGTAATAAGCTATTTATATGACATCAAAACAATGTTCGCCGTCGGGTGTATTAAGACGACCGTAAAGAGATGAAGAGTTGCGATCGAGCTGCGATTAACATCTGTGTAGCAGATGCACGTTTGTCGTAATCTACCGCATTTACGCGGTACCTGGTCCTATAGACAGGAATAAGGCCAGGGTTAGAGGTCACTCCGACAGCGCCCCGACAATTCTACAATTCAAATGTCCATTCGATTCCGTTTTGTTGCTTGACAGAGGTGTAGACGTCATTATACCGAATTGCTTCTTTTGTCGGACGTTTTTGTAAGCTATTTTTTTGTCGATTGGTAATACCTATTAAGATCGCATTAAGATAAAGCATGCCAATTTCCAAATCAAATTTACACTTGTTATATTAACTAAGCCACGTCTGATATCTTAATTCTAAAAGAGTTCGAGTTCTGAATGTCACTCTACTGATACTTTGTATTAGTCAATATTATATCCTTATTTATACAGGAATTTCATTATCGCAAATATCTTGTTAATTTCACGGGTGATCGATCAATCTTTGAGACAGCTGGGTGCTAACAAGATGCCAAAAGAAGCTTTCATACCAAGTACGACTTTATCGGTTTAAATTGTTAAGAATCTCCACCACGTAACGATGTTCTTTAAATTATAAGGTTTTATTAAACTTATGTGGCTTGAGTTTTTTTTTGTATGGACATTAAAATTTATATCATATATTGCTAATGAATTTTGACCCAGTTCCCGTTCTTAAATTAAGTTAAAGTCATTCATCCCTGCATATGAATAGCACACTGTATAAAACTACATAATGAATTAGGCTGTGGTAATAGTGATCAGATCTAATTATATAAACTCCTCAATGTAGTGACAGTAGATATGTTACAACAAACAAATTAATCTATTTTGAACTGCAAATTCATAATGATCAACTTAACCATGCAACATGAAGTCATCATAACTTCTAGATTAATACGTCATTGCTTCATTTATTTAACAGATCCTTAAACTGCATGTTTCTGACTCATGTCTTAAAATAAACATTAAAGACTTACCTAACTACAGTTCCTTATAATGACCGTTGTAGCTCTAAATATAGAGATAATAATCGTAGGTATTCAGGTTTGGGGTAAGCCGTAACGATAAATTGTCTGGAGTGTTGACATTTGCGTTGTTGGTTGCCAAAATATCAAGGTGGTATTTGCCTTTTGGATATTATATCGTGAGGGCGTTGACCGAGGAACTTTACGAAATGAAAAAAAGGGACAACCCTAACGCAGCAAGGTAGATCAATGAAGCTGGAGTTTGATAAGAAATTACAAAAACTGCTGTATTTGGACACTATTACTCTTTGTTGTGATGGGCCCTTCTGCAAGAGGCCGCCTGGAGAAGTGTGAAAACAATACTGTGTTCCAGTTTGAAGGGCACAGCTAAATTACTGGGCATATGAGACTTTAGCACCGATGTCTCAGGGTGACGAGCGAAGTGCAGTGCCGCGCCAGATTAGGCAATGCTAAGTTCTGGGTGGCACTGTAACTGTTATGGGCAGGCATAGCGCTTACCATCAGGTGAACGACTTGCTTGTCTAGTAACTCAGTCAAAAAAAACATAGAGATAGACAGCTGGAATGTTTTGTTTTTGTCATCAGTGCATTTAATTTCAACATCGCGGTTTTATCTGTTCACAAAGGTCATTGAAAACAAAAGAATGGCAAATAAAGTCTTGAAGAAAATTATTATAAAAAGGCATATAATGTACCTACGAACCTACGTACTAGAAAAAAAAACTGTTACCTTCACATACAAATGCAGAATAAAATCTTGTCTACACGAATTAGCAAAAATGAATTATTGATGGTTCATCAATTTTATGGATGGGTTATCATTTGGGATCGGAATAAGTATAACCATGGTCTCTTTGTCTCATTCTGAGAAGACCACAACGTGTTGCAATTGTATGCAAATCTATAACATTTGATGCAGGTATCGACGTACCTATTATACCCAACGCCAAATTGACTTTCCCAGTTGTTATTTCACCATAACTTACACGTGATACTTTAATCAGTTATTTTATTATTTACTATCATAGCGATTTTAATGAGAAACTAAATACTAGAATGTTTAAAACAACGGCGCTTGTATAATTATATTAGCAATATTGTGTCTATAGTTAGTTGCTTAGAGCTTGAGAGTTTCCTACTATTCAGAACTCTACACTATTCAGAAGTAAGTAAGTAAACCCGGCTATAAACCACTTATCAACTGTTACTAAAACTTCTGGTCAATTTCACTTGCCCCGCAAATCTATAAATACGTTTCAGATACACAGTGAGCGTCCCATTCTATGTATTTCCCTACCGCGTTAACCCAGATACGATCGGGAAAGCGGCCCTTTGGATATTTATTACTTTCTATTTTTCGATAGCGAACTAAACAAATCTTGGAAGGTACTCTGTGAGCTTCGGACACACCTCAATGACCCGCGTTACAATTCACAGCAGAAACAAACAGCAAATTATACATAATTTTGGTCTGAAATCGGTGTTTTTGTCATATTAGATTTAATTGCTAAAAACACACATGTAACATCGCTAAAACAGTTGCATCGCCCTGCGTCGTCGATTGTACTATTATGCTCGTAGATGCCTATGTGCCAGTATATAATATAAATGATAAGTAGTAACTAACTGAAAATCCTGAAGACGCAGTTTTGGGCAGCAAAAATATTTTTTATATGTGGGATATCGTCACACATGGCAATCGTATCCATTTCTCAGTCGTGAAGATCGCTTAGATGTGTTTTTAAGCTTATAAGAAATTCGTAGATTTGTACGTGGGCGATCGCCTTTCGTAACAAACAGAAAGCGCGATAAAAACTTCTATAGATGGAAACATGGAATATCTTGAATGGATTGCGTTACGGGAAATGTCTAAAAAGTATGTTTACACTCAATTTATATTAGGAATGAAAGGAATGAAAACTTTTGTGTAATTTTATTGTAAGTTTACTTTACTGTACAATATTGAGAATGTCCCTATTGTGGAAAAAGCTATTGTGCGTACATATTTTGAATATTTATCCACGTAATATTGTGTATCCACGGTTCATCACAACAAAATACGTTGAAGCAGTTGCTGAATCTAGTTAGAGACCCTTGGGCGACCGGCAAACACTGACACAAAATGGCGGCACTACCTCACAAAAACACCATCATCATCAGCAGGACGACGTCTTCTTCTGATAACCCGTTAACAATACACCTCTTTAATTAAAGGTCCCAAATCAAGGCTTAATCAGCATGCGTCCGCGCTGTCCTGAATACTACGCAGTTAATGCGGCGTGGGGTAATAAATCTTGGCCAATTAGCAGACTGCTCGGCGCTATCAGAGGACAAAGCGAAACACACTTAGCATACCTCCTTACTGGGGGGTACCTCTAAACTAATGTAGGCATCGGATGGGCAGATTGTCCGTAGATCTTAGGTACAAAATACATTAACTAGTTGGACGTTGTTGAATTACTATGCTATTAATAACTTAGGTACCTCTCCCTTGACACTCGTCTATGTAGTGTCTACCACCATTGTCATCATTCCATCGATGAGCACAATAAACAGAACGGGTTGAAATTGCGAGTCACTGCACTGTTTCGCCTTGCCAAAGATGCAAATGGTACGAAGAATACTAAAATGTGGTATAATAATTGGGATCACACTAAATACGTTAACTTCTCGCTATCACGTATTAGGTAGAAAGAGATACACTAACGTGAAGAGAGAAAACATTTACCTACTTTACAAATCCCATGAAGCACTTTTCAAATGTACCAACATACATTATGTAGAGAAAATGGAATGTAATTTTAAAACCAGTGTTGTTTCCTTTAACGTCTTATTCAATTAATCAAATTGTTCACCATTAACACGTTCGTGATTTTTCGCAAAATCAATTTACCGTGTTAACTTAAAAATTTTTTGGCCACAGGTTCGAGTCGTTAAAGTTTTATTAGCCATAAAGGACTAAGGAGTGTAACAGGGGATGATATTTACGATTACGATACTCGTCTAACAATATCCGAACAATGGGGAACAAGGAACATGCGTCCCATCTACTTAATTTCGAGTAGACACCTTTGTCATGTGTTTTTGTTTGCGGTCATTTCCATAAATTATAGAGGATGGCACCGTCGTGTCGAAGGTATGGTAAACTACGGTAAGAGATTGTACCTGCCATTGTTATGGTAAGCAGGACGTGACGAACACGCACCGCGGTAGATTTTGACCGACCACATTTTTCTGTTCCTTACCAAAAGTGATGGATGCGTTCTAGACAATGCTCGGAAGCATGTGAAACAAATCCTCACACATCCCTTAAGAACCACCAAACAAAATGAAACTATGCTTATCAAAGCGAACCAAGTATGGTATAACCTCTCTAAGGTAACTATTAGCTAATTCTGTTTTGTCTATCTGATTCCCCTACGTTTGCAAAATAAAATAATCACAAGAAAGTGTCCCGCCAATGTCCAGATAGCGAATATCCAAGTTAGGGCCCAATTAGAGGCAGAAACTCAACGGAAAGTCTCTGGATTTCATTCGCTTTCAGGTAGAAGAAGCCCGTATTGTTCAGTCACGTCTGCGGCCAATCAGTTTAAATTTCTCTCGATATGGAGGGTCCATATAAGGAGACGTCTTGTATTATTGAGCTCGGCGGAGCGCACAAAACACGCGCTAATTGGCTGTAATGTCATATCATATTGTATATGATTTATGATATACCCTGCACCGCTGATTTTACACACGTATTATCCGATATCGAACTCGATAGTCTAAAGAATTCGATAACGCTGCCAGCCTTATCTAATTTATTTTGTATCTGCTCAATAAGATAGAGTGGTGATAGCATTTGTTGTATAATATTCGACACATTTGCAAACAGATGATAATGCCGTCAGATTTATCTCATCCGTCCCCCAAACTTTATCCTCGGTGTCAACAGAGGTCGTTGACATGCCCCAGTGGCCTAGTTCACATGATCCGAGCATTGGACGATAGATCTGCGCTTGCCGACCAATTGTAGCTTCCTGCCGCGACAATGTTGCTGGCAGGCTGCAAGGCCGAATGTTTAGCGACAACAACGGCTATTTCTAGATCTGCTCGCTCTTGACTGTTATTTTAAATATTTTTATGGACGGAAATAAACTCTTGATGATAGTGTCGCTAAGTATTGCATGGATACGTTTGTAAAAAAAAAATGGAAAGCTCGTGCAAAATGAGCTTTCTTAAATTTAGGATCAGGTACCTACATTATTTTGTGCATAGAGGGCAATTTGTAAAGCTGCAAGGCGCAGCTATTTGTTAAATGTTTTTCTTCCATTTTTTCCTCTATGCTCAACATTACTTTGAAGAAACATGGAAATGATCCTCACATCTAAAATTGTTTTGGCAACAATCAATCAATGAGTCGATATAAACTGGGTAAGTGTAACCCGTTACTAACGCAGTGCAGCAGACTCCGGCAGTTTATTTCTGTTCCGCCTCTGATTCTGTGTAGTACCGAGTAGTATGCGTTGACCCGAATCGCGAGTTCACTTCGGCCAGTCGCAGTTCTAATTTTACGTTTGACGCAAGGGGATGACGTTGCTCTTGAGATATATTTTTGTCCCAGTATCTCGTGTGAACCAAGCATACTGAAGCTAACGATGTGAACTATTCTGTTCTGACCTTACAAATACTTATGTTTATTTATACAAACTTTTTTAAATAATTACATAGCTTATTATAAAATTTAATGTTCATGGGTTAAAAAAGCAAGTTCAAAACGAACAAAATTATTGGAAGAATATGTTACAAAGATATGTAGTGCTGTTTCATAACTGAAAACAATCAGTTATCAGCAATCACTCGTCGACGCTATATGAACGTTGTTTCTTCAGTGGCAGCTCACAATGTTTGGAGTTCCTAAAATCTCAGTCATCGCACTCTCAATATTTAATTGTCATAATAACATGGCATATTGACACTTACTGATCGCGCACTGGAGTGGCCCGTGAGAAAGGCCCGGCTTACGCAAATATTGGTAAAAGTCGGCGCAGGCGCATACCAGACAAGCCGCCCCTTTACACACTATCACCTATTCCACGAGTGTCATAGTAACTATCAGCTAATCAGTGTCACTGACGGCTTCTGCACCGGTACTTCTCATTACCTGAGGTATTTAAATGGAAGTACACGTAGACGGCACCTACTCGTGTTATGCCAACGAATAGTGTGGCAAAATTATATGTAGATATGCTGCTCAAAACAAAAATGTCATAATAAGACTATTGACAAGAGAGTGCAGGAAGACTCATGCTTGAGTCAATCATAAAAGTGTATTGAGTCAATAAAACTGTCGTAAATGTGACTCAAATGTTCCTTGTGACTTAAATATTATTATAGCTTGATGTTGGCATTTCATATCGATACGAATAAATCAAGCAATGCATTTTGGTTGCTCGAATTTCACCCATTGACATATAAAATCAAATATTCGAAACAGCATGAAAACTATGAACATTAAAGAAAGTTCCAGATTACAATCAAAACTCGATAGGTACGGTAACATCATAACATTATAAGGCAATAATAATCGAAAATAAGATGCCCATCTCTGTAATTACGAACGACTATCGCCATCGGCGACTTTCTCGATTCGTAATGTATGTGAGTACTCATCGGATTAGAACATTAGTGTAAGTTTTATTGTATAAAAGAGATAATAAAGAGAAATCTAAGAGAGTCGACGTAAATATCGGGTCATGGCATGCGATACGAGTCTGGACCTATTTTAATGTTTATAGAGATGGAATCCCACACAATGTGACCCGACAATGCGCGCTACACCCACTAGTCCCACAATTATTTATGTTGTTATAATGTTTTGTTTATTATTTTTACGTCTGTATGTCACAACAAAACGAATCGTTAAATTTTAATTAGGATTAATGATGCTGAAGGAAAGTGGAGACTTATAGAATTTCAGAGAAAATTAAAAAAATAATTCCACGTTTTTCTGAGACTAATGGAATGGTGTGAGTGAATGTAAGAATGTTTGTTTATCTACTTACAATACGAGTCTAAAGCTGACATGACTGCAGCTATAACTTTTGTTTCTCTATGCAACTCAGAAACATAACATCTGGTATTCGATTTTTAAATCTCGCCAGGAGATAAAATTTATCTAAAAAAACCAATTTCCTCGAAATTGGTGAAAATCGGACAATATTTGAGCCGATGAGATTAATATATCGGCCCCCAGCATCATTTCAATCAATAGGAAATAAATAGAAAGCAACAACCAACATTATAACCCTGCCTGGCTGTAAAAACTCTTATTTTTACTGTTGTGGAATAAACAGACTACCTCACCTAACGTTCTAGACCAGACCAGACTTGCAACATTTATCATAGGCTAGGCCCGGCGCGGCGCACGCAGCTCGAGGCCGACCATCGGCATCTTGCAGATTATCTGGAACAGGTTCCGTCTGTAAATAATAACCGATGGTGTGCATTAGTCAGACACGGTGTGGGCGACCCGTAAGTAAGCCCTAGCCTAGCGCTAATCGGTCAGGGTACTGCAGTTACGGAGTAAATGTTATTTAGTCTGTGACCATAGGCTGAACTCGCATCGAGGACTGCTCCACTGGCAGGAGTGTTAGTTTGAGTCTTAGAATAATAACTGTATGTTATTTAGTTGTTATTATAAGGTTTGAGTACTATTTGCTATTGAAAGTTGTATGT
Organism: Campaea margaritaria; assembly: GCA_912999815.1. NCBI lineage: Eukaryota > Metazoa > Arthropoda > Insecta > Lepidoptera > Geometridae > Campaea > Campaea margaritaria. The sequence goes on from OU538800.1 coordinate 7,574,328, forward strand.
AAAAACAAAAAACAAATGGTCATGGACTAATCAGGGTGACAACCGTAGTGCAGTGCCGCGCAAGATTATGCAATGCAATGTTCTGGGTGGCACTGAACCTGTTATGGGCAGGTTTAGCGCTAACCATCAGGTGAACTACTTGCTCTTCTTGCAACTCAGTCAAATAAAAAAAAGCACTCAAATTTTCCGAATAATAATATTTTTCCAGTTTGGATAGGTTTAGTGAATTTTGCCGTTGACTATACTTAGACTGTTAGGTCGTAGCAAAAGCGCATTGCGCTATAACACATACAAAAGACGGTAGAAATAAACTCTTCAACGTAGCTAAATGTTTGACCAAACAATAAACTTGCGAATGGGAGGCAGCGGCAGCTGGCTGCGTGTGAAAGTGCGACTTTGGTTAAAGCTGGGTGTGCACATCATCATTAAAATGCTAATTTTCGTGGAAGTGCTTATGGGAAAAATATGTAGTACTGGCTGCGCCCCGCGGTTTCACCCGCATAATTCCCGTTCCCTTAGGAATACGGGGATAAACTATAGCCTATGCTATTTGCAGATAATGTAGCTTTCCATAGGGGAAATAATTTTTAAAATCGGTTTAGAGGTTAAGGCGTGAAAGCGCAACAAACGAACAAACAAACTCACTTTCGCATTTATAATATTAGTTAGAATAGGTAAGACTGTATGGTGCAATTGATGTTATGTGATAGTACCTTGGTTCATGTTTGGTACATTGACGAAAAGTTTTGCCCTACATTTCTACAAAAGCTTACTAAACTTTTGTGTCGACGTGCATAGTATAAAATGATTATGTGAACTTCTTTTTTAACCTTTTATTATTTTTTCAGGGATTTATCTACAAGATTTTATATTAACTTCATTGTATTTGAATGCTTGTGACTATTATTTATATATTTCACGTAGAACGGCATACGTAAATTATGTACTGTATTAGGTTTATTCAGCCAAACAATTGACCAATGTCAACTCCCCTTTACCGGAGAATACCCAGCTATCTGCAGCGGTGAACCAACACCTCCCCGATTCTGTTTATTTTCTATTATTTTGCCCTTTCACTGAGCACTAAGAACAAGCATTCTATTATTTGTCTCTGTTATATTCTTAACTGCTTCTTCACTTACTTAATATAAGTTGTGCTTGTACAACCGTGTCAGTTAAACAAATTATGAATAATTACATGGATTCACCGCAGTAGCAAGCAATACGTAAGTAAGTGTATGGTCTTAAATAAAAAATATTGCAGACGTATGCCTTCAGCAATAACGAACTAATTGCATCTCACTATTGACAGTTCTAAAGGCGTTTAAATTAAGTGAGTACCCCAAGTGAAGTCGGTACGCTTGTGGAGATAATAAATAGCCGTAGAGTCGTGGTAGAGTCGACGGTCTATCAATCGCTTGCCGTTACTTGAATGTAGATAACCCGATATGGCGACTCGACACTGTGTTACTACGTCTACATAGCTCTAGTATCGATTAACTTCTCTATTTTATTTAAATAAAATGAATCGATTTAATAGAACTAGTTTCCTTGTATTTATGGGAAGAGATACGAGGAAAATTATCTATGGTTTAAGCTTTATAAACTTATATTTTGGACTTTGCTTCAAATGTGTGTCAAAGGAGTAGGGAGTTTACCTTTACGGAAATCCATATTATTCGCAAAAATAAATAATATAATTATTTTGCTTGGTTAATATTATTCTGGCAGAGCCTAGCGGTGTATTTTCACTTTTCATCTTTTAAACTTTTGTTCTCAACTGGTGTTCCAATACTCGAAAGTTTAATATCTTCGAAATTTACTCTACAGAAAAACTTTGAACGGAAAAGAAAAGCACGTACCGCGACTTGAAGTGTAAAATAATAAAGATAGGAGCTCTTTTCAGTTTCAATGGACTCTTATAACAATGTAAACATAAATAAAACACATAAAAACATACATAAATAAGGAAGAACATGAGACAAGTCACGAACAAGGCAGCGATCGGCGAGCGCTAATGAGCGATCGTGACATGTGATAGGAAAGCGCGCCGCGACCGGTGTCGCACGAATAATTAACATATCAGCTACTTTTAAGCAGTGTGCAGAGGGCTTTAATCCTGTACATCTTTCTTTTTTTACATTGGACTATACAAGCAGAGAGTAAAGAAAGACTTTTATTAGGCTGTGATACAAGCGTGTGTTGTTGTGTGTTGTCAGTACTCAACGTATAATAGAAATTATTATATTTTCAAAAGCTCTTTTGTAACTGGAATCATATTTAGATCACGTATCTGGTATTTTAATAAACCCTGATCGTAATCGTAGAAAGTTGCTGCAAAAAGGAAGGAGACATCATTAATCATTATATACCCAGTAATGGATGGAAAAAGACTGTCGAAGACCGATGGTGATGTTTTTATTAATCGTATTGTACCTTGTGCCTACAAAAATTACTCCTATCTACCATTATAAAACCATGATCCTCCATGCTCTGAGCTTATGACTTCGTGATACCGCAATCTACACAAAGACTTTCGTACTTTCTTACCATTTCGTCATAGATACTTAAGTTGGTACAAAATCGGGTACAACGGCCCACCTCCATCATTCAGACACAGGTAATAAATTCTAAATGTCACAAAGATGATGCATAATGGATTCTTTGCCTCAAGGTGTCATCTAAAACACGAAATGCGTTTTCAACTCTATGTTTTGACCTCAGAGCTTAATTTCATTTGGAGACAGACGATTGGAGGATGGTAAACAGATCTTCGGTGACAGGAGAACTTTGGTCAAAGTACTCGCGGGCAGGCACGTCACGGGTTTGTTATGTACTCAAAGTAATTAAGTGCTGTTAATTGAGAGGCTTTTCAGTACTCACTTGAAGGGCTGTGTAAGTGACCAAGCGTACGACAAAGTAAGAGAAAGCGGTTATAGTCATTAGTTAAGTGGTTATTATTGAAAATTTTAGATGTCATAAGTGATGTTTCTAACTGAAATTCATTCTTTGTTAATCTTTAACAGATAGTTACCGAATCCACCAATAAAACAAATTCAATATTAGTTATGACCGTAGTGGCCACTATATTATTGAGTCAAATACGGAAAATAACAATTGGTTGCTAGGAGGGTTTTTAGGCAATACCATTAGGTATAATGAGAACAATAATGACAATAATAATGAGGCAGCGCACATTCGAGTAACCGAAATTGCTCCCCCTGCCTTCGTTAACATCAAAGCAAATAATCCCATAAAGTTCTCGAGCAGTGCAACAATTTGTATAAGAACCAACCGAATGGGTTTGTTAAGCCGAGACAAGTCCGAACGCTTGGCTTATTTCCATACAATTTGCGCCACACACGTAGCAGCGCGTGCCACTGTTCTGCGAAAACCGTTTATTAAATTGCGACTTCATTTTGACGCTTTTCATTTAAATTCCTCGTATTTTTTGCATTCAATTTCCAGTTAATGAAAATTCTACATGAGAAATGCATGGCTAATATAATGTGGAACAAAGGTTTTTGAGCGACTACCTCATTTGGATATTGGGGAATACTGCATACCCTATTCAGAAATCCCCATCGTTAATTAAAAAGTCATTATGGAGATGAACTCGATGTTCACTTAATTTGTTGCAACTTAAATTATTTTCCAATGATAATTTACTCAAGCGTCACAAATCTGACCCAGTTCTGAAAATCTCCATAGTAGGTAATAAAATTTCTTACGTCAATAGTCCCCAACTTATGACCTGTAAAAGCCGCAGTAAAGTTTGGACAATGGTCGGCGAGTGTTTGCGGCGGACCACCGGAGGTGACCGCGCGCCCGTCTCGGCCCGTCTCGCGCCGGCACATTATCGTTGACAACATACGATGAGATAAAACGATGGACCACTGATGTAAACAGCACTGTTTCCCGCTGCAAGCACAGTCCAGGAAATTAAATATGGCAAAGAAATTATGTGTTTTTTTAATTTTCACGTTTAGTGCCACTCACTTCCTCAATAGGGTAACTATAATTTTCTTGGATTGGTTTGTGTGTAGGTACGTTGATAGTAAAGATTTAATTTGATTGAAATATTATATAGCCAATCGTTCAAATCTTTACAAGTTTACAACTTCCTAAAACCATAACACATTTCATTTTATGAAATTAAAACATTATTAAAATTGACAGTTTAATATTCGCGCCGACAACCTGTCACTTGCCGTTCTTCGGAACGGATGGAACGTTGGATACACTGGTTTATTTCTGCCGTACTTGTGGGGAAAGCTCCGGGATATCGGGTAACATTATACGCGTTTATCAGCTCTCTACTTCAGCATAACTGCATGTTGATTTATTAAATTTAAAGCAGATGAAGTTCGATCTTTATTACGCCTTAAATTATTTAGGATTTTTAGCCAAAAATGCGGAATAGATAATATTCTTTTCTTTATTGTTTAAGTTATTATGGTGCTTTGCATAGGGAAATTAAAAACAAAAACTATGGATCACAAGTTAAATTATGTAGTCCTCTTTCACTTCATCCTCTACTTGTCGACGCTACGTAAGCCATACATTATTTAAATCCATAACACCCTGGGTTTTCAATGATTTTTTATTCAGTCAGCGTATTCTTTGTTTTGTTTCGATATAAAAGTATAATGTGCGTGTAATTTGTTGGTAACAATCGGAATTAAATCCATTGAGTTGACGTGATGAATGCGTGGGTACGCAATACATACACACACGGTACGAGTGCATATACACACGTATAATACGTATGGGCAGAGGTAGTATGCGTGTAGGCATCCCATTCAGTTCTATCGCTACATCTTCATTCGGTCGGCGCTGGCCGACGCTCTTTGATCCCCACAATTGACTTAATCGAATGGACCTAATAATAGATCAGTGTTATCGTACTAAATGCATTTGTAGAGACATTGATTGTGAAGGGTGGATCGATCTGTAGTAGATGATTTTATTCTCTCAATGAATACTACTAATAGTTTATTTCAACGCTGTGACTTATCTATGACCAAGATAACATATGGGTAAGAAGGTGTCACTATTTAGAAATTATTAGAATCAGAGTAAAAGCTTGATTCTAACTGTTTAAATTGAAATTTCATTCAATATTTTTTGATAGAGCAACATTTCACCTTTGAAAAATTAAATTAGAAGAATGGAAAAACCGTATATTGGAATTTTCGAACTTATCAATAAACTTTGGACTGGGTTTGGAAGTGTTTAACGAAGATTATCGAATTAATTCGCCTCTTCTGCCACATTATATTCACGATTTGATACAAAGGTCTACCAGTTTAAAGGCATTTGTTAAGCACCTTTCTCCATGTAAGCCAATCTGTTTGCAACCAAACGAAAAGCACAACCTTCCCAAAAGGCGCTCCTCAATTCTCGTGTCTTGAATCCTTCGCCACACCCTCATCGATAAACCTCCATCGAACCATATCTATCCTTAGCTTACCTTCCCGATAGCCGCCATTATTGCACAACCATTTAGATAGCTATTACAATATAAATGCATTTCGTTGGTGCCGTGGGTGGCCATCAATCTTACAATCGGCGCTTTACGGCCGCTCTTGTCTTAATGTTTGTTTTGGATGCCGATTGCGTTACGTAAAATGTCTCGGATTTGTTTTCCTTCGGGTTTGTATAGATATGAATTGTTGTCACTATATTAAAATGTAGAGTCTTCAAAAAGCAACGGTGCTTGCAGGTAGTTGATTCTGAAGACTGTTCGACAATGCAACGCCTTTCAAAGGGACGCATACAATCGATACAAGAAGGTTTTGTTGAAATAGTAATACAGAAGCATATACATTTAAAGCCCCCTATGTACCTATTTATCTACTCCTATTTACCTACCTCTGCATACATACATACTCTATAACCCGTGACGTAAGACTAGTTGCTCTCTTAAACTATCAAGGAACACAGATAGAGCCTTACGCTTACGCTGAGACTGTCATCTTTTTAAAAACGACAATACCTAATTTAAAAGTCACTTTTGCATCAGAATCAGCCTTGCTGGTTGGCAAACTCAAAAGGCGTTAGTTAATCTGTGAAGTAATAAACAGGAGCGTAGGCGCACGGCACGCAACCCAATGACTACAATGAGGGCGCGATCGATGGAGATGTGGGCGCGGTACACTGCTCGCCGCAAACAAGCCCTTTGTGCAGCAAATTGAACATGAGGGTTTGACCGCTTGCCTTTTGCAGTTATAAAAATATTAATATTGTATATGAAAGCACTGAAGTTTATTTCCACTAGTGTTTAAGCTGTCTCGCCTCATTATGCCACAGAAAAAATATATTGCGTAGAATTCTCTAAACTAGAGAAGCACTCTTTGAATTTTTTGTCTATCCAATACTGCGGTAAGACAGGAAAGTGGACACTCTGAAGAGTTGAGGTTAATGCATCTTGCAGTTTCACCTCTATCGAAATAATAGGGATTAAAACACAACCTGAAAAACCTCTTCTTAGTGATATTATTTTCAACATCTAATTTTTTTTGCGATTTGACTGACTGGAATTAGACATAGTGATCGACATTAGATAAATAAATGACAAAAACCGTGAGAGATTTTAAGAAAATAGTTCAGCTATCATCTAGGTACACATTTTAAAAATTAATTATACTGAAATATTTTGTTTTTGATAGCTTTTACTAGATAGGTAACAGTATCACCAAACTGCGCCTGTTCCGTGACGAGTCAGGTTGGGCTCGCCCGCTTGTTTACCCTTTATTTAGGACGCGAAGCTTTCTCGGGACTCACTGCCAACAAAATGTTTAGATAAGGTAATGTCGCAACTTCAGCTAAAACAATGAGGTCTTAATTCTGTTCTTAAAAGTTTATCGACCTTTCTAGCAGTGGGCGTAATAATGGGTACTTAATTCAGAAATCGGACACGAACAATGTCAGCGTGATAATGATAAGTTGGGATTGTAAACAATAACTTTGCCAACTCACGTCCTATACGTATTGATAAAAGCTCTAAAAAGGTTACGGAAGTTACAAGGTTGAATTTTCATTTATACCACTCTGTTTTTTTATTTGATTGAGTAGCCAGACAAGTAGTTCGTTCATAAGCGCTCTGCCTGCCTGTAACAGTTACAGTGCCACCTAAGAATTTAGCGCGGCAATGCACTGCGCTCGGCAATGAAACCGATAGTGTGACATTATCGGTATCTATAGTTAATTTGTACCACAACAATAAGATTTCAATTGTAAATGTACTGCAAACAAATGAACTATTTCATTCACAGTTCTAAAAATAAAATCTTATTCTTTTATGTCATTAACGTTCGCCGAATCCTGAATATGCAGCCCCAGCAATTTTAAGCCAAGCCTGCCCCTGCCAAGCTAGTATTGTATTGTTTCACCAGAAGCTGTAAAAAGTGCAATCATGAACCTGTCTTCACCAATATCGATTATCTCCTTCCTAGATGATCGCAAGTATGTTTAGGAGACCCACAAATTAATTAAAAGAAATAGATCCCTTTCTTTTTATCCGATTCATTTAACCTTTTAACTCGCGCGGCATGTTTGCTACGGCCAGGGTAGCGACGGGTGGCGGTGCTTAGATGATTTATGTTGATTTAAATGCATAGGGGCAATAGTAGATGATGCACAATCATAGGTCCCGCTACCCGTAATCCGTGACCAATCGTAAATTGAATATGGGTATCGATTATTTGCTATCGAATAGAGCGCGTGTCGGTAATCGATTTTGCTTTCGCGATCGATTCGTTGACTGTTAGGTATAAACTTAAAAAAAAAGATTTCTATTGCCTATCGTTTGACTACAATTGCAGCTTGTTAGATGATGATGTGATCGAAGGTGATAAACATGCTAAGCCTAGAATGAGACTAGTTCTCGAGGACTGCTGCTAAAATGCGTTCAGCTCTCATTATCTGATAGAGTAACCAACACACTCCTGGACTTTCATCTTACTAATATTATACTCGTAAATATGAAAATTTGTATAGATGGATGGAAGGATTTTTTTTTACTCTTTCACGCAAAATGTTGGATTTTGATGAAATTCGGCATACATATAGTTTATTACCTGAATCAACACAGAGGATACTTTTATTCCGTTAAAATGAACAGTTCCTTTGGGATTATACTAAACGCGAGCGAATCCGCAGGGATTAGCTAGTTTATTATAGTTATAAGTATAAAGTAGGATTTGGTTCTTTAAATAAACATGATTAGGGCACAAAGTAATAAAAAAGTAGTTTCCTGCCGTCATTTCATCGATAAGCTTCCGATTAACATGCCCGAGGGTGCATTGCACGACGATGCTAACAAGCCTTATCGGAGAAACAATAGCTGTTTCTGCGTTACCATGCAAATGCACACTAATTAAGCTGTACCAGGAGGGATCGGAACCAGGATAATGTAAGTTAATTGACTTGTTGGTTGAGGAATTTGTAACTATTTGATTTAAGTATACTACTATGCGGAAGAGACGGTTTGAATTGTTTAAAAAACCTTTCTGTTCGTATAGCTATGCATGTAAACCTATTCAGAATTACGTAGGTACTGGGTAGGTTAACTTTTGAGATAGTTAGTTTAAGCTTTTGAGGACTCGTTTGACAATTTATTATTATTATTATTTAGTATATAGTTTGGAATATTGTTGACAATGTCGATCCGTCAAAATTGATTTACAGATTTCGCATCGGACAACTAATTTTGCAAAAGCACTCAAGCCATCAACTTCTTTATAAATTTAAACATATTTCACTTAATTATACCATACTTCCTGCACAACGTCGTCATTATGACATTGCGGTCCGTTAACTTAACGTTAGCGTTATCTCAGATCTTGTTTAACTCGGTAATCAGGGATCTCGGTAAATAATTACGTAGTAACGAGCAGCCGGGAACGTCATGCGCGGGCGCCCGGACATGGTCATTATCATCATAATCATGGTCGCAATCATATCCCGTACTTTTGACGGTAGTCGCCTATTATTGCGTACGGTACCTTTTAATTAAAGTACATCAATACAAAGTACAAAGCCACCGTCCGATGTCATAATTACTCCTCTCCGTGCATGGTTGTCTGGAAGAGATCGCTCTGAGCGATAAGACCGCCCATTGTGACACTAATTGTAAAATTTGTTTTGTTCTAGTTTTTAAGTTTTCTTTGTTCTGTGGTGTTTCAATAAAGAGTTTATCTATCTATCAATGACGGTATACAAAATAGTAACAACATAAGAGCAACGTTGGTCTATCTACTGTCGTTAGTTGGTCTGTGGTCTCTTGCATCTTAGGTACATTTGCACAAGGTTTGAGCTATTTTCTGTTATTTCAGGTTACTCGTCGGAGCGCCACTGGGTAAAAATCTGCAGCCGAACACGACCAAGTCGGGAGCTCTTTGGAAATGCGGCGTCAGCAGCGGAGTCAAAGACTGCGAACAAATCATCACAGATGGCAGAAGAAGTGAGTATATCATTCCATGACTACATCCTGTTACTAAAGAAACTATTTAATGCATTTGGTCAATTTGCAAGTCTCATGTCACCACGTCTCCAGTATCAAGGAACTTCAATCTGCATAAAGCGACACTCATGGACCATCTTTCATACTTGTACGGTCTTCAAAAAGTAAAATAAGGTGATGTAATTTGTAGTTATGATGAAGAACAATTTAATTTACTAGATAAGTGTACATAATAGTGAAAACACTATAGATTTCATACTAGTTTTCGTGACACAGTAATTTAGATCACTCCAAACTTTGTGTGAAACAGTGCACTGTTTGAATTAGATACCGGAATTACACGTAGTAGAATTTAACAAATATATTAGATACCTACTGTAAAGAAAAGATTTCATCAGAGTATGGATATACTCGTATACTGCAATAGATATACTTTTATTTTTAATGAAAGTAACGGGACAGAGACCTGTAATGTAAGTTTTAATTAAAATGTTGTCTTTTGTCGGTGGTGCCCCAAAACAGCGATGGTCCGCAAGCTAGACATGAGTAAGTGAGCTGTGGTCTCAACCTCCTTTTTAATCATACGCTCTTCGACTAATATTTAACTAATGGCTGTTCTTTGATTCTACTAATTCTAATTATTTTGCGCAAGATCCAGCTGTGAAGTCATACCTATATTGCAACGCATGAGCATCACTAACTAAATGGTTTGTCAAACTTTTCTTTGCGTACCATTGTACCCATGATATATCTATGTTTAATTATTTAACCGATACGTAATAATAGGATATATTTTCGTTATTTCTCGTTGGTTCAAAAAAACAATAATGTTTTATAATAATGTAACTTAACGAACGAAAATATATTCATCAAAATTCTTAAATTTAATTGCACTAACAGCTTGCAAAAGCACAAATCACGCTTAAGCCGAAGCACATTTGCAAGTTTAGTATATTTTTATAAGTTGTAAATTTTGTATTCACAAACCAACTTGATATTAATTAATGTGAAATTTACTTAAATAAAATTTGAACTTTAGTTACACGTAGTTTTCACAAGTTTCTTATAAAGTATTATAGAATTAGGAGATAAAGTTAATGTAGAGCTTTTAGATATAGAATAACAGCAACATTACACTAGACTGCAGTAATGTATACTTCTTGTTGTACAAATATGTGGAATAAGAAACCCTCAGGTCTCTAATCCGCGGAAAAAACACATCTTAACACGTAACGAAGGTGACTGGTTAGTTATAAAATTAATAAAGTCTGTTGAGAAAAAATAACTTTTTGCACAAATTACATCGAATTAATTCAATAATAAAGTCCAAAACCAATGTATGTCTGGTTTTGCACATCTATCTCGTCTAACAAATTAAAATTATTCTACCAAAGTAACTTAGGCCGATTAACACCCACTGTAGGGCATACTCACAAACTTAACGGTGGTGTCTCTCTGGTATACATATTAACCGATCGGCCAGTCAGTATAAGCTCTAAATTAACAAAAAGTAGACTTCGATAACGATCATTAACCCGAGACCACACGTTTGTAGCCGTACCGTCACGTTGATTTCTTTCAGGTTGATTTTGTTCACAGGAGTTACCTTCGCCTTAACGAGTATTTGTCACCTTATCGTTTTGTTATAGCAAATTATGTTAAAAATCACCTTTAGAAACTTTGGGATGCATGATATATAAATGCTATGTTATTTATTATGAGCACGAAGTTAGTGCATTTTGAAACGGATGCCATATTCTGTTTCTGGCACATTTGCAAGATCTGTATCATTATTGCTGTTAAGAACTATTCTTTGCATTTTACTATTCACGCCTGGTTGTAATGCTTTGCATTTCCCGACATTATCACCAATACTTTATATGATTTTGGGATTTATTTATTTTGCTGTAAAATCAACTACCACCTATTACGAAATATAGTTGCTTTTGCAAAACTATTATTGAAATAATACTCTAAGTTTAATTAGATCACCATTTGTATTTAATATAATACATTTGTTAATGTTTGGGTTGAGATTTCAATAACAACAGTTATTAATAAAACAAATTGTGTCTAATTCCATGACTAAGCATCAAGTCATTATTCCATGAAATAACTAGTTTTGTTGAGTAATGCAACAAAATAGATTTTGTTTTCATTTTGGCTATGATTCAACCAAATCGCTTCAATTATAACTGCTTGGAATGTCATTAAATGTTCTGAGTAATGTCTGTTTGTGTCTAGGTATAGATTCAGATCACCTGTCTGGCCCATATCCTGACGAGATCAAGGAAGGCCAGTGGCTTGGAGTGTCAGTAAGGAGTCAAGGTCCTGAGAAGAAGGCTGTTGTCTGCGCACACAGGTGATGTATTAAAAGGCCAAGCCTACTAATATTGTAAATGTGAAAGTTTGTGAGGATGGATGGATGGATGGATCTTTGTTACTCTTTCTGTCGGTGGAGTAATCACCAGCGTTCTCTATCTTCAGCCAAAGCTTTGACTTCCCTATATGGCAGGACGTTTATCTTACCTACGACAATAAAATTATGAACGTCTCACTTCAGATACATTCGTAAGGCAGGCGAGCTGCAGCTTGGACAAGGACTATGTTACACCCTCAACAACGGCCTGGAGTTGGTGGACGTCATAGAACCCTGCAGAGGAAGGCCTCACACACGGTCAGATTTAAAAATTTAACCCAATTTTTATAAGACTACTTCAGTTACTGCTAATTTGCTAATCTGTGAGTTTCGAACAGCTCTCTAGATAATGTTCCCAAAATGACAGTAGACAGACTGTAGATTTTTTGAACACACACTTACCATCATATTATTATACATTTTCTCTATATTCACTGGGCCTCAGCCATGGGAATGTATTACGTGTAGTTGATGCCATCATTTAATAGTTATCTTACATTATTATAGAGAACACGAAGAATATGGCTTTTGCCAAGTCGGAACCAGCAGTTCTTTCCTGGAAGACGACACACTGATCCTGGGCAGTCCTGGACCTTACACGTGGAGAGGAACTATCTTCGCGCAGGATGCTAGGGACGACATGCTGGAGAGAGACAACGTCGTCTACATGGGACCAGTTGAAGATAAAACCAGTCCTGTTGAGAAGTACAGCTATTTGGGTGAGTGGGACATTATGTGGACACCAAGCTGAAACCTGCAACTATTGTTTCATTAGATGTACTTGTGATATTGTTATATATTGTTATTGTTTTATTAGATGTACTTATGTGATGAGAAACGAAATACTCTGGTTACCTCAGTAATGGTACCTGGGCATGGCAGGCAGAGGTGGTTTTTCATAATTCACTGGTACGCTAGGATGAAGATTATTATTTTATACAAAGAAACAAAACACATTTAGGATGCATGATCTTCATTTTTTGCTTATGCTTATGAGCGTACATTGTATGTCAATTATTATTGTTATGTCAATTTGTAAAATAGCAAAAAAAACTCTATTTTCAGGTATGTCAGTGACCGGAGCCAACTTTTTCGGGGGCGACCAGCCTTCGTACGTAGCTGGAGCACCTCGGGCTCACGGCACCGGTCAAGTAGTCATCTTCAGTAAGAGCGCCACTAGAGACTGGGCCAGAACAGACTTGTATATATTAAACTTCACCCTACTGTTGAAGGGGGAACAGTTCGGATCTAGCTTCGGATACGAAGTGGCTACTGCTGATGTTAATGGCGATGGGTAGGTGGAATATTGAACTAGATATATATCGAAAGATTTTTTTTATACTTAGTTAACGTTTGATCACAATTTCACCTGATGGGAAGCGACAATGTGGCCGAATATAAAGCACGCTTGCCTGTTTAAATGTTTTTTTCTGGTTTTTTATTACTTATTGAGCGGGCTATATTTTTTTACTATTATGTTTTTTATTACTTCTTTCAATATTATTTTTAACTTCCTATGTTGTTTCAGCATGCCCGATCTCTTAGTGGGTGCTCCATTCTATTTCTCTAAAGACGCTGGTGGTGCTGTTTACTTATATCTTAACAAAAACCAGACCCTGCCAGAAACCTACAACCTCAAGCTTACTGGAAAGCAAGAGTCCCAGTTTGGCATCTCAATCGCTAACGCCGGAGACTTAAACAAAGATGGTTGTCAGGATATTGCCATAGGTAGTCCTTATGAAGGCAACGGTGTGGTCTATATTTATATGGGAGACAGGGATAACGGACTGAACACGAAACCTGATCAAGTGATCACAGCAGAAACTTTGCCAGTAGTGTTGAGGACATTTGGATACTCCTTGTCTGGAGGAGTAGACTTGGATGCTAATGGCTATCCAGATTTGTTGATCGGCGCATACGAAGATGTAAGTTAAAATGTTTTGTTTCTGACTTTTATATGTATTTGCAGAGTCAGGCAAATACGTGGACTGGTATTGATGAAGCTCTATACAGTTTCCATTAAATTTATTCTCTTCATGTTTACAGAGCAGCATCGCACTAATCCGAACTCGACCGATAATCGATATAAAGACTTCGATAAAGCCTTCGAACACGATCATCAATATCGACCCTACGATACAAGGCTGCGAAAAGGATCAAGCATCGAAATACACCTGCTTCACCTTTCAAGCTTGCTGCATCATCGAATCCTTGGTCAAATCCACACAGACCAGTACCCATAAATTAAACTACGTGATTGAAGCTGAAACCTTCCCCGGGGGAAGGAAATATTCAAGGGTCCTATTTGATAATGAAAAGACCAATATAGTGAACAGGACGATTCAATTAGGCAGGGATGTTATAGATTGCAGAGAACACATCGTTTATTTGAAAAATAATACGAGGGATATCCAGACTCCTATAAAGGTGATTAAGAACTCCAGGGTCTTAAATTATAAGCTATTAAACAATTATTTTTTCTACATACAAGAATTTAAAATCTTTATTTTGTTTATATAATTTTTTAATATGTAACCTAATCAGTAAATCAGTTCCAATTTGGGACTACAAAATATACTATCTGGTAACTTTTTCCTTAAACTTCGAGTCTATGTTTGAACTATGAACTTTTCTAGATAGCACTGTAAATATTTACGCCTTAAAAATGTACACATACATTCAAAAGGGTATGATGGTAACGTTACAAGACGCAATTTATGCAATCGCTGGATTTTTTGGTAATTACAGGGAACGATTCATTAACGCCACTTGGGGAGGCTTTTGTCTTGCACGTAACCAACAGAAATGAAAGTGTACAATCTCTAATTTTCAGTTCAAAGTAACATACAAGCTTGAGCACGATCAGCCTGTCTACTCCGCGTCTGGCGAGTTGCCCAGGATCGATGACTATCCGGTCCTGAACGCGACAGCCACGTCAATGTTCACCGCCAACTTCTTGAACGACTGCGGAACTGACGCCATCTGCGTCAGCGATCTGGTTGTGGATCCTGTGCTTCAGCTGCCTATAGGTGAGTACATTGTACAAATACGAATCTGTGGGCAGCTAGAATTTCCTTAATACTTTACGAGAAAGTCACTGCCAACACTGTCAAGTCCACTAACAAGCCATTGAAAATGGTACAATAGTCAATATTTCTAGCACAAGAAAAAGACGGGGTAAGTATTTGATTTTGTATAGGAAGGGTGCTTTGTGAATGCCATGTTGATACTTAAAGCTATTCCACTTGACGCAGAAGGGCATCCAAGGGTTTTAAGTCTCTACTGCTTAGGGTGAAACTCAATGGTGTCTATGTTTAACTATAAGTAACATACGATGACAAAACGTAGACATGGATTGGCCAAAGCAGGTTTGGTAGAAGTCACAAGTTATTGACCAGTTACAAGTTATATCTGGTCTGTGATATTTTGGCTTCTTCACAATGGTTTCCTTCACTGTTTTGCACCCATTTCTGTTGCTGAAAGTTTGGACCTTGGACCTCGGCACTGCTCGGACAGTGAAGAAACATGGTGATGATAGCTAAACTCCTATGATGAAATTTTCATTCTGACGTCTCTCAATTCCAGCTGAGGATGGTAAATCCTACGCACTCACTTTGGGACAGGAAGACGAGATCAAGCTATCGATCTCAGTGGATAATTACGAAGAGTCAGCGTATGAGGGGCAGTTGTTTGTCCAACATCACTCCAGTTTGCATTACATTGCTACCAATATAAGCGTAAGTATAAACAATATGCGTCTATACATTCCTATTCGTTTTTCGTTTTATAAAAATCAGTCCTATTAATTAGATGAAAATAGTGGGAATAGTGCGAATGTATTAAACACATTCTATTGCATAGTTTAAATAATCTAATAAAAGAATTCAGAGTCAACCCTATAAAAGGCGTCGAATTCCAAAGAGTTTTTCCATGGCCCCGAGCAAAATTTACAGCTCAATGAGGATCGGTGTAAATACTTAACGATATTTCTTTGAAACAATGTCCATATCAGCGCGGGCTACAAAATGACGGTACGGCAATCGATCCGTCTGATAAGTTTTAAAAATAAAGATATATTTATAATAAAACTACATAATGAAATAAAAAAAAAAGTTAAACTATAAGATCTCCGGGACACAATGTTTGCACACTACTGCTTGATACCTACATAATAATATGTAATATTAGTAAGATGAAACAATGCGGTTACTTAATTATTTTCAGGACAAGCACGTGATATGCACCAGCGTTAACAAGACAATAGTATCATGTATGCTGGAAAATCCTTTCAAGAAGCAACCAGAAGGGACGCCACCAATCACCATGCGGTTTGATGCAAGAGCGCTAGAGGATAATGAACCGTCTGTTGTGTTCACTGTTTGGGCTAATTCGACCTCGAAGGAACTACATCCGGGGAAGAAACCGGTGCAGGTCGAAGCTTTGGTTATAAAGAATGCAGAGTTGTTGATAAAAGGGTAAGTTAAATATAAACAAATATTAGTGAATTATTATTTAAACCGTTCGTTGGACTTACTGCCCACCGGCTTAACCAGCGTTACAGCAAACATAATAATTTTAAACCTAAGCTTGAAATTACAATTAGATACTCATTGGTACCATTGTGCTACCCTTGTTTACCTATTGTAATTCTTCTGTACTGTGTTTAATTTTGTTTCTGGTGTACAATAAAGAGTTTTTCTATTCTATTCTATTCTATTCTACTCGTATAGTCGAACTGAGAACTATTTAAGCTTGTTAATTGATTTGAACATTTTAACTCTTCGCAATACAATTAAAACTTTATGATTTAACGTTATTTGAGCTCACAGATTGGTGACAATCAAAATTACTTATAAACCGTGACTTAAAATTAAGATGTCGTATCCTTGCCTTGATTGACTCGCTGACGCATGGAGATAGTATCTACTAAGAGTAATGTAAGTATTTGAGTCTGTACTTGGAGGTTTCTCCAAGAGGAGTACTTTCAGACATCGAGGCATCTTCATGAATTTCAGACGTCTAAAACGAACGTCAGAAAATAACGACCTTTTTAAACAACGTATGGATAAACCGTCTAAGGATTAACTTCGGGTATGGTCCTTTGAATTGCCTTCAGGATTTCTGCAAATTATAACGCTTGCGGGCTTCAAGGGTAGTCAATGCCATCTAGTTTCGTTCGGCGACACTAAGCAATACTGTTTCATGATTGGTTGGCCCCCGAAAGCGCGGAATTTATAAAACTGTTTAGACATTAAAATTGTAGTTTTTACAGAATTGTAGGGATAAAGTATCCAATTAAGTAACCAATGAAATTTATTAATTAACATTCCGAAAAAATTTATGATAAACTTAATTAAAACAAGGACAAACTTTATTTGATTGATTTATCTTTATATGTGTATGTATAACCTTTACTAGATATTCACCCGCCGAGCAGCAGTGTCACAGAAAAGATAGTTGGCAGTGTGCTAAATCTTCACACTGTGATCTTACTATACGTTGATCATCCCTTTGAGTTATGCATGTTTTGTTTTTTTTTCTTATATTATGCACATTTTTGTTGACAGAGGTGCTAAACCAGAGCAGGTGTTCTATGGTGGCGAAGTGAAAGGAGAATCTGCAATGACTTACTTCGACGACATTGGCACTAGAATAGTGCACACATACCAGGTAAATACTGTGATCTTAGGCACTGTTTCCAACAAAATTGCTGGGTACAGATGTCTCAGGGTGACGAGCGCCGTGCAGTGCCACGCAAGATTAGGCAATGCAAAGTTTTAGGTGGAACTGGAACTGTTATGAGCAAGCTTAGCGCTTACCATCAGGTGAACGACTTGATTGTCTCGTCACTCAGTCAAAAAAAATCTAGTGTCCGCCTTTTCACTACAGTTGAGATAACGTTTACCTGATGGTAAGCAGAATGCTTGTCGCTAAGCACCTTTGAGGTGTTCCGACAATATTATTTTGAAAGTCAGTTCCATTCTAAGCTTAGCATGTTTATTACAATCGACCTCATCATCATTTCCAGATGAGGTAGACAAAAACTTGTCTATAACGATTAAAAGTCATTGCCAAATATTTCGAATATTTTCAAAATACATAGTCAAAATGTCGGGTCCTAGTCGGTCAATCAGGTAGTCCACAGTCAAGTCACATGCAACGTCATGTTTAGTAAGGTGGTGGGTGCTTTACTAAAACTTCTTGGGAGGTATGGAGAGAACACACTTTTTGGGAAGTATCATTTACCCACACTCGTAGACTTTAACGAACAACTATTGATCAATATTCCACCAAAAATATACATTATTAAAACGCATAGAAACACAAGTTGGAGGAAAAATACACTAAAGCCAAACTCATAAGGTAGCTTATCAAATGTTTACGTTTTCCAGGTATTCAACGAGGGGCCATGGAAAGTAACCGCACTCCAAGTGATAATCAAGTGGCCGCATCAAGTCGCGTCTGACAACTCACAGGGCAAGTGGCTGCTGTACCCTGAAGACTTGCCCACTGTGGACGGTGAAGCTGGTATGAGATAATTGATACTTATTATAAGTAATTCAGCGGTGGTAGCCTGCTGGGAGAACGTGCGTTCAAATACCAGTGCGGGCACGTACCAATGTGTTTATGTAAAAAGCATATATTATACGTAATTATCACTCGCTTTACGGTGAAGGATAACATCGTCAGGAAACCCACATACCTATCATATGTTATCTACCAATCCGGGCCCCCGTATTGGATTATGACCTAACCCTCCTCAAGAAAGTGAGGAGAGACCCGTTCTCAGCAGTGGGACGATATGGGTTGATGATGATAATAACGTATTATTCATTACACATTATAAGTACATTTAGTACGTTTTAATTGTAAAAGTGACTAATAATTTATTTAACTACACACTAAGATGTAGCGATATTCTTACAGACATATCAACAATATTTTTTTCATGAAAAATATAAAGGTAGGTACTATTGGTGGACCTTACCCCCTATGCTATGATAGATAAATGTATGAGAAAAATCAAACCAGAGAACCATAGAATAGAATAGAGATAACTTTGTACTTTTTTTTGTTTTTTTTTTTTTGTACCATGTTGCAGCCTTTGTCTGTATTAACTTCAATGTATTTATTTACTTCTATTTCATAGCTTTTATACTTTTTCATTTCAATTTTACAGACCAGAGAAACGGCCAATGCTTTATGATCGGAAAGGATACCATCAACCCTCTCAAACTATCCAACCGTCCCGGCACGCCTGAACCCGAAAACCTGGTAATGAACCCATTTGAGTCAATTGGCAAGATCAGAGTCACTTCATCACAAAAGCAACAGAACGAGACGATGAAGGGGACAGAATATTCTAGCGCTTTCGAAAACAAAGTGAGAAGGAAAAGAGACAACGAAATCGTGAAAGCTGAAGCATATACAGATAAGGACGGCCAGAGGAAACACGTTGTCAATATGGTGAGTTGCATTATTTAGAGTTCTGGACCAAATGATACCTTCGATTTAGAAGATCTTCGGTTATATCACGAGAATTTATGTTTTTCAGAACTGTGAAAAAAATACGGCGAAATGCATCCAGTTTCAATGTGTGATATATCGACTGGCTCGAGCTAAGGTCACCACGATCACAGTCAAAGCCCGCCTTTGGAACTCTACGCTGGTGGAAGACTACCCTCGCGTGAGCCACGTCAACATCGCATCCACTGCTTCAATTTACTTCCCCCCGGACCTGTACAATATTCAGCAAAACAGACTTGATGACACTACCACGGTGAGTCCTTTATATAAATAAATTTCTTTTAAATCATTTTAGGAATTCTATTATTGTACTTTTTTACGAATCATCATGCTTTTAAAAGAGTCGGAACAATAATTAATATCAATGGGTGGAGACGTTCCATCTGTACGCACGAAGCGGTTTGCCTCTACATTCATTATGCGTACCGCAAAGGAGTGGAACTCCTTGCCTGAGTCTGTGTTTCTCAATAGTTACAACCTGGGAGTCTTCAAGTCACGAGTGAACAGGTTACTTTTAGGTAATTGTCCAACATCGTCGACGATTGTCATTTAACATCAGGTGAGATAGCGGTCTAACGAAAACCTATTAATAATAAAATAAAAGAATTTGGTAAAGGGTTACAATTACATATTCATCGTAGATCAACTAATTTACCCTTGACACATGAATTTCAGGTGGAGACAGTTGCATATCCTGACTTGAAGATCAGCGAACCGACAGAGGTGCCACTGTGGGTGATCATCCTATCCGTGTTGATAGGGCTCTTAGTGCTCATTCTGCTAATCTTGCTCCTCTGGAAACTCGGCTTCTTCAAGAGGAGTAGACCTGACCCGACTCTGTCAGGGAACCTCGAGAAGAACAATCATGAGTCCAGCCCGTTCATCGGCCGCAGCGATAGGAACAGTATTCGATAGCACATCGCGGAGAAAACTTTAAGTGTCAAAAGTGGGACAAATGTGTAAGACTGTACATACATTGCGAAATTTCGAAGCGATACTTAGTAAATAATATCCTTGACTGTGATGTCTTCTTAGAGAAAAATATGTGCATGTGATGTTAAAAAGTGGTTTATGTTTTGTTGATGTATAGCACGAGTCCTTATAGTAATTTTAAAATTGTTTTGTACTTGCATTTCTTTAGTGATTATGTGAAAATGTTTATATATAGGTATTGTTTCTGTAAATACGTACTTGCCTTATTTATGAGTAGTTTAGGTGTCTACTTAATTTGACTAGAATTTTTACTAGTCACAAATTGTAATAATTATTTTCTAGAAATGTAAGGTTGAATGAAGAGGTAATGTTAGTCACAATTAATGAGAGAAAACTACTTAAATATAATGACAGAGGTACTTTCAAACGAAATGTATTGCAAATACGATTAAAGATATAATAGAAAGGTAGGTAGGCATTATGAAATTGAAAAGTGTACTTCCTAAAATTTAATTAAGTTTTGTAAATATTGTAGATTCCATATTATAATAATAAGATTTTTTACTAAAACAATGTTCATATTTTTGGCATAACTAAATTAGATCGCAACTGCAAAAATTGTAATATCGTATCATAAATATGTAAATAATGATTTTTACTTCGATTAATATTGTAATATATTCAAATTAAATTAACTACCATATTTATTGGTAACGATACATAGCCTTTATGTTTTGTAGACTACTTCACTTTCAATGAACTATTTCATATCCCACTTCTGTTATTGGGAATAACAACCGTTATAAATGAACGAATAAATGAAATGTCAGGTAAACAGTAAAACCTTCACTTTAAACTATACATACTGAAGTTTACAAGCAGTTAGGCGTGTCTAACAAAACGTTAAACAATCATTTATCTTCGTTTTATTTTGAAATACCTATTCACAAGGTTTTACGGCAAGTAATTCTGTCACGATCCTATTGACTTACTTAATTACCAACGGTGACTGCGATGGTACTAAAACTGCACGCATCTGTATGCGTGCAGTTTTAGTGCGAAATCACCTTGAAATTTATGATTTACGATGATTACTAGGTATCGAGAATAAGTACTTAATATTCATGCAAAATATAATATAATGCCTTCTTCGGTTTCGTGGAAATATTTTAACAAACAAGTAAAAATTAACCTTGTCTACGTGAGCGTCTTTTACTTGGCTTAGGAAAAATGATATGAGGTTACGGTTTTTTGCGGTTGATTAAATTAATTAGACACTTTTATAACACGATCTATTTTATACAATTTCACTGCCACGGGCTTAAAACTTCCATTTTAACTTTTTAAATAAATTTTGACCACCTTATAACTACTGGTTGTGATCATTTCTGTTAACTTAAACTATTGAAACCTACTTAATAGTACACTTAGTTTGAATAAAATTGTGCCATTTCGCTAATTTATTTTTATTATTTCCTGGTGTACCTATACCTAATTATTCACACTATAGAAGCTAGCTTATCCTCAATTCTTGAGAAAAACGCTGGACACTACTTTAAGTACATGTATAAACAGTCATTGCATCTACATAACGAACTAATCTATGAGATTCTAGGCTGATGTTTCCGATGACTTTGTAGTGGTAGGTGAAAATACTGATTCGTTTATTCTAAAATTCATTCATCATTCTTAACCTGGTTTGTTAAGATAGCTAATTTTATCTATGCCAGTGTCTGTATGCAAGGAGCTAACTTATATTAGGTCTAGGCACATTATTTTTCAACTAAGATAATAAAGTAGCAGATGTTAAGGACGGTATTTCATACACACACAGGTCACACTAAATAGGCTTAGACGGCAGCTGTCAGCAAAAAAAAGGCTTTTTATATATGAATGGCAAACAAGGTGACGGCTCGCCTGATAAATGTAAAGGCGAAAAAGAAGTAACTCACACTCGCGTGGATTGCGCGACAGCCAGATAAGTGCACGCCTATCCGTCAAGTAGGTAACCTAGTTGGCTATACCCTTCACGGTTACCTAGATAGTACATTTACATGCCATAAAATCTAGATTTGCATAATTTTCGTGTAAAACTGTTTCCAAAATCTAATAGAAATTCGGTATGTACGTAGGTAACTAACCAAAACTTGGTGATAAAATAAATAAGAATTAAGCTGGTGTATTAACTATATTTTGTTAATTTGTAATTTTTACAATATTTATGACACAAAAGTTAATAAATCTGTAAAAGACTAGTATTAAAATATGAGTTAGTAAATACATTACACTAATTAATGCTGATGTTTGTAGTAGGGAACGGGTGCAGGCAATATCTGAAAACAAAAAAAAAACTTATAAATTATTCTACATTCCATTTTCGATCTTTTCAAAGTATGTTCGTTTTAACGATTATTGCGCGATCATAGCACAGAATAAATATAAATATATAATACATACATGGAGGTTGTTTACCTATTGTAATTCTTCTGTACTGTGTTTATTTTTGTTTCTGGTGTACAATAAAGAGTTTTTCTAATTTTTCTATGGAGGTTACACTACATGAAGATAAAGATACAACATTTGCGTTGATTTTATGCTACGCGATAGAATTGCCACGATAATTGCAAGCGAGATGGTGCCTAACGTCCATGGTAATTATAGCATTGTGCTATAATTATGTACTGAACTAAGATTTCCTTTTCTTTTTCAACACTAATCCTCAAAAAAAAAAATACGGAAGCGTTTTTTATAATACTTCCTAAAATATTACGTAAAATGAATAGCTAATTCTGCCCAACCTCGACATTTTGGAAGAATTAGCGATCATTAAGATTTAACAAAGTAATGATAATGCATAAACGTAAAAACTCACATCTTTTTTAACAGCCGTCCAGCAAAATGTGCACAAGGAACTATTGTTTTTACCGTCTACATCATTCTTCTGCAGGCAAGGTTGTTGCATGTCTCCTGGAAAAGGAAGAATATTATGTACTCGGACACTTCACATTCAAGGTAAGTATTTAGGATGTTTAATCCCAACAAAAACATAGGAAAGTTATATAAAATAAGGCCAGTTAGCGGTCGGGTTTACCGAACCGCTTATTAAAAGTATTTTCACGAGTTTTTATTTCTAACTGCGATATGGATGGATGCTTTATATGTCAAATCTTGTGAATCAAGTTCGACCAAGATCCTGTTGTTCAATAAAGTTAAAATTTTGCACAGCTGTCAAGTTCTGACGTTAATATAACATTTTTACGGTGACAGCGATCTGATAAAATTATAGAGACAGAAGATAATCTGGCGATAGAGACGAAAGGTAGACAACATAACTCCTCAGTGACTAACACTAGATTACTGACAGACGGCTGAACAGATTTGGATTAAATTTGGCACATAGATAGTTTATAGATAAACACAAAGAATACTTTTTATCCAATAACAATTTACGATTCCTGTAGGATAATACACAACGCGCGTAAAACCGCAGAGCGCAGATAGTACTGCATAAAACCTTATCTGGAAAAATACAGTTTTTGTACTTATTATATACTTATTATACACTTGTTATAAAACCTGAGACCTGAACGTGATCACTCTATTTACACCCGAGCTGCACTCACCAGTGTAAAGCTGGTTGTCCAAGTGAGTGATGTAGCTGCCGGCCAGTCTCAGGATCTCGATCTTGCTGAGCTTCCTGTCTGGTGGCTCCGTGGGTATGAGGAGCCGGAGCGTGTTGAACGCCAGGTTGACGCTGCTTGGAGATACAAAAGGTATTTTGATAACAATTCTAGTAGAAAGCTGAAAAGAGGCAGTGTCTGTTGCATTAGAGATTTGGAGTGGTTTGGGACGATGAGAAATAATGGTAACGTACATACCTACATAACTTATTTTTTTCAATTACTGCGGTACTTATAATACTTAAAGACTGTAACTAACTTACATATTAATTATTTTTCTTAATTTTATTTACAGGGAAAAACTTACATAACAGATTTTAATATTGTGTATGTGTTTCTTTTTGTTTGACTGGGTGACGAGATGAGCAAGTCAATCACCTGATGGTAAGCGCTACGCCTACCCATAACAGTTTTGACTAAGTTCAACGCCAATTTAGAGTTAATTGGAGTAAATACCTCACAGTGGCATTAAATTCTATTACTTCAATGTCGGAAAGTGTTTTAATGAAGTTAATTGCAGTTATTGGAGAATTGTGAATTAATTTACTTATAATAGATTTTTTGAAGCATAAAGCATTCTGTACAATTTTTTTAAATATAAGCAAATAAGCATGTGGCTCATCTGATGGTACCCAAATGGCCATCGCCACCAATGAAAATCTGCAACAGAGAAAATACAGACAAAATCCATATAATTTACAAACAATAGATCGAATGTTTCATCATAAATGCCACTTGAAATTAACCTGAACACAACATGTTGCACATTATTAAAAAAAGAACATTAGACTAACTTTTGCGTCCGGTCCCGTTCCCTCGCGTTCGCTTGGCACCTCTGCTTCACCGCCGGTATACCTTCACCATTCTGATATGGCGCTGTGAATACATGCTGCTCCCAGTTTTCTTCAGTGCACTGATATATAAAGTTCTCCATTTCTTAGTTACGAAAAATTACTTCGTTAATTTGTTTGTAAAAAATTACGTCCTCTTATTTATACATAAATAGCATTTTATTTTTTTACTAAACACTTAATGTTTTCTTCTTTTTTCAATTTAACTTTTTTTATTACAGTAATTTAATATTGCTTTGTACTGGCTGAACGCGCAATACCTGGCAAACCATAAACATACCTAATAATTTTATCTCGCCAATGTTTATTTTAAATTTTGAACATAGATGTATATTTTTTAAATATTATTTTACAGCTGTATGGTGGCAAAGTGGAATGCGTACTATTCCAATGAAGTTTGTCGGGAGACTAATAAGCATCCCGCCCGATGAATATGGTTGATGAAGGACTCATTTAGGAAGAACAGCGCGCGCCACTGACTGGCTCTTAGCCGATAATTGTATAAACAGATGGCTCAGAACGTCTCAGGGATGTATTACGACGATTTTTTTAAGGGACCTGATGATTTTTACAGCTATAATAGCGTAAAACTTGATGTTTGTCTCACCAAAATAAACAATAAACCTTGTTCTATTCTATGCTAACCAACATTTACCTGCGATACTGATATGTTGCTGGCAACTTCAAGTTCATGAATTCAGCTTGACTGTTGCAAGATTCTTTGTGGTAGGTATATTCTGTCGGTGAACTAAAAATCTATGTATCTGTACATAATTCATAATTTGGCTCTACTTACCTAAGTCCATTCCTGTGGTGGCGAATGGGTGTCATGTCATCGTGAATGTAAAACGCGGCTTGCTCCCCCGTCCTTCGTCTGTTTGTTCAAGCTAACTATCGCAATAAATAAATTTAATGGCCCGATGATTTGTCAACAGTCGTTTTCAGAAATCTATGTGCTTGCTAAAGCAAAGCTGTACTGTCAGGTACAGAAGTGCGGTACATTTCTGTAAAGCAAGAAAGTTTCATCAGTTTTTCATCGAAAATATGACATGGTTGATTGATAATGTATTTTTTTCTCAAACGTGTTTCTTCGAGTATTTATGAATGTGGAATATAATAATAAAAAATACCTACATAAAAAGTATCATTTTGTGTTCTCACCGAAACTGTTCCCGAAGTTTAGTCGTAGTAGAAAAATAATACTGTATCTATTATGTTTCAATAAATCATCCGCCACTTTACTTAACACTTTGGCTGCTGAGCCGTTTTGCTTGTCTAGCCACGAGTGCGGCTTTGGGCGTGCCTTAGTGTTTTCCCATACAACAAATACAACAGTTGTGTTTTGCCGTACTCGTGGCAAGTTATGATAAACACTACAATTGGGTTTTCAGCAGTGAACGTGTTAATCGCGACGTTGACTGTACTTTGAACAGACTAAGAACTGCCTAACTGGCTGACTGGGATCGAACATTTTGACTATTTACACTACAGCGAAGTTAATTCCCAAGAAATAAAAATATTCTACATAACTGCACCCTTGGATATTGTAATTAATATAAAGTACTTCCAGCTTCACAAGTAGACAATAATATTAATATATTTTTTACTTATTTTTTCATACCTACTAGTTGACTAGTTCCTTTCCCCTGGCCCCGTCTCTAGGGATGTCTCCATCTCCACCCGACGAGTAGCTCCGTGGGAACTCGTTAATTGGTTAAACGATGCGAGTTGTCGACCGCTGGCTCATTCGTATTCATTCGAAACGGTAACGAAGTTCACATGAAAAAACAATGGGGACCGTGCGACAAATTGTTGTGATGATTGTGGTAAGCATTCCACAGACAATTTTGTATGCTCATAACGGAATGGCTTTTGACTCGACTTTGTGAGAATAATGTTTTCGTATACGTTTTTGATTTTGATATAATAATTTTAGACTTATATGCATTTTGTATGTTACCACCATCGGTGACCGCATCATCGCTTAACATCAGGTCTTTTTTATGTTACTTAGCAACGAGACTAGCATGTCGTTCACTTGATGGTAAGCGCCACGCCTGCCGTTAACAGCTACAGTGGCACCCAAAACTATCCATTACAAAATCTTGTGCGGCACTGCACTGCAAACTAAGACATCTATTCTAAAGTCTCGTATGGCCAGTAATTTCGCTGGAAACAGAGCCGGTTTGAACCGAAACAGAAATTTTTGCACACTACTACTTGTGGATGAATATCAATCCCCAGGCGGACTCTTGCAGAAGAGCCCTACCACAACAAGTGGTAAAACGCGAACCGAAAAAATAATAAAAACAGGCTATACTTAGTTTAATTTACATGACATGGGATTATACTCATGCATGAAAATTGAATAATTTGAACGTAACTGGCCGATGGTACATTATGAGTAAAAAATATTCGCATGGACGTTTTTCCACTTATCAATTCTATTGTTTTTGTTAATCAGCTACAATTAGGAGAAGAAACAAAGCAAGAGTTTTGAACCACCGACGATTTATTCAATGTGTATTCAAGAGGCTCTCCACGAGATTCATACCTTCGGGACCTTCTAAAATACCTAATGTACCTGAAATGTACCACCTCAAAACTTCTAAGGTAAAAATAAAGTAACCTACTTCTTCTTCTTCCCTATCACCTCCGTGTTAATATTTCGAACTATATACCCCGATACAGGCGCTTTCATAAGGATCGATTTATTAGAGTGCCACTTAGGAAAGCTCCTGTCACATCATAGCAATATTCTAGCGCATCAAATGAAAAACTTAAGAATAAAGTGTCTAATGTTCCCTTTGAACTAAGAAAATCGGTCAAGATCATCATAACTGATCTGCACATCGAAAACCCACCCAAGGCTCTAATCGGAGTCACAGTCATAAATCCCATGCAGAATCGATTCACCGCGCACCGCCGCAGACTCATCCAAAGAGATCCATGATACTATGAAGCAACTGATGATGACGGCTCGAGTGTTGTTCATCGTTCGCTCTTCGTTTTGCGAGATACGTCACGTCCCCTCCACCGAGCTTCGGCCAACCGAAGCGTGCGCACCACGGCCGAAACTTTCTCCTCGCGACACCTCCGCCGGTGAAACGATCGTCTCCGCGAGTCGCACACGCTGCCGCGCGCGAGTCGACCGCCTTCGACGCAGGCGCGACAACACACGTCTACACTTCCGCGTACTAACCTCCGCTTTCGCTCTGTAAACAGTAACGTGCGAACGACTCGTGTTTTCAAATAAATTAAGAACTGCAACCGGTGAATGGGTTTCGTGTCCGACCACCGTCGGGCGTTTGCACAACGCTCTGGAGTGATGCCCGCCCGCAAGTAAAGGTGAGTTCGGCTTCCCTTTCTACTAGCCGCGATCCGATATTAGACGATGACATTCGATGATAAGGTGGGCGCAAGCGATATGTCTCGAGTCTCGTGGACTAGTGAACGCAAGGACGCGATTGCACTTTGCCTAGCTACTGGACGATCGGCTGCAATGGTCATTGTCCTTGTTTAGTTGACTCAGCTAATTTAAATAAAATTCTCTCATCAACGCTTTACGTGTTGCGAATACAAAATTGCAGATTAGCATATTGATTGTAAAAACAATAGTCTGCCAGTGCTTACCTCACTACCTTTACTTAGTCCCATATATACCTATACCGCATAGCATACACGCCTAGTTTTCGCATAACTGTTACTTACATTTTATGAACAGTTAACCGAGGACCGGCCTACTATGACCGGTAATCAGCTGATCAGCATCGTCGAGAAGACAATGTTCACAAAAAATAACACAATGTAAATCTTAATGCACCTACTCCGCTTATCTTCACTAATCAAAACTTGTTTTACTATATATGTAGCTACCATATAACCCTGAGGCCTTTTAAACAGAGCATCGTTTTATATTATTTGAATGATTTAAACATACCATCGAATTTTATTAAATAACTAAAACTATGAAGTTAAACGAAATTGATATCTGCCCTCTATATTGGTGTTTTATTCTTCCCAATAGACTACTCCATTTATCCATTACTCAAAATAATCAATAGAACTTTTTTGTCGTCATATTTTTTACATAAATACGGATCTGAAGTACACTTATTGGTAAAATAAAATTACGTGAAGATATTGAGACGCAAACATCACGTATTTCCGCATAAGTAAACTCGTTGAGCCGAATTACCAAGAAGCCTCGTGATTAGCATCAATATGGGGTACAGAGTACAATAGATGGAAATCCGCATGATTCACTAAGGATCTTCGATAAAAGCACCCACAAGATCCGCTGTGGATGGCGTTGAAAGGCCTGTTTTTGTTGAACCGCGGATGCAAAATCGTTATCCCGTATGCGGCTGATTATAAGCTTACCTACTCAAAAAGATTACTGTAGATGTGTTACTGTGTCTGTGTATTCCTCGTGTCTACATCGATCTTATTATTTTCATCTACCATACTAAAACACACACCATTATAAATCCTTTACATATACTAGTGAAAACTTGGCTTTTCTAGGGTAATTGTTAAAAAGAGTTGAATGATAAACACCCTGTCTATTGCTATAAGTTGTAACCGAAATAATAATGTTTTTGGGACAAGCCGACTACATGTAGACGGCAAACCAACGTTTTCCATTATCCACCACATTCGTAGGAACAAAACGGGTAATGTTTAATAACGTTTTATTGGAACAATTACTAGTGTTACACACAATTATTAGTGTTTTCGCCATCTCTTGAAAATATCGTTTGCTCATTCCTCTAAGTATACAAACAAATGAGCTTACTTAAAAACCAAGCTCGTAAATACTAGCAGTGCCGTATATAGGGCGGTGTGAGAGGTGCCCAGGTACAGGACACAAATCCTTGAAGGGCGCAGAAATTACCAGAAACAGCCCAAAAGGGCGCAAGCTCAAAAGCTCGTACCGGGCGCAAAAAAGGCTAACTACGGCACCGAACATTAGAGCCATACCATATTTATTCTGTGGCCATACAACAGAATAAAAAAAATAGAAATAGCCACACGTAAAAACTACAATGATATTGCAAAAGCCTTAGTGCTGCAAAGTGCAGTTTCGCAATAAGACAAGCCAGTACGCATTAAAATTGACATCCTGCCAATGACCTATAACAATAAAGGAGTTGCGGGCGACGACGCCGGACGTAGTTATTCGCATAAATGCATTATTACAGTTATGTCACACTTTTATATCACGAGATCATAGCATAGTTTTCCTTCTAGTGACGTAGGCGTCCATTCATTGTTTTGTTCAAAGAAACGAGACCAAGTTTGAGAGGTACCGATGACCGATGCGATTTAGGGACACCGCAAAACTTTCGGCTCGAGTAGGTACTAGGCAATGTGAAAGTTTATAATAGGGTTTAGCTTGTCTCTGTACGGATTTTGAAACATTATTACAAAAATAAATAAACACTAAATTAGAACTATAAGATTCGACACGTATTCTGTGAAAAATAGTCTATACTTTATAATGGGAAACACCCATACATAGTACACTAATATACTTACTAACTCACGCGTCAAAGATTAGGTACCTGTCAGGACGTGACACTAAAAAAACAAAAACCTGTAACTATAATGATGTTCTGTTTCTCTAAAATATTCTTAAGTTCAAAGCAAAATTATTCATTTTGCGATTTCCTGGTTACCGTCAAAATATTTAAACCTTCGCTATCATCGCAGACAATCTTTACTTGCAACAAGACCTTTATACTTAGACACAACAAAGGAAGCTCCTGCCCACCTAAGGAAAAGTGTTATTTTCATCATATTATGAACTTACTATAATGATTGAATTTACTAGCCAGATAAGGTTTACGCAAGCAAAATACTATAATGTCATATATCTTAAAACTGCACGCACACCTCTAACGTTACTCATTGTGATAGACTGCAGACGTACAGCAATGCAGATCACAATGCATCCGACTCAACTTTAGTGAGCTGGCCTTGTTTAATTCTCGCGCTTGCCCAAGCCGAGCGCAATTATCATGAACAGTAATTATTTCATTTAATAATTCAAACGCTTACCAGCCTATCATGAGAAGTTATCAGCTGTTACGCGTTGATTAATTGCCCCATTATTACGCTTTTTAAGTAGCGCAGTACCTCGCGTAGGCTACTTGGATGGCGAAAGTTGCCATTCGCCATGGTACATTTATGGCAATTTTGTGAACATTACAGTGCAGTTATATTCAAAGTTACTTATAGAACAAAAATAATGTAATGCTCTAAAAACTGGTTGAAATTACAACACTTATATTGTGTGCTTCAATAAATACCTATTTATAAAATATTAATATTTATAATTGTATTACAAATACAATTACATGTATTGTAAGTCAATCTGTCACAGATCTCACAGATATCTCTAATAGTAGATACTATTATGTTATCTTTGTTTTGTTGAATTCAATTTTTTTTATCATACTTACCTGATGTCCTATTGCATCCTACTTAATCATTATTGCGTTCATTCGTTGCCTTGATGTAGTAAACATGACCCAAAATTACTAATAAACTGATGACCCCAGTTGACCCAAACAAACATGATTTATGATTAGATAGAATTTGATTAAATATATAATGTCTGAACACACCTTGTTTACTATACAACCACTCTTTTTATAACGTAAACGTTAAAAATTGAAATCAATTATTTTTTGTTCGGTTTTTGTTTGTTTCATTTCATCATTTATTCTGTAAAATCCATGTAAGTAGTCTTCAAGTATTTTACAGCAATAAAAAAAATAAAAACCTAAATATAATAGCCTAAAATAAACCTACATTAATCTAATAAATCGCTACCAGTTGGTAACATTCCCAAAATGATAAGTACCTCTACCTACATAAAGTTTTGATCAAACTAGTAAAACATCCAAAAATTTGCCGAAGCAATACCAAAAATAACACATGAAATCAATATTAAACATTTACTTTATTACTGGACCTTAGAAATTATATTTCCGCCCAACGCGAAGCAAACCTTAGGTTCGTAAATACTATATGCACTCTGGTCTGCATTGTGGATGATATCTATCAGCCAACATTGTTGCTCACATAAGATTACATCCACACAACGACTAGCGCTCGAGTGTACATAAATATGGTATTGCTCAAGCAACGTTGATGTAGGCCAGACATCTCGACAGACCATCTTACTGGCGTCCTTCTTGTATCTCATCATTATAAAAGCTAATGAGGCTTGTTTATAAACGAAGCTAATTATAATGTTCAAAGGCTTGTTACCTACTATAAAAACAATGGATTAGTTTGGATGTTCTGAAAAAGGTTTGTTATTCTCGCTCATAAGTCCGTAAGTTCATATTTGGAGTAGGTATTTGCCTTATGAATTCTGTAATAATATTACCTAGGTATGGTTAATAATTGTGCGCTAATATTTATAAAAGAGGAAAAAAATAATACGCTTTTCAATATAAATGTTTTCTCAGTTGAGTGACATTAAGTTTGTTACGTGCGTATTCACGTAGGTGTCACGGAGACTACTTTACATAGGCACAGTCAAACCTACGTAGACACTAAAACATTTTAGGTAGGCAGATTCATCTATATTTTGTAATGGATATTGTAATAGTTGTCCGCGTTGTCCACACGATAGAGCTGATAAATAAATAAAGAATTTCAACAAAATATCCAAACACTAAATGTTGATAGAAACCAAACGTTTTTCGCACGAAACGTGACCCAAGCCCTTCAAGGCTGAGTAAAGACATCATGATGCGTGCTAAATTGATGATTGTCACTGATTGTTGTTGGATTTGAAGTTCATGTACTTAGTGGTTGAATAGATTTAACTACCGTGGAGGAGGCAGGCAGATTGATTACCGCTGCGAAAAGTGTTTGTACCAAGTGTAGTGACAATTCACTTAGCTTTTAACACTGTAGATAAAATAAATAACTAAGACGGAAATGACTATGTATCTGATTATTAAATTTATTGTATTGTTGCAGGAGCCTCGATCAACATGGCGGAGACTATCCGCAAGATATTAGTGGTGGTTGCACTCGCCTTGGCGACGTGCATGTGCGATCCAGGTTAGTTTAATCTTTTAAATTATATATTAATAATTAAAACTTAAAAATTATACGAAAACGTATATAATTCAGACTAGCACTTGCCCATTAATTGCAATGATGTTCATGTGCTTATCATACTTTATTCATACGGATCTGGTTTCCCGAAGTGTGGACATTAATCTTTTGCTTACACGGGCGGCGACACGTCATCACGATTATGGCTAGGATATCCAAGCGGATGTATTGAACACGGTTTGCAACTTACCCACGATATATCTGGATACAGTATTTAATGTCCATTAAAATATAATAACATCTTAGAATAGATACATTTGTATGATGCTGGACAATAATGGACTGAAATACCGGTAGAGTGCGTAAGACAAAACGGTTTAGATATAAACTAGAAGAATGGTCATTTGAAGCCCCTTTCTTCGAGTTTAAAAAATGGATACATAAAGAAAGTTTTGTTTGACAAAACTTCGCTTCACGAATATCACCAACTTGACGATTTTACCAAATACGGTCTATTTTGGCATTTGGACATTGGTGACAATGGTAACTATGTTTTTCTATGCCTTCTACTGACATAGATGCCTATTATATGCATATTGATGATAAATGAGTTAATGCGGCTAAATTTATGAATGCTTACACTATACCAAGTATCCTTTTTTCCAAAATCAATAAGATTATGGGCGTATAAACGCAAACGATACAAAAGTTACATCAACAGATTGATCACTCTCAGAACTTTACGTTCTGGCCTACACGGTAGATAATTGTTTTGCCATGTATCAAGGATGTGGATCGGTTGCCATGTGTCTTTATTGTCCTAGCATATGGAGTATGGAAAACGTGCAGTTCGGTCACGAGGGCCATCGCTCATGTTGGGAGTTGAGGTACTGGTAGATATGATAAATGTGTAACAGGATTTTCGATATCGAGCAATTGTAACGTGAACTCAATGAGAAACGGCTATAACTGAGGACTTAATAACGGGGACATTTAGTCTACCTACGTGTCTTATACATGACTCATAAATCATTGCAATTATATTAGATTTTTTGAAATAATTATAAGCATTAGAGAAATATCTACAAATTATTTTATCGATGAGAATCATATAAATGACAGGCACGTATAATTGATAATACGTTTATTATAACAAAGACTTCATTATTAGTAACAGACAAAACCAAGTCGTTGAAAGAATCGCAGTAATACAATATAATCACATAAAGATCCGAAAAAAATATCAAGAGCAACTTGAAGTCATATGATCGCAAAATTATTTTTTATAGAACACACATCATGTTCACGTTAACAAAAGCGATTTATAGGTTCCTTACATTATCTACCTTGTTATACTCGTAATGTACAATCAAAAAAATAAAAAATAAATTAAAAATAAAAGTGTTATTTCGACTTCGACACACTTTAGACTAGTGTCAGTGTCAAAAACGACAGGGTGTTATTAAGTTTGACGTGTCTGTGTGTATGTGTGTGTGTGTGTTGTGTGTCTGTAGCATCGGAGCTCCCGAACGGATAAAATGATTTAGTTTTTTTTTTGAAAGGTGAATATCAACGGATCATGCAATCTGATTTATGTAGCAAATATAGATCACGGCAAGCTGTATTTCTTGATCCGTGATCCTTATTTTATAAAGCGTGCTGTCAAGTGGTCCCAACAAACTAAGGTCGGAAATGAATCATGGCTTAATTTTAACAGTTAGTGCTAAATCTCGGTGCTATGTCAAGATCTTGACATTTTTCTGTTCGCGCGCAGTCGTGAAGTCACGAGAAACTTGAGCTCCTGTAGAGCATTTCCCCGCAACCTCGGCTGGTTATGTTTCCGTTTCCGACAGGTCAAGGCCGTTCTTTGCACTTGTTATTTCATTATACAAAATTCAATTGACTTTTTTTTATTTATTTATGTTTATTCCGTTAGAAACCTACTTCAAATGTGCTATTCACTTACCCTCAAAGCTGTGTAAAATAAAACAAGATCGAGGAGCAGTATGTACCAAATTAGATTTCAAAATATCAATAATTGATTAAAATTTTAAAAGCATACTAAATCTTCTACGTACGTATTCATTAACGAAACATAATTGATATTATCGACATGTATATGACTACAATAACTTTTGATTTATTGTAGTGTTGCAATAACGTTCTTTATCGATAAATTCAAACAATGATGATGTGGATAAAGGTCACTTAAGACTACGTGCAGGTAATTTGGTAATTGCCATTGAATTTCTTGGCTTCACATCAATGTTCTTCCACAGATTATGTTCTAAATACTGCCTAACTCTATGTTTAGAAAATTGTAAATCTTTCCACTAAATTAGAATCTTAATTATACTAATCTTAGATTTGTGCATCAAACGAATCATAAAACGAATTTGATGTACTTATTACTGGTTATAAATTTTTGAACCTAATATTAGCAACACTTAAGCTACATCCGGATTTAATAGATTTCGCTCACAATAAATAAGGTCACATTAAAGCTGTAACTATCAGAATACTGATTTTAAAATGCCTCTACATATTGCTTTATTTAAAGGTTGAAATGTGGTGCACCTTGCGTGATATTTTATCAATATGCCCTAGTTTCACTTGAAATAACTTGCGAATAAATTCAAGTATATATTAATTGAGACAGGCGGCTTACTTATTTAAGTTTGTTTACTTACAATCTAATATATTATGTTGCCTTTTGACATTTTAATATAGATTATTTATTAACAACGAACTAATGTATCAACTAATTCGAATAAATGTATCTATTAAGTTTGCATATCTGCGTTACCATTACTTTATGGGCTTAATGAAGCTGTTTCCTGTAAAAGTTAAAGAGGTAGAATGACGACGCCTCGGATGACCGTTTCTAGATAGTTGTTTTACATTGGCGAGATGATATTTACTTAGGTTGGAATGTCATTGCAAATATTCGTACACACCGCGTTGTCTTAACTACCACTGTCTGCCACCTATGTGGTGCTGTTAGTTAGTTCCGGGGCATTTATTGACATTTAAATGTCATTTGCGCCAAGATCAACTACCATGTCTACTTCATTTGATACACCCCTTAATAATGATATCATTTTGAAGCCAACTTCACTGCCCTATCGCATTTACTAATAGTTGTTGCTTTATTTGATTCGGAACACAAATCATATTTAGATACATCGATCGATAAACTCTTTATTGAAACAACATAGAACAACGAAAAACATAACAATTAGTACAAAACAAATTTACCAAAATTTAAATCAAGTGTAAAAAAAAACAATATATATTTATTTTAAATTTAATCAGTTACCATTAGTGGATAATACAATTTTAAGAAATTTGTTTATTAAGAAGTCCCTATTACTTTATGATCGTGGTTTAGATCTATCCCGAGGAGAAGGTAATGCCTTCCCATCTTGTGCGTTTACGTGGTCCGGCGCACGCGCATAGAATACCAGACGTCCACTAAGTACTGTTAGTAACTCTGTGGTCCGTGCCGGCACATGTCGCGATAGTGAAAGCTGAAGGCCTTTTGTAACGTAACAATGACTCTACCAACAGACGCCATTTAGATAATGGGCTCCCAATGTGGCTTACGCTATATTCTGTTTGCTTGCGCGATCCTCAATGTGGTGAACTCGAGACTTGGCATGTAAATAAGAAGCTGTTTTAGTTTTAAAAGGTATTCTGTTCAGTACTAACTTAATGTAGCCTTATAGCATTAATTAGATGATTGGGTAAATGTACCAGACACAGGACATAAATATCGTCTAGGGCAAGTTTATCTTTAATGGAAACCAACATAGACTAACATTTATCTTAAAAAAATAACTGTCATGGTTGTCTGGAAGAGATCGCTCTGAGCGATAAGACCGCCCATTGTGACACTAATTGTAAAATTTGTTTTGTTCTAGTTTTAAGTTTTCTTTGTTCTGTGGTGTTTCAATAAAGAGTTTATCTATCTATCTATCATGTTTAAAAATTCCTAATAATATCTGAACCAAATTTACTATGTGTACCTACTATAAAATACAAACCTGTACTTTGCGGATTTAGCGAAAAAGAAGTGAAAGTGGCATTTTCCAAGCTATGTGAGTTACCACCTAGTAGGTCACTTCCTCATGCTTGGCGCTGGCCATGACATTAATCAATTTGTCCGTGACGGTGACGCCTCTGTTATGTGATCGATCGATCGAGGAGCATATTTTGGTTTGTAAACATTTATAATTTTATTGGCTACGAAAAAGTATTCATATACCTCGGCGAGAAAAGCTTCAAAAGATGCATAATACCAAAGCGTTACAGGAACCCAGTTAAACATGCATTCGTTTTAGACGCCTCTCATTTTGAAACTTAACGCGTGTTACCTCAGTATAGCTTCTTTAGTTGCGATTCCGTTACTAAGCTCTAGATTACAATAAAATCTGCAGATTTCTAATGAGTGTGATAATGTATTTATTCTTGTATTATTATAATGGTGGTAAACGATTTCGTGTAATTCCAGGTAAACAAGATGTTTCCTTACCATTAATCAGTATTCTGCTTTGTCGCCCTTTACTTGCATAATAAAGCATAAATTAAGTGATTACTTTGTACAAAGAAAATGTTACAAGGAAATGAATAGAAGTACCTATCTCGCAGTAAATCAATACAATACACTGTTGTGACATCTCTTTAAGTATTTAGAGGTACATTAATTATTATATTACCCAAAAATCAATAAATTTATATTCTTTAATTATATACATGAAACTTCTTAGTCTTATTCTTCGAATTCTTGAGAATTAAAACCTGATTTCAATAAAACTCTCGATTTAGATATAAAAAGAAAAACTTGTTTTGAACTCATAAAATTATTATCTGGTTAGTTCTTTGAACCCGTGGTATTTCAAGATGATTTCTAGATAAGTTATTATAGTAATTTTAAAATAATTTTAAAACATTTTTCCAATTAATGAACAATTTTAACCGTAATCTTTATTCTGAGCTGCGGCATCATAAACTGTAAAAAACTATATTACTTACTTTGTTTCATGTTTAGCCAATTTAGTCGCATTAAAAAAAAACTAACGAACAAGGAGGCAATTAGAAAAAAAAACTGTTGAAATACATAAACCTGATGATCGCACGACTTGTGTCATGATCTCATTCTATAGCAAAAACCTTTATTAATGCAAAAACTCCATTATTTGAGCTGATGATACAGGATCTTCTTTTTGCCCACAAAGGAGTCCTGACAGACGCTCACGCTAAATTCAAATTCAATTCAATTATACCTAAGCCCCTTGTTAAAAAAATATATAATTGAGTAATTTATGCGTTGATAATGTTTTTGAGTCACGGCGACCACCTACGAGCGTATTTATCAAAATTGGCTTATGATTGGACATCATACGTCACACAAGGACTTTTAGATAGCCCTCTAGCGTCACACAGAATATTGGACCTAATAAAAAAATTACGTAGGTGGGTTTGCAAATGCCGCTGGAGTATAATGGGCTATAGATTACTTGAGCTACTTATTATAATAATTGATTGTCCAACCGTTTTATGTAATAAACAAATGACTTGCTACACAATCTCATTAGACACAATAGTAATTCATAGAAGTTTAACTCTCGTATAGGTGGAATCGATACAACATCACTTCGAAATCATTAAATAAGGCATACCTACTTTGAATTAGAATAAAATTAAATATTCTCCTAAAACACGTAATATAAATGTATAATAATCTGAACTGTAGAATGGAATGTAAGTAAATTATAACTAAACTGTAGGTCAGGTTTGTAAATCTTATTAATTTATTTTAACTAGACCACTTCTATGATCATATGAAATATACATACTCGTAAGTAAAGATGTTTTATTATGTAATATAGACAAGCAGTTTATATGTTCGGGTTAATGTAACCTAAAGTTACATGTGTAAAGATATAGACATTTATTTTGAACATAAGCATGATATTAAATAATACAAAGTTACCGAGCGGCAATGTTTAGTTACATTTCCAGCTAAATTTAATGCATCGAGGTAACTAATAATAGACTAGGAAGCTGATTTATTTGAACGATTGCCTCTATGAACCATATCGATTTTATTTATATGGATCTCCAACTCGCCATCATAACTCGGTTGGTAAGTATATCGATTAAAACATATTTCGTATTAGTAATTAATATGCAATCTGCTGCCTTCATATTTGGAACATCATCGACGCGTATCCTTCGATTTTATTCGATAGATATACATTTACTTGTCCGTATATCAATTTAACCTACTTATATCGGCTGTCAGCGAGAGCTTTAAACCACGTAATAATTTATTATCTTTTCATTTATGTACCTACCTTATACATTTAAGGCATATATCTTTGCCACATGAGCATTACATGTAATTAGATATATAAGGGAATAGATACCTATAAAATGTATCTATTTATAATCTATTGGGTACCTTGGCAACCACTTAAATAAAAACACTTTCCATTGGATCACCAATGGAAAGTGATTTACGAAGAACAACCAGAAACATCAAGTGTGCGTGTGTGTGTATTTTTTCCCTCTTTACGCTAAAATGGCTGAATTATCTTTAGAAATATCATTTATCAAATTTAATATGTAGATTCTTTAGTACACTGGTTCTGGAATAGAACATTTTTGTAAATATTATTATTACTATTTTTTTTTATTATGTAATATAAAAATTTACGGTTCCTGTTATGTAACATAAAAATAATGAACACGCGGGTGAAGCCGCCAGGCGCTGCTAGTAAATTTTAACGTTGATGATTAGTGAAGCGATAAGCCGACAGATCTGTCGTGCTCGTTTGCAGCGAGGTAGCTTTTTATACACACTATTTGATATCTTCAGATTTTGACAAGCGATGTGATGATCGATAACATGAACCGGTCTTTCTCCATTCATATCACACTACCTTCGTCTCGCGGTTTCACCCGCATTAGCTATTATCCCACAGTGTTTCACTGAAGAAAACTAACCTATATTACATTCTAGGATCTAAAATACTTAAATATAAAAATCGGTTCAACCGGTGTGGCGTGAAGAAGGAATAAACCCACATACAAACTTTAGCATTAATAATATCAGTGGGACATTGTCGTCTAGCATGCCTAGTTTGCACTTGACTGGCAGCGGCTGACTCTCTCTTCAAGCTTTCAACACAAGTGACATTGTCAACATCTGACAGTTTGCATTCCTAATTCAAGTTACGAAACTGGAGCGCCCACAGAGCAAACAAAACTCTCGACTCGCCATCACGCCTACGAGCTGTCAGTAAAAAGCTACTGACAGCCAAGTACTCAGTAACACTATCTCAGCATCTGCCTTTCGTTTTGGTCTGACCTTTTATAATACTTCATATTGGAAGCAATCAAATAGGCAAGAATTTAATTTTAGACGCCTAGATATTATCTACGTATTTCTTTCTTCTGAAAACCTAATATTATAATACTATTACTACATATCTTTTTACTTTTACTTGTATGTCTTGGAGTGCAATAAAGAGTTACCAAGTATATAAAGGTTGACATACGATATAAACCTTTATTTAATTTCATATTCATGTATGCTAGATCGATAACTGCGTGCTACGCTAGGCCGTTCACCTGTCTATTCCCTGTCCAATTATTAACTAACCACATAAATCGGACGACATTACGCGAAGTTTATAGCTCAGCTCCATAAGTGCGGTTACAATCCAACCAGAATGGTACTTGTAATGCAAGTACGTGGTACACGAAGTAACATTTCAATAGAACATCGGCAGTGGCCTCTCGCAAAAGTAAAAGGGCTGATTTATGATCTCATTTATTTAAATAGCCAATTTGTTATAGTTCGCATACTATAGTGACACTCAATTAATTACAATAATCAGGCATTTGAGCTGCATACATTCATGTTACATACGAGGCTGCGTGTGGTATGGAGTTGTCTTAAACAGTGCTAATTATTTGTGTACAATGCATGGCTATAGAAGACTTTTACGATCTTAACATGATATTTAAGTATTTTATATTTTATTATCCTATAATCATGCGCACATACATATATTTATGTAAATTTAGACATATTGGAGCAAAAGAAGGTATAGGTACTTTCTCGATAGATCTTTGCAGATTGTGCCATACTCCATTTAACTTTTTTACTGTCCCCTTAATATCATTAGACCAGAAAAAAGTAAAGTCTTAGCATTAATATCTACATTTACTCTATTTAGACTGTGAACCCATAACTTACGTCAATCAACAATAGACTTTAAATACTTTTATATTAATATCATATTGGCAATAAAACATGAGAGGAATTCTATTGGTATTTAATAACAATTTCTTACCCTATTGCTGCAACTTTAATTGGTCATGAAACATACATGTAGCAGAAATGCGTCCACGCAGGTGTCCCAGCAACGAGCTATATCCGTTTGGATATACAACTGTTCAGTAACTTATGTTATGTACAAATTAAAAATGAAAGGCCAAAAGAACAAATGAAATAATAAAATTTTGTACATTAACTATATTATATTACTGTATGCTCACAGAAAAATATAATAACTATGCATACTAAATATATAGCTTAGCTTACACATTTTTTTTCTATGTCTCTTTTATTCCTTATCCACAATGGATTGGATAGATTTATTGCTAAAAGAGGTGTTAATTCGAGCAGTAGTCAAACATAGGCTGATGATGATGCTATTATATGGTACTAAGTTATACAGGGTGTTCGGTAATGAGTGGACAATCCTGCAGGTGCGTGTGGGAGGGGTCAAGACCGAATAGAATAAAAAATATATATACCAAAAAAATAAATATATAAAAAACATATAAATATATATAAATATATAAATAAATATATATACAGCATGTGAATTTATTAAAAATTTATCTTCTTCACATATTTGAGTACGATTTTAATAAATTCAGTAAAACCATTGTTTTTTAAATTTTAATGTAATGAATGTGCTGTAATGTAATGTACTGCAATGTGCTCAACAACACGCATTAAAATATTTTATACTTGTTATTTTAACTTTTTTTTTTCGATCGGCTTTGACCCCCTCACTCTCACTTGCAGGATTATCCACTCATTACCCGACACCCTGTATATGGTATAACTATGCCCTGCGGGTATAATGATAAAAGTATCTTGTATGTTAAGACGTTTTGAGTCGGAGCAGAATTAAGTAGATATAGTACACGTAATCGTAACTCACTTTCGCATTTACTCTCGTAATATTAGTACGAGTAGGATGTCTCCATTAGCAACACACCAGAGATACATTACATCGCGTGCTGTATCACATTCCACATATCTAAGACACAAGACCGGTTAACAAATAACGTTAATTAATTATAGGCTTATTGGAACACGTGCATAGTTTCACAATTTTCATAAGTACTTTGATTACTGACGAATTCAAAGCGTGAGGTTGCGGATTAGATTCCCACACGAGGCTAATATTTGTGTCAATCTTAGGTATTTGTTCCAAATCTGTGTTTTTGAAACCATGGTCTTAGTTTCTGATTTCCTAGATACAAGGAATCTTAGTTAAGGGTGAGGATCTTTGCATGTGATCGTCTTGCGTTATTATGACTAATAAGAGTGGATTATTTGTATATGAATAAAATTAATTATAGTTTTAAATAATTAAAAAATTAAATAAAAATAATTTGAACATTTTCACTATGAGTTTATTTAGTAATGAAACAATTGGGTCTTCTGAATTAAAATACATCATAAAGCAACATTTTGGTGCTGCAAGTTTTCACGTATTTGGTTTTCACAGTTTACAAATAAATCAATTAACTTTACATTTATATTGATTGCTATAAGTATTTAACTAGCGTTTAATGTAGGTGTATGGGCGTGTAATGAGGTGCTCATTTGCGATGCATCTCGACTGCTTGGACAGAGCAAGGTTTCTATGTGAGCGGACACGTAACTAGACCTGTGTCCACAAAAACATGTATTTGTTTAGGGTTGCCACTAAAACTTTTGAGTTACTCAACAGCTTGCGCCAAAGCGACAGCATGACTCGATAGAATAGAACATATGAATGTTTCACAATATACACTACGATTTTAATGACTCAGGCGTCTTCTTTTATACTAATACTTTATCCAATGAGTATTCTGCATTAATAATAATACTAACATGCATTAATATTATAAAAACTTAGTACAGAGTAAAAGTTTATAATGTGTGTGTGTATGCGTACGTGTGTATAGTGTGTGTTTATGTGGTTGCGTGTGTGCAGTGTGTGGGTGACAAATTGACAACCCTACTCTACAATATAGTTTGCGGCGACTTTACGCGGCGCGCATACCCACATGCTTGATAAGCGCTAATTAACTATGTAAACTAATCAAAATTCTTCGTTATTTATTACGCAAAATGTACCTACCACGTCGCTGGGG
The DNA here is from genome assembly GCA_912999815.1 of Campaea margaritaria. Classification (NCBI taxonomy): domain Eukaryota; kingdom Metazoa; phylum Arthropoda; class Insecta; order Lepidoptera; family Geometridae; genus Campaea; species Campaea margaritaria. Next base: position 7,617,741 of record OU538800.1, read on the forward strand.
CGTTCCTTGACATGCGGTTACTAAAATTATACAAAAATACTTCAAGCACCACACAAATCTAAATAATACAAAACACCACGGCGACCTTGCGTAGTTGATACGAGTCGCTAATATTGCACTGCACTGTCGTGTGAGATCCGCCTAATCTTAAAGACTTTTAAGGTTAGGCTAGGGGTTTTATGTTTAGAATTTTTTTTGGTGCGTACCTAAAGATGTTTATGAATACTAATCTGGTTAAATAATTAATTTATTACGTCTTTATTTTCAGAGGTCTACTACGAGAAACAGCGCTACGATGGCTGGTTCAACAACAGGGCATATCCGGACTGGGGATCAGTTTGTAAGTATCACATATTACATATTATTATTGTAATTCAATAATTTTATAAATAATATCGACTATGACGACATCTTTTAGAACCATTGTTGCGAATCTAGATGTATTCCTAGCACATTTCCTAAAATAGTTAGCGTTTGGGTTGTTAATGTAAGCTTACTATTTTAAACTGTAAATAAATAGAATTCATACTCTAGGCTGATAACCTGAAATATGAATATTATTATAATAATATTAACTGAATAAAGTTTCTTAAAGTGAATGCTGCACGAGAAATGGTACGATTTTGGGTGGAACATCTCATACGATTCAATCGACTCTTTGCAAAAGGCATTGTACATGAAGAAGCGATGTTTTTACTTACATAATTGATACTGAAAGAGAAAGGATTCCAGACCATCTGAACATTCTCAATTTTAAGCGTGTAGCTACCGGAAACCACTCATGTCATTGCACAATACAGCCAGCAGCCACTCCACCGAATTTCAAACTATCTGTCAGCTGTCATTATTAAAAGTGGCGTTAATAAAGCTACTTTGATATGAGGTTTGATTCATCGACACAGCCTAGTTTATTTCGATGATTAATTTAGATAACTATCCCTGATTAGCATACAAAATATTGCATACAAATATTTGAACGCTCTTAATTGTAGATGATATTATTACTGGGTAGATTATGGCCTAATCCTCCAAGCAACATAGCGGTAACATTAGTACGCCTCTACTTTCTTATCATCATCATCATCATCAACCCATAACGTCCCACTGCTGGGCACGGGTCTCTCCTCACTTTCGTGAGGAGGGTTGGGCCATATTCCACCACGGGGGCCAAGTCCGGATTGGTGGATAACATACCTACCTCTGAAATAATTCTCGGGTAGGTATGTGGGTTTCCTCACGATGTTTTCCTTCACCGAACAGCGAGTGATAATTACGTACATATGTTTTTACAGAAACACATTGGTACGTGCCCGCACTGGGATTTGAACTCACGACCTTCTGATTGGAAGGACTTTCTTATTGCCAAAATAATTTTATTATTCAACTATTTTGATCATAACAGATCGCCATTACTGAATCACATGCAGAATTATCACAGACAGCAAATTACATGTAATCAAAACGATGCTCTTACAAAGCTATATTATTGTAATAGGTACCTAAAGCTGGGATAGGTTGCCTGGGAGAGGTTTCTGTTAAACGATAAGACCACCGATCGTACTTCTACTTTCTCATTCTTTTGTATTTTACTTTAATAAGTCGGATTGCAACAAAGACTTTGAAATATGAGTATAATAACCGTTTAAATTTATGAAACCGATATCGTTCTTAGTGAGAATTAAATTACTGGTTTTTGTCTGCGTCAATAAAATAGAGCATATATTGCTTTTAAGGTAGCTCATTTTTCTGAGTATTGTGCCGACTTGTTTTGGTTTTTAATATTTATTACCTTTTGTGCTAAATGAGCGATTGGCTGCCCGATAAGGCGCGGTATTAAGTTTGATTACGCATACTGGTTTGCGTAACTTACTAAATATGACAAGGCACTAATTTTGTTTATTAAGTTCCAAAAACATATTAATTTTAAACCTTATCGTAACCAAATTATAAATGGATATTTTGAGCTGCTCATGTAAAAGATATCAACGCGCTCGCGTCGACAAAAGAACAAAAACAAGAATGAATTATTATGCCAATTTTGTTTTTAGAGAAACAATTTATAAAGACAAATATTGTTGTCTTGGACAATTTATCATAAAACAAATTAAATCATTAGCTTTTGAGTACGTCTTTGTCGCTCGGAAAACAACACTACACTTTATCTGGGTAAAAGTATCCCTACATATGTCCTTCTCCAGGGTTGAAACTATTTTAATATCTAATTTTATCAAGATTCGCTTAGCCGCAAAAAGGAAGCAAAAGGCCAAAAAGACTGACAGACAGAGTTACTTTCGCCTTCATAATATATATCTTATTGGTATAAATGTTCCTACATAATGCTTTTCTACTCGTGCGTGGATTAATTTTGAGGCATGTACAGATAGCTTGTTACAAATTAGTCATCGATCATTATTTCGCAAGCACTGTACCTGTAATTTGATAACTATCGACATTGTATCTGCGCAATGACATGGAAACATGCAACAATTGACACACATTAAAGTACCATCTACGAGTATGTAAATATAAGTAGTACCTAAATTATTAATACCAAATCAAAATTCGGGTACGAACATAATTAATTTCTCAACTTGAAATGCAATAGCTTCAGTGACATACCAAATTCGGTTTTACGACACAATTCGGTTTTAGATCTGACCGCTTTAAAAATTTTAAAATAAAATGCATTTAGTGTCCAGTGGCTTTTATTACTATTTATAAGACTAAATCTACCTAAAATTTAACATAAAACAAAGTAGCTTGATATAGATTGTTTTATAAGTAAGTACTCGTTACAATAAAAGTTGACAAGGACATCTTAAGCCGGACTTAACATACAATCCAAATAAACAGCCAAATTGGCCAAAATTATAAAAGAATATGACTCCAAGGATAGACAAATTGCATCACATTTTTCTATTAGGCAAACACTATATCGAGTTAAATGTTCGATGATTTATATTACACGGCAGAGGTGTCTTAACCTATTCGGAACTTATGATTAAATCGGATCGTAATTCGTATTATTGAGCATCGATAATTTGATAATAATCGCTGGTAGACAAAGCGGAGGTATAAAGGTGTAGAGGTGGAGGCGAAATCTCCTCGTCCTTAATTCGTAGTTCATGCGAGCATAGAGTTGCGCCACTGCGGCGCAGCATCACGAATCACACTGATACGGCACTCGTAATTTATTCTCTTGGCCATCATAATTTAAGAATCAATCACGAAACAAACTACAACCCAGTAACAAAGTAATAGAGATGGAATACTCGAGCTTTCGTTGTGAGGTTTAGGTGTTTCTTTTTTAACTTTTCTTTGTCTTCATAGGTGGGATCAGCCTCTAAAAAATGAGCATAATCGAATCTATACTATAAACTATTTTGCCACTATAAAATTTAATTTGTAACTCTGACATGTTAAGATTGTACGGCTACTTCTGAGGTTGACCATAATAAATAACAAATAAAATTAAACTTTTGATTTTGGTAATTATTCGTATTATTTACGAGTTCAATGCCCATAATAAAAGTTAATTTACGGTAAACGCAATAAAGTTGCGTTGCAGTATCGAGAGCAGTTCGTTTCATGAGAGTAATTGCGAGGTACCGTTGAGCACTCAGTTTTTTAATTGCTACGTTAATTTGATGGGATTGAATACATTATTTCTTGGTATAAAGGTAACATTAAAACGAGAGTACTGTGTGTTTTTATTCTACTCCCAACCTCAATTTGAAAAATCTTGGTACAAATAGTGAGGAAGTTAATTTATGGAGTTGATTAAGAAGTATCATTATTATTTTAACAGAATCTATAAGAGCATAAAAGTATTCTTAAGTTTAAAATTTTAAATCTACGATCCCTTTTTATAACTAGCTAGCTAGCTTTCTAGCTACGGCCTGGGGTGTCACCAGCGTAATTTCAGTTTTCCCTCAATAACTGCATTTTCCAGGTAACAAAACCACCATATTACTTATAAATAGCTAAATATTGTGAAAAAAACACTGTCAAATCGGGAGTTCATACAAAAATGATATAGAAAAAAAATCAGTTTCAGTTTCTCCCAAATTTTCAAATTTTTGGCAAACTTTTCAATTTTGTCTCTACATAAGAACTTTTCTCGGAACTCAACGAATATTTAAATAAAAATATTGACCAATTGGTCCGTCATTCTCAAGTTATGGCGTGATCAAGATAAACAGGGATTAATTTTTATATAATTGTAGATAAAGATAGCCACTGATCTTATAAAACTATGCTTCCATCTTACAAAACAACTAATCAAATACGTTTTTATTTTATAGCTCTTGTGTTGTTGCAATAGTAAGACTAGCAAAAAATCTAGGACTATGTCTTGTCGAGACCGCGTGATTGCCTGACTGCGTTTCGCTTGTAAATTCAATCAATAACTTCAATGCATTTTAATTTGACATGGCACAGAACTTGCTGCATAATAATTCTTTAAAATATCAAACTTTTTAACAGACATAAATCATTACTTATTGTGTTATAACAAGGGATTTATTTGTTTAACTGGTCTGGCCTTTGTCTTACTACTATATTACACAATTACGAGTAACTATATGCGTATTAAAAAAGTTGGACAAAAAATAACAAGGTTTTAAAGTGTTTTAAAAGGCGCAAGTGAACTTAACATTGCCATGAGTAGGATTTGTAAGATGAACCATTAATACAATTTATAATTATCGAGATTTTTAATAGACTCGTTAAATTAACGCTTAGCTGGCTAATTATTTAGCGTGTCACTTACTTCGTTCATGAACTAATTAAATTTTTGAAATCAATCATGTTACTTCACATGGTATCATGCTTAGATCTTAGCTTTTGCACAACTTATATTGAACAAGGGTTATTCTTGTGGACCGAAAGTAATCTATCATATTTTTTTTTTATTTAATCCAACATCGTTTTAAAATAAATATTAACAATACTGTAATTTTGGTATAAAAATATGGCTAAGACAGGATTACTTATTATATTAATAAATTCATAGTTGACAGTTTTACAGTTATATTTGAGAATTATGGGGCAGTGTGTGTGGCTGTATAGAAATGCATAAACACTTTCTTACCAGAGCCAGTCAGAGAGAAAAGCAAAGCCGGCCTTCTTTTGTTAAATAAACGACTTTCGTTTTATTGACTTTATAGCATTACAGAATAAGCAACATATTCATAACATTTTTTAAATAAAATGACATATTTTGCATAAAGGGATCTCTTAGTAATTTAGGCACCCTGAGAATGAAACTTTTTTAAGTAATTGGTTATTTCACTTCTAAAGTTATTTAAATATCTGGTATTACAAAGCAATTTTTTCTTATGGTTATTGTGGCTTGAACATGGGCAGAAGTGAGCTTATTGCATTAATAAATTTAGCATTTTTCACGTGCAATTATGTTTCTAACAATAGTTCACAACTCGTTTATAGTTACATTGGGTGTCAGTTTTCACGTAGATATTGATACTTAACCTTACAAAATTTTACATAATCTTCCTTTCTCGGTATCAATCTGATAATATGCGACCATAATTTTAAAGTCAAATCAAATGATTACCTACTAAATAAAAATTAAATAAAATAAATAAATAAATTAATTAAATTATTACTTCAAGAGTAAGTGGTAACTTTTACTCTGGATATCGGTTACGACATTTTCCACTTATGGTGAATGTCTTACGCTCCCTTTTACAGATTGTACACCTAAAACAGAATATGGCTGCATGCGTTGAGAATCTCTACCACTTACAGAATTAAATGGTTTAATATACAATGAATAAAGCATGAAGTCATATTGATTGATTGGAACCTGAGAAGGCAAACGACACAATCTTTTTGCACTGAAATCACTGGTCGATTTGGTATCTTACATATTTAAGTAATGTAAACCGCCGCTGTGGATGTCAGCTCGCGACTAAAAAGATAAAAACTTGGATACACACGTAAACTTTTTTGCATAACCATATGTTTTAGGACACTACTATAAGAACTATTTAAGAAATGTTAACTAGTTAATTACAAAATTAGATGCAAATCTTTTTAAACTAAGATGTTGGACCCTAAATGGGTTTCTCCGTATATTTTAGTACTTGCTTGATTCCAATAAAATTAAAAGCTGCTGAACATACCTTTATGCAAACAGCTTTTATGCAACTAGCCTGTCTGCGACATCAAAGCCCCCACTCGAAGCGACTCCTGACTTGTATCCCTAAACTTCGATTTATATTTCTATTATAATTTGTCTGTGACTTTGCCCGCGTGGACTGCAGCATATTGCATCTTAAATCCTTTACTCAAGGCTCAAACAATCTCTATAACAAAATTTCACTAAGATCTGTTTAGCCGTTCAGCCGTCAAAAAGGGAGTAAACAGACAGAGATGCAGAAACAAACAGAATTACTTTCGCTTTTTTAATGTTAATATGATGATTTTATGCAAATTCAATGTAAATCTGAATGAATTCATACAATACTAATATTACTAATGCATTAGCGCAGTTTACACTAGTTCGGGAGCGTACTATGCCTTCAAAATTAAACTGGGAATTACTTTATGTCAATAACAAACTTTATATTTTATCCTCTCTTTACTACAGCAAGTCGACTCACGAGGAAGACACCCGCGTCCTACGCAGATGGAGTTTACATGATGGCGGGCGCTGACCGGCCTGGCGCCAGGACGCTGTCGAAACTCTTCATGCGCGGTCAGGATGGACTGCCTTCGATGGCCAATCGAACTGCGCTGCTCGCTTTCTTCGGTAAGTAGTCTAAGATACATTCGAAGCCACAAAGATTTAGTTGCTGAAGCACCTGCCTGCCTTAGAAAGAACACCAATGCACCAATTAATATTGAACATACGTTACTTCTGTTAAGTTCATGATTGGTATAAAATACACTTATACAAACGTTGAAAAAATTATACATATATAAATTTAATTCCGATGACCTATATTTTTTCTTCGACCTACTGAACATGGATTTCTGCACATGAATGCTCGCCTCAATTATTGACCCTCACCCGGTAACCGATGAAGCCAGTTAGTAGAGCTACTGTATCTTTGTTTTTCAGGACAAGTGGTAACAGGCGAGATAGTCATGGCATCTGAATCCGGATGCCCCATAGAGCACCATCGCATCCCAGTGGAAAAGTGTGACCATATGTACGACCCGGAGTGTAAGGGTACCAAGTACATGCCGTTCCTGAGAGCAGCTTACGACAGAAACACTGGACAGAGCCCCAACAGTCCTAGGGAACAAGTAAGTTATAAAATGGGAAAAAATAGACAAAATTAAAACATATTACAGTTTCCCCACGGAAATTGAATAAAACCAGGTGCAAAAAAACGCAACGCAAAAAAAAATTTAACAATAGAAAGAGTAATTGGAGTTTGTTTTGGTATTGGACGAAATATCGGGTTAACTAACTAAAGAGGATCAAACCATTGAGCCATTGAGTTTTATTAACGTATGAAGAAAATTATTATCTCTGTTTTTTTTTTTCTATTTGACTATGAGTAAACTTAAAAACGGATAAAATAATCGCCTCTAAGAAGGCATAAAAGCAAAAGAGCTAATTTTGTATGCCCAATTACAATGGACACGATTCCTTATGAAGTTCACTTTGTAGTTGTTTTGTTAACTAGCAAACAAGCATGTCCCCTCGGTTGCACCGAATTAGATTACTTTACAAAAAATTAGATTACTATCATAAAAACCTTCACGAACTTCGTATAAAATAACCATAAAGCGCATTCAGTGACCGTATCGGTGGCTCGTAAAAGCAGATTGCCGGCGCAGTGATGTGGTCAGGATTGTCGGGATGCGCCAACCGTCATTAGCATTCTGTGCTATGGTAATCGATACTATCAATTGTCGGCGTGGATGTAGCTTTGAGCTAATGAGGCGTAATGCCTGACCGCTACCTACTTAACTGCAGTCTCGGAGAAGTCAATCTTATTTATTTATCTATTCATAATCATATTCATAATTGCTACGTTCAAACTAATTTTACCAAATTGTTTTCTATAAAAAAATATCTTAGCGGTTCTCGCTTCAGCTTTACAAAGCATTTATGTTAGACTCTTGATTACTGCATAACTGTACTGGATAATACAAGATGTAGCAAAAAAATGATTCAGCTACTTTTTATTTCATCCGCAATGGACTGATCGATAAAAAATAGTGAGTCCAGATCTCCGGAAGACGAATTATAATACGGATATAGGCAAAAGGGCGTTCACTTTCATTCCACTCCCTACATTATGTGATATCTTCTGACACTCAGTTATTTCTATAGCTTCATTACGTATATCTACATTGTATTACTACTGGTATAACAAATGGGCATGTGTAACTAATGGGCGTTTTCGTGACAAACGGTTGTAAGGAGACACGACAACCAGTCGGTGCGTAATGTGGAAGCATTTTGACGTTAAAGCTCCAGACGTTAATCTGTTTCACTATATCAAATTAAACAAATCGAATCGAATCTAAAAATATCGAATGATATTTTTCGGAAAGTTTTCTATAAGATTGCTTGCAGTCTGATACAATTATAAAAGCGTCCAGAAGCAAAATACAATACTCAAATTTAAATTTAAAATGGTAAGCTATTTGGAATGTTTGTGTAGCCAATGTCAACACCAATGCGTGATGGGTTTCCTTCAAAACTTCCTTGCGGTTTCCGTTTCCTAATCAAAGCAAACACTGATTCCAATTCGTTTATTTACCTAACAGCTCCGCTAATCACCAAGTCATACATTAAACGTAATGTACACCGAAGCTAACCACTGCGATCGATGCTTACCGAAGGCCGAATTCCAGGCAATAAAACTGAATAGCAGTAACCCAGATACACCCATCAAATGAATGCAGCTATCGTGCCGATATGTCCCTTTGATCGAACCTTACCTTAAACCGATGCGACGGCCTTAAGGAATGTTAATCGACCTATAATTAAACTGACTGTGATCAAATTGTTAAACCTTTTCAATTCAGCCTTACAAAGAATAGGTACGCGCAATTATACGCAAGAATCTTAAATATATACCTACTCGTAGTTACGTAGTTTTGATTACACAAAAGCACTGGCCTAAAAAAACTCATTTACAACGGTATTTTGCATTGTTCCTACGCTATGTATACGCCACCTTTTACACTAATATTAACTAATTTCTTCTATTAACTTCGCTACCTTTGAAATCATCTTGTTAAGCTATAATACGTTATACTCCGTTAATACTAAGCTAACGTGAGGACGATAAAATAGAACGTTGAAAAGTCCAATACTCGTACCTACAGTTCATAAAAACAAATCAAAGAGCCACTAACTATGAAATTTCACCTTATTAATAAAACTATTTTATTCCAGATCAACCAGATAACTTCCTGGATCGACGGCAGCTTCGTGTACAGCACAAGCGAGGCGTGGGTGAATGCAATGAGGTCATTTCAGGTGCCACCCAGCAGCCACGCCTGCCTCTTTACGTACTTTCCTATATCTATGTAAATTTATATCATGCCCATATCACCTCTCTATTGACATAACACCACACGTCATTAATACTGCATCAGCCCTTTAATTCGTCACATTACTCTAAATTAAATGAAACAAAAGACTGGAATTAACTGCATTAAGTATTTTTTTTTTTAATTGCGTATTATAACATAAAGAATAAATAAATTAACAGTTCTAGTTTTGTCTCTCTTCATCTATATTATGTAAAGCAATAATTATGAATACGACATACTACAATACAACATACCTTTATCTTACATCCAATCATGATCGCATCATGTTACACTACACACATACAATACATACACGCTGTATCAGAACATTATTGATCAATTTACCTTCTCTCTTCTCATAAGATCTTTATCAGTTTTCTCTTTTCTTACATGCACATACTTGTATCAATGCTAAACGTATTGTACTTTTCCTTGTAGAATGGAAGTCTAGCCAGTGAAGGAGGAATGCCTTTGCGGAATACAAAGCGTGTGCCACTCTTCAACAATCCAGTTCCTCATTACATGCGGATGCTTAGCCCTGAGAGATTATTTTGTAAGTGTCATTAATTCATTCACGCACCCTGTAGCCAAAATGTTTCTATTCATGATGAAACTCTTTGAACCAGGCAAAAGGGTTTCCAGGGTGTTTTCCAATTCCTTCTTCATCTTAAAATAGCTGAATAGAACTACTAATTCAATAGTTTATAACCTTCAGTGTTAGGAGACCCTCGCACAAATCAAAATCCAGCGATGGTGACATTCGGCATTCTTTTACTGCGATGGCACAACGTGGTGGCAGCTCGAGTCCATCGTCAGCACCCGGACTGGAGCGACGAACAACTCTTCCAAAGAGCGAGACGCATCGTCATTGCAAGCTTGCAGGTTAGAATCTATAATGAGGCTTTTGACTATGTAGAATATTCTAATTATTATCCACGAAAGACAACGAGAAACCTTAGGCTCCTCAAGGCTTAATCTAATTTAATTTCTTGAAGCCTTTAAATTTGTGCGTGTTTCTTACTAAGCAATTTCTTGATTTTCAGAATATAATTCTCTACGAATACGTGCCAGCGTTCCTTGGAGTACCAATTCCTCCTTACACAGGCTACCGCGCGGAAGTGGCACCCGGAGTTACTCACACGTTCGCCACGGCTGCCTTCCGTTTCGGCCACACTCTGGTCCCACCAGCAATACTACTCAGAGATAGAAACTGCAAATTTGGAAGAGCGCCGGGTGGACATGATGCTATCAGACTGTGTGAAACGTGGTGGGATGGAAATGTGAGTATTGTACCGTTGCGACTCGTAAATAGTCAAGATGAGCGTTGAACTGGTCAAGTGTGGAGTGATCGGTATAGGCTCTCAATTATGTACTTATGTCTTGTGTATGCACTGTATTAGCTATGTAGTGCATAAACAAATATTTTTCTTGCATTTTTTATAGGAGGTGATGTCTCAAGTGCCAATAGAAGAGGTCCTCATGGGTATGGCTTCTCAACTGTCGGAACGTGAAGATGCTCTACTTTGTTCTGATGTAAGAGACAACTTGTTCGGTCCCATGGAATTCTCGAGAAGAGATCTTGGAGCCTTGAATATTATGAGAGGAAGGGATAATGGTCTACCTGACTACAATACAGCAAGGTATGACGATATTTAACAAAATCATCTTTATTTTTTGCCAGCATAGAAACTAAAATGGCTTTTCTTACAGAGAATACTTCGACCTTCCGAAGATAAAAACTTTCAACGAAATAAATCCCCAGCTATTCGAAGATAATCCTGAGTTGCTGCATAAGCTCATACAAATTTACGATGGAAGGCTTGACAATATTGATGTTTATATTGGTAAGACTAATATTTTCTTAAAAACCTTACAAAGGTAGATGAAGACTAAATTTATTTATTTATTTATTTATTTATATAATTAAAACGGCTTATACCAATTACATTAATTATTTACATATAATAGTAAAATACAGTACACAATTTCACACAATCATTCATTCTTCTCACAATAATCCAAACACTCCGACAAAATACTCTTCCATCCATCATAAAATTATATTAAAAATGTTTATGTGATTCAGGTGGAATGTTGGAATCAACCGGACATCCTGGTGATCTATTCAGAGCAATAATCATGGATCAGTTTACTAGAATAAGAGATGCGGATCGATTCTGGTTCGAAAATGAACACAATGGGTAAGGAATTAGCTATCATTTTAATTTTAATTTGAAATTAAATCTAATAGTAACAGAATCAAAAACGCCAGTTTTCCGTATTGGATTATCGAAGCTTAATTAAATTCAGATTATCGTACGTCATAATATTGTGTGAGGCCTAGTAAAAAACGTTGTGCATTTATTTTGACGTTTGTTTTTCAGAATTTTCACAACTCAAGAAATTGAAGAGCTTCGCCGCATCAAGATGTGGGACATCATAGTTAATGCGACAGCGGTCGGTCCTAGCGACATCCAACGAGATGTGTTCCACTGGCAGGTCGGAGACCCCTGCGTCCAACCTTACCAGCTTAACGCTTCAAAACTCCCACCTTGCAAGTACTTGAAGGGATACGACTATTTCGAAGTGAGTATTTACAAACAGTTAAACTATTATACTAGAAAAAATCTCATTACCTTACTACTTTTAAATTATGGTTCTAAATACTTAAAAGTCAATTGTAAAATAAGGCTGCTGTGTAAGTTAAGTGTAAGTTCTGGGTGGCACTGTAACTGTTATGGTTAGGCGTGGCGCTTACCATCAGGTGAACGACATGCTCGTCTCGTCATTCAGTCAAATAGAAAAAAAAATAGTATAATTAATTTTCTAGTAAGCGTTGTCAAAGTATAGGTTTAGTAGAAAAACAATTCTACTGGTCGAGTAAATACAGACAATACATTGATTTATTTCTATTGAAAGAATTAATTTCCAGGGTAATGAATTCGCTTATATCTACACCTGCCTGATCCTCGCGTTCGTGCCGATACTGTGTGCCGGCGCCGGGTACGGGGTCGTCAAGCTACAGAACAGTCGCCGGCGCCGATTGAAAATACAACAGGAACACTTGAAGAACGCTCATCATAAAGGTAAGAGCAAAATATCAATGAAAGTAAAAAGTGGTGTATGTGTTTATTATGCCACATCCTTAAAAAAAATTACTAAACCATACTCTCTATCTCTTTAACTGTATTTCTTTGTCCCTTTCTGCAATCAATTCTAAGTTACAACAGTCATAACGTAACGCCAATTATAATAATGTCAGTCAATTGTTTATTTTCCAGGGTCAGTAGACAAGATGGTATGTCGCGAGTGGGTGCACGCGTCTCACAAGCGACTCGTGAAGTTGCGTCTCGGGCCTGAGCCTGCGCTTCACGTCACAGACAGAAAGGGGGACAAGCTAAGGACCCTGCCATTGGACCATACGGACCAGCTCACGGTCATTGAAAGTCAGGTAAGAATGATTGTTGATTGTTGTTGATTAGTGGACTGTTTTGTGTGGATCTTATTGAAAAACTGACTTGAAACTATTTTCAGACATTTTATATCATACAAATATTTCTGTTTCTCACGCAAATCATTACAAATTTATGTTTAATTTCCAGGAGGGTCGTCACAACAAGCGTCCTTTGATCCTTATCCGAGCTCCCAGGGAACATGACCTGGTTTTGGAAATGGAATCAGTAGCGGCGCGAAGGAAGTTCCTCGTCAAATTGGATACTTTCTTGGCGCAGCATAAGAAAGGACTCAACCATAGTCAGGTAAGCGTAAACACCTACAACAGCTCACATAATATATCATTATCTTCACCATCTAAGTGTCTGGACTATTGTGGTGTAGTTAGGTATAATCTGGCGTCCCTTCATAATTTTCGTTTATTTCAATAGTCTCCAGATGTTGGCTTCCTAAGACTTTGAGGTAATCGAATGGTGCAAAGTATGAACAAACAATTTAATCTTCGGAACTTATTTTTTTCTTGTTCTTCAATTCAATTCTAGTCTCAAAGTGCTCTTGCCGTTTTTATTTTTCTAATAACCTGTTTTTATTAGTCTAGTTAGGAAAATATATTGTCAAGGATTCTGCTTCTAAACCGTCCAACACTCAGTAGATTTATACTCATACTATCTATTACAGGGTCATCGTGACCAGATCCTGGCGACAGCAGAGACGAGAGAACGCAGACAACGCAAATTAGAACATTTCTTCAGAGAAGCGTACGCCATCACATTTGGCCTAGCACCTGGTGAGAAACGGAGAAGAAACGAGGATGCTGATCCAGAAGTAAGTGTGAAGTTTTAACTACGGTACTTCATAGATAATTCTACTGTAATACTGAAAAAGCTTAAAGAAAGACATGAAGATACATTTTAGTTTGACCGAGAGTAACTTTATTGATGAATCATTGCTTTGTTTTCAGTCAATAGTGATGAGGACTTCTCTTTCAAAGAGTGAATTTGCAAGTGCATTGGGCATGAAGGCAGACGCTGTGTTTGTTAAGAAAATGTTCAACATTGTGGATAAAGATCAAGATGGAAGGATCTCTTTCCAAGTAAGTTTTTTTTATTATTTGTAATTACTTCAAACGTAATGTTTCGAACAAAAATCAAAGAGATGGTCTTGAAACAGATCTAATAAGGTGCGACTAAGTTGGCGAGTAGTAGGTACTAAGAAATCATCAAATAAAAGGAATCATCGAAATATCCAAAAAACATTCAAATTTTAGGGCATGCGACATCCGCTAATCGCACTGTGTTTGCGTGATGGATTATTGCTTTTGTTCTTTCTCTCTCAGAGAGAAGACATTTAGCTATAATGATGTTGTCATTTCTGGTACGTTTTGATATCTTCTAAAATGTTACTTGCCAGGAGTTCCTCGACACCGTAGTCCTATTCTCCCGCGGCGCTACCGAAGATAAGCTCCGCATAATATTCGATATGTGCGACAATGACAGAAACGGCGTCATTGACAAAGGAGAGCTGAGTGAGATGTTACGATCTCTTGTAGAAATCGCTAGGACTACATCACTACGGGATGAGCACGTCACTGAGCTGATCGATGGCATGTTTTCTGTAAGTAAAATTCTTCTATTGAACTTTTCATAATGCATTATAATTTTAGCATCATTTTAAAAAACATCTGAATCAAAGAAATAATGTTAAACAATAAAATTTAGTAGTTGTATTCTTTGAACGGGATACTTTACTGATTATTTTCGGTATCTATAGGAGCTTATTAGTATTGCTCTAAACGCCACTATTCTCAAATTTTTGGCATTCGTCTTGGCTTATTTGAATAAGATTTAAAAATATGAATAGTTAATTGGTGAATGAACTGCTCAGCACTTCTTTGGCTAAGGTTTTCGTCAAATACCTTACACCGCTTTTTATTCCAGGATGCTGGTTTGCAACACAAGGATCACCTCACCTACTCAGACTTCAAGCTTATGATGAAAGAATATAAAGGCGAATTTGTCGCCATTGGCTTAGATTGTAAAGGAGCTAAACAGAACTTCTTGGACACTTCTACCAATGTTGCTAGGATGACAAGCTTCCACATTGAACCGTCTATGGAACAATCAAGGTAAATTAATGAACTATATTATAAAGATATTTTTTTATGTATCTTACACATAATACATCATATTCATAAATAAGCCTTATTTCTAAGAACCATTTTTGGATTTGAGTTTTGAAAAGTCGATCCCAGATAGTTTTGCAAATATGTAAATATACATTATCTTCTCAAACTTTACAAATAACTCTAAAAATATTCTTTCCAGACATTGGCTTCTTCTAAAATGGGACTATCTCACGACCTTCCTTGAAGAGAATCGCCAAAACATATTCTACCTTTTCGTGTTTTACGTTGTCACCATCGGTCTGTTCGTGGAGAGATTCGCGCACTACTCCTTCATGTCGGAACACCTGGACTTGAGACACATCATGGGGGTCGGGATAGCTATAACTAGGGGATCAGCTGCTAGTCTATCGTTCTGCTACAGCCTGCTATTGTTGACTATGTCAAGGAATCTTTTAACTAAGTTGAAGGTGAGTTTATCCTTGCCTTTGTTTTTAAATTGGCCATTATACTCCAATTGATTATAAAGAAAAATTCAAAAGTACACACACACACATACATACATACACTGAAACATTACAACTAGATAAATAATTATAACTGAACCAAAAACTTCCTACAGGAATTCAGCATTCAACAGTACATCCCCCTAGACTCCAGCATCCAGTTCCACAAGATCGTGGCTTGCACTGCTCTGTTCTTCTCTCTCCTCCACACCGCGGGGCACATGGTGAACTTCTACCACGTGTCCACGCAGCCCGTGGAAAACCTGAGGTGTTTGACCAAGGAGGTGCACTTTACATCTGACTTCCGGCCCGGCATCACATACTGGGTTTTCCAGACCGTTACTGGTAAGTAGGACTAGTCGCTACCCTTTCTTCCCGTTCTATCCCTGTTTAGTACTAATGTAGATTTGACTAGTTTTATTATTCTCAATTAACTTGTATGGCCACAATTTTTTCTTTTTCTGCGTCAATTTATTACTCGGTGATAAAATTGCCTATTCTAAGGTATCGCTTTTTTGCCGGTCCTATTTCAAATGTTTTGTAATTAAGGATTATCAATACACAGGTGTGAGCGGCGTATTCCTCTTCGTAATAATGTGCGTAATCTTCATATTTGCGCACCCGACCATCCGCAAACGCGCGTACCCTTGGTTCTGGCGCGCGCACTCCCTTCACGTCCTACTGTACGCCCTGTGCCTGGTGCACGGGCTAGCGAGGCTCACTGGAGCGCCGCGGTTCTGGATTTTCTTTATTGGACCTGCTGTTATTTACACACTGGATAAGGTAAACGGCCAAGCGAAGCGAAGTCTATGTTTTATGTGGGAGGTCTATGTTCAGCAGTGGACGATGATGTCGATGATGATGATGGAGCAAAGTCAAGTCTACAAGGATAAATCCATTGATAAGAAGGGTTCAGTCCAACGTGAACTACTAGTACCTACTAAAGATAGTTATGACTAGTAAAATTTGAGAGAACAATTCTAATAGACACTGAGCCCGTACACATTCTAATACGTGTAATGAATTTTATAGGATAGTTGGTAAACTGGTCGTCGTGGGTTCAAGCTCGGTGAATTCTTTTGTCAATACCTGATGAGTATTTAAGTAGAAGAAAAAGACTAATTTTTGCTTTTCATTTTTGCCTACTAATTTTTTTTTTTTGTATTCGTTATAGATTAGTTTAACGCCATCATAAAACGCAATCAGTAATATAAAAACTTCAACGATCTAATTAAGCCATTTCAAAATTTGTGAGATATTCTTCGATGTATTCAATTTAGATGATAATTACAGGTGGTATCTTTGCGAACCGAATATCTGGCGCTAGACGTTCTGGAGACTGAAATGTTACCATCTGATGTCATCAAAATCAAGTTTTACCGACCGCCCAACCTCAAATATTTATCCGGTAAGTTTGTACAGATCTACGAGTATATTTCGATATTGTATGCCAAACCTATTTTCAACATCTGTCGCACCTTAGTGTTTCACCTCAATATTTCTCGCATTCTCACAAGTATTTTTTCATTGTCAAAAGGAACTTATGTTTAAAGTACAGAAGTCTATATTTCGGATAACTTCACCTGAAACATAAATTCTTACTCTAGTAACATGTGCCATTTGTACCAAGGTCAATGGGTCCGTCTATCCTGCACGGCGTTCAAGAAGGAAGAATTCCATTCCTTCACTTTAACGTCAGCGCCGCACGAGAACTTCCTCTCTTGCCACATCAAGGCACAAGGACCTTGGACCTGGAAACTGAGGAACTACTTCGACCCTTGCAACTACAACCCTGAAGATCATCCGAGGATAAGGTAACTTAAGAATTAGGTAGAAGATAAAATATAGAGAGTAAACAGCGCGAGACTATATCTATCTAGTGTGACCCCTAACTATGATTCCCTGTATCTAGGGAAGGAAATCAAGAACTATATCATGGGCCCACAAACAAACGATTGAGAACATGAATTAACATGAGAACTTAATTAGTGCACAGTTACACAGTTTTAATTAAAATTGCTTAATCGTTACAAAATATAAGGTTACGTCTAATGATTACAATGTTTTTCAAAGATATTAGGGTCGATTTTTACCAAAAATATTTAATCACTGATAAACCAGCACTTAACTTTTCACAAAAAGACAAACCTTCCCAGCTAAATAGAACAAACAAAAGAAAAATCTGTATGCAAGACACAGATACCACGAAAAGCGGCTTACCTTGCCCACGACCAAACAGATGCGTAGCGCGTCCGTTCTTATTGACACTCACAATTGTCTTAACTCATAAGCCCACACAGAATCTGGCAAGCCATACATCATGTTTAACGAACAGTTAAACGCAGCATTGACCTTGCCCTAATGTATTCAGTTTTGAAATGTGTTTAGGAATTTCAAGTATACATTGTACTTATCTAATAGATCTACACGAATCGCAGCATATTCGATCATATAAGCTTTACATACTTTGTTTATCCACATCATCATCACATGTTACATCACAAACAGTTTTTCTGTACAATATGGAACCATTAGTGACGATCGAAGTATTGTAACTTCAGAGTTTTAAGCTTCAAAGTTGCTTGGCAGTTCAGGATGCTAATCTACAATAATTGTTGTAATTATTTAATTGGCGAAGCGCTTATTGACATAGTTAACCTGAGGAATCTTAAATATTCAGCTTTCTAGAGTACTCGTACTCAAACTTTTTGATTACTACATGAATAAAGAAATACTATTGCGCCAGCGCGTGATATATTATGGTGCGTGGTGGTGGTAGAGTGTATTGACTCATATTCTTTTTCTCGGGTAGAAAGTCTGGGTCCCGATATTTGAAACGTAAAAAATAGGCTGATGATAATGATAGTGATTTTTACGCCATTGCATTGTAAATTCCATTGAATTTCTCAATAATTTCACTTTATACTAAAGCGTGGCTTACGTGACCTGACCGTGTTTCACAAAAGCTAAAGTGGCATTGACCCATGTTAAGTTGGTCTAATGACTTCCATATACATGGATTATTCGCCAAATGCAGTCTTGCGGTACGAAAGGCATGTCTTTACATCACTGTTAATGTTATTTACATAACAGGCGTGTCATGGACAACGCAAATTATTATTGATATATTCATAAACATGACTAAGTTTTGGTTATTTCACCATATAAGTACATAGTTTAGTATAAATAGAATTTGTTTTTAATTATCAGTTGGCGCGTTAGTGGGTGAATCTATCGAAGGAAACCATCAACTTTTTGTATCGATATTTTACTTTTTACAGCTTTTATTATATATATTGGCATGGTAACATCAGTCCGGGTTGATTGGCCTATTATTACCTCACATATTAATGACCCTTTTTTTCACCCTTTACAACTGCTAAGTCATTTGCCTTGTAATGGATTCTCAATAACCCTAGTTCCGCCATGTGGAAGCAATTATGTTTAAATAGTTTTCAGAGTTGGTTCATTATACTAAGTATTGTTGCGAATCATTATATTTTTGATCTTGACACGTATCACAGCTTTACACTATAGTCACGAAGTTACTTTACCTATGTACTTCCTTCCTCTAGAATCCAAGGGCCGTTCGGAGGCGGAAACCAAGACTGGTACAAATTCGAGGTGGCGGTGATGGTCGGAGGAGGCATCGGAGTGACTCCCTACGCGTCTATTCTTAATGACCTTGTCTTCGGAACCTCTACCAATAGATATTCTGGAGTGGCTTGTAAGAAGGTATGTATTTTTCTTATGTTTAATCAACAACTTTTTTCCAGCGTTCTAATGAAAATCACGAATTTTTATTTTCTCATACAGATTTTCTTCGTAGTTTCTGTATTTCGGGATAAAGGCCGTGGTCGTGCGTGGTAGAAGTTATCTGGTACAACCGCGCGAGCTTTAAGATACTGAGGTCAATTGTATGATCACAAATTAATGCTAATTTACTAGAATTAAAAGCGACGTTCGTCCCCAGGTATATTTCCTGTGGATATGCCCTTCCCACAAGCACTTCGAGTGGTTCATCGACGTGCTCCGCGACGTGGAGCGCAAGGACGTCACCAACGTACTCGAGATCCATATATTCATCACGCAGTTCTTCCACAAGTTTGACCTGCGCACCACCATGCTGGTAAATATACTCCCTTCCTCTTCTCAGCGTTGAGGCCCAGCGCGATGTTCGTAGGAACGCGCCAGCTATATGCGTAGTGCATGCATGAAATATAATTTTCGTTAGTGTCATAATTATTCTTGTCTTTAATTTTTGACGTGTACGTTTATTGTTGTGTGCAGTTTTGTTAGAATAAATATTTTCTTTGTTTCTATTGTATCAATGTTTCATCCACTTTGTGCCGTAAGATGGATTGATTATGTTTAAACATTGTACTGAAATCCCTTGTCGTAATCCTAATCTACTAAGATGTAGGAATAGAGTTTATTAAAAAATATTGTAATTAAAGTCGATTAAAAATTACACTCGGAGCGGTTCTCCTTAGTCAGCTTGCTAGTACTTTAATAAATCTATCACAATATAACTGGATCTTAATCTAAGCATTAATTTTATCAGGCATTATGAGTCGACCTATAACGCTATATTTCCTGGCATTATTAACAAAAGCTATCTACGATTCGTAATCAGAAATTAGAATTGTAATTAATCGATACGGTACCGCACCTTTATTATTGCTTAGAGATCTCAGATTAGTTTTAACTGCATAATTTAATGCTTTACTGATAATTTTGAGTTCAAAACATTTAACTCGAAATTTTATTATAGTCTAAGACTCTAAGTCAAGTAAAGAGGCCATGAAATATTTTAATTTAGACAAATATTGAATATTTTCTACAAAAAGCAATTCAATTTTTTTATTCAGTTATTAGGAAACTGTTGATCTGGTTGAGCTCATCAGTAGAATAAATATTTAGTCAGCATATTTTTTAGGACGAATCTACATAAAAGTAACGTCATAATTAGTTTTTCATAATAATATTTTTTTTTTCTTTGTTTCCAGTACATCTGCGAGAACCACTTCCAGAGGCTATCAAGGACATCGATGTTCACGGGACTGAAGGCAGTCAACCACTTTGGAAGGCCTGACATGTCCTCCTTCCTGAAATTTGTTCAGAAGAAACATAGTTATGTAAGAAGAAGCTCAAAAAGAATTCCAACTTTTCTTCCATACAAAAGACATCAACGCGTGACTTGTCGACTGAAAATGTGTTTCGTACTGGCCATTACTTTATTACTTTACTAATAAGTCTCTGTTCGGTTTATTTATTCCATCCCATTGTAGGCTGAGCATACTTGACAATTTCGATCACTTCGTCACTTAACATCGAATCGCAAAACAACATTTCGAACACTCCTCAACATTTTGAACGTGAAATACCACTTTCTTGTCATAAATGAGCGAATATGGCACAATAATATTTAAGATCAACAAGAAACTAACAAATATATATTTATCGACGTGGCATTTAATTATTATTAATGTTATTGTTCAGGTGTCCAAGATCGGCGTGTTCTCCTGTGGTCCGCGCCCACTCACCAAGTCCGTGATGTCGGCCTGCGAACAGGTCAACCGTACTAGGAGGCTGCCTTACTTCATACACCATTTTGAGAACTTCGGATAAACTGCCATCTCTCAAAACACTTGTAGTTTAGCCCATAGTACCGATTGTTTTATCCACAGTTAAAATAACTATTGACGAAAAATAAAAGTTATTTTCTTCACACATTTTGAGTGTTAGTTTACACAAGAGCAAACAAAAGGTAAAAGGGACACTAGCAACACTGCCCTGTAGTTTGACTAAGTATCGACATGAACAACGAAAGTAGCATCTCCATTACAAGTAAACCTAGATAATAAGTAACATTGTATGGCTAAGGAGGCGAATGCTCGTTGAGTTACCTAACTTATTTATTGAATAATTTTACTTTTACCGTTAGACTATAACCAAACTTCCAATATTTCTGTATAATAATTCATTAAAACCATAATTTTAGTACAAATCGTTGATAAAATGCATTTGAACGTACAAATCAAAAATTTTATTTAGAAACATAAGAAAATACTCATTGAAATCTAAATTAAAAACTCTATTTATTACGATGTATTCTAAAATGAATGTAAATAATGTACAATGTAAATAAATCGTACTTAAATAAATTGTGTTTAATTATAGAGTAGTTTTATTTAAAGAACCTTCTACGTTTAACATTGGCACACAATAAACGATTGTGTGAGCAATTAAGCATCATCTAAGTATTGTGGCTACCGTGTTATTATTCCCAAGCTCGGAGCGCGTACTTGGATTATTTATGGCCTGTAATTTGAGGTTCCTCGCTCCTAATTCAAAGTAAAAGGTACAGGTAGCCTTGTTGGCTCGTGACACACGCTCGCTAAGTGCGCCGACCAATATGACAGTAGCTTTTATGCACCAATCTATTTGATTGCACAAAGTGCATCAAAATCGTGACTTTAAAACATATACTCCAATAATCTTATAATATTCTTCATTATTTTCTCAAGCCATTTATTACAAGAATGTTATAAAATAAAATCGGCGTAACGTGATCAGCGATCGTACTGTGCATGATGTTATTATGGGTACAATTTTTTTTGTTAGTTTTCATTCAAACCTACATTAAATTTGTCTTGGATAAAATACATTTCTTCGATAAAGACAAAAGCCAAACTTTGCATTTTTTTTGTAAAACGAGCTGCAGTGATAAATTCAAATTTTCGAATCGATTTGAAAGATCAAATCGAGGACTCTGTGTCTTAGATCTGATTATACGGTGCAGTCTATTCAAGAGACCACTTAGATCTTACAATTAAGGTCACACTATTAGATGTCATTAGTGTGGCTATCATATTGCACCTAAGTCTGCCCGCACTTTAGTACAAAATGGTTCAGTATTGCAACACAATACTAACAGCTAGTCTGGAAATAAACGATCTAGTAATAACGAGATCCGGCTTTCGAGGTAATTCTACAATATTTACCCGATCTATCCCTACGCCCGTTACTTATTTTTCTGTATGTAGATAATACAATAAATTCACGAATTTAATAAAAAACGAAGTATGTCAGATGGTCGAGATACATGTACAAAATGATAGAGACCTTTGCCCTACTGTGGGACAGTATAGGTTAAGAAAAAAGAAAAAAAATCTACGACAACAGACAAAAACAGATATTATTACAACTCAATACAAGGTGCAATTTAAGTTAATTATTCTGTAATACGTATTACTGCAATAATAACCGCATCTCAAATTGACTGTCGTAGAAGTACATAAAACTGAATCACTTTTAGTAATCAATAATTGGAAGGCATATCCAATTAACTTAGCTAGATTTATGAGACGTTAACAATATTTGACGATTGCTGCCGGACACATGCGGATCATAATAAGTAACAATTTTAATTATAATTAGTTTTTTGATTGTTTCGTTAACCTTGTGTGTCTATTGCGCTCTTCATAAAAGGACCGCTCGTTTTAGAGAGGCCTAGATATCTACAATTAAGTTTAATTATAAATTCTATTACACTTTAACAGCCCACAGCCAGGCGCCTAACACAAAAGGTTGTTTTAAAACCAATCACTTATTACAAGGTTCTCACTTTTAACAATGAGAAATTTGACCCCTTACCTACACGTATATAATATAGGTATCCTAGACCTATACCTAAATATTCCAATTCAATTATTTATCAGTATAAATATAATAGATGAATTTTATTCTAACAATAAATAGTAGAATTAATTAAAATAATCAAAAACCACCTAACGAATCCAATCAAAAATCTTGACCCCAAATTATAATCCGGGGTCGTAACTAAACCTAGGATTAAGATACGCCGACAAAACGAATAAACGCTTCGGCATTTTAGTTATTGCATTTCAATACCGTCGTTGACGGTGGCTAAAAATCCACAGTTCATTTTCACATGTACCTAGCCAGCATATCGCGAGATAAATGCCAGAAAACGCTTTCATATCCAACCCTTATAAATCACTTTTACCATCAGAAGTTCAATAAATCACTTTAAGTTCATATACCATTTATTAAGTGAACAAACAAATCAACGAACCGTGTCTCATCACATTACGCACGCTCTGTTTCCTTGGCTTGAGATTATACAATTTAATACATTAACATGGAAATTTGTTTTATGTTCATCGCATCGACTAGATTGTGCAGATTAACCTTTCGGAAAACCTCAACATCTCAACATCCTCTACATCCTTATAAGATACTTTGAGTAAGAAGTAGAGTCGAAGGATTTATTTCTCTCTCTATATGTATAAAACACTAAGTTTATCAATAAGAAAATCTATATATATAAAATGTTATGTTGGTTTGTGTACGCTTCAAAAACTCAAAAAGTTTTGCACCGATCGAGCTGAAATTTTAGCTTGATATATAATCCGCATCAAGGATTGTTTTTATCTATTTTTTTTATCAGTGACATATCAGCGCATGTGCGAATGCGCCACAGCGAAGCGTGGCAGGGTACAGCTAGTGTTAAATAAATAACAAACGACGCGTTCTGTTCTGTGTATAATGATCATTGATTTCAGCCTAGCATCGGCTCAACCTGAATATTACTTAACTATAGAGCCGTAACATAACTGGAGAACAGTAGGATTAACTATGGTGTTATCGACTTCATTGTCCACAAAATAATGTTGTTGTTTGTTATTGTTCTCCAACTAAATATGTTCTAAAGTTCATACCTGGAGAAGTGTCCTAGCAAATAGAGCATGAAATCGTTATATCAGATGTCAATACCAATCGAAGCCTCTACGAATAGCTCTGGCTTGGCTACTTATTTAACAACATCAATTGTTGTTTTCAATGATATGATGACATCAAACTGCGTTTCCGTAAAATCAAAATGGAATGTTTGGTTTAAAATTTAAATTCGATTTAAAAAGGTTTACATGTGAAAATTTGTTATTAAATAAAATTGTTGAATTGTATTGTTCCGCGCACGCTCGCCACAGCGCCGCGCCGCGCCGCGCCTCACCGCGCCGATCATCGCCGCCGTGCTTCCTCATTACACGTTCACCTATAAGGAAGTTATGCATTTCGAATAAATGTTAACAATACCATGTTTGATCAATATGCTTAAAGATAATAAGCGGAGGTATCTATGCAATGTAGCCATTTTGTGTAACAGTTGGCTTAGGACATAACATTCAGAAACAGTACAAAGAATTAGCATGTTAAGTACTTATATACAAAATTATAAACCAAAATAAAAATACAATTTTTTTTTTCTTTTTAAGTAGACAGACAAAGTGAAGGCTTGTTTTAAAGATAATGAAGACGACTAACTGCAGACTTGCCTGTTGAACTATCGACCGTCATCAACAAGAAAGCTGTTGCTGTTTTTCGCTTTACGAATAAAAGAAAGAAATGACTGGTTGTCCCTTTCTAACTCGCTTTCATTCGATGGAGGTGCAGCCGCAGGCGCAGGCGGAGTTGCGGCCGCGAGAGTGAGCGCAGGTTTAGTTTTCAGTGATCGCGCGGCGACGGCGCTCTCTGCCGGCGACCTCCGAAGTTTCGCAACCGTGGTACATTTCCTAGTGGTAGTGATGTGCTGAGCTAATCGGAGCCGTATCCGGCGGAAGTCCGGCCGAGTGGCGCTGACGTCAGCAGGGCAGTCGCAAGGGCGCGGGTGAGTCGATCGATTAAAACGCTGGATGCAGCCCACGGCCGCACCGTCGGGCGTTCTCGCACGACACGGCCGCAGCTCGACATCCTTGTCCTCAATTAAAACAATTTACGGCAGCTCTTGTTTGGATTTTACAATTGTTGTCCAGGTGTACATGCTAAATTATTCATAGTTTGTAACTCAACTGGCGTTTAACAAAGCAACTATAAAGATTAGATCGAGTATATCACGCTTCACAACTTTGTGCACAACATTTTTTTTATTCAATCAACTTGCAACGGTTACCAAATATTGGAAACTTTCATTTTAGTGAACACAATTTTATTCACATATGACTAGCGTGGATCGATATACCTATATACCTGCATGGATCAAATGAGATAAAACTAGGTTACCTACATGTTCTGTGGGCAGTGTGCACGAACGTCAGCTGTATTTATTGCTCTCGTCCGCTCGTAAAGTATCATTTTGCAGATGTCAAGGCAGCATCACAGAGTGCCTGATTAATGAATGTATTCAAAAGCTAAATAAGTGTGACCAAGCAAACACTCAATAGGTACAGTTCATTGAAATATTGTTAAACCTTGTAGAATAACATATCTATTACGTTTGACATTTGAGTAATGAAGTTTTTGTTTAAAAACAAGCTCGAGACAATAATCCTTTCGAACACGCATTATGTTGAGATGTAGCAATTAAGTTAAAAGTAATGACCGACGGTAGAGTTCGCAGAACTACGAGTAGGTCAGTAGATATCTACTTCGGTGCTTAGTGCAAATTAGTGTGGCTTCAAAATCTCATCACCAGTATACCAGTACGTATAATTATGCCTATCTCGTTTCCTGGTACCACATATGAGGAAAAATTGCTAACTTACCTTATATATGGTTTACTACTTCGGAGTTTCAGAGTCACTTCCACTTTTAGATTTAGGAAACCGAACGAGGTACACATAAATAACACTTCTAAAAGGCAATGTTCTACGTAAACAAGTATGTATATTATTACCTTCTAGAATAACTACTTAAAGATGGTTTCTCAAATGTTCTTTGCACAATCCAGAATCCACTTTAAATTGGTGAAGCGCAATAGAATTTGCATCTGCGAAACCGTAACCAAAATATAGTGGTAGTAAATCATTTGCTCCAAATATAACGCCTTTTCGAGACAAACCGACCGCAACTGAAACTAATATGATTTAATCAAATTATGATGTTGTAACATCATAGCAGCGCAAGCTTGGGTCAATCTTTACCCAGAGAACATTTTGTAAGAATGCCATGAATACTGTTGAAATAAGTTCAATACTCAATCAGTGCGCAACTGTTTCTGTCAACGTATCGTTTGATTTATGGCTTGGTGGTAATGCATCACCGAAACCATCATCGTCTACAGCCCTTACATTGGCGATCTCATCTATTTGACTTCAACCTCTATATTACCTATAACTGTTACTAAATTTGATATCTTATAATGCCACCCAACCAAGAACGCTGCACTATATCGGCTACGCTTACTCTCACTCTACTCCATTAGTAATTACTAAGCAATGTGTCCTGTTTAATTCTCTTTGAATTCTATTAGTTCTTTTCCAGTAGCGTTATTTTATATTACCTTATTATACTATACTTGAAGTAACAACGCTATTATAGGAACCCTAACTCATTCATAGTTTCACATATGTCATGAAGAACACATACATACAGCTCACAATTAAGTTGGTTTTTCGGACAATGTGAAATTTGTAGTGATTTTATAATGTCATTTATCTTTTTAAATGCTGCCCTCTTGAAATGTACCTAGTAAGTATGTTTTTTTATGTCCAATATAGCTTAGTTGTCAAAAAATCTCAATACATAGGTATTCCAATGACAAATAGCAAACTGCTCACGTGTTTCTCTCAGCAGATGAACGACACATATGTTTCGTCGCGGTAGATAAAATTCTGTGCTCTCTATTATATTGCGTGTATTAGCCTAATTACAGAGGTCAGTTCTCATGCTTATAAAGAATAGAATTAATCAGGCCTAGTTACATAAAGGTATAACACTTATGAACTATTACCCAATGTACCCCAAGGGTGACTAATTATTGCGCTTAGATAGGATCAGATTCAGCAACGTGCGTGCAAGAACATGTTGTAATGTAAAAGGATACATAATTATATTAACCTACACTTAATCTAATGTCTTAATTAAAGTAATTAATGTTTCCTGAAATTACATTTCATACTTTTTATACTAACGCAACAGTTAACTGCTGATGTAAAATGCAGAGTAGATAATTTATTAAAACAGTTTGAAGAAGTTCTCAATAGGTAGTGTATACAACTTGTACACAAGCAATGCATTCCAACGTTCTAAAGTAGGTAGGTACATTATTGAGAAGTTGATTACTACCTGTTTACATTACCGGATAGGTCCTTAAATTACAACATACTGTCAGGTGCGGCAACGCTCTTGACATTTGCCCGGAGTCTCCATCTTGCCGTCATTATCTAAAATCTTGTTCTCAGCACTTGTATTATTACACGTACAAACTGTTAGCTAATCTGCGAGATTGCTAATACGGTGTTAGCCAGTAAAAATCCATTAGTAATTTCGTAATCAACCGCTATAGTAGCTGCAGGTACTGCTATAATTGCAACGGCAAAACAATATCTGAGATTGTCGATAAACAGGCTAAAGATCGTCGTTGCGATAATTCAAGAATTAAATTAAAGACATGCACGCTGAAGCAGTCAATGGCTGCTTTTTGCGCTTGAGTGACGGCAGGAGTGCCGAGTGGCTGACTATTGTTGTCAATTCTATATACTCTCACACTTCACAGCCAGTCACGGGACTGACTTCATACACAATGTGATATAGTTTCTCACGTTGTGTATGTTCACTGTGGCTAATAAAATAACCATGCTTATATCCACAGAATTTAATTTGCGTATCATGACGAAAATCAATTGTAATCATTTCGTTGTGTGAAAAAAGCTTTCGTCATAAATGCCGCTCACTATTTAACACGTATTCATATGTTTCCATATCGTGAGTAAATTAACAAAAAATAATGAGGTGCAGTGCAGTGATACTAACGAGGCAATGCATCAAAAATACTGTACTCACGTAAAATATTTCACCCGTACGTTTTGTAACGAGATATTTAATGGCAGGTAATCTCGAAACCTACAAAGCGTGATGCTAGAGAAGACATGACAGATGAGTAGGTTTTTTTTGAGTAAACCGTACAATAAAAGGAAAATTTACATTATAAATCTGAAACTGGTAAACGTAAGTAGAGACGTACAAGAAATATATATTTTCATTTTTAATGTAAGGGAGTGTTGCTTTTTTATTTTCCAAGGTGTTCTTCTTCAGCCTTTTTGCGTCTATTTCAGGATATAATGTTTTCCCAATGACTTCCAATGGTTCTCTTTCTTGTGCTTGGCTATTCAATCATGACCTGCGCATATCTTTATGTTATTGAGTCATCGTTTTAATAGGCGACCTCGTGGTCCGGTGTTCCCTCAGCCTCCACTCGAGGATTAGTCGTATCCAACGGTTTCTCCATGTAATACCTACCGTAACGTGCATGCCTATCTTATCGTCAAGCAATGGCCTATCACTATGCAACAAAAGTCTTAAGAGGATAAATATATATAAGGTATAAAAAAATAGAGACATGTCCGTGGATGCCTAAGAGATCCTCACCGACCCCCCCAATCATCTCTCAGTTAGGAAAGGCTGTCGTAAAACCCCAATTAAAAAATATATCACGTCATGTGTCTCATGTAGGCTCGATTTCTATCTATTTGCAACAAGTCGTAAAATTCTCCATGTCACCTGCTAAGGTCATCGGATTTTGTTTATTAACACCAAAGCAGCAGCTCGTAGGCTGTGGGGGTGCGCTCGTGTAAGAATTTCGGGCAAGGACACGTGTGATCGATGCCTAAGCGCAGAGCGGCCACTCTTGCGCAAGCCCCGCTCCGAGATGCGATCGTCACCGTATTTGCATTCTCATTTTCCTCGTATTTACTTTGAATACGCGTTAATATCATCGTCCTTCTATTGGAAGACGTATTTAACCTGTGGTTAAATGCTACTCAAGTAATCGGATTGAAAAAATACAAATGTGTCGTTCAAGCAGGTACTGCAAATAAAGTATTTCGCAAGTATGCTGATACAGAATAATGTCAAGTAACGTTTACTTTAAGTTAAGGATTTTACGGCCGGACGCAACTAGAATTTATCATTTAGATACCATATCTTGATCTGTGTCCTAATTCTTTCTGAGTCACCAATAGACTATAGACTTTCTCTATTTAGACAACTTTATCAGACTACAGTTTTCACTAACTAACATCAAGTTGGTATTTGACGATTTGGTTTGCAAAACAGGTGTCTCCCCGAGCGGCATTTTACTAAATTGATCTCCATGTGTCTAAGGACATATTATTGTGCCTTAAAATGCAGTCTAATTTTCCCAGGGTATGCCATATAATATTATACTAGCAGCGCATTGCGGTTTCACCTGCGTAAACTATTATCCCACAAAAATCGTAAATTTTTATTGGAAACAATTATCCCATGCTCTATTCCAGGATCTAAAGTGTCTGTATATTTAAGTTCATCGAAGTCCGCTCTGCCATTTCTGAGTGAAGAGAGAACAAACCCACATTACACATACTCACAAACTTACGCATTTATTATATTAATGAGATGGCATACCTTGAGAAAGCTAGACTGCATCATGACAGTCCAGCTGGCTAATCCTGTCACCACGTTTTCAGCAAAATAAGGCCTTCTTAGGACACAATGGCTGCAACATTGTGGACAAAATAGAGTTTATACACTGACCGAGTAATTGCAGTTGTAATAAGTCTGTAAATAATGATTGTTTCGAACGCCACAATGAGTAAATACGGCGCAGAATACCTACGGGCGATCAGCGGCGCATGTTATTATCGGTTCGTGACAATGAGCTTACAAGCAGCAATCGGAGGTCCATTAGAGTAATGAATAATTATACCTTAGAGAGGCTCGGGCGCAGTTGCGGGCGCCACGGGTCCTGCACCGACTCGACGTGAAGGCCGAGTTTCACAACATTGCAGATAAAATATAATAGGTACATACAGATTGTAATTAAGGACTAAGGATTAATGGTCCGATATTAAATTGTAAGTGTATCTCCAAGGGCTGCGCCGTCTCCAAGATCCATTCTAAAATGCTCGCGACGCGACGGTTACATAAAATAATCCATTTTTGGAAAGATATGATCGAGAAATCTCTTTTGCATGATAGTACTAATCTAACTTGGCTCCTCTTATTCATTTCCTGTCTTACTTTTTGGCACGTCATACTAATATTTATGATTTTGATATAAAATTATGTTTGTGATTTCGGTTCAATCGATGGATTGGAGCCACACATTCACAGCCCTGAAACGCGTTCTTAATGCGTTCTAATTGGCCCTTCAACCAGAAATTCGATTGAGTCTGATAAGAACGATTGTCACACAATTTTAAACTGCAAGCCCGAACCCTCTCACGTAGTTAGGTATTGATTGTAGCGACATAATCCCCACTGACGACAGAACGCTGCATTGCGGCAGAGACACACGTTTCTCACGATCCACTCTCGAGGCACATAGCACGATGTTTTGCTCCTCGTGATCTAGAATGATCGACAAAAGAAGTCCATCAATAATTTTCTACCACATTGACACCTATCTACCAAATTTTGCAGAAATGTTACGCAGTTAAGTAAATGCTTAGAGTACCGTACAACCCTTGAATCTAATTTGCAGTTGCGCAAATAGTAAGAGGTGCAGCAACGTTCCCTAACATTATTTTATACATTGTCCATTCTACTTGAACTATTAAGTTATGATTAAAGACTCGAATCGATGCATTTGACGGCAAAGACACGACTTCATTCAAGTATTGCTATTGAGTTAATATTGTTAGCAAAGTATCGTGATTAATACTTGAAAAGATCGCTCAGTAATTTAGATCGTACCTTTTATAAGCCCACACGATTTAAATACCTGTCGGTATAATGGTCAGCGCAGCGATATCGCCTCGGGCAGTGCTCACTCTTTGTACGAATAGGTAGGTACGAGTATGATTGCAAACCCTGAACTTCAACATTTACCGGAAAATAAATATTATTTATAAATGGATGCAAACTACTCGAGATTAATAGCTTAATATGAAGATGTTTTGACAGTAAACTATGATTTAACATCAATGATATAAATGTCTACTGCGAGGCCCGACATAATTAATTTTGACATTGTCATATTTAATTGCGTAACAACTGTGACCATGTAATCTCTGAAACCTCTCCCAACTAAAATAACAAATTATTTTGATTGTCTATTATATTATCCTCACAAGGATGAAAGTCGAAGCGAAACAAAATAACGGTTTCTAATTATACTTGACAGACAATTGAAGACAAATTGGATGACTTCATCAGAAATACCTATCCGTTTTACAACGCTCTCTCCTATTCTCCATTATTTGGCTCCCACACATCATTGTATGTAATAAGTTACTAAATGCGTTACTAATTTGAATATTTCTTTGTTGCAGACCTAGTTGTTGGTGACGTCATGAGACTCGAGTATTCTGTGAATTGTTGGAGCTGATAAGTTTATGTTTATGTAATGACTCTTTTGTGCGCATCGCCGATACTTGTGATAATTGTGAAATGAACAGTGAACCGCGTCTTGGACTTTCGTAAACACGTGGAGATGAAAAGAGAAAAGTACAAGGTCTCCTACTCAGAACACGGGTAAGTTAAACAGATTCTGATCCAAACTTTTAGAGGACCTTTATTCATTAGTGGCTATTCACCGGAAATTAAATATTCAGAGTTAAAAAATTCAAACCTAACCATTGAGCAGGTACCTACCTATACGAGTAAGTATGTATACAAGCTTAAGCTACAGTAAATAATTACGTTATTGGAAATATTCTGTAAATCATATATCATTCACATAATTGACGTATTTCAAGTGAAAATTTACAAAAGTACCTATTGTTTTCCAGTATACATTATACATAGTACGTATATTACTTCTGTCTTGCACAACACTGATAGTAGGCACTCAATGGAGGCTCGTATCCAAACAAGAATTCGCAGACGACGCAAGAGACAATAAAAAGAAACCGCAGAAACAATGCCTACAAAATATATGCACCATCACCAGCACAGCACCAAAACGTTTTGTGGTAATCGAAAGACTCATCATAACAAACGGCAAGTCATGACTTTAGAAATTCACGTTATGTAAAACTAACAGACCTCAAAAATATAGTTGCCGATTATTACTTTTAGCGAAGAAATAAATATTGACTCTCAATATATATTTTTTTATGCAAATCCTTTGGTCATTTCCATAACCTTACCAAACATACTGACCATACGTAAGAGTCAATAGACTCAATAGTAATCGCAACGCAAATAGCTTTCCTATTGCCTCTGCGCCGCTATTTAATGACCGATAACGACCACAATAATGGGAGGAAACACAATGAACAAACAGTTAAAAGTGAGATTTCAGTTCAAAGCGCAATGTGCCAATGTGCCACTTATCCAGCAGCTGATTTCGTGATGATATAATTGCGAGTAGATGCGTGACGTAAGCACTAGTAATGCGCGGGTGAGGTGAAAGTGTCAATAGACGCGACGAGCTCGGAACCCTGACACCGACATCGACCTGCTCTCAGATACCAGTCTCGGTTTACAATGACGAAACATTAAGGACTACAAGAGTGGTCAAATAGATAAGTATTGTATGGCTAACCAACTTCATTAGCTATTCAGATATTTTTTCTGCGTCACTACAATCCTACGTATATTATAAATGCGAAAGTGTTTGTTGGTTTGTCCTTCTTTTCCGCAGTAACGGAGTAACGGATTGACGTGATACTTGCATAGAGTAAGATTTTAGACAGATGAGTGACCAGGTACTTTTTTATCCCCGTAAAATATTTTTAGTCACGCCATACACCGTGGAACTTACCGAACCAATGGTTCTTATGCTGGAATAATAGCCAACGGGCATGAAACCGCGGAACGCAGCTAGTTTCGGATATAATTACAATCTGGTACAAGGTAGATACTGCCAACTTAAACTTACTTCTACATTCATTTGTGATCATGAACAAAATTCCATCAGAAAGTGATGTGGTTATTACGAGATTGATATCGTAATCGAAAAGAAACGGAAGTTTAATGATAGGGAAACTTCTCTGACTCAGAATCGTTACCGGCCTTTTTCAGAAACTACGCAGTTACTCGATTATCGATTTTTTGATGATTAAATAAGGTCCTTTTTGAAGCGTTTCTGAGGAAAGTACACTTTCTACCGAAGGCGGTTGCTCAACCGTGCGGCTACGGGCGCAAGGTCGTCATTGTTGACGCACCTTTGTTTTATTTTTAAATTGCGGTGCAAAGCCACAGCAATCACTATGATTACTTCTAGAGTTTATTTATTTTAGTCTTTATTTTATATGCTTTGTCTGCTCGCGAATAAACCTGTTTTCAGCAGCAACACATTAATGCAAAGTTAAAGAAGCGTTAAATTGACGTAATCATTTGCAATTGAAATATTAGGAAAGTTCCAACAGTTATGCGCATGCACAATCGCATTCGCGTTGGGATCGCATCAGTCATGACCGTTTTGATCACGCAGCGGAACGCACTCTGGCCGCTCAACTCTCAATGCCATCACAAAAGTGCTGCCGTTCCATGAACAGTGCGAACGTGAACACAGTCACGCTGCGTTACGAACCAAATTGAATCAGTGAAGCAGATCTTTGAACCAAAAAATTGAGGAGCTGAAAACAAACATTCGTATCATACATTACAGAACAGCACAATAACAGCATTTCTAAAGGATACGTAATAAAAAGCGTTCTATCAAAACTAATAAACAAATTCGAATGTAATTAGGTATGTGATAAACTACTCTTATTAAGTAGTTAAGTTACTCGTTAAGTTATTACGATTTTCTCACCGGCATCGACAGTATCGTTATTTTTCCGCTAAGTATAGCACTATACATTTTAGAGATCTATATTATATATAGTAGGAACGTATATCAAAGTATCGTGATGATAAATCCTTGGCCTTTGTCACACTCTTTAGACGTGTACTCCTCACCTAGATGCTCACTTGTTCACCTTCCGCGCTTGGCTTGCTATCGCAGGAAGCAATCACGATAACCATCGAGCTCTTTACTGGCATTAGGAACCATTAGCACGCGCTGGCACCCATCGACAACAAACAACATCCTGTACTTATCCGTCATTATCTTACATGAATTGAATGCGCTTGTTAGTGATCAAGAGCTTCAAGATCTGACATAATCTTAGGTTAACGCCCATCAGACAGACGACGTAGAGTTTGAGTATGTTTATCTGTGCAATGGTGATAATAACCTCATTTGTCTTAACAGATGAGGTTGTTGTCACGAGCGTGCTTATTCGATTTGTATGTAAATGAATCCGTACGTTATTAATAAGGACTGCGGTACATGACACGAATGAATGGCAAGTAGAGATCGTCTGCGATAACATGGCTCGCATGAATTAGCTTATCAAGGGTCGAAAAATCTTTTATTGATTTTTATGTGTTCTTCAGGATTTATACCTTCAATGCATATTGGGAAACTTGGTGCTTGCCTGAAGTGACAAGGCGTGTGGTGGTTCATTTGAAGGAAAGTCATAACTGCTCATATTAAATGAAGTGTCACCCAAAACCTTGGTAACAAAATCTTGGGAAGCATTGTAATACAGCGTATTGTCAATAAATCCTTATTATTTATGCAGAACTCTCTGATAATTTATGAAATTCTTTGTGGCATAAAAAAATTTATAACTCCATAGTATACATAGTCGATGGTATTTAGGAGCAACGACATTTAAAGACCTTGCGTGTCCCAGTACAATAAAATATTGCTTATCTGAGTTTAAGGTCTACTTAGTAGTTAGAAGTAAAATATTATAGTCAAATAATTATGTATGGCCAGTGGCTAAAGCGAATGTACACTAATATGTTTCTAGAGGTAGAGGTAGTTACGTTATGGCTCGAGGTCGTAATAACGCGTATGCGTGACTGCGCCAGCGCCGCCGCCGCCGCTTCCGCGGCTGACCTTTGCCGACACCATAGAGTTGCGGCAGTATCCTCGGTGGCCATCGATTTCTACTGATGAGCTGACGTTACCCGATTTTCCTTTTAGATAATTTTGAAAATTGATTGCGGTCTTCTGAAATTAAGTATACAGTATTGGGAACCAAGTAATTTTGCACAAAACACTTTGCCAGATCACGCAAAATCTCTTGATCTCACAAACGCTATCCTAGTTAGGTACTTAAAGAACACATTTGAACTCTTCATTTGCGACAGCCAGCGTCTTGCATAACATTAAAGGCATTTCTGTACGCACGTACGACAAATGTCTAATGTGTGTGTCTTCGTCGTCGCAATATATTGTCGAAGCGGGACGTGAGCGAGGCCCGCGCCGTGCGCAGTGTCGCCAACTCGAGACGCTTTCTTCGTGAAATACCGCATTACTCATTACATAAGCAGTGCGCCCACGTCGGTCGCCCATAATGCGGTTGCTTTGTATGGGAAATACCGCGTGTCTACTGCCTACCGCTATTGTCAGTCAGTTTTGCTGGGCGTTACTGCAGCTAATGGAATTTTCACGCCTGTCGTGGACGTGGATATACTATGTAGTACAACATATAATACTATATGTCTTCTGTGCCTAAACGTGGCGCACGTATCAAACTCTTTTGGGACGCCCGCGCCGAGGAGAGTATTAGCTACTACGTTGATACTTGCCTGTCTTCACACAAACAAAATTTCTAATATATCAAGAGAATAAAAAATACTAATCTATAGATGAGCATGCCACTCATATTTTGCATTGGATGATCTTGCGTGGCATTGCATTGCGCTCGTCACTCTGGGAAACAGTGTCCTTTAAACCGGAAAACAGTAATATTTGGCCACTACTGCTTAACAAATGAATTAAATATTAAAAGCTCTGGTTCTTACCCAGCTGGATTCTTTTAGATGACGCCTACCACTTCATAATTTGGTTCTAACATAGCGTTAACTTCAACAATTGTTTAAACGCTGTTACAAAGAAAAGTTTTATAAGCAAGCTGCCCGAACACCTACCTAGTTACATCCAAGCTTGCTCACCTTTTGCAGTGAAGCGGCAAAGTAGATACGAATGAAATATGTTGATGAGACATTTCTACCATTACTACGTATGAGAGATTACAGTCTTTCCTCATTCCACTACTATATGACCTTTTCCGTTTATGGAGTCCATGACTTAATATAAACTGAAAATATATATAATTAAATTATTATAACGACATAATTAAAGACAGCGAATTTTAATTAACAATATATGAATTCCTGTAAAAGTTATTTATACTTGCTTTAACTTGTTATTAGCAGTGGTAATTTCTTTTTATTGAATCTACCTTTTAATAGAGATTTTTTACCAAAGCCTAATTTTGGTGCGCCGTCTACAAATAAGAGTTATCAATGGTTTAGTACTCGGTAGATTTGAATATCTACTATCATTCCTTAAAAGATTATTGATGTGATGCGAAAACATATAGGTAGGCATTTCTTTCAAAAATGTTATATATATTTAAGTTCAGTACTTACCTTTTTCGAGGCCGTTTTATTATACAAATCTTCATCCATGTAGTTTGTCCTTTATTATAAGTGTTTTATTAATATGTAATCAGGATAATTATACTATGTCATGCATTGTGATAAGTGTAACTAATAACGTTGAGAAATCTTTTGATGTTCTCATCTCATCGATTGATTTCAAATCCGTACAGTAATTACAAATTTCGTAATTTTGTGCGCCCTTTGCTCCGAGAAGCTCTAAAGG
Source organism: Campaea margaritaria (assembly GCA_912999815.1). Lineage (NCBI taxonomy): Eukaryota > Metazoa > Arthropoda > Insecta > Lepidoptera > Geometridae > Campaea > Campaea margaritaria. The sequence goes on from OU538800.1 coordinate 7,654,972, forward strand.
TTAATAAAAACATATAGTGATAAATCTCAACGTAAGCATTAGGTAGGTTCCTACATTTTATGCAGTCAAGTTTAAGAATATGAATAATATTAATACCGGGTCTATATGATTTTATAATGTGATGCAACGCAAAAAATGCTGATAAATGATAATAATGCACTATCCCGGACCTTCTTGATGAGGAACTTGCTTTATTATGTATCATTATAGCGTGACATTTACATCAGGAAATTCAAGAAATCAGCAAATAATTGCAGGGGAAACCTCGCGGAGAACAGTCGAAAACCGCGTCAATAGTGATGTCATTGTTCGTGACTTGCCTGCGAAGACCTGAGAATCGCAGTGTATTTATCGATATCTCACAAATCAAACCTTACCTAACTTTAACTTTAAAGGACTATACCGGCCTTAGGAACCCTCAAATGAGTCACGACAAACAGTGAAATCTAATTAAGTTTTTTTTTTAAGTTTAAGTATGTTTATATTATTATTATATACATATAAACAGTTTTCCCCGCAGTTTTTCTGTCCCCGCAATAAATCAGGGCAGGCCTGTTTAACGGAAACCCGTTTAGAATTAACAAAAATGAATAAATTTAATCTAATAAGAGAAACGGTTTCAATCAAATTCTGTTAATATCCAGCATGATAAGTCTTAATTAATACGCCAATTAACTATAGCATCTTAATTAAAATTCTGTCGTTTCAGCGCAGGTTAATTGTATCAGAGTAGGCAGTAGTTATTAGACAAATGTTTCTAGTGCGAGGAAGTGTATTGTTTTCCTGCTCATTGTGAGAGATGAGGTCACATTGAGGCCGCTCGCCGACGTTTCGCCTCAAGGCAACCTCACTAGGATGTCATTACCAATAGAAACTTGCTACTAATTCTCATTTAGAATGTATTTTGGCAAGATAAATGTTTATGTATTCACTCTGTTAAGCTCACATAACATAATTTGTCGAACGATGAAGAGTGTTCTGATAATAATTAGTGGACAAAGATTTCAACTGTTTTCAATTCTGTTTTTTTTTTACTGTAGAATTCTTATTTAATTCCCATTATTAACTGGATATAGTAAAAACAAAGTATTTTATTATTTATGAGAATGCATTTATTATAGTAGGTATCGTGCATTTGCACGTGAATCAGTATCCATAAAAAGGAAGCAACATTGCACATGTATTGCCGCATGGTCCAGGACACGTGACTACAAAAACTGGACAGGTATAAATTGTTCACTGATTGGGCATAATGACTGATATATAAAAAGAGACAGACAGATGATTAGATAAAAAATAAAGTTATATCGATGGTAATATAAAATGGTATAATGAATCAAGAAATAAATTAAAGCATAAAGGTTTTTCATCAGCCTCTTAGCTATTACGTTCCCGTTATTGGGGCACAAGCCATATTTCAGACTAAGAGGATGAACCATAGTCCACTACGCTGGCCCAGTACCATTCATAAAGTATTAGGAACTACGTAATTCATGAATATGCTGTAAATAAATAGCTTTTTTTCATTTGCTGGATAATTATCTGCTACCGGAAGTTGGTAGATCATATTTTAAACAGTTTTTTCTTTCAGGAAAATAGAGCTAGTACTATCACTTAAAAGTATCAGGAACTCACCTGCATCTGAAGAAAACTCTCTTTTGTTGGGAAATGTTCAGCTAAGTTTACTAACACGGCCCAGTGCGGATTAGTTGCAGCTATGCATATTATATATGGTATATGTTCCTTGTCCAAAGACTATTTTATTATTTGAAAACCCCAGCCATTCTTGGTGATCTTAGGAAATAAGCCCACCTAGAAAAACGTTTGATCATAGAAAAGAACCATCGATTAATTACGGTACGGTATGCCACATGCCATCTCACTAATATTATAAATGCGAAAGTTTGCGTGTTTGTGCATTTGTTTGTCCTCACTTTACGCCATAACGGCCGAACAGTTTTTGATGAAATTTAGTATGCAAATACTGGAATAGAACATAGGATTATTTATATCCCGTAAAAAATAAGGTTTCTGAGGGAAAATAGTTAACGTGGGTAAAACCGCGGGGCGCTGGTAGTATTACGATAGAACTCACATTAGTTACATCATAAGTCGTAACTATTTCCTAATAATATAAAACTTAAAAGAGCAGAGCAGTCACGATACCATATTCGGGTTATAATCTACTTTTACATGAGAAATAACGACATGATTTCAGCTTCATTAAAATACGGTAGTGCATTTGAATTGGAAATCGCCGTATTCTATTCAAATATACCTAGATAGAAACGTCACATCACGATTCCTGCGAAGTAAATGTATATTTAAATCAGAAGGTAGCTGTAAGCGTGAAGCAATCGGTCTTCTCACACAATGCCTACATAATTATATTATTGTAAATGAAAGGGTCTCCGTTGTGACCTGTGCTATGTCACAGTAACTAAATGCATAATATTGCGGCTGTGTCGCGATCGTTCGTAAAACAAATACATATTATTATGAACACACTCTATTGTTATTGTTGAGGACTGGTGACTTTTAAGGTAGGCTTTCATTTCGAAAGTAAGTCGCACGTTTTTACGGCAACTACTTTTTTATAAAATATGTTACATCAGGAATGAAATTGGTTTATATTTTGCGAATGTTTAGAAACTTCCACTACAATTACTGTTTGCTTCTTCCCTTTTTCCTTTATACTCTGGTTCGTCTCTGCTCTGTGCCTGTCTTATTAACCAGCTTATCTACATTCAAATAAATATTTGATCAGCCAGTGAAACTAGTATCATGGCATTTGATTCCACTTGGGTTCGCTGATGTATAATGTCGGTATTTGGAAATGATAATTGATTTATTATCTTGTCGGATATGTACAAATGTGTACCATTTAAGTAAATCCTAAGTAAACTCTCAAGCCAAGAGGATGTTTCACAACGGCAACCTTGCACGACGAGGGAGCGTGACTCGGCAAGCGGATCAGATGGCATGCGCCGCTATTTTACATTACACTTGTTAAAAAATTAGTTACGCGCTATTATTTTAAATTTTTGTGAAATTTTGAAATTCGAAAACATGAATCTTTTTAAACCATATTTCACCATCCTGCCATTCGTTTCCATCTATGTCCCGCTCTGGCAAAAGTTTCACATGTAGAGTGTAAAGTAGACAGTATCAACATCAAGTAAGTACATATACGAGTATGCTCGTAAGTAGGCAAAGGCAACCATGTTACAAAAAAATTGATTCTAAACTTCAGCAGAAACTTTTATGTTTCTTAGAGCAACGGTTAACGTCGATTAAAACCCACAAAATTAGCTGTCTGAATTAATTTACTGATTGATAAAATACATATTTATGATAATTTTTGCAACTTTTAAAAGCTGCGGGTGGTAACTTGGCCACAGAATAGATAGTACTACACTTGGTTTCCACAATGGCAGCCAATGATACGTATCGCATAACGCATTCCGAAGTGACCACGGCTGTCACACGCATACAGCCAGCCGACAAATTGAACAGATCTCGGTGTTGCACACCCATCGGTATATTGTATTTAAAACGATACGCTGACATTTTACCATTCTTTCGAATTCTGCAAGAATGGCGACACCGATGTCATTGATGTGCTAACAGCGCATTGAGGCTAACTTCTAGAGGTATTGTCCTCTTTATCCAACAATAATGCGAATACGATTGTTATTATAAAGCTTGTCAATAACCTTTCTTCATGCACGAGTTTGGAAATACATGAGAGCTGCCCAGTATCTGGCAATCCATTGTCAATAGAATGAGAACTGTGTTGCATTGTGACTTACTTTTACAGATAGACACACTGCACAACAACCCAATAATAGGCAAATACAATTGTGATGCTCTCATTCTTTCTAGATCATGTCTAATTTTTTAATCACATGAAATTGTGTATTCGGCTCCATGCTAATTTCAATGCGCAGAATTGCCATCACTCATTAATATAATTAAAAAAAGCAAAAGCCGTGTCTAGGAGGCCACGTTCCCGGTCATTGAGTACCCTGAAAGACTCTGACACCAGAGGTCGCCACTACCTCATTCGAGATCGGCGGCAAAGGAAAACATCATGAGATTGCCGGTATTTTGAAATATAACTCGTAACATAATTATCGTAGACCATGCTCCAACCCGCACTGGGCCAACGTGGAAGATTATTAGCGTGAGTTTCCGCATTCCTAGCAGTGGACCGTCTAATCTCTTCTAACTACGAGTAAACGCGTCGAGTAAAGATACTGACTACAAACAAAACTGCGTGGTACACACGTACACAGCTAACAAACTTAAATGGGAATGCAGCAATTTACTATGATTAAATCTGTCATGTGCCTACATACGAATGCATGATAATCTAAATTATGGAAATGGCGCGCGGGCGGGCTGGCTTTATCATTAAAGATTAAAGAGATTGATGGCCTCCGTGGCGTAACTTGGTGATGAGCCGGCTGCAAAGCATAAGGTTGCTGGTTCGTTTCCCACGCATAACAAATATTTGTGTGAAACATAGATTCTGATATTTTCTCTAAATCATAGATTCGTTGTTGCGATTGATTATGTTTCTTTTTCGTATGAAAAGGAAACACCTACATACGAGTACGTATTCAAAGTTAATTTTATTCATTAATGTATAATATGTAACTAATCTACTATTATCATCCTATTAAAATTTTATGTCTAATTTTCTCAGATCTACATTAAATCTACATAGCAAGATCTACATTTATAAATTTAATATCAAAAGCACAGAACACTGACTAAATATGTTCTACTAATTATAGGGGTTATAGGTTTTTCCTAAAATAACGTTGAAGTTAAAAACAAACAAATTGGCTTATCCGCAATATGAAAAGAAACATGAAACCTTCCGACATCATAATGTGGTATTTCAAAACCCCAATCTAAAAATTAATAAATTCAAACTAATTCATAGAGGAAACATTAGCTGACCTTGCAGAAGCAGGAAACAAAGTGTTTCTTATTTACTTCTTCTCGATGTCTGCTGGCATTCTATTGGTTATGCCAAATAGAAAGGTCAACCGGTCGGTATCTAATATTCTGTTTCCGACATGAGTGACTCTCCTGTATCGATTATACATTACTTAGTTTGTTATCTTTCGTATCTATTAAAATGCCAAAGTAAAAATAATGGTAAGTAATTAATAATAACCTTTATAGTTGTCCCACGGATATGCCACACGGAGGGAAAGTACCTTGAATATTGTAGGTGGAAGATTTTACTGCAAGAAGACATTATTTGAATTTAAAAAACAATTAAAATGCATTCATAGATATTTAAACAAATACATGGTTGAACCGGGAATCGAACCCGTTACACGAGAAAAATAATCACCCTGTAGCTTTATCAAACCGATCGAAAGGCTTCATCATATGGATTATTTTTTGCTAAATAAAATAATGTCAGAAATAAAAGGAAGACCATGAATTTTAACATTTTGAATACAAAATTAATAAAATTTATCAAACGTTAAAAATGAGTCCCTTCCGATTGAATACAAAGTCGCACTCTTTTGAAGTTAAAATTAGTTTTCAATGTTAATACGTATTAAAGGTAAAAATTATAAGAAATTATAATAACATAGTAGTAACATTACATTAAATTATTAGTGTTGTTGATATACATACATATTACTACATAAAGGTATATGCGTCATTTTGTATATCTTATGACCCGGTGCATCCAATCTAACGTATTTGAATACTTGCTTATCGATAAATCATTTAAGAGCTACGAAAATATTGATAGAGGCCAATATTAACAGAATCCACTTTATTTGAAGCCTTATTAAAACTTAAGCTCGTTTCTAAGCTTCTCGTTCTTTAAATCTGTCATAATTAGAATGAGAATTTAAAGCCATTTTAATATTATGTATGGATATTGAATTTACGATCGATCTGACATGATTTTATACAACTTTTTACACAAGCTTATGTAAGTTAACTTATTTAGTTTTACTAAAGTCGTGTAAATAAAATTATTACTCGAAGATAGAGGATCTTCGAGTAATTATTTTTTTGGGTTTCGATAAATGTATTAATTATCAACTTTTTATTGTTCACAAAACTATTGGTGGTGCAATTCTTTTGTGGATCACCAACGACATTGCAACAAAACTATGACTATTCATGTCATGACGCATACATCGAGCTATGATAAATCAGAGCTATCCATGAATTACGAAGTTACCTTTATCACATTGCGTGACATCACTAAATTTGTGAACAAGGTGCATATGTCATATTATAATTAAAATTATTTTTGGTCACGTTTTTCTGTAGTGTGTACAGACAAAGTTAGCATAAGTTATTCGTATGTGAGTGTGACGTAAGCTAACTAACCCGCATGATCTAGGTATTATTCATAAAGCTGTGTCATGTCGCGTGGATTTGGAAGATTGAAGTCCAGTAGCAGTACGATATAAAACTACGCAGCCATGCGAATGGGACGCTTGCACTCCAGAGAATTAAAGAGCTTGACATGGAAGCAGCAAAGGCATGCATTGTTTTAGTAAATATGGTTACTACAGAACTCGCGTACAGTGTCGAAGAGGACATGCATGCACCTACGTATTATATCCGCAGAGTTCTTAGTCCATATGTTTGAAAACACGTCCTCGTATGACAGTTGCGACTAGAGCATGTGTACCGCTAACTACCAAAATATTGAGGACACTACAACGTAATGCAATGTGGGCTAAGCCAGATTAGATACAATCGGTTCCTGACAGATTTGGTTCCGGCAGATATTAGAATCATTGATCTAAGACAATACAAGGGCAGTGGCAAATCATGTGATGAATGACATTAAGAAAAATGTAGTGCAATTAAAATTAAATTGGTAGTAGATACGCCTAAGTAATGATAGCTACAATGGGAATGGCTCTCAAAAATTGCGACGGGAAAACCCCGGCGAAAGGGGCTTGGTGACAGTCTACTTGATAATGAAAGACAGAATATTACCAGTATTTTTTTAAGCACGTATATTGTGCCCGGTTCATTGCCCCCATTAACGAATTCACTAATAATTTCAGTGCTACGTGATTTTTGTTTCATTTGGGTATCGTGACAGCGATCTAAATACTTGTCTAGTGTGTATTAAGCCTGGGCAGTATCGCATTTTCAGAGTACCGAATCTAAATCAGATTTCATGTGTCAATATCTGATTTCGAAACTATATATTTCAATATCTAGATATTCTGCGACCGCGTCTTAAACGTTCACGAGTAGATATTTGATGCGAATCAGATATTGGTTCGATATGAATGTATTTTTATAGGTGCGGTACTTATGTAGATTTTCGACGCGAGTCGATATTGCGGATTTAAAATAAGTACCTATATTTTCTGTTTTGATTTGATGCTGATTTGCAGAGATACATTTATGTAAATGAAAGAACTTTCCTTCATACTTTTTCCAGGCTTAGGACTGGCTGCATTATTTTATATTTTATTGTACATATTTATGATTAAGTAAATACATACTTCTAGCTATTTTATTTCTTGGATATTATTTTATTGGAAAAATTAAAAAAAAAGGCGTATTTAAAAGTTAAATCATTTTATATACATAATTTTTTTCTAGATATTTACACTAATTACAGTTTCATAATTCAATGACATATTTACAGTCTCGCGCCGTTCAAAGGGGTAGACAATTTGTACTTGACACTGGCTAAATGCACAAACCGTGCGGAGCCAAACTTTAAAAAAAAAAATAAAGCGTAGACAATCTGCATTATTCATATTTAACCGAAACTAAACATTAATAACCTGAGTTTAAGATCTAAAGTACCTAAATTGTAAATTGAGCAAAAATATTGCTATATCGCTCGCGATCAATCACTCGTACGCTGTCGGTATCATTCGACATCCGTCCCGCTTTCGTAATTCTCTCTCGTACCGGTATCTATCGGACCGCTACCAACGCGCGACGCAAATACCTAGTTACAATATCTGATAGATATTGTAATATATAGTTTTCGAACGAGCCAGTACACGGTTTTCCGATATCGAACCAATATATAGATTTTGTAACTATATATGGTTTGTATCGCCCACCTCTAGTGTGTATGCGACAAGTTGTTCGTGCTTCTGTGTCATTAGCGTGGCCAAAACTACCAAAAGTGTGAATGAGTGTCAATTTCCGTACACGTAGACGTAAACGCAGCGAGATCGCGGAGCGGACGCAGCCACGGCAAACCCGTCTGCAGATAAGCCTCTGTAGTACGTGCTCGACCGCGCCGGAACCTTGGCTTCAACCGCGCTCCTTCTTGCGATATAATAATAAACCTCTCAGTCCGGCTCGAGCCTTTAACGATTCAACACGACCGATATATTTGTCACACAACACGAACTTGACACGCGAGTGCGTACCATGCTCCCGGCACGTACGACCCCAACCGAATCGCATCCCAGTGAAATGCAGTGAGACAAAACTATAGTATACGGATGGTGTATATTGTGATGTTTTGTGCCATATTAGGAGATCTTTGTTTTATCTACAAGTATCTTAGTACTAAGTAAGTGCACACTTAATTTACCTTCAACAAAGTTTTATGTCATCATCATACATTGAAACCAACTTTACTATTCTAACGAATGTAACTTGAACTTTTTAACAGACATACAGACCAAGTCTGAAAATTTAAAATAACCGTTAATGTAAAAACCGTAAATAACTTGTATCCTACCTCCTCATTACATATTATTTTTTTTTATCTTGATTAGCAACAGCACCTATCGCATTCACATCACACTTTCAAATGACTTGACTAACCGCTTAACGGAACGAAATTTGTCATCAATCCTGGCTGATCATCATTTCATTCATCAATCTAATAAAATGGATAAGCAAATTCCGATAATTAAGTACGTGGTACCACAGGCGTATACCTGTGACTCGAATATTTCTGCAAGGAAGCGTAGCAGCACGCATGTGTCGGTGGAAGACACAACACTGCACATAGTGCATATTGAAGTTTATAGATAACATATAAACAGAGACCGTTAAGCAATCAACATGGTATTGCAAACAGGATGTTGGTACGTGTGATCTTTACAGAACTCCGGCTTCTGTATCTCTCCACTATGCCAAGTTATCATAAGGACTGGCTTGATTCAACCAACCTAATGCCAGCTATCTCGGTTCGCATATTTAAGTGTGATTCAGAGCCCTTAAGCAATGACTTATCTTTATTACGTTTTTCTTTTTAATGGTTTTTATTCATCAATCATCAGCAACCCATAACGTCCCACTGCTGGGCATGGGTCTCCCCTCACTTTCGTGAGGAGGATTAGGCCATAATCCACCACTGGGGCCAGATCCGGATTGGTGGATCACATACCTACCTCCGAAATAATTCTCGGGTAGGTACATACCTACCCGAGAATTCGAGGTTTCCTCACGATGTTTTCCTTCACCGAAAAGCGAGTGATAATTAAGTACATATGTTTTACAAGAATTACATTGGTACGTGCCTGCACTGGGATTTGTACTCACGACCTTCTTCTTGGAAGGCGGACGTTCTCCCACTAGGCTACCACCGCTTCCGCACCATTTATTCCTTATGAGTATTTATAATCCACCCTGTACTTTACATCTGTATATCCAAAATATTGTGCATTGAAACAGATCCTCTCCAATTAACATTAAAGAGTTTTCCAAGAAAGTTTATCTCCGAAGTTATCATAGACTTCTGCGTACATAACTGTGACCAAGTTATCTAATCAAAATAATCATCGTACTTTGTGCACGTTTTATTATACTTAGGTACTTACCTATATATTTAAGGAAGCTGTTGTAGGTACAAAATCTTCCTTTATTATAATGTATAATGTCAGATGAAATAGTCTAATTCAGAATTTGAGAATTAATTAAATTATTTATTGGACTCGTTTATTCAAGGTTAGCATCAGAAATTTCGTTTCAATATATCGCAATAAATTTTCAAAAATTAGAGCTGTAGGCAAATCTACATGTATGTTATTGTAGATATCTGTACGGCCTCGTTGTTGGCTCTATTTATTTCGAGCCAATCCTTTGAAATTCCTGATTAAGTGTTGTAATCGCACCGCCACAAGCGTAACCAGACCTCGCCTCTGTAACCGCGAGTCACAATTCCGTTGTTCCAAGCCGACCATAAGTCATTCAGGTACTTAATTGAGAGCGACTCTCCCACACTCCAATCTCCAAAAACTTTAATTGGTCAAATTGTCCAATTTCTATTAAATTTAAATACGAAACCGTCTGTAAAAATTGCGGATCACGTCATGTTGCGTAACAATGTAAATGCATAAATTTGACTTCACTTTCCCGGGGTTAAACTTTTAATTTTAAACTGACAAACGGTATGTACAATTTCAGAAATCTTAAGCAGAGGCTAATGATGAATTTTAATAGCACAGAAAGTGTATGACTGTCTTTAATGATCATTAAATATAAATAATGAAACAATTTGAATTGCCGGATATTCATCCGCCAAGCAGTAGTGTGCAAACATTTCTGTGTTCCGGTTTGAAGGGCACTGTTTCCAGCGAAATTACAGAGCATATGAGACTTTAGAGCCGATGTCTCAGGGCGACAAGCGCAGTGCGGTGCCGCGCAAGATTATGCAATGCAAACTTCTGGGTGGCACGGCACTGTAACTGTTATGGGCAAACGTAGCGCTCACCATCAGATGAACAAATTGCTCGTCTCGTCACTTAGTTAAATTAAAAAAGTTATTATAAAAGCTATATGAATGTGCGATCTATAACTAGACTTCTTGCTCGTCTCGTCACTTAGTCAAATTAAAAAAAATAATTAAAAAAGCCATATGACATTTGCGATCTATAACCTGACTTCCTAAAAAATACACAAAACCTGATCACTAATCGACTGAAATACGATAAGGTTGTTGCCTCAAAGTCTGTGGAAGTAGGTATACGAAAGAGACGCCTCTATGAATGATAAGAGTTGTTAATCAACTAAACAAACCTGTTAAAAAGTGCCATTCGTAATAGAATTACCAACATGAATATCCTTAATCTGTCTCCTATTATGACTAGGAACGGTAGGTGTATATTATATGGCATAATTGAATCAAGCATACTTAACACCTTTGTTAAATTAAAGTCATTGAACCAATGGGTAGGGTTTTGACACAGACGACCTTAGTCTGTGGGTTTGACAAGCGGATCTCGACTGAATGATGAAATTGATCAATCATTATGATGCTCGTGCTTCGTTATAAAAAGAACTGTACGAGTAAAATCGTGGTCGTTGCAGGTGATACCATTCAACATGTTTTAATTGAACATTCAAGGGCACTTTTTTTAGTTTTGGAAGCTCCCACAATCATTAATATTGTCTATTAAAATATCTAAATCATCTTGTATTTCATATTTGGATACTAATAAAAATATAACATAAAATATTTAACTATTAAAAGATTTATTAAAAATAATTTTTGTATCCTAAAAATTTCTGTTTGCGTCTACAAGACACGTAGCAGTAGTGGCCGACCGGTAATCTATGCGTTTTGCAATCCAACAACACCGGGTTCGAAACTTCTAAATCAATGATTTAATTTCTTGTTATTAGCGGAATTAGAATAATATAATCCGTCAATTAATCCGTCACCGTGCATCTACCAGTTGACCGATCACCAGTCGTACCGCTGCACGGAAACGGAGCATGTCAAGCCCCCTAAGGGCCATTAGGATGCCGCCACTACCTCATTCAATAAAAAGTTAATTAGTATATAGTTCTTCTATCGTCATATTGTAGTCTTAAACCTGCTACCACGAATAACAGCAAATAGTGTTAAGTATAGAATTGTATAAAATTATTATTATTATTATTTATTATTATTTGTATTATTTAATTGTATTATTTAGTATATTATTAGTATGTTATATTTACTTTAATTATGCTCGACATATGTTTTCGAAAATACGGATAACTCTGCAGTGGTAGCACTCAATGACCTCAGAGCAACCTCGAGAGCCTTCACGGTAGCTCAGCATCATTAGGGAGAACTACTTAAATGAGTATTGTTTCGGTACAAAATGCGTATATTTATGATTTCCGTAATTCGGCACGATAGTAATTTGTATACACAGATCATAAAAAATAATTTTAGCTTTGTGTGTAGCAAATAAACTCATCTATTTTCCTATTTGATAAATGGAATGAAGTTCGTCAGCTTAACTGCTGTTTTGGACATAAATATGATTAAAAGAGGGTAGAAATGCGTGGACTGTGGCATGTACGCAGGTTCAATTTGCGGAGAAAACAATCTTAGGTATTTTATTGTTGGTTCGCATTTCTGAAATTCTCAGCAGTCCCAAAAAATGAAACATTAACGAGGTTTTCTCCTACATTGTAATTCTATTGGTTCCATCGACAGAACTACTAAAAAAATTACTCCCAGTCCTCAATTCTAGTATTTCTTTCGTATATTTATGGAATGGGATCCTGAACCTCATTACTCTTGATTACCTATTAAGAACTATGGCTTCATATTGTCTGAGCAAGCGTCCGGGTCACGTATGGAAGTAATACTGTGTATTAAATAGAAAGCGGGTACACCTTCATTTCTAGGAACTAAATTCACGTAACATGAACAACTAAACATATGAGTTGGGAACCAGCATGCTCACCAAGTAGACAACTGCTTCTACTCGTATCGTTAATTATATAGCTTGTCTACGGCCGTTATAAACATTAACAATAGTCTGACTGACATAATCCCAACATGAAATTAGGTAATAACAAAAGAATTAACGTTCAGTTTCATTGGATAGGCTCCGCGAGATAGCCACAACGATAAATATTCAATTTCTCACGTTGATTGTGTGCAATTGTTCTGTGGTAATATTATTGTCTGAGATCAAGAAGCAAGCCAGACCAAGCAGCATTCTTAAAACACAGTTTGTGTGATTCTGAAGCCGCATTTAGACTTTGTCATATTGTTAGGCGAATAACGCGGGACTATCTCATGAGCAATGGTTTCGTAAATTCTACTTATTTGAAACCCACGTTGTAAAATATTGAATAAACAACACACAGTCGCATAAATTTAAATTAATTTTCAACCCTTGCTTGTGCAATAAATATTTGCCGTAGTTGCAGGGACCGCGGCATCAAAGTCCATAAAGTTGCAAAGTAAAAACATTGTGTTTATGAAGCTTCATTCTAATCCGCTTCTACGTCAATGTGTAAAATATTCTTATTGTTGTCATAAAGCAAATCATGTCATACTACCTCCAACTGCCTAAGCCTAATAATAGAGCGTACAATATTAATTACAGGTGCTGAGACTCTATCAGCCTAAACCGACGGAATTGTCTTAAAAGCTATCTAACCAACATATCTCATTACCGGACCTTGGCTCGAATACCAGCTGTCCGTTGTTTTATACAGAGCTTGTCATTTGAGAAGGTTGTGCACTCAATGCAAACTTGTCGACTTTCCGGTGCAAGCGTAAGCTTTATAGCGACAGAAGTAGGCAATTTACTAAACGACTTTTTGAATCTTGCGACACAAGGAAACTGGTCCATTTCTATCTATGAACTGGCTAGAACTCAGCTTATTCTGATTGGTGTCTAGAGACTGGCCCACTAGATGAAATATTAGCTTAACAAACCAAACAAAGGACTCGCACTCTCAAACATTAGAATACATTTTCTCTGTGGACCTCTCTAAGCGTCTATTCACGTTTTCGTCTGAGGCTTTTCTAAGTCGTGTCAAGTTCTAAAAGTGAGTTAATCTCGCGTTATAACGATTCAATTCAAACGTCAATGCAAGTTTCACCGCCTGTCTATAAAAAATGTTAAAACGTGTAAGCTTGCCTTCGTAACATCAAATACGTGAGCGTTAGCTAACTTTGCACTAACATTATTTGCCTAATTACAAATAGGCTATTAAACATTTGCTAAGGATTCAGCAAATACGCCTACTGCAAAGATGTGCCATTATTTGCCGTGCCAGGTAGTGCAAACGAGATCTTTCAAGGTTTACTAATGTGTGCATCCCGCCGCCATTCTATAAAGTTACTTATTTCACTTTGTTCTTGATTGTAGAGCTTTAATGGATTCCGTAGTTGTTGAGGTTATATTATATTTTTATCATCAGTGACAAGGTCAAGTTCCGAGCAGGCTGGCCGGGTCGGACCACACGTCTAGTTATGTAACTGCTGCCAGTCGGGCGGGCGGTGCTCACGTCACGTGCCGTTACTAGGGCGTTTACTTTGATCTCATTTTTTAACTTCATCCAAGCAATAGTAACTTTGAACGCTGCATTATTTCGCTTTTTGAACGCACTGAAATACAATTAACTGAACATTAGGACTATAGGGATTCAAAGATAAGCTGTGAAATTACTTTATGTCAGTAAAAAAAATAGTTTTTTTAATAAATACTTACTTTTGTTGTACCAAATGCACTTAAAATAATCCATTCCAAATATATAAATCTTGTAAACGCGTACTCTCCAAACCTCAGCCTGAGTGGTCAGAGCTTTTCTTTCCAAAGCTTTGAAGTACTATCCACGTACACACACACACACACACACACAAATTGGGCCACCGTGGTGGATTATGGTCAATCCTTATTTATAATGACCTTGGCAAAATCATCGCAGAAGAGAACACGAATGTGTATCTTAGATGGAGACTTCAGGTCACGCCGTCATCATAACGGCGTTTTCGTAATAAATTGATTGCACAAACTATAAAATTTGCAATATAACTAACTAATTGACGAACTCTAATAAATTAAAGATACAAAGTTTTGTCATCTCTAAGGTCATCGCACCGCCTAGCTTATTGTCTTGCTTGTTTTATTATCATTTCTCAATAGTTTATCTCTCAGAGCATAAATATGTCTAAGTTCTAAGCTTAACTAGCTAATTGTTGAAAACAAAATACAATTGAGAAGCGAGCATCCTTGCTTTAATTGTTCTAAAAAAAAGCTTGCTTAGTTGTAAAATTATTTTTTAACATTGGCATTGACAACATAGTCAAGGATGTCGTATTGTCCTTTGTTAAACTATCGATTGGCTTATCATAATGACAGAAGTCTAAGATAACAGCATCTATTTGGTGATTACTACAGCTCCAGATGACTTCTCGTCTTCTCACATTGTTCAGATAAAATAATTAACAACACAAACAATAGATATCTACGTGCCTGTCATCTCGGCGAGATATAATAGACAGAATACGTGATCCCAGCAGGTTAAAGGTATGCGTAGTTCAGAGCAGCAAGGCTGACTCATCTAGAGGTAACGCAAGGTGCTTCATCGTCTTCTCCGTCCTCGGTCATAGAGTTACTAATTGGACTGTCCTCGACTTCGACCGGCCATGACAGGAGCTCCGTTACTGCTCTTGGAGACTCATCTAAATGTACATGGTGTTATTTTCCTGGAAGCGAGCTCTGAATGAATGCCGACCCATACGTGAACATACCATATTGGTGACGCATTGTTTGCTATTGACGTGTTCCGGGATCTTAATTCGATTATATCTTGAAGGAAAAAACAGAATGTAAGTAGGCTGTTGTGGCTTGTGAGATAGTAGCCACGGTTACCTATAAAGCTATTAGCGGTAAGGTGATCGATTCTTGAAACGGATGTTCTTTTTATATCGCTTTACGTAGCTTATGTGTCCGGTTTGTTTTTATGGACTTTCAAGGAATTTAAATGTCGATAAGTTTTACTATTAATACTTTTATTATGTATGAGCTATTACCATGTATTTTTTTTATAATCACGAACCATAAACACGTATCAACAGCATACCATTACCACAGCCTCGCTAATGGCGATCTCCGTGACGTAAGTGGGTGATGAGCCGATTGCGAAGCGTGAGGTTGCTGGTTCAATTTCCGCACAAGGCAAAGATTTGTGTGAACCACAAATATTTGCTCTGAGTCTGGGTGTTTGTCAAGATCTATATATGTAATTGTGACGCGTTATTATAAAATTATATAATGGATGTAGTTATTTACACTGTGGCATTACCATGTAGGTATAATTATGTGGGTATATCTTTGTATACCTAGTATTTGTTTAGTTTCCGTCTTGCGTTAAAAAAAAATAAACGATACAATTTAATAACGATTTTTGTAATCTTCGACAGTAAACGTTAAGGTATTCAAAGGTACCTTAGTTTTTGTGAGTAGCTCGCGAGTAACTTTGTATGATTACACTATGTATGCCCTTGCTATCACCTGTGGCCAGCCAAGGTCAAGTACCGACCTCTCTTGGGCTCAATGACCGAACAAAAGCTTCCGAGTACATTATTTGTATTAATAAATAACATACTTATCCTGCAGTTCATACTTATTATTGGATGCGTACATTTTGTTTGGTATTTTTGAAGCCATAGTATGCTATCTTTGTTGTTTATATCCCTAGCTTTACTACCTGTTATTCATGATTTCTTTTACTAATTTATCAGATTGTGAAAGAAACCCCAATTCCAATCAGTCTGTAGTTTTTCCGTGATGCGAATAGGATCGGACACAATTTTTGATTTCAAATTAAATGCCAAAATTCAATTTTAAGGATAAAAACAGGAATTTGAACCTATATTATCGTGTAGATTCCATTTCGATTTATTGCGGGATTCAGAAAATATATATTAAATAGTTGTAAGTGAAGTTGCGGGTACTAGCTAGTGCTAGAATAATAAATATAGATAGTCTTGTTCAAGTTATTCAGTTCTTATTCTAAATATGCCTATTTTGGAGTATGAAACTTACTTAAAGGCACAACAAAGCTTTTTACTATAAATTGTGAAAACATCTACAAACGTGTCATTATTCAATCATCATTATTGTATAGCCTTTACCAAAATAGTCATTAAAGTAGAATAAGACCATGAATTGCATATTAGTACTCACCGCCATTGTAATTTTTGTAAAAAATAATGCTCTGAAAAAACTGTATTACGCCATACGTAAGTATATAGATAAGAAATGCATTAGCATTTATATGTGGTTACACTATTGTACAACATTTTGTGTATGTTTTTTGTGTGTTTGTGTCCTTGTTTTCGTGGACCAATGAATAGTGATTCGTAATACTAACCGCAAATACTGCTTCCGCAACGGAAATTAGTAACTAGTGTTTAGTTTCTCTCTGACATACCTATCGAGTGAAATTCTATGTATTTAAGTACTATGTAACTATACGCTAACGTTCACGCAAATTCGAAGAATTTTACAACATTATGGGACGCATGTCTTCAATTGTGTTTGCAATAAAGAGTTTTTCTATTCTCTTCTATTCTATCAATACATATATCATAATAACTGTTGATCAAGCCCGTCAAGTTCACAGAAAATCAACACTCATAGCAGGTCGAGTTTGATTTACTGCTGAGATACTTGTATCAAATTAATCAAAAGTTTGTTTGGCTGTCACAAATCAAAATAGCTGAATCTCGTTTAACGCGTTTCCTTCCATTGGGGCCTTTATGGCAACCAGTTTGCCTCAACGAAGGTTGTCTAGAAGGGACTTACACAAGAAACGTATAGCCTCGTAATTCTTCGATTGGATATTTCTTCCGGTTGTATAGAGGTACCTAGCTGCAATGAACAAATAATATCATACATAATACATAGTACTTCCGTTCCGTCCGACACACCTACTCACGACAGAATAATGTCAAGAACTTTTATGTTCAGGCATAGAGGTCAATAACTACTTGTGAAACTGTTATAGTTTTTTGTCATACAAATTACATAGCATTGTATTGTATACTACTCATTCATAGAAAATATTTATAGGGAAAATAGAAATCGAAGTATTGCGAACAAATACAATTATTTATGAACAAACTATGTATGCACTTAGGGCTCGCCATAGACATGCCTGACATATGAATCCAAATTCTAGAAGTAGGAACTTTGTAGCAATTAGGATTCCAAAAACTACTTACGTATCATACTCGTACCCAAGTGCCTGACTAAAGTTTATAAGCATTTAAATTATGCAAACAATAATTGGTTGTTATTATGAACTTTACACGATATTCTTGGGAAATGACTGGCGCGCAAGTGCAACTGATCTTTCCAAAATTCAAACCTCTGGTAGAATTGCATTCCTTAAGCTACACCCCAGAACTGTCATTCCACATTCTTGCATGTGCTGCCTCATAAATCAAGTTGCTAAAATAATGTTAACGAATGGTACAAACTGAATTTGCTTCAATTTCACACCCAACGGGCTTAAATTGCGCAAAGCAAACAATCTGTTTCCGAGGTGATTAACTCGTACAATTTAATTACCGGTGTTTAGATTGTCGAGCACCATAGACCGCAACTGTTGCAGTTTGCACATCCGTTTCCGGAAGGTGACGCGGACGGGGTGGCAGTCAGAGGTATGCCGCGCCGGTGCCGGTGCCGCTGCCGTGCCGGTGGGGTGACGTTTCGCAACGCACGGCGCATTCCGCTTATAAGATCAAGATAGCCGAAAATGCCGCCGGTTATCTGGGGGTTCTAGAACTTCTAGGTTCGAGGCATTTCGGTTATTGCTTTAAGTGGCATACCATACTTAGCAGCTACAATCTAAATAGCAAACTGTATAAGCAAGCAAACAAACTTAGAATTTATACTTCTATGCACAAAAAAGAACAGACGAGGATAATTATCGTTTTTTAATGGACTCTTTTATTTTAGTTTTTACGGACTATGTGTTTACTGAAATATAGAAAAGGATTTTTAAATGTTATTACACAATTACCTATCAACAATGTATTTATATTTTATGGTGGAATCCTCATAAATCTGCAACTAAACAGCGACTATCTGTGTCAAGAACAGGGCTCGTTAAAATTTGCATTTAAAACTGATAATTCGCCATCATGTGACTGGTCCTTACCTTACCCTAAACATGGCATCAGTGCCACAATTACTCCAATTATATAGTACGTACCGTGTACTGACAGATACTACTACTTACTCATCAATTATAGATTTGTTTGACACTATTTATTTTTATGTTACCAAGGAGTTTTTTTTATAAAAAGTGGCCAGCCATAAACTAAGATCAACATCAACGTGAAAGCTTTGATTCCCATGAACTCGTAACAACGATAGTTATTCATTAAATACCCGAATATTGAGTTATTTATGCCTCTTCCAAACAAATTACCTAGATAATAATCAAGATGGTCGACAGAATTCATCCTATACTGCCGATCGATAGAGGCTAGTTAACACTCTAATGTTACACCACCATGTTGCCATCCGTCATAATGGGTACAATTAATGAATCATTGTCAGCTTATTCCCGCTGCTGGGGCTGGGGCGCAGGTCTTCTCTAAGAAGAGAGATTAAGGTGAAATTCACTATAGGTACTAACCTTGTGCAGACCGATATAGTGGAAACTCCAAAATTCAATGACTGTGATGTTAGCTATGAAAAATGCGATTTCGTTCAAGAAAATTAATACATACCCTGATTAACCCATTCAGAGTGAATCTTAATCCTTCCACATTCTCCATTTTGCTTGTAATTTAATCCATTGTAATGGTTACCAGAACACTCGACCTTCTCAAAATGTTCTCCTCAATTCACAGCATTAGTGCTTACTACAAATGAATTTATAGGTTGGTGTTTGTGTTTCAGGCTGGGCAAGCGATGAAGGGGTGGTTCGACGCGTTTCGCGAGGAAGGCGGGCCGACCCTGTATGCTTACCACAACCGCACGGCCGTCGCGGCGGACGTCCCGGCGCTGGCGCTAGTGGTCGCCGCGCTCACGCTCTACCTCGCCTTCCTCGCCATCTTCCCCGGCATCAGGAAAGAGGTAATCATCTTGATAGATTATCGAATCTTGAACTCGATCCACTGGTCTTCTGCCACCGTAGGTACCTAGCACCAAAATATCCATGCGGTGATTTTTTAACTTCCGCGTCTAAGCTTTTGTATTTTACCCCAATTATGATTACAATGAAAAAAGATTAAAACTATAAACGGAGGTCATTCCAATGCAATGCTTGCCACTTTTTTGACTACGCCTAGGCACATTGTACCCATGACTACAAACCAGTTGGGTGTCAAAATTATTTAGATCAGATCATTTAGAAATCAGTATACTAATTGATTAATCATAACTAATGCTGTTACAAACTTACTAATTCGGAAACATAATTATATATCACTCAACTTAAGTGCAAATCATTCTTGGTGTCACAGACCTGGTAGAAATACTCACTGTGTAGTCTCGGTACACTTTTACTTCCTTAATATTTTTATGTTTAACATAATCACGAAGTCATCTTGAGTTAGCCTCTGTTCCTTAATCAATTTCGATAAAAAGCCTATTCAATATTAGGAGATTGGTTCTTTTGAAGATTGTAATTACTTTTAAAGAAGTTCCAAAAGTAACTTTAAATATAATCTTCAATTCAAAAGTGTTGAAACTTTTTAAGAGTGCTTAAAAAGGTAGGGTAATTGCAGCATAAAAATCGAATATGTTTGAAATCTCATCTTTTTTTGTTGGTCGAAATTTTCTCCCATAAATCTCACCATACCTACTTATATAATTTAACTTAATTACACTGCTTATATAATTTGTCTAACTCTAATGTTCTAATCTAGTCTCTGGTCACACCAACCAGATTCCATATAATTTATGAGTGCCAATTGATGTTTCTCGTAACAAATGGAAACAGCGAATATACCACTCGTTGTGGTTTCACTCAATCCTGGTTCAATTATACAAATCGTTGCTTGTGGTAATGCCATCATCACAACTATACACCGCACGGGTGATTAAGTACGTACGGCGCTGATCACCTGAATGTAACAGCCGTAGGTACAGCTAGCTAGGCCAACTGGTCATTATTGTCATTATTTTTCTCGAGAGCGGTACCACAGTTTGCTTCGTTACATTTCCTGGTGCATTATTGCATGAGTAACAAATTTACAGAATATATTATTTGTCTTCGCAAATTGTCTACGATTTTGGTTGTTTTTATTTTTTTGTGACAAAACTGGACGCAAATTGGTGTGACTGCTTTAGATAATAATAAGGAAGCAGTTTTAAAATGACATCGGGATCATTAAATGGTCATGTCACGTCTGTTTAATATATAATTGTATGTGTTCGTAAAATCTATTGCATGAAAAGTGTTAAATGCCATATTTACATTTAGATTAAAACAGATATTTTGAAGAAACAAGTTGATGTAAAAATACAGCTATAAAGAACATTTTTTTTGTTCCAGAGATTCTCAACCTTCACGATAGTCACACTTAGCCTATTCGTCGGCACAGTCATTTTAGGTAAGTGCTTATTAGAATATTAGCAAGGTATTTATTTTTTTGTTGGTCCTGATATTAACATAAACGTTCCGCCTTCGTAATTGGCTGTCAAACGTTGTGATGGACGATGGGACCTTGGAGGCAAACTTACCAGCTAATTACTCTCATTTACTCTTAAAAATGTTAATAGTCACTTAATTGCACGGTGAGTTACATGTAACCTAGACATTATTATAATATTGATAAACACTAAGTACCTACTTAGTGTTTTTGGCTTCATATTGGCCGTGACTCACATTATTTTAGCATGTACCCTTTATAGAGTGATGGGATGACCACAGCTTTGTATTTACGTTGATTAAAGTTTATTTGAAATATTGAAACCAACACTGCAACATAATTTTTCGCGTAATGCCTATCGTTTATTTTATCTGTTTTTCAAGTACAATGAAATTGATATTTTGTAAGATTTTCTCAATTTTAATTAATTAATTTGCTATTGTTTTCGGATGATCGCTCAAGTGGCGAAATTAAATGAACGAGTTGTATTTTGCCATTGACCGCAATTTTATTCTTTGGAGCAATAAAATTCCACTTCCAAATACCTATTTATTTATAAGTCAAGAGGAATGTTGGCCTCTTAAACATTAAATGGCAAATTTACATTCAGCCTCAATGTTGATGAAAAATAAATTATTTTAATTTAGTTTACTATTGAACACGTACATAAATGACTAGTGGGCAAATGATATTAAGCTTTGCATTAAGTACATCCGTTCACGCTGTTTAGCCTGATTTAGATTATTTTAAAGCTGGGGAACCTATGAAAATGTTTATCTAAGGTTATCTTACCGGGAACTTTCTCGTTTCAGTTTGTAAGCACGGCTCCTCATGGCACGTAGCAGGCGCACGCATCGCCCGCGCCGCCTACCGCGCCTTCTCCCCGGATCGCGTCGACTGCTGGCTGGCCGTGCACGTCGGCCTGGGCCACGTCAATGTAACGCTCACTGGTGAGCTCTCATTCTACAACGTTAAATGGTACCTAGTGAATGTAAATGTTTGCTAAAGGCTTCTTGTAAACATGTTAGGCCTTTTGCACGTGTCTACAGTACAAGTGTCTACGCAGTGCGCTCTTCCATCGCGTATCGACTGGCCTTATTAAACAACAACGGAGATTTGATGAAAATCATTCTTTAGCAACTTTTAGGCCCGTACCTACAATCAAAATTAACATTTCATATACCTCTAAGCGGACCACAAATCAATTTGAAAGGCTATTTAGTGCTGAATGAAACAGCATTTTCATCATGAGAGCTTGTTTAACCGTTTTGAATTTCAGCTCTATCATGGGGTAACACGAGTATAGGCGACCCGGGTGTGGACTACAATGAGCAGTTTCCTTGGGAGGAAGCTGGGGCCATCCAGGAGTGGTATCGAGCAGGGCTGACTCGTGGGCTTCCTTACCCAGTGCTATCTGTCGCGGAGCATTTTGCAGTTCAGCATGAAGGCTTCGAATGGGGGGCTAAGTACCGTGCTGCAGGATATACTACTTCTACTCTACTTTGGTATGTTGTTTGGGTTGGTTTTTGACATATTCGACAAATATATAAAAAAACACTTCTCCATAGGAAGCTTCATCGGTCTAACAACCTCAAACAAAGATCAGGTGCTTATAGTAGATAACACGGTCAACATACCGTGCCACCACTTAACTATTTGGCATTGGATCAAATAGATTATTTAACTATCAAAACTCCGTTTCATTATGTTTGAAGAAGCACAGAACTGACTGACTTCTCGAAGCTTGATAAGCCAACAGTTTCGATGTATAGCAGATATGCAAAAACTCTTACTGCATCAAACACAGCAATCGGTTAAGGAATGCTAATAAATACATACTTAAGTACATACTTATGTAAAAAACCAGTTCTGATCAAGTTCAAGGTTTACTGGTAGCGTGGATAGCCATATGTCCTACATCGTTTATCAGCAATACTTGCAAGGTTTAGTAGTGCAGGTTTCCTGTGATTCCAGGCCAGGGTTACGAGCGATCGTTAACTTTACCAATAATATTACTGACATGTCTTAATAAATAACCATTCAATCAGTGCCTATACTTGTAAGCTATTTTTTCATTTGATTCAATTTAATGTATTTTGCAATGCATTTAAGTAGTAGCTGCAAAAAGCAATCAGCAAACATTTTACGTGATATTGTGTGACTTTAGATCGCATCCCTGAAAATGATTCATGTCTATCGAAATTTTTAACATAAAACTCCTATTATGCTCCGAATTGGTGCTTTCTACGACTAATCACTTCATATGTTTATGTTTTCAGGACAGCACTGGCGTTGTGGCTCCTAATGAACCTGCTATTGGTCGTGGTGCCGCGGTATGGAGCATACGCGATGGTAATAGTGGGTGTGACGCTGTGCGCGGCTGCCGGCGGGTATTGGGCCTCGCTGCCTCATGTGCCGCTCGTCGTGAAGCTGGATGGAGCTATGCTGTTCTTCTCGTTAGGCTGGTGCTTTTGGCTAGTGCTTATAGCAGGTACGGTTTCCTTTTGTCTCTGGCAAGACTCATTACTTAAGTAAAGATTTCTCGCAGCAGGATCCTCACCTGTATTTTATTCACAATTTCTCAATTTCCCAACCGTTGGGAATCAGTTCCAGACATCAGACAATGTTATAAGGATACATATTTTGTTTGTTTGCTCGCCTTGTAAACTTTTGTTTTCTTTCAATCTGACGTCATATTCGTGATGTTTCATAAGTATTGATATCTACCAGATATCACCAGCATCGACTTCCTTGCACGTTCCTTTAAAACCGGGATCCCTTTTTTTACCGTTTCGCTGTACATTCCAGGCTGCGCATGCGTGGTGGTAGGGCTGCTGGTCGCGATGTTGGACCTGATCTGGCCACATCGGTTCTCGACGGTGCTGGAGGTGGACTACGATACTCCCTACGACCGCCACGTGCTCATCGTGGACAGCCGGCAGCGCGCGCGACCACAAAATACAGCCTCCTTGCCTACTAGAATATTAAGGTACGACCCTGTACTGCCTTCCTCATCGGATTTTATTTAGTCGTCCTCCATTGATATAGGTACTCCCGTTAGATGAACTAGCTTGAGACTGTTGCCCTTGTCATATGTTCCATTATAAGTATATAATCCCTCAGCCCAAAAGATCCTCATCTCATCCAGCTTTTAATTATTAAATTTTTAGACCCACGGTGATGATTTACTTATCCCCCTAGATAAATTTAACGTTTAATGATACAAGCTATTTGAAAAATGCTGTTTTACGCTGGATAATAATTTCCAATACAGTACATGATGCCATCACTGAGTTGTAAATTGTTTCTTTTCAGGAGGCTATCTTCAAAAACCCGCGAGACCGAGGGCCAGGTGTCGATGTCGGTGGTGAGCGAGAACGAGCGAGGGAGAGACAACCCTGCCTTCCAGCACGAGCAGAGGAAGCCTAACTCGCCGTGGAGGTACCCGCTCTTCAGGCGACAGATCGATCGGTATGAACACTGCTGACACTAAAGTACCAAGCCTCAACTAAGCATCGACCTATTCCGAAAATGCGCTATCATTATCGTCTTACTTGAAAATGGATAGGTACCTGCCTACTATAACTCATGTATCTACTCTTATATTATGTGGAAAGCCTAAAGTATAGTGTATAATAGATATTTACGTAGGTTATGCTGCTGACATTTAAGTTATTGATAATGGATCTGATGTAGTACTTACCTGTTTATTTTTTCAGAGCGGATTCTGCATCAAGTTTGGGTTCGAGCATAAATGGCAACAATCCTGGCATAAAAATGTCACCACTAGCGGGCAGCTTGCCAGCAGCTTCACCTGCCATACCACCTCACAGGCAAGTTCAACTGAACTCGCACGGAAACACTTCAATACCGTGTGCCGGTCACGGACACGTTCCACCAAACTGTTACTGGAACACCTCACATCCAATAAGCTGAAGGATATCACTTAACTTTATAACTTTTAATATTTTATGTAACTCTCAAAGAAGAGGCGAGTAGATTAAATGTCGTTTTAAAAATGTTGTCTAGCCAAGGGTGATTAATTGATTATCCTTTCATTTTTCTAAATATTAACCCGTATTGTAAAACCCACATACCTACCCGAGAATGATTTCGGAGGTAGGTATGTTATCCACAAATCCGGACCGGGTCTCCGTGGTGGATTATGGCCTAACCCTCCTCACGATAGTGAGGGGAGCCCCATGCTCAGCAGTGGGGCGATATGGGTTGATGATGATAATGACTGATAGTAAATGTTTAGAAATTGATTTTTCTTTCATTTCAGATTTCGACCTACAATACCAGCAGCAGAAAGAGTAAAAGAAATGTGGTGACGAGTGTTAAATACACTTAAGGAGTGATATTATGAAAACAAAGAGTGTTAAAATCTTTGATTGGACTAAAACATTTTATTCAAATGGTTGATCTCGTAGACAGATTATGAAATTCCATAAATTTTCATCAAGATAATTCATAAATTATCGTTTAATTGATTAAAATTGTAAATATGTAAATTATAATAGAATTTAGTTAGTTTTCTAAATTTTAACTGTACTTATAATGAATCCGTCCAGTGTCATAAATATAAAAATGCTAGAAATAATTTTCTATAGGGGGTGAAATAGGTAAATTTTAAGTAAACCTTTTTACCTATACATACTTAAATCATTAATAATATTTAACATAAAAATCGACACACAAGTGAATGCTTTGTGCCATGCTACTTGCTATGACGTAAAATTAATAATATGGACAAAACATAGCTACTTAAATCTTTACTAATTCCATTTAATAACGTATGAATATTTCCGAGTTCTAGTACCTACTCTATTTATTTGTTTAGAAATTGTCCATTACCAAGATATGGAATGAATATGTGACTGCGACACAGAATACATAACGTTGTATGTAGTACTACATACTGCGACCAAATGTTAACAGAAACATTGACCTGGTTTTTTTTTTAAATAAGTATAATCTTACAAACTATCGACTATACCATGCTTTGGTTAGACGATCAGGAGATTGAAGTCCACACAATTATGCGATTATCAAAAAAATTACTGTAGGGTGATTACAGGACATGATTGCAATCGGTTGTAATCAAAGTTAGTCGCCCTACTGTACAAAAATCATTCAACTACCGATAGGTAGGTACGTATTGCACACGCGAACCCAACATAATGACGAAGTACCTATCAGATCATTTTGTATAATAATGACGCTAATAAAGAATACTTTGGTTCAGGCCCAGACGTCAAGTATTATAATGCTAAAAAGAAGTCATTTAGATTAAAGTCGTAATTAAGTTATTTATTTTGTAAAGTCTCGAGTGTATGAATGAAAATGTGATATTGATGTTTTTAACTGACACAATTATTTTAATTTACGAGTATGTCACATACATTAGTTATTATATTGCAAGGCAACACTTTCAATGTTGTGAAGATGTGTTTGCAACAGTGAATGTGTATTGTTACCTACGAATTATTATGTAATTATGTAACACTAACTTTCATAAGTATAAAGATACGAAGACGATAAATAAGGGACAGTAGTTGCTCTCATTCATTTTGAAATCATCATTAGGAAACGAAGCAATGCAGGTGTGCGACTTTTGTGATGTAAAGAGATGCTTATTCCTAAAGCAGATATGTTCTGCAAAATTTCTTGACTTGATAGACTGGTGTTACAGATTACAAATAATGATGACCTATAAGTATTTGTAAAACCTCTAAACCGTGCATTGATATACCTACCTGAGTAATTAAGGACGTTGTATGCTATTGCACTATGTTCAGAGGTTCAAGTGAGAATATGAGGAGTGACTGTTTCAGATTGTATTTATTGTGATCTAGAAGAAAAAAAAACAAATTTTAAAACTGACATGCGTTTATTTAATTTACAAAATAGAATTTAGTTTACAACTTATCAAAATGAGATCATCAGCAAAGAAAATAAGAAGAATATAAAAAACATTAGTGCGGTAGATACATTCAAAGGACCTTATTAAAAAAGAGGATGTCTAGTTAACTTGATCTTTTACAAGATGTTCTAGGTTCAGTTGGCAAAGGAAAGCGTTCCAGTTGACGTAGCCAGCGTGAATGGTGGTCTCAGCTTCAGTCCACCGCTTACACTAGAAAGTTATAAAAATAGTACAAATTTGATAGTTCTTGGATAGCTTAAAGCTAATAATACACAGAGGCGATATTATCGATTAATTCGTGTGGGATCATATTATTGTAGGTAACAAAAGATAGTCGATGCGGCTTTTACTAAGTATACCAACCACACAACATCAAGAACAAATGGAAGTAGAGTTGTGATAGAACAAGTGAAGATATGTAGTAGGATATCAACTATCAATATACTTAATAAGCATCTTATTTGCCTTACCTCAGTATCTTTAACGGGCGGTGCATGTCGCACAATTTTCATGTATTCCTCTTCGGATAGGGCGAACACTGGACGCGTCTGGAAGTCCAAGAACTCCATCAGGTCCTCGTATTGGATGTTGCAATTTTCATCCTTTTGCAGCCTGCACAATCATAAAAACTAGTTGGAAACTGTTCCGTTCCATTGTTTTGACTAGGGAGATCAAAATTTATGGAATGCGTTACATATACAAATGAAAGATAAAGAAAGGGTAAGTTTTTGAACAAGCATATTTATGGCTGACTACGATACCCATATAAAAAAATAATCAGACTAGGTTTATAATTAAACTATTATTATTAGCCAGTGTTCTTGGCACCATGGCTTATGGACACCCTCATTTGTTAGATTTATAAGTTTTGTTTTAATTAGTTTTCTATTTAATTATTGTTTTAAGATGCGTCAATAAAGATAACTAAAATGCTAAAAACAATTTCAACTTATTTAAACTGATTGATGAAACTGAAAATCGCTAGATTCGCGTCCTGCTAAAGTTCAAGTTTAGAAAAAATACTGATAAAATTCTAAAACAACTTTAGCAGATGAACTTACACTTGCAGTAAACAGTCCATGAGATCATTATTTAAAGGCAACCGGTGTGCCCGCAACAGCTGCCTCAACCTCTCCACAGGCAGCACGCCGGACCCCATCTCATCGGCGTGTGTGAGGCCTTCGCGAAGACGAGCTCTATCGTCCCATAGACCGCGTGTCAGGTCGGTGAACACTAAAGACCTAGCGCGTGAAAGAAATTCTGTAGAAGTATTTTTACAAGATGAGGCCTGAGAACTTACAACACCTTTCAAAGGGGACTATTTCCAGCGATGTTTTTCCATATTGTAGTATGAACGAAATATACTATATGTACGAACTCAACCTATAGATAAGTGGGATTGTTACTCACCTTATCATCTCTCGCCTCGGACTTTTTTCCTGGCCAGGATCTCCTCGAAAATATCTTATGATCGTAATAAACTCGTGTTCCGTCATCTTTTCGCACATAATTTCTTTCAGTGCTTGTCTGCAAAATAAATTATATGAACACTATTAACCAAAGTAAAATAGTAGATGATTAAATACTAAATGTAGTGGTAACTAATCAATACTGTGGCAAAATCATGCTAACTTACTTGAAACATCTCACAGACATAAGCTCTTTTTGATTTGGCAAAACTGCTTCCATATATTTAGCTACAAAATTCTTATAGCCGTTTTCAATCACAGCCAGAGCTCGCCGAATCTTGTCCATAATTAGGGGTACATTTGCCATTGGGTACTGTAATCAAACTTCAAGTTACGAATGGATGTCTTTTGCGCATAAGACATTCTGCAGCTAAACCATATCAATAGAAGACCTATGTAAAGAAGTCAGATTCATCAGAGTCAGAAGATATTTCATGCGTTACAAGTCAACGCAGCGTCCACTTTTAAAAGAAGCTTCATAAAAATGCTCTTACCTGTTCAGCGTTTACTTCGAGGTACCGTAACGCATATTCGTCTGCAGCCACCAATCGGAACCGGTGGCTGTTGATCACCAGCTCATTTCCAATCCACATGTCCTGGTCAGTGTACGACGGAGGCTCTTTGGGCACGAAGAAATTCACGTCCGGGAGATACATTTTGTCAGGACGGAAGAATTTGCCACCCTAAATGTAGATCATAAGCTTAGAACTTCAAACGTGCTCACCAGGACACCAATAACAAATAACATCGAAAAATAAGTCTATACCTTGAACCCTGAATTACGTTCACCCAACTCAAAGATGCCCAGAGTATCATCGCACAAGAAATATTTTACGATGAAGTATCGCATCCTGTCTTCGGGATTTTCAGTAATAAGTCTCGCTGCGAAACGTAGCACGTGCGAGTCAAATCCAACTCTGAAAAAAGAAGTACAGAAAAATATTTATCCAAGTCAAACCATCGACTAATTTTGCCACAAGTAGACTTCCGAATCCCGACCCTCGCGTCAAGCGCCAGATGTGTGAAATTTTTCACATCAGACTACATGTCCAAAACTAGGTAAAACCTTCCGAAACTCGCTTCAATGACGTGCGGTGATCTGCCGGCACCTCTAGCCGGAGATATACTAAAACTATCCTGACCTATCCTTATGAAGAAACTTGATGAAGTCTCGGTGTGGCGCCTTAGGCTGCACCGTGCGGCAGTTCTCGGCAGAGTCCTCGTATGAGCCGTAACCGTTCCATGGCGGAAGCTGCCGCTCCTTGATGCTAACTGCCATGACGTCCCTGTCTTCCTTCTTTGGTTCCGACAGGGGAGTAAATGTATCTAAAAACAAATAAATATCAGACTCTGAAGTTAGTGGTCTAGATTGTAATGTTATAGAACGTTTTGTTGAAAATTCAAGAGTAATAGGCAGTGTATGAGATGAGTATGCAGTAACAGTAAAGAGTTTCCTCTAGATTAGACTTACCGAAACCAAAAGTGATTCTATAATATTCTCTCGTGAAAGGATCACAATCAGTGAGCACTACTTTCCTCCCGTACACATTGAGAATAGCACCGATGCTCAAGTCAGCCGGGCTGTATGACGCACTCTTTGGACCACCTGTCATTTCTACGTGAGGGGGGATTTTCTGAAAAGTAAATTGAGATCAAATTCTCCCTTAGTATTTCAAATTAGTTGACAGAATCAGGCGTTACATTTTCAGGTGGTTAAGTCAATTCAACTCCTAAACGGCGTTGTCGCCCTCAGTGAATGTTTTTTATGCGGGTTGCTTTTATACTTTGGATCAATAAATCAGTGTTTTACAATTTCAAAAGCACTCACTCGTGGTAGACGCATTCGTTTCAAGAACATGGGCGCAGCTTCGACGCCTGAGCTAGCAGGCATCACTTCTTTGATTTCAATGGTGTCATCGGCCAAGAAATAATGAATCTCCAAGTAGTGCATCACACCGAATTCGGAATCGCAATCATCCCAATAACCGTTAAATCTATGAAATAAATTGGAATCATCTTACGGCATTAGTTACATGTATATGGTGCAGTCCTTTTGCACCAACAAGCACTATGTTTATCTCCATACAGGAGTATACGAGTTGATGGGATTTATTTACACTTTCTTACCTCAAAACCTGCCTATCGAAATCCAAAAATTGTTTAAATGGTCTATGTTTTGGAGGTTTTGCGTGGCTCCGAATTCTCTGAAAATTTTATTTTGTTTTAATTTAAATAATTAACTAAGCTACTGGGTCTAACTAACTGAGGATTCGCTGTAAGTTCTTCCTTTTGCAGAAACATAAATATAAGAAGAGCAATAAAAAATCTTTCGGGTTTTGCTTGAGCACTGAATTCTTCTATCTTCGGTTTGAAATAATAACGCCTTGCGATCGTCCCCCCCTAACTAGGATGCCTTTAATGGAGGTAATCAAAAACTGAGACGATAGCAAAAAACGTAGAATGAAGAAGGTTACCTCAGGAGCATCAGGCCAATTAATCGGATCGGGCACGTTGATCCCGAGACGATTGAGGAACACTCGCGTGAAGTTATCGCAGTTCACAATCTGTCAAAAGAAAACTCTTTTGAATCTGTTGATCTCCTGATGTTGTTAAAGTCCACGATAGCCACTGGAAATTTGCTCAGACTTATCTTGGTTAGAACTTTGCTGGATCTTTGCTAAGCGCAATCACAAGCATGACTTGGATCGGGCATTGGGCTGGGCAAAGCCAGGGTTGGACAAAGCCATAGTTCGCCGATTATTCCTCAGACTGGCTCGCATATAAGGTCGTTTAGATCCTGTAGATTCCATGGCAACTTACCTTGAACACTTTCCCGTAAAATGTGACCTCTCTCCCGATGTTGAGGTCGAGCACGTCAAAGTACACGTCGTAGCTGAACGGCAGGCGGATCCTCTGCCGACTGATCATTATTCCTGCATCGCGAAAGTAAAGAAGGAAGAAGTGATCGAATATTGAAAGTGTACGAAGTGACAGAATTGGGATAGTGATGAGTGCCTACCATGTTACTTACCGCTAACTTAGTTTTACAGGGAAGTATATAGTTGTTGCATTTAACAAATGAAGATGTGCAAGAGTGTTACCTTGCGTCAGGCCGCTATTATCAGTTTTCGGCTCCATGACCTTGATGGTGCCGTCCTCGAGGTAGAAGAATATGTCCACCTTCCGCAGGATGTGTGCACCGACGCGCATCTCGTGGAGAGACTGCTGGAAGTACGCATGGAACCGCAGAATCTGGGACCAAGAAGTAAGTAATAAGTGAGAGAACGGCTCCCTCCAAGGCGAGGTTCGTGAGTTCGAATCCCAGCGAGGGCACGTACCAATGTGTTGCTTATACTTAAAACATAGGTAGGTACGTAATTATCACTCGCTTTTCCATGATAAAAAACATCGCCAATCTGGACCGGGCACCTGTGGTGGATTGTGGTTTCGTCCTTCTCAGGAAACTGAGGGAGACCCGTATTCAACAGTGGACGGCTAGGTATGGGCTGATAATGATGATGAAAGTTCAATAAGTAGACAAATAATCTATTCATAAAAATATGCTCTCACGTGTTTATCATACATAATCCAAGTGGGTTGATCCGGTGCTTGCTTCCGACAGTAGAGAGAAGGCACTCTGTTCACTCCCTCAGGTTTGTCCACGAGCATATTAACTTTGTCGATAGTTGTAAATATCGGTCGCACCCCAAAATTTGTTTTTCCAATCTAAAAATGAAATTAGTCTTTTATTTTAGGTATAAAAGCGAAAATAGCTTTCGTCTGTCTTGCCCTCCCGTTTCAAGACTAAGCAGCTGAACCGATCTTGATGAAATTTGGTATGGAGATAGATTGAATCTTGGGGAAGGACATAGCATACTTTTTATCGCAATAAATTAAACTGTAAGGTACTTAGGTAAGATGCAAGTAAGAAACGTGTGATTAATACGATACCATAGGATTGGTTCCATAACCGGATAATAGTGGTAATCTTGGATTTCGAACAGACATGACTTTTATTTGTAAGTAGGTATATTTATCTAAAAATTAAGAAATATTCAAAAGTGCAGAATATTACAAATAATTACAAACACAAGCAAAATATCTAACGTAGTGGTGATATTATGCTCTTTGTAAAAATATTTGTATGTTGCTAGGTGACGTATGTATAATAGTGTTCTGTGACCAATAATTATTTAAAAAAATCACATTTCCAAACTTGGATCATGGATGGATTTTTGTTCTAAGTTGCCAAAGTAACACACAAATATACCTACATAATATAGATAGATAGATAGATAGATAAACTCTTTATTGAAACACCACAGAACAAAGAAAACTTAAAACTAGAACAAAACAAATTTTTATTATTAGTGTCACAATGGGCGGTCTTATCGCTCAGAGCGATCTCTTCCAGACAACCATGCACGGAGAGGAGTAAATAGGACATCGGACGGTGGCTACCAAAATACAAATATACCAATGGCAATATGTACCTATATTTACATACTTTATGCTCTATTTCCGAATCAAACTAGGCCTTTGATGCGGAACTTGACCAGGGAATGATTTGGAGTGGTGGGTACCAAATTAATGAATAATCTGGTTCAAAAATGAAGGACGCCATAAGGTTTCACCCCTAAATCATGGGTGGTTAAAATCTCATTAGTATGTACTTTTATGTACT
Organism: Campaea margaritaria; assembly: GCA_912999815.1. Taxonomy (NCBI): domain Eukaryota; kingdom Metazoa; phylum Arthropoda; class Insecta; order Lepidoptera; family Geometridae; genus Campaea; species Campaea margaritaria. Next base: position 7,688,406 of record OU538800.1, read on the forward strand.
TTTTTTAGCCTCACTCAAGTTTTATGAATGACGTATTTCCGCTAAAATGCTTACTTTATATTGGCCAGAATTTTACCATTACCATGCAGGCGGACATGTAAGTTTATTTTGCTGTCATTGTCAACTAAAAAAATGTCTACTGTCATAATTTAATAAACGTCAAATAAATTGATTTGAAAGTTGACACTTGACAGGCTTGTTGTGTATATATTTGTATTTTAAAGAATAATTATTTTCTATTAATTTACACAATCCCTTTAAAAACTGTATTATTCAGAAGTGACGCTATTAACTCACAAAATACGCGTAAACTCACCAATACAACGGTATTGTCGAATTGAGTTTAAAATGATGGATGTGAAAAATAAAATTATTGCCTTCTTTATTTTCAACTCTAGTTTTGGTCCAAAAGAAGGGGATGTAAGTATTTTGCATTATATCGAGTGGCATAAGCATACTGCATCTATCACTACACAACACAATCTACACTACACAATGTGTGTTTGCAGGAATTGAAGAGAATTTTATTTTACCACCCCAATAACATCAGCCCTGATGCTCGCAAAATGCAGGCTGGGCTATGCGAAGCTGTTGTTAAATTCATGACGTAAGTAATTAAACTAAAAACCCTTTTGTGTCTTTCTAGACTCAGAAGTTGGTTTTAACTCATCTGTGTTGTATTAAAAACTGCATTTTGTTGCAGCACATTTTCTCCTGAGCCATGCGAGGCTTTACAAACACAAACAAAAAGGTACATTTTTTACCAACCTGAGAAAGGATACTGGATGGTGTTGGTAAGTGTACACATAATTTTCTTAATAATTCTACTTAAAAGTTTTGGTAAAAGGGTGGGTGTATGCTGTTCTCAACATGATAATATTTCTCATTTATTCACAGGTTGTTAGAATACCATACACAACTAAAGCAACTCAAGCAATTGGTGAAAATCCAAGTCATGATATTGTAAGTATTTAAACTTATAAATTAACTTAATCTAGAAGACAGTTAAAGTGCTATTAAGTTTTCTGAAAGGTGCTATAAACATAACTCTCTATTAACATATTCACTGCTGAAAATACAACTGTGGTGATCTGATTTTCTTGTCTAGCCACGGTTGCGGCTCTGTACACACTGTAGTGTTTTCCCATACAGTTAACACCACAATTGTTTTCCAGTACTGGCGGCAAGTTATGAAAAACACCACAGTTGTGTTTTTAGCAGTGAATGTGTTAATACTGAGGGTGTTGTATCAATAAATGTCAAGGTCTGTAGGACACTACTCACAATCTACAGCAATCTATCTATGTATATTGATATCCAATAAATATTTACATAATAATATAATATGAATGCGATATGAATAATCTTTATTTTCAGCTACATCCTTCAGTAATGTATGACTTGATGGTATCAGGATACAAAATGTTCCATATGTTCCGAGGTCCATTCAAAGATATATCTAATGAAGATATCTACTCTACATGTGAACAGTTCTTTACGCCAGTGAGTATTCAATTTTTAGTTGTGATTTTTAACTAATGTAATTGTTTATTATTGCATCCATAATATCGTTCATTACCTTATCGGCTGTATAAGCATGGATCTGGCAAGACCACAATTAAAAGTCAGTCATCTCTGTATATTATTATGCTGCATGTGGGGGATTAATTTACTTTTTTTTTATTTTCTTTTGTTTTGATAGATGTACTATTACTGTCATTTTCTTTTCTATCGCTCATTCTACACTATTTAAACTAACCCTAAAGATATAATAAACAATGATGCCATATTTCAGTTCATCACTTCAAAGAACATCAGTAATGACATAACTGATATAATTCAAGGAATCAACTACCTCCCATTAGACAAGAACTCTTTCTTCAAAATTTTGTGCTTCATAGACCTACTAGAAGTGAACTATCCAGACTTCAAATGCATATCATTTGTCTACAATGAGCAGCTGATATGGTAAGAGAACAAATGAATACACGCTGGCAGTACAATGTTAAAATGTGACTTTGTTTAGTTGGTTTTATCCCGCACAAAATTGAGATGGTTATTGTGTTTGATTGTCTATTTGTAGATTTTGATGAAACTTAGTATACAGATACTTTAGGTCCTGGAATAGAACATAAGGTACTTTTTATCCCATAAAAACTAAGGGTTCCTGTGGAATAAAATAATTTCACAATGTGTGAGATCAAGGTGTGTCTATACAACTTAGTAAATAAATACTTTAGATTTTATAATATAACATAGGATACTTTTTATCCTGTAAAACTTTATGGTTCCTGTGCCATAATAGTTGGCACTGCTAGTAGTATATTGCTTAATCTATTGTTTCATTCTCATTTCAATTCCAGGAACGCCTTATCAACAAGCAATATGCTAACACTCTACCAATACCTAGTACAAACACTGCTGCCACAGCAAGTGGAGCTGGAGATACAGGGTGGGGCGATTGCTGCAGCTCAAAGGCACGGCCGTTTCATCAGTCCTCCAGACGGTATCAGAACAAAGGAAGACCTACAGAGGCTTCTCAAAGTACACTTGATGCTTGAAGATGAAACTGAGATGAAGCAGTACTACTTGATTGTTTATCGGACTATGAGCGCAACGGTTTGCTTTACTGTTGATGGTAAGGATTTGTTAATTACGATCTCTAAACATAATAAATAAGTAAAAGCCTTTTATTGGGACAAAAAATAATTGATGGTTTACATTTTTATATATTTATTTTTAAATATTGTAACTATTTTCTCGACATCCCTGTCAAGGCTTCCTCCAACTGATTCCATACGATCTTTGATCAGAATTATGATAAATCTCTCGTGTGCGGCATTTACAGGGACAGTAGATTTATAATTTTTATCTGGCGGAATCCGTGAGTATGTCGCCTACAAGTAACACTGGATAATAATGCTCGATCCGATAGGCCGATCTCCCATTTTCTTTTGTCTGTTATTTTTGGGACACCCTGTATAAATGAAAATTATATCAATCAAGGTGCTTTCTTTCTTTTTTCAGTAAATACAACCTTAGAGCTGGAGACGTTCAAATCACTAGATGCATTTATGGGTCCACAGTTGTCTACAATAGCATCCTCCATTAGTGAGCAGTGTACTATACATGCATTACACACAGCACAGTTGGCTAACTCAGAACATAAATTTGTTTACTTCAACAGGCTCAATCTAGCTTTCAAAACTTCTGTAAGTCTATCTATTGATTCCAATTTTTTTTAATATTAGACATAAATGGTAGAATTAGGTGCAAAAGTACCTTCCTGAAAACTATTCTCAAGAAATAAAGAGCTAAATCTGCTTTAATCTTTGAAGATCAATATTCTATAATCCACCAACACCTACCACCACACTGTCTGTCTCAGTGTGGTTGTTGACCTCTATAACCATATTTTTTAACAGTATAATATTTTCCTTTTTTTAGCCGCCCATAAACAAACTTCTTCCGATGACAGCTATAGAACCTGAAGTCCTAAGCATATTAGCAGAAATGCACAGGGATAAGAAAAGGTGATTAATACATTCTTAAAACAATTAGGGTCAGCTTGCATTTAATGATTTTTAATTGTTCCAGTCTTGGCAACTATGGAGAAATTATCATCAAAACTCCCGACGAGTATTGGATTACTGGAAAATCATCAAATGATAGGGAATTCTATGTCATAATCCAAGAAAAAAATGCTAATTTGAAAGAAGTCTCAGGTGAGATTTTATTTTTACTATTTGAAATTCTGTTGAATATTTATTCACTCAGTGATCTTAATATATACACTCGTTTTTTCTTCCAGATGAAGTGAAGCGTGTGTGTGAAGCCCAAATGAAGGGAATATTTTTTTACCCAATGTAAATGACTCTTATAAACTAATGTTAAAAATCAATAAATCTGTATATACAAGTACTAAATTTACATAATATATTATAAACATTTAAAATAAAACAGTTACAATTATTTACAACATGTTTATAATAATTTTATATTAGCTTTAACATACCATATCACACTTTTACAAAATAGGCTTATGTAATACCTTACATGAGCTTGACAGTAATTGAATGCTAGTCACGTGATATTTTATCAGCTTTGTTGAAGACTTTCCTGTACATTTGAAGGACAAGCTGTTGATTTTCGTAAGCCCAAGAAAGAAGGACGCAAAACAAACATAGCGCTCCCACAGTGATGTGGACAATAATAGATTCATTGGCAATTTTTTTCTCTGAAAACTTACAAACACAACCTGCCACAAATAATGTCAACAAAAATATTTTACCGACAAGAAGCCCCTCTAGGGGTTTGTATCCTGTATTTTTATATTTATCATTTATGAAATGTATGCTGTGCACAATCCTAGAAAACATATTAATACAATTAGATATAATAAATCCTACTGGTCCGAATATATAAGTCAAAACATAAGACAACATTAAGAAACTTATAGAAAAAAATACCATGAGATAATTATAGCTATTCAACTGTGTGCTTGTCATGGTTGCAAATGTATAACATTCTGTGACTCCATTGATGGCTAACAATACTATAGCTAAACAATGGCTCCTTAGCAGCTGGACAGGCAGGCCACCTGCAACGAAAGCTTCTCCCCCATAGAGCAGTAGCAGAGTGCGAGCATAGCTCTGCCCGAAAACTAGAACTATCAAACCAATAGAGGTCACAGTTTTGCATACTTGTGACAGCACTGTGCATGACTCTTGAATCTTATTCTGGTCTTGTTTGTGCAGGGGTAATTCTCTGCTCACCATTTGGGTGAAATAAAAATAGCTACTGTCTTCAATTGGTCTAAAAATAAACCTTGCTGCTAAGCTGCCAAGATTATTGACAACATCATAAGTGGCTTGTTCTTTGAAAGACATTACTGGGCTCATGGACATTACGTATTTCTCGCCTTCTGTAAGGAGTTGTTTCACTACACCTTGTTTTGCAAAACTGACAGTAAGCGTACTTAATTTTTTATTGAATGTTGAATGAATGGACCCCAAATATCTAGGAAAGAAATCTCTAATCGAATTGAATTGGAAATCATCCATGTTGTCATATAATTTGTGCAAAACTACATCTGGAACTATTTTGCTTTTAAGAGCACCTTTTGCATATAAGGGTTTGTTTTTGATGTACCAGTAAAAGAACACATAATAAGCTACAACTATAGTTCCTATACTGCCAAGTTGTGCAATTGAAAATGCTATGAGTGCCAGGGACCTATCATAAATAATAATAGATAAGAACAATAGAGTTCTAACAAATATATGCAATGTATCTAGTGCAACTTTTAATTTTATGAAGCAAAACAGTTGAGCCATTAAAACAACATTCGCTGAGCAGAGTTCTAGGATGCAAGACAGGGCAACACTCCAACAGCCAAATGCATATTGAAATGCATACTCAGGATGACCGAGAGGTAACCAATTTAACCAGATATACACAAAAACTATCGACAACACACAACTGATAGGTACTGAAAGCCAAATTTGATTGATGAGATGACTCCAGCTAACCTCATCCTTCTGACCTAAACAGGCTCTATTGAATGGTTCCCTGCTCAGGAACAGAATTGTGCTTTCAAGAAGAAGTAGTCTAACATTCATAATGCCGAGCACTTCATGTCCTACATTTCTAATCACCCATGCATTGATCACAAATGTTACACAACGGAATAAAATTTGGAATAATATGTTAAAAGATGCATTTTCGAGGCTACTCATTAGTAGGTTCCGCCCCATTTTTAATTATATAACCGGAAATGTTTAAATGTTAATAGTGTTTCCTTCACTTCCTGATGTTTGAATGCTTCTCTTTACCACATATATCTTCTTATTTGATAAGCATATAACAAACCAATGGTCATCGTAAGTTATAGATATTTTGTTGAACTGTTCAGTTGGGCCAAAGGCCAGCGGGTCCACCCTGCAAAAAAAAAAACATATTTACAGACATTTTAGGTAACTAAAACCAATTAGTAATGAATAATATTCAAGAAAAGCCTTAAAATCTTCATCACTATTAAAATTAGATTTAGTTATTAGATTCCACTACGAGTCAGCTCAAGTTATTATGGTGCTTTGCTGGTGCATGTATTTGTTAATTTTATTTACGTAGCCTGTTTAGTATAATTTACAAACTTCGGTGAACATGTATGCATATATACCAGTATAAAGAAATTGCAATTCTAAACTATGTGCTCACTTATTCGATAAAGTGATGAGATCAGTTACTATCGTCGCGATGCGTTCGTCGTTTTCCAATTCGCCACCGGATTCTAGGACAGCTCCGTCCTCTGTTAGAACCAAGTAACCGATTTGATCTGGTATTTTATCCATTATAACTGTAAATTATAACACAATTAAAGTATTTCAAAAACATTTAACACACAAAAGATACGGAAATATTTTTACCTCACACGAACATTGATTGAACATTTGTCATTTTATTTGACGTTTACAAATTCAAAATTGACATTGTTATTGTTATCAATCTGCAAAAAAAGCTGTTTATTTGAGGTATCAATTTTACAGGCTTCATTCAACCAATTCTGTAATTTCAATTCAAACAATTCAATAAACTGGCGGGTGGTTTAAAAAATAATTAAAAATCGGTAATTCGTATGTTAGAAAATCGATTCAGATCGAGCATCCCTAATATGTTTATTTATCTATTCGGCCTCTTTATATCTACCTCCATACCACAGAAATCAATCAATATAAAACCCACCCAAAATAAAAACTTATATTTTTGGACTAAATACAAGAAGGCTGGGTGTTACATAATCTTGCTGACTAATAATCGGTAATTACCGGCTTTGGAAAGCATTGGAAAGGTTTCTTCGTAGTGAATACCAAATCTTTCACGTCCTCAACCGGACTGAGGTCAGTGCTCAATGCGCAAACTTTATAGAGAATAAGGGAACTGAGTAATTGAGCATGTAGGAATTATTTTTTCGGCAATACCTAAATAGAGTTTGAAAAACCGGTAAACTGTTAAAATCTACAGATAATACGGTTAAAAATAACTTCATTCATTACCACCATTCAATCAATCAATCAATATTTTCAACTCATTCATTCAGTGTTCATTCAAAATTTATATTGCCACACAATTATTGTCAAGGAGAAATAAGTGTAAATTTGTGTTTTTCTATCGATTTTCTCTGAACATATGAATTCGACACCACCATATTCACGTATGTAATATGTTTTTATGAAGATATTTTTAATCAGCAACTATTGATTTTATTGTTACAATCTTGGTAAGCTTCCATTGATTGAATCCTGAAATTGCGTAGGTACTCAAGTAGGTACATGTTGATTTTAATCCACATGTAGGTAACATTGAACAAGCAGTCGCTAAACTTGTCCTGTGTCATAGAATTACCCGTGCCAAATAAACTGCTTTCTGCACCCACGATTGTTTTTAGTAGGTACTTCCAATCGGTACTTATTAATTTTACTTTCCACTAAATTACATCAGTATGCTGATAAATCTATTCCGTGTTAATACCGAGACCTACTTAATTGTGTACAAAGTATGTAAGTGTATTTAATCATTGACATACTTGTTTCAGTCGACGTATATAGACGTATCATGATGAGAATGCGCCCCAAGCTGGGCACTGAGCGCGACGCCGAGTGGCGCTGCTGCTTCTGCCTCCACGTCCGCACTGGCACCATCCTCATCGGAACATGGCATCTTGTAAGTTTGTTTACACTAAAATTATTGATTAGGTACATAATCTTGATCTCTGTAGTAGAAGTATGGCATCGGTTGTTTTCGTTTTAAACTGGTCTGCCCATCACTTATGAGATTGTATGCCAGCAATCAGATACATTACTTTCTACATTTATTTAATACTATCTGGACCCTGCCACGCTTCGCTGTGGCACATTCGCACATTCATTGATATGTCACTGATGGAAAAAAATAGATTAAAACAATCCTTGATGCAGATTATATATCATGCTAAAATTTCAGCTCGATTGGTGCAGAACTTTTTGAGTTTTTGAAGCGTACACAAACCAACATAAGATTTTTATATATATTTATTTAATATGTCTAGATGCTGCACCTGATGGCTCTAGTTTTCCTAGCAGCCATTGCGCGTGACAACCGCCTGATTGTGGATCTGGAGCGTGACGCCATGCCAGGGCCTGACTGGAATGATGTGGGCAAGGCTACCAACATGATGCCCACCCCGCTATCTAACGTGGACATGACGCTATCCAGCCAGCCCAGCTCCTACCCGCAACACGGTGTTGAAGGCCAGCCCCGTGATCATGCATTGCTCTACCGTAAGTTGAGATTATGATACACACTGTTCTAGAACTGTTTACGAGCAAGAACTGCAAATTCTTTAACATTTTTAATAATGCATATCATCGAGGACATGGCATCGTTACAGCGTTTATATCAATTCAAAATACTATAATAATATATGGACTTTATGTCATAAACAAGTAGAAATCAATATGGAATATTAAATTTGCAATGGTTTGGATAATCTTATCACTAAAGAGGCTCTTGGCCTCTCGGCTTTCACTAGTTGGCTGGATTAAGTGTCAGATGCAGATAGCAGTACTCCTCGACATGGTGCATATTATCAGGAGGATCTCTCTGCAGCTGTAAACATCTGTAGCCTGGGTGTTGCCCCGCAACCCGTGGTACCCTAGGTTTAAGTTTGTTTTATAATTTTTTTATTGCCTTTGTAGAAATATTGTAATAAAAATTAAAGCTAACAATGAAAATTAATAAAGAGAATAATAATAATAATTCATCACAATCACATACATAGGATTCCTAGTATCAAGGGAATAAGGAACTATGAGGACCATGGTGCTACAAACACCCAGTCTCAGAGCAAATATTTTTGGATAATGTGCGTGATGACATACATAAAACACTTGTTCAATTCATGTAGGTACTAACCTGACTAGTATATACTGTATGATGAGCACAGTTGTTGTCAGTCATATTTTGCTTAAACTGTATGACATTAATGACAATTCTGTATGTATAGAAATATGACTTGCTGATAACTTTGTTATCATTATTTTGAAGACTATTATTTATTAATGTTCTTGATATGATTAGTTATTGGTTGGCCTAATTCATGCAATAGGAGGACTTGATCAATTAATTTAACTGGTTTTTTAAATCAGTTTGAGCCTAAAACTGTTACTATGACTCACTGAAATATTGCACAAATTTGGTTAAAGCATAGAAATCCGTTATAAACTCGTTATTTTCTTACATGTTTATAAACTAAAAAGAATTGACCCTATTATTGAATATAAATTATAAGTACACCCATATATTAGTTTGTATGATGAAGAGATTTTTGAATAGAAATTACATGTTTAATAATTTAAAGGTCACTTGATAATTATTGTCATTATTGTCAACTTGTTTGTTTGAATGCGATAAACTCAAAAAGTTTTGAAATTTCAATTAATTTCGGCCTTTGCTAGCTACAGGCTAAAAACAACCTTAAATCCTAGGAAGAAGATGGACTAGACTATGTTAGACTGAGAGAAGGCTTTAGTGTGTAAAGGTGAAGGTGACAGTTTGTGTGCAGCTGCAGTTAGTGCACACTTGTATGAATGTTTATTTAACACGCTCTGTGCACTAGATGATGTGGATGTGGGTGCACTGGTTACAGTGTGCACCCTGGCGGTCACGCTCATGCTGGTCTACGGCGCGGCGCGCGGCAAGCCCGCTCATCTGCTGCCCTTCTTCTGCCTCCAGATATTCGACTTTGCGATCACTGTGTAAGTCGCCTCTGTCGTGTTTATAGTTGCCTAGTACTTCTTATTTTAAATATTTATTTATTTTAAACTATTGCTCTACATGAGCCACATCCGTTATGGATTCTTTATTAGATTATATTGTAACATCCGGTCCAAATTATTTGAATTATACTAATTATTTTTTTCGGTACAAAACATCAAACCTAAACAGCTTAGATAATAAACACACAAAAAACCCACTTAGAAAATTGTGTGAAAGGATAAAGGGGTTGCAACATTTTGGTACGAATAGTGGGTCGCCGCCATCTTTATTAAATTTTTTGGGCGCGGCCACTTTACAGAGCTATATTAATCATTAGCGGCTATCATTACTGTTGAAATTGATTAATTGCAACACTGGTTCATAGCCATCTAAATTTTGAATATGGAACTAAGATGCTTCCATTGATTGTCTCTTGTCTTGTCTTTTGTAAAAAATATACAACAACGATTATTGCTCAGCTTGTGTATTTTATTAATTAGTTTTGTAGTACAGGAATTACCTACCTAGATTCTTTCTCAAACTATCAAATACAAAGAACAAATGCCAATACAATAACGAAATCTCGTAAAGTGTCACGTTTGCCTGTTATTCGATGTTAAAAATATGAATATTTGTTCAAGAATATAGTTTAAACTGATATGAAAAGCGCTTGCTTAGTTCCAGAGTTCCTAAATATGACTTAACTTTGAACTGAACATGATTTGTTATTGACCATCATTTAATTTAGGCTTAGGAGTATACAAAAATAACTTAGGTTTGCATAAATTAGGAAAAGAATTGATTACTTTAAAATCATTTCTTTTATTTTCAACCGCATATTAAATGAATACGTGACACTGCGCGATTTTATCATAAAACATAATTAGTTGTTTGTTTTGATGTCCTCTATATGTTAGTCCAGGTGAGGAAGGTGGCCGCAAAACTAATAAAAAAATAGTGGTCAGTCACTATGCCAAAATGATACAACCCCCTTTTCATGTATTTGTTACTCATAGGTTTTTTATGTAAATAATCTCATATCTGTCGAAAAAAGCCTGTTTCAATTTTCCTGTCTTTCATTGTGTGGCGTAATAGTCACTTGAGTGTGATACAAAATAAGAGTAGATTTATGCCGGTAGCTGTAGTATCAGTAGTTAGTAGTTTACATTAATTGTGTGGCAGACTGACTGCGACCGGCTACCTGTGCTACCTGCGCTCGATCCACCGCCTGGTGGAGGAGACGCGGCGCGTGCCGTGGCGCGAGGAGCTGCTGCAGCTGCCCGCGCCGGCTCTGGCGCTCGTCGTGCTCTCCGCATTCCTCGTCGCCGTGCTGCTCAAGGTATTGCTTAAATTGTTAGATTAAACATGAAAAGTATTCAATATAAGTGGGGGCGCCATGGACACCGCATCTAAATTTATCTAAGAATCAAGCTGAAAGTAATCTGGAATGGTTTTTGTGTGTTATCCAGAATCTGGACTGACAAAATTAAATATATTGGTAAGTGTATATTTCTTTTTATTTGGGCTGCGTGTCAGATTGTCGTGGTTTATCATTTATCAGCAAGTAAATAAATAATTATATGTTCTAACTTGGGTATGTTGCTGTTTTTGTTTGACACATTATATGATTCTGACAAAATGGTTTTATTGTGATTGGTCTTGGTAAATAATATTTGATTTGTTATCATTATACCATGAGCCCATTTATCGATGACGATTGTTATCCAGGGCTACTGCATCAACGTGGTGTGGCGCTGCTACAAGTACTGCACGTGGCGTTCGACCATCATCAACACCCTGACTCCGTTCGTGATCTCCAGCGAGGGCATGTCTACCTGTGGGCCGCAGCTCATGTCCATCCCTCCTCCATCACCCGACTACTCCTCTCTACTGCCTGACTACGAAGAAGCCGTGAAGCAGGTTCCCCCGCCCTCTTACCGCGCTGCTACCCTCATGAATGAAACCGTGAGTACAGCCCTGGCTTTATTTGTTTACTAACTTCTACCTACGTCTTTACGCGACATAATGTATCCTATGTCTCCTTACCTAATATTATGAAGATCCCTTTAGCGGTTTAGCCGGGACAAGGAAGCAAACAAACAAAAAGACAGACTATAAATATAACTAGCCATATTAAACAGTTGAAATATTCTAAATGATTAGATATCGCCCTATTTCCCATGTATTCTGATGAGGCATCATATGTCTATTACACTGCACTATGGTTTCAGGAAACGCAAGAAAAAGATAAGCAGACCCCGCCGGCCACACAACTGCCCGTTTCCGCCCTGGCTACCGCCGCCCCAGCTGCCACAGCCCCGACCACCGCCGCCCCGCCCTACACCCCCAAGCCCGCCTCCGAAACCATGGTGGTGATCCCGCAACTCGGTAACGAGTCGCAAGTCTGAATCTCTTATCCGACCTTCTCTGACAGCATCGGGGATTTACACATCGTACAAATTGTACTTACTTCGGCCCTTTGCTCATAATCATTGACCTGTCTAATTATTTTAATAATATTTGCATCGATAAATCATACGTAGTTATGCTAATTCCGTACATTTGTCAATATAACCACAGTCCACCGTCATAAATTTAAATATTATTTTATAGATGCAAATATTGAGACAGATCATTGAAAAACCACTTATCTGTATGAATGTTATTGTATCAAAAAGCTTATTAGTCAGGTGTCCAAAAGTCAGCGTCTCATGGGACACCGGTATAACAAACAGAATGCGGACTGTAGAGGCCCTTAACATTCAACTTTATAGAAAATTGTACTTATATTTTTGTATGACTAATCCTTTAAAAATTGATGGAAAGCCGTCCGCAGTTTCTTTGGAGCTTATGATAAAAAAGAGTGTTAATAACTGTTTGTAAATAAAATCAAATCACAGAGGCTAAAGCTGTAATACGCTATTGCTAAAAAAGTTGCTTTGAATACTATTTTGAAAGTTAAAACGCTTTCTTTGGCAAATTAAGGGTGTTTGGTTCACCAAGCTCTTCAAACTAATAGAGTATTACATTTGAAAATTATTGATAACTCCAAAATGGTAAAATTAGATGTGATTGGTAGGTATGATATTTATTAAACTGAAGCTGTAGCGTGAACCGTTGACTTGAATTTAAATCTTTGCTGAGTAAACTGCTTACATATTCCTCGATTTTAATCCTCGTTGCTCTCAGTTATCTAGATCCTCATTGTATTAACTCTCACTTTCTTGGTATTTCGCATTTCATTCCTGGTATTATGTATGTATAAGTTATAATTATAGTTCCATGTTTGTGGAAGATTTATTTGTCTTCAAAATTTGACTATCAATATACTACTGTTACTATTTATTGACAATCGTGTTTGCAAAGATTCGTGTTGACTGTCTTTGGTTTTTCTTGCTCTAGTTATATTTTATATTCAACGTAGTTTCTTTTAGCAATAGAAATAATATATGTCTAAAAATTATCCATGTATTCTTAGTAAAATCGATGTATGTAGGTATGTAGTTTCTTCGTGCCATTGTGTGATATTTTAATTGTTTTAATTTCGAGTATAATGCTACAGAGTTAAAAAAAAAAACGGAGATATCCTCCGATTCTTAGATAAAAATCAGACTAAACTGACAAAGTTAAAAGAAAATTCGCAACAGTTTTAACAGAACTAGTATAACAAAATACAATAAATAAATAATAAAAACCATTGTTAGCACCCCTATTGTGCTGGTCATCCGACAGGCGTGTTCAAACATTTTGACATTCTGTGTTAGGGTCATCAAGTACCTAATAAACCTATCTAATTTTTACCAACACTTATGGAAAATAATCAATAATTAATCTTAATCTTATGGAATTAATAATGCATTAAGCACATCTGAAAGTAATTTAGCAGACCATTATTTTTATCAATATCACATGCATTCCTAGACGATTAAAACCACGTACCTACTGTGCAAAATAACAATAGACTCAAATACCGCGATGTATTTAATAAAATTTACAGTCATATCTTGATGTTATTAACTGTCTGTTATGTCTAAACGTAGATATAATAATTATATGTCTATTTGTATGTTAGCATAGAAGTACCACGTTGTCGCGCGTTTTATCATGGGTGTAATAGTAGCAATGCTCCTCATTGTATCGCATTAATAAGTGTCAACTAATTCCTGCGTACTCTAATGGCCTAATGTTAAACACACCCTTCATATCATTCTTCAATGTTTTAATAGTATTATCCACGCACGATATCAATTTAAATATTGTATTTATGTTATTAATATCTAGGCACCTTTCCTGCGTTGGATTGCTCACGTTAGAATTATCAACTATTCATTTGAGCAGTATAGGCCATCAATAGTAATCAAATGACCCGCGTTTGTTAAATAATAATTTATGCAATTATATACCTTCTGATTACTACCTACTAGAGTTAAATCACCTTCTTTGGTTTATTGGTGTGTATTATAGAAAAAGTAAATTATACTTTATGTAAGATATTCTTGAAATAAATCGTACCTACTAAAACAAAAATGTCATTTCAATTACGCGGGATAACCTTAGGTTTTAAATATAGTTAAACTTTGTTTTAGGCAAGTATTTAATTGACAGAATAATGACTAGAATAGTAATCGCCCCTCGCGGAAGACAATCCTCTCTGAGCGCTATCTGCACACCGCGTCTTTGCGTGTGTATCCAATACGCACTACGAACGTATTGTGATAAATGCGACAGCGGGTAAAGGTCACGTAAGGGACGACGCGGTACAATTTACAAACAATAATGTGCACATGCGCGGCTCGGGCGGCGCGTCGGTGCCGTGCTGCAGTCACGGGGGCTCCGCGGCGCCGGCTCCTCGCGCTACACTCGCGCAATCTCTATTTATATCGACCCCGTCTCCCCTTCGGCTCGCGCCTGCGCACGGCTCACCTGAAAACTACGAAAGTGAAAATTGCACATCATGGTGTCTGCCGGTGCGGTGCACCGCTCGGGTCCTCGCACGCGGAGCGCCCACTAGCGCGCCCGGGCTCCGCTGCGGCGCGAGGATGGGCGATCGTCGCGCGGCGAGCCTCTACACTGCGGTAGTCCTGCGCGGCGCACCAGCCGTGTCGCCGGCGGCCAGCGGCCGGCGCTCGTGACGTCTCTCGGGTCGCGTGCCGGCGGCGGCGGCGGGGCGATGGCGTCCACCATGCAGCTCGAGTTCACCCAGGCGATGACGGACTTCAAGACGATGTTCCCGGACATGGACGACGACGTGATCGAGGCGGTGCTCCGCGCCAACCAAGGCGCCGTGGACGCCACCATCGACCAGCTGCTGGCCATGAGCACCGACAACCAGAACGAGCGGCTGCGGCTCGAGATGGAGCGCGTGGAGAGCTGCACGCCGTCGCGGCGCAAGGAGCGCCGCGCCAATAACAAGGCCGGCGACGGCGACGACGACGATACCACGGCGCTTGTGTAAGCACCTATCTTCTTAAATAGCTACGTTTACATTCCTAACTACTATTCCGATGTAAACCAATGTCCCGAACCTATCCATTATAATCCGACAACTTCCCTAGCGCTCAGCAAAATCATTATAACCAAAAATTCAGAACGGTAAACAACGTAGTTTTCCAAACCTAGGTGAGATCACGATGGCCTACAAACGTTTGCTGTTACATAAAAGGCTCGATGCGGCAAGCAACAGGTTAGCATGACTAGCTGAAACTCATGTAAATTTGTCTCAAGGGACACACTATTAGTTAAGTACCTACCTACCTAGTTAGAGCTAATTACGCATGAGGTAGGTACACGAGACGCCAAGACACCCCACAGTAACAAAATATTACATCAACATTGCAAAACTAGAGATTAATTGTCGTCGAAGGAGACTGGACTGCACGCGTCCTACGCACCTTGAAAACAGCTGAAGCTAGATCGTTGCCCATTGTTGCGCTGCCGGCGCTCACTGTCGGGTTAGACTAGCCGGCTGGATATATATTTTGATTAGTTATCCAAGCAACGTATTTATAACCAACGACAGGCATAATGCAATTCTCTTTGTTTACAGTTACAGTACACGATTCCCTTACATACATTAACCAATATCAGGTCCTACTTCGAATAAAGGTAAATAAAAGGTACCTACCTAGGCTGTAATTCGAAATGTATAATTAATTACTTATCGAGAAATAAATGATCAAACGGTATACTTACTAATTTAAGGACTGTAAACTGTGTATTCCTTTACAGAGACGTAGAAGATGAATCAGTACCACTCGCAATTAGAAAGAAATGGATACCGCGAATGCTATTACCGCTCCCTCCCATGTTTCTCCGGATTCCGCCGGGCACAGACGCGAGGATAGACCTCAGTCTGGATATGGACGATGATCGCATCGCCACGCTCCTGCAGAACGAAGAGTTCATGGCGGAACTGCGGTGGAACCAGGAGTTCATGGCGGCTCTCGACAGTGAACAGGGGCAGAAGACCAAGTCTCACGACGACGAGGCAGCTTTCAAGGAACGGTTGAAGAACATGGGCAAATGTAAGTTTTTATAAATATTTCCTGCTGCCATTATTTGTACCTCCCCGGTTTACCTACGATAGTTATCGGCAAACCGACCTTGCTAAAATTTTCCAACACCTTGGTTTTTCGAATTATGAGATCGCTTCGTTGTTGGAATGATGGACCAATATCGGCACTACTGCTGTTATTTGCAGGAATGCTATTGCCTTCTACTTTTAGAGTGTCCTTTTATCTACTACCATGGTTGATGGTTACAAAAACTGCCATTTTAATTATTTGTCCAACAGCATCCCGCAAGAAATTCGCGCAGTTGTCGCGGATGTTCAGCCGCGGCGGGCCGCGACGCTCGGGCGGCGCCCGCGCCCCGCCGCGCGGCCCGCCCGACAGCCTGCTCCTCCAGGAGGAGCACAGCGACGACGAGGAGCGCCCGCACCCGCACCACGTCAAGATATAGTTTCACGTCATGCTTTAACGTTAGCAGCGTTTACTGATCACTTGCACTCATTTGGAAACGGGATGCTTATAGGTACGTCCTATTGTTTTTATCGAGCTGTTGAGCGGTCTACTGGGTCTTGGTGTAGGCTTCTTCCAATCCGCGTTACATATGACCAACTTTTATGTAATTGGTGCCGGTCGTCACTCCACTTTAAATGATGATGGCCTCCTCCATTATTATTTTGATATTTCGATTTGGTAACCGATGCAAAGTAATGTGGAAAACCCTCCCGGGTTAACCAAAGCTTTTTCCCTTTATAGGTACACAAATAATATTGTAGCGGACTCGAAGGAATACCATGATAAATATCCCGTTTCTAAATAGACTGTAGTGATCAACTAAAAAAACCTTATGTTGTCTTAGCTTTACGAAGAGTATCACACAAGGTTTCGGATAAGACTGTGCTCGATTTGTAGAGATAGGGTTGGATGGGATACGATTGCTTTAGGTAAAGTCCTGGTTTAGGTGTAAGCGGATGCCTAGTGAACCTGATCAACGATGGATTACGGCGATTGCTAATGGGGTCGGAGCTTGATTAGAATGAATCCAATGAAATGTAACGGACAGAAATAGAGCAAACAGAGGTCTTAACTTGGCGATTATTAGATAGGATAATTAACATTTCAATAGATCAAGAAGTCCGTTATTTCGCCTGTAAATTGCGTTAGCGTGCAGGTAAGCGGCGTGCGCACTCCAAAGAAAGGCTGAAAATGGAAATTTGTATAAAAATCTACGATAAATGTAGGTATGTAAATAACTGTTGTAGTTGTAGAACATTTGTTAGATCGCTTTGTCTTGACATTGCCGAGTTAGGCGTTGCCGTTAGATTAGTCATATCTATTTATTTTGCTACGTATCTCTGACCGAGGTTTTAAATTGCTAGGTAGCTTGACTAGCTTCTAGAATTTGAAGAGTTGGTTTCTGCTACTCTCCCGATGGCATGGGTATCAATCGCAATTCAGCTATAGGTATAGTACAATTCGGTTTTGTTTGTGTGATAGTTTTACATGGACTCGGATATAGCGCGTTTTTATTTCTACTAAGTACCTTTTTTATGTCCTTAGTCATTATCGTGTGTTAGATTATATCATTTACGTTAGGTATTGAATTAATTATAAGAAAAATTGGTATTACCTAAGAACTTAGTCATGATCTCGTCAGTCCAAAAAGTGATTGTAGTGCAAATGTTATCATCGATTTATTTTTCTGTAATTTCTAAGATTTATCTTGTAAATCGTTAAATAGAACGTAATAAATTAATAAACACATACTTATGCAGTCGTGTTTACTTTATCACATTAGGATTACCCCAACAACAACAAATTAATTAAATTAATTATTAAGTTTTTAATTTTAACAGGTACCTCGGTACCTGGTGACCCAATGGTCAACTTAGACATATTTAAGTATTTATTGTATTTAGGTATTTATTTAAATACATTAATTAGAACGGCCTATATATAAAGTATTATAGGTAGGTATTATTAAGTATTAAGTATGTATATTAAAGTAGGGCGAAAAACTCAAAGCACCTGCTTAGGTAGGTACTTTATTTTGTAAGTAGGTAGTGATGCCTGGTAATTATAATTATATGGGTGTTGATAACACCTCGAGCAAGGAATAGATAGTATACTACGCCCCGAGTCCCGACACAATCAAATGTACCTACCTACTATTTTTTTTCTCCAATATTGTTAATTATTTGTGTCCTGTTTTCTATGCTCATTCTGCATGATACTCATGTGTTTACAATTTTCCAATGTTATGCTCGAGCGAATGAGGTTACCTACTTCTCAGTAATGCTGAAAGTGGTTATTATCACCGCTATTACCTATAACATGTTGAATGTTGAAAGATCCGTATGGTGAAAAATTGCATTTTTTCTGCAAGTAATGAGACGAGAAGATCACTCGTTTACCGGAAGCTCAAAACTAGCGCATATCAACAGCAATACCTCTTAAAACTACGAGGTCAAATCAAACCATTACAGCGTTATCACACCAGAATAAAAGTATATATTATAAAGCAAGAATTTTTAAGTCACTACAAAGAGGCTAGGCCTTATGATAGTAAGCAACCGATCGACGCATCAAAGAAACGCACATCAGGACGGCCGACGGAGCGGAACGGGAAAGTAGCGGAGACGGGCTGACGACATGCGCTGAATGTGATGTCTCACTTCACATGTGAAGATGCTACAACTAGGGTACTAGACTATACTTTGTGCGATTTGTACGATGCAAACCCTATAGTGGACAACAACAACAAACAATGAAAACATCGGTTTCATTGTTTGCATTACTTTGTTTGTTAGTTGTGTTTTGTTTTGCAAAGCTGCGTAGACTAGACGAGCTACTCAGAAGGCGAATCTTTTCAGTGGCTTATTAATGCAGCTTTGATCTGAGCTCGGGTAATTGTGAGACCATGACCTTCGTAGTTCCTAATTCCCTAGATACAGGCACTTCTAGTAAGAGCTCAGAATCGATATATGTGAAGGCATCACGAGCGTTATTCATTTATTTATATCTATTTTCTTTAGTTTCAATTTGTTTCATTTTCTCAGCTTTCTTTCAGCTACAAGATAGTGTAAAGTTGAAACAGCGAAAAGGACCACCTATTTTTATAAGCTTTTTTACGTTTATGGCTGCAAACAATAAGGTGTTATACACATATATATCTACTCGACCTAAAAACGTAAATTTTGGATATTTGGTGTGTTACATACAAAGCTACAATACTGATACCTTGGTTATATCCTAAAGTTCCTAGGGGACGTTGAAATGTGGGTTTGTTTCCAAATATGTAAAAAAAGTATTTTCGGGTCGGTCAAAGGGTTACAGCGTTTACGCTTTCTAGCGTCGATATATTACTACCGAAGAAATGTAAAGAAAGTTACATGTATGCTACACATAGATATTGTTCATCCGCCGCCGGCGCCGCCGCATTGACACAAATTTTCCTTTCAATTCTATGAACAGTATAAAATTACTAAATGATCCCGGCGGTATTTTGCCATCTCTCATCAAATCGTATACAAGTTTCTCATTCGGAATGATTAAATACAGTACCTACGTAGGTAAATGTGGAAAATTAAATAAGTCTTACCTACTTTACGTCATTTTAAACACGAGGGAACTACGGTTTCCTTCATTAAAATAGCAGTAACGAAGTAGCTACCGACGATTTGCGTAGGTAGATAATATTCATTATTACCTAGTTAAAATAGTTCTAACACTTGAAAGCATACACGGAAGTCTTTACTCAAACGCAAATGCGTGATAGGTAAGGGTAATTTTCATAGTAATAGAATAGTGAACTAATAGGGGCAGTTATGGGTGCAGGACTGTTTTGATTCGAAACAAAGGCACACAGGGCAAAGATTTGTGTGAACCACAAATATTTGCTCTGAGTCTGGGTGTTTGTAGGACCATGGTCCTCGTAGTTCCTGATTTCCTTGAAACAGGGAATCCTAGTTACGGGTTTGGATATATGTACGTGATCGTGACGCTTTATTTGTTATTTATTTATTTAATGGCACTAGCCGACGAAATTATTGGGAGACAAAAACAATGATTACAAGCAGTGCAGTCCAATGTCTCGCTAGTCAATGGATGAAGCGTTGCTATAAAAAAATACCACCGTGAACGAAGTCACGAGTAACAACTAGTAACAATTAAAAAAATAAGGTCCAGTTTAGGACTAAGGTCTAATCTACCATATGCCTATTTCTAAGGTTTTTTTTATTTGACTGAGTGACAAGACGGGCAGGTCAGTCACCCGATGGTTAGCTCTACGCCTGCCCATAACAGTCACAGTGCCTGCTAGAACTTTGCATTGCATAATCCTGCGCGACACTGCACTGCGGTCGTCACCCTGAGACATCGGCTCTAAAAACTCATAAGTATGTCCAGTAATTTCGCTGGAAACAGAGCCCTTTAAACCGGAACGCAGTAATATTTGCACACTAGTACTGCTACGCGGATGAATATCTGGCAAAGGTGTGGTAAGTACTTCCCCAGGCGGTCTCTTGCAGAAGGGCCTCCCACTACCAGAACTATCATCTTAACCATTGATCCTAACGTATGCCATAATCGCCTCATCATTCCACCTTGCGTCTCGTGACGCTACTTAGAAGCTTATCAAACAAGAGCAGACACTAAGCAGCGAAACCAAAACCCGTTGAGACGATTATAGCAGGGGACCGACTGCTGCGTACACTGTGGCGTATCTACAGACAAGCAGTTACGTTAGGGGCAATACACATGCTTGGCATTTTCGAGCCGGATTTAAAGATCAAATACAATACGTGATATTGAAAAAACACGACGACTAATAAATTAGTCATGTTCGTTAGCGTTCCAGCTATTCGAGTTCTAATTTACATTCCGATTTCTATCTAAAAATAGCATACCTTAATCACCTACATGGTGTCCTAAAAATCAACATCCAATCATTATCCACCGCAGTAGTTTTCTGTTTCTATATATATAAAAATATTATGTTGGTTTGTGTACGCTTCAAAAACTCAAAAAGTTCTGCACCGATCGAGCTGAAATTTTAGCATGATATATAATCCGCATCAAGGATTGTTTTTATCTATTTTTTTTATTAGCGAATGTGCGAATGTGCCTCAGCGAAGCGTGGCAGGGTACAGCTAGTATATTATAAAACTATGCCTGCTTTATCCAGATTATAAAATGCCAGGAAAAATACAAGTAACAACGACCAATAGAAATGTAGGTAGGTTAAACAAGTTTAAAAAAAAACTTGAGTAAGCTTAGATAAGCCACCTCACAAGTAGGTATTAGGTATTGGCTCAGATAGACACAAAGCCGACCACTGCAGAACAGACATTATATGATTATAATTAGGCGATTTCTTGTAGTATATTACCAGTAAAGAGTTACTATAGTAAGTACATACTTGTAGTGGTAATAGGTCCCTTCTGCAAGACTTCATATTTGCCATCTGCTCTACCGCAGAACAGTTAATAATGTGCAAACCTACCGTTTGTGAAACATAATTTTTACAAAAAGATTATTACCTATTCGTAAACCTACAATAATGTGAATACTTATTGGTTTACAGATCAGTTACGACGAAATATTGCTGATAAGAAGATACCTACTGTAGTAAGAAAATCCATGTAGATCAACCTAACCTTGCAGCTCATTGTGGTGTTAAATCAAATTCTTATGTAAAAACGCCACCAGTGTCTACCAAAAGTTGTTAGTTCCGTGTGAAGATAGCGAAGCATCTCGCTCGCGTGTGCACCAGCCTCTACTTGAGATGCGCGAGCGCATCGCACGTGCACTCGTCACGCATCACGAACACCTAGAAATTCGCTCAGTTTGTCCCAACTCTCCGTGCTGTCCGCACGTATGGAGCCTCGTCGAATTTCCCGCGCAAGTGACTATGAAAATCCAACTTGACATCAATGATCTGGGACTAGCAGCTGTGTTCTCGGCCGATCGCAAGTTCGCAGCTCTGAAGAAATAATTTCGTAAGTATTTTCCTCATCCTAAAAAAATTCAAAACGCAACGTATTTTCTCATAACTTGCACTTGGAAATGAAGAATCTCTGAACCCATTTAGATACAATTTTATTAACTTGCAGATGAATCTGTAATTTTTGTTGTTCAAATTAGTAATTGGAAGCGGGAATTGAATCACAGAGCAGTCGTTAGTCCGCATGCAGCGAGCTTTGGCCGTCACCTTCGTCGGCTCGTTCCAGGCAGTAATAGGCGATCTATACCGAACCTGTTCACCTCGTCTGAGGATCGACGTACTTTTTTTTCTGGAATGATTCGCCAACCTTCTAGTTTTTAACTTTTGTCGGTGCGCCTTTAACACTTTGACTGCTGTTGTTTCTAAAAGAAAATAAGCGCTTTACCTTTAACTCTACAATTTTAACATCATTAGACAGGACACTAGATTTATTTTGTAAGCCTGTTAAAATGTTAAAATTAGTCCTATTACAACAATAACATTGAATTTTAATTGCCTTAATTAGTTTCGACTGAGAATTAGAAGCTTCACGGGTATAAATCAAGTTAATCAGTCAGGCATAGGTCTAGGTTGTAATGAAGGACAATAATCTTTCTTATCGTCTTATGAAGCCGTTAGGTAGCTATTCTACATAAGTTATTAGGTTATTTGAGGGTTTTGATAGCCTCATGGTCGGGCAACATTTTAGTTTCCGAATTAACTATTCCTTGAGACATTAAGTCAAGGGGCACTCATGAAGTTTAAATGAATAAGACCGTCTCATTGATTTCTTCGTGGATTAGTATGATCTACCAATAATACCCAGCTACAATTACCAAAACCATAAAACAAAAAAATTAATCGATAATTATATATAAATTTAAATAAATTATAGATAATTAATATAATAATTCTTACGAAATTTAATGACTGCTCCCATTAAAATACTGTTCTGAGAAATAAAGTGCACGCATAGGCTTTAGAGCACGCAGCACCATTCGCTAAAGAAAAAGAGTCCTTCGAGCTCGACCGTCGGATAAGTTAAATTACGCAAAGGAGAAGAGCTATAACCCGCTTTTAAATTATGGATGCAATTGACATGCTCCCGAAGGGCAGGTAGCCAGTAGCCATTAACTGCGGCTGCGGCCGGCCTGCCTGTTAAACAACTTTGCTTTCATTTTCATAATACGCCCGCTTAATAGAATACCACCACCGCTGTATAATTTCATCATTAAACCGGGTAAAACAAAACATTAAAAATAATAATCGTCGTTTTAATACTGAACTATTAACTATTTTCGCTTATGCCCGAGAGCGAACTTTAAGCGTTTTACAGTCAAGTCACAATACGGTCATGCCCATGGACCACGCATAGTGCGACTCCGTTGGAACGGCATGAAATTTCAAATCTATGTCTAACCACAAATGACCGACTCGATAAATCAGCGAGTTTACGAGCGGCTTTACAATCTCGCGGGAAGGTAATATGGCGAATAGATATACGTGGTCGCCCTAATAGGAAAAATAATGCACAACAATAAATCATAGTAATTTACGGGGTGAGGCGCTCACGTTACCTGTAATTTCAGCAGACTATTGCGGCAGATAGGTAATTTACTGCGACTCTACGACCAGCGACCCTCGTCATCTGGAGATTAGTCGGAGGCCTATGTGGAATGAGGATTTTACAGAAATGTCTTGAATTTACTTGCGTATTTAAAATTTAATTTATTTGATTACTACACTAGTACCTTCAGGTAACTATACAGCCTCTGCTATACTGTCAAATAGCCACTCTCCTGGATCGTAGGATTTAAATTTATTTAAACCTGTGTTTACAGAATGGATGTTAGCCCTTCTTCAATATAATAACATTATTATTTAAATAAAAGTAGTTATTAGATTTCCCTCGTGCTTAAAATATCATACACTTATTTACTTCTTATCCTATTATTATTGCACGGCTGTGGGCTGTAGGTAATTGTAGTTTCTGGTTTGAAAGTTGCTAAAGGGAGAACAGCTATAGTATAGTTAGATGGATAATCACTTTACATTTATACTTTTCTGTTTAGGGCTTAGCGAAGAGCCGAAGTGCAATAGAGACACAAAAAGCGTCGGAATAAAACCTCATTGTCAGAAAGAGTAAAAATCTATCAAATAAAATAATAACACTCATATAAATCACCCATTTAACCTACTGACTTCCAAAACAATCGAAATCAAATAACTCTAGTGCTGGCCAAAAACAAATCATGAGAATAGTTAGTAATATTCAACTATTTTAACCCGCACCTAAAAAATTCAATGGGTTATAATAAAATTAACGGACCGTTTTGAATATTTTAAATACGTAGAAGCATAATGTAATGATACTCTCTTGAATTTCTCCTTTGCTTTGTTTCGTTCAACGTTACAGAGAACTGCGTAGAATTACGAAGTTACACAAATAATTCGATGCGCGTAGGAATTAATAGCCACTTAAGTAACATAATAAGTAGTTGGGCACACCGAACAGAAAGTTTATAGCGACATTAGAGAAAATGATCGAAGTTAATAAAAGTCAATAACTGGGTGATTATCGCCACACGCCGCTGCATAAAAAGTTGTACAAAGCGCATTCGTTCAATTAAAACGTGTATCATTTTATTTTCACTGCGAGTTTTCATTCCATGTGGCTAATTTGTTTCAACGAACCATCACACGTTCACTTCATTAAATACGATTAATAAATAGGAACGTGCGTATGCAAGGAAACTATACAATCGGAGACAAGAAAGGTTTATTTAGAAGATATTTTTAAGTTTTATACTTAGCTATATTTTTTACTAGGGCTCCAAAATTAATTCCTTCTACCTAATGTGACGTCTCCCAAATTTTCTCGCGTAATGAGGCAAAACATGTTCATGTATTAACCAATTATTATAAGATTTTGCAGGCATTGTAATTTTATTTGTTGTATTTTTTTATGTTATGCAATCGCACGTGTTTATGCAAATAGATTTAACTTTATCTTACCTACCCAGCAAGTTACATGCAAACAAAAAATCACTTAATAATATTATACCTATACTGAATACCTAACAAAATACTGTAGGTAAGTAAGTATACCTAACAAAAATATATATCGCATTTTTTATGTTCCACACGAATATTTTAAACAACTAAAAAAATCTATCGGTCGGTATCTATCTATGGTTTTTAGACATTATTTCATATCCTTTAACAATTTCAATGCCCCGGTCCGTGCCAATTTGGTCTGTGCCCACGAGCTACTATATTTAATAATAGTAATACAACCTTATGTAGAGGCACAGGTGAGGTACCGTAGAGACCGAATTATGTAATTTAAAAGTTGACTTAGTTATGACTTGAAAGTGTTTCGAATACTTATCTATGTAAATAAATACATTATTAAGTAGGTAATGCAACCAACTATTACGCAAGCTTAAAAAAAAATTACGTATCTTGAGGATAGATAAAAATCATAAAATCATCATAAAAATGATAATTTCTTTTGGCCTTCTTATGAATAAATAAATATCCTAATATTACTAGTAAGTATTAGTACTGTAGAGAACATGTTCTAGGTAATCAGAATCAAGACGTTTTGGTCCAAAAGATAATCGTAAAAGTTTTCTAAGTATGTAACTCCAGCTGCAATTCGATTGGTATTTTGCTTGATGCAGAGAATGCCGTGGAACTACTGCTAAGTAAGTAACATAATAAATTGATTTTCTATTTGAAACATCTCCAAAAGATATAAATTGGTTCATGTTTTATACCATTTGCTTTCTCTCTCAATCGGCATGATTTCATAAGATGAATATGAAGCAGTCACCGTGAGCAGACAATGTATATCGCACCGCGTTCTCAGTTTTTCGTAAGAGCGAGTGTGACGTCAGTGAAGTGAAGTATCAGTTGAATAATTGTTGGTAACGCAGGAATGTGACGTGGCAGCCAGCGCCGCCTGAGTCTCCGTTGGCTTCTCGACACAATCAGTTCAAGCGAGTTTCACTCCGAGTATTCGTGCTGTTACTTTTCCAACGCACTGTCGCACACGATCGCTCTGTTTCCCTAAGTCTCATTGTTCTGCGCGTACGCCATACACCACGCAGGAAAACTTTGACTTTCCATTCGACGGTGTCACCTTAAAAGCGTGTCGAGAGAACATTTATATCATGGACGGCGCTCGTTGTACAACATTTAACGTCCGGACCGGACCGGCGCGGCGCGGCGCGACGGCGGCGAAGGTGGTATGTCGCTTTCCGTGATGTGATGAAGTAAATACAAGCCTTTTATTCGCCAGCGACTCACGATATCTGCGGATAGCGCACGATTTTATGCGCTATAAAGATTCCTGCCTCGAGAAGGAATATAATTTATTTTCAGATGTCATGACCTGCAAGTGAACTGCATCTATTTATCTTTGTAGCGAAAGACAATAATCGTAAATCGAGGAAAACACGATTTGAGCGGATGTCTCAACAACCATGAGCAGGAGGCGCGTAGGTGTTCTGCAATGACAATGCAGTGCAATACAAACGCTCTACCACGACGTAAAAGCGTTTCCCAATAATCACTCAGAGCGTTCCTAATTCACTTCTTGTTCCCTTTACAATTTAGATTCAGTAATTAATAATAATCATACAAACGATTCCTACCAAAACTATCATAGCACAATTTTACGAAGAGACGATAAACCTCTATTACGACGTTTATCGTTCAATACAATCTATTACATCACCGATACGCTAACGATGAAATATAAAGCAGCCGGCGGCGACGGGGCGGCGCGGCGGGCGCTACGAGCCGGCCGCGGCCGGGAGTTCGATGGTATCCGTGAACGCGAAGATTTGGATGTGATTTAAGATAACATTACCGGGTACCGTTGCTGAGATCGTTTGCTTGTACGATTGTAGGATTGCCGCGATTGGTCGCGGCAGCGCGGCGCGCACCTTGCGCCGACCGTTATTTCGCACCAAATCTGCCTACAATACGTTCTGCTGTGTACCTTGATACGGATAATAAGTTTAAAGTCACGATCTTGTTCCGCGAAGCTGTCTACGTAATCTCCCCGTTGAATTAGAGGTTTCCTTGTACGGAAACGATGCATATTTTATATCGGAGCTATCGTGAAGACGAAATGCGGCCAACGTGAATTTATTCCCTGCTTGGAGTTAGATGGGAGCTAGATAGGGAAAATAAGCGCTATTAAAGTTTCCCAAATAGGACATTACATTTTACCCAAGTTTGCAAAGTACAATCCAAATTAAAATGAAATACGTAGATAGAGCACCTCCATGGCACGGCTGTAAATGGTCTCTGACACTATTGTTAGATAGTAAGCCCATTAGTAAAATGATACTTCCGTGTTTCTATGGGTTTGCTAATTCTCTACAAACAAGTCCAGGCTTGTATGAATGACATGACATGAATGTAGAGTTCACAAAATACTTAAATTATAATTTGTCAGTCTTGTAGGGACGTCTAATATTCGTGCAGTTTGCTGGCATGTTCTTGTCCGTTACTTCATCACACTGTGATATTATGCGGTGCTTGGAACCTATATAAGGTATATCCGTTGCAGGGCTAGCTACATTCATGCGAGTGTGAGCGACTTGGGGATGTGAATTAATACGTTCGTTGCCCTGTCTGGTGACGTGACCACCGCGCCACCCCGCCCGGGGCCCTCGCCGCTATGCACCGCATAAATATTAGCATGCACGACCTGCCTATCAAACAGACATGACCGATGCATTTTAAGAAGAATTTCGCTTAGATACCCGTAACTGTTGAAATGTTGCTGTCTTTTCTTTTTATATGGCGATGGTAGACAAGTTAAAAATTGGCCTTCAATCACAATCGCTTTAACCAACTGAGCAAATTCAATTACTGCTCTATAGCATAGTTAGAGTTAGGCTTTTTTATCCTAATATTTTAAGAAATCCTAATATTTTATCTCCTTTCCTCCATAAAATATAGGTACTCATCTATTCAATCTGTCACAATCATTCATAGAGAGAACAAGAAACATTCGGATTCCTGAAGGGTCTATATATAATCAACGAAAGACATAAAAATTCTTTCCCATGTATCGGATCGGACTCGCTCGCCAAGACTATAAATTGCAAGTCCACACTTCGACTTTTTCTTTCGCCTGTCTCGAAACAAAACAACAAAGAATACTGAATGGGTTAAGTTATGGATCCTAGGAGGCGCAGGGCGACCGCCGAACCGGTTCGACCGGGAGATTCTTCGTTCGGGTATCGCGGTGCGGCGCTTGTTACGCGATCCGAGTCGAGAGCACGGTCACCTCAGCGCGATGATTGACGCCACTCTTTTACTGTTCCAGAGCCGCGTCGAGGAGCGCGAATGCGCGGTGCGCGCGGCCCGGGCCGGTGAGGGCGCTCCCATGGCGGCGGAGGTGGTGCGCGCGCTGCTGGCGTGCGCGGCGCTGGGCGCGCTCGCCGCCGGCGCCGCCTCCGCACCGCGCTTCGGCGACCGCCTCGCGCCGCGCGTGCCCGCCGCCTACGCGCCGCGCCACGCGCCCGCCGCCCGACACTACACCGAGGCCGAGGACGACGACGCCTACGAGCAAGATTACGAGGAACAGAACCTGTCCGCGGAAGAGGACGAGAGCGACACGGAGCCGCCCCCGCGCCGCCCCGTGCGCACCGAGGCGCACCGCCTCGAAATGAGCACCGAGTACTTCATGATCCCGGAGCGTTCCCCGGCACCGCCGCCACCGCCCCGCTCCACGACCTCAACCGCCCCGCGCGCCTCCAGCGCGCCCCCGGCGATCAAAAAGCAAGGGGGCGCGGCGGGCGCGCTGCGCGCTGAGCCTTGGGCGGTGCCTATCCTGGCGCTCGCGTGCGTCAGCATGATCACACTCGGCGGGTTCGAGGTGTTCGTGGTGTGGGGCGCGAGCCGCCAGGCGCCGAGCCACCGCCACCTGCTGCTGGGCCAGACGCTGCTGTTCGGGCTGTTCGCGTGCGCGGCGACCGCGGCGCTGTTCGCGACCGCACCAACCGTGTTCTCGTGCGGCGCCGTGCGGTTCGGAACCGGCGTGTCGTACGCGATAGTGTTCGCGTCGCTGCTGGTCAAGTGCGTGTTCCTGCTGAGCCTGAACGGCGGTGTGTATCTGCCGGCGGCGTACCAGGCGCTGCTGTTGTTCTTCGCCGTGATGATCCAGGTGGCGATCGGTGCGCAGTGGCTGGGCGGCGCGCCACCGCGCGTGGCATCGGACGAAGGGCGCTGCGAAGGGGCGCTGTCGGAACTGTTGATGTCGCTCTGCTACGCGGCGTTCCTGGTGGCGGTTGTGTGCGGCGTTGCGCTGCGGTCGCGCGGCATCCGCGACAACTACCGCGAGGCGTGGCACATCGCGGGCGCGAGCGGCGCCACGGCCGCCGTGTGGGCGTGCTGGGTGGCGGCGGCCCTGGGCGCACCCGAGCGACATCGCGACGCGTGCGTGGCGGCGGGGCTTCTGGCCACCGTGGCGGTAGTGTTCGCACTCATGTTCGCGCCCAAAGGGCGGCGGCTGGCGGCGCTGGGCCGCGAAGGTCGCTGGGATGCGGACCGCGACGAAGGCCTAAGCTCGCTGGGCGCCGGCGGTTCGGGCTACTCGCCCTCCTTCTTCCACTTCAAGCCGGTGAAATACGGCATGGTGGCGGCCGCGGCCGCACCGCCGCCGCCGCCGCTCGACCGCAAGGAGCCGCCCGCTCAGCCAGCCGGTTAGTTAAGTATCTGCCGCGCGCTGTAGTGAGTTAAGCGCTTCCACGCACTCTTCTCAACGCACTTATGTTCGCAGATACGTACGGAGCGATGTTCGCGAGCTCGCCGCACCTGCACTCTCGCGTCCTGTACTCTCCGCCGCACTACCCCCTGCACGCCCCGTTCCACTACCCCTACAACTATCCCCCTTATCCTTACTTACTGCCGCCAGGTAACTATCGTTTTGCACATCAAGCTTCCGATTGCACATATAACGCAAACGCTAAATTATTTCTAACTACATTCATTACTGTTAATTTTAGAATCTATGTCCGTAATGTGGACACGAGAACGCAAACTAACAGATCTTGTATGTGTGTGCAGGCGTGATGATGCGTCCCGAGGAAGGCAACCTGTACACGAGCGTGGAGCCCACGTTCAGCACCAACCCCAACGTGTACTTCCAGCGCTCGGAGCCGCTGCACGCCGGCATGATGTACTGAGCCCTGACAATCCAACGTTCCACTGGAACACTGGCATTTGGCAGCCCCGCGCCGTCTGACATCCGTTCGTACCGCGCGCATCCGTGAGTGACGACGCCAACTACCGAGGTGCAGAAGTTTCCCTGCTGCGGCATGAAGTAGATTCCACAAATTACATGATATCCATCACGAAGGTTCAACGTATTTCTTCATCGAAATGAATAATTCATTGGTTGCAACGAATACGACTACTCTATCGACTTTCTAGTCAATTAATTTCGAGTGTAATGGTACACACCGCCGATTTACTATTAATGGACTTGAAAATCGTTTGCGATTTGTAACGTACTGAATACTGCAGCAGTAAAACCTGACACCGAGTTAAGCGGAACGTTACAGGTCATAAGAAACTGTTAGTGAAAACAAAAGCTGTTTGTGATTTGATACTAAACCCACCCCGAGACAGTTTGAACAACAGCTATTAGCATAGGTATTAGAGTAACATACTACTAAGTGTAACATGACACGAACCATTTAGTGTAAGACTTTTCTTGCGACAAGAATGTAAATAAAACTAAAGACTGTTTCTACGTGTTTTATTATAATTATATTATTTTATAAAATTAATTTAAAAATTAACTTAACTCAGACATACACCACTCGCCACTTTCATCACAACTTGGTTGCCATTTATAATTTTACGATAATCTGATGATCTAAACTCGCAAGAGTTTGTTCAGTAACATGTTAGACACGTCAGGTTCTGTTATTCTTGAAGTCTGTAGATAAAGTGGCAACCTTCAAATAAATAACAAGGAGTTTTACTTGGTTCCAGTCGACAGCAACGCCAGGAGTCCCGAGGCCACGGAGAGAGAGATAATGTAGTTACTGTACAATAAGCAGTTAAGAAATTTCAATAATGGAAATTGTTGCATAAAAATGTAAGCTAGCCACTTTAGGTTTCATACCAAACTATTAGCATTATTTTTAGAGGTTCATAACTGTTTATACATATTTAAAATTTTAATATAATTAACCATACAAAATGTTTCAGTTGGAATGTTGATGTTGACCTAATTTTCCGAAATGTTTTACGTTTACTAAACTTAATACAGAATCTACATGGGTCAAACTCATGAGTCATGGGCAACTTAGAAATTTCAAAATCTTAGACTTCTTGAATTAATTTTGTTTTGTTCTTGGGAACAATATAAAGAGGGCCTTAAATAATTCAAAACCAACCCAATCTAGGTTATTACACGAGAGCTTTACCAATCAGATGCTCTCAGAAGTTTTGTTTTGTAGCTGCATTTTGAATAGAGGTCAATTATTCCACATCTTAGTGGCATACTTCATCCTCTCTACCTACCCCAAATGGGATCAAGATTGAAAAGTGATAATAAAGGGATCATCATCATCAGCAACCCATATCGGCCCCCTGCTGAGCACAGGTCTCCCCTTACTTTCCCGAGGAGGATTAGGCCATAATCCACCACGAGGGCTCAGTTGCCATTACCATTATTGCTCAGAGTGCATCTAGTATATTCATATCCTAAAAGAACATGCCTACTAACCTATTATAATTATAATAATAACAATATCGCGTCACGATATCATACGTAGATCCTGACTCCTAACTAGACTAAGATTTGACTTAGTACGAGACTTTCCATCATTTTGAAACCCTAATATAGCTTGAAATGTCGCCATGACACAAAAACCATTCCAACTCGAGATTTAAATTCAAAAGAAATTTCAGCTGTTTTTGTAGGGACTTATGGCCACTTAGGTGGATGTAGCCACCTCAGCCCCATAGGTTGTTTCTTGTTTGTTTCTTATCTAAGTGTCGGGACACAAAATTAACAAGTTTTTGCCATTACTGACCTTGTTTCACTCGGCTTAGATTGAGACACCACCACATCTACAAACTTGCCTCCAAATCCCTCAACTTTCCATCAAAAACTGTTGGACGTTCACCTGATCTACTGAATATATTTTACTACTATCTTCTGTTTTATGTTTAAAAGATTTTAATTTGAAAAGGATACACAGCAGGCGAGAATGAGCGCAGTAGGTAGAAGCTGCTGAGGATAACAATGGTCAGGAAGAGAGCATTGTTATAGAAGATGGAGTAAGTGGTCGCCTCATAGTCGGCTACCTCATTCTTCTTCCACAGGATCCTGGAAAGTTTATTGAGTTATGAATTATCCTTAGATTGGTAACTTGGCTTGGAAGGACCACAGCAGGAACAGCTACAACGAGATTGGTGATGATGTTTTGCTGAAGATTGATAACTAGACTAGTGTCCTACTATTATTTGAAACTAATAATACTTTCAGTAAGAATACAGTAAGTTTGAGACATGTAACATCTCTTTGTTAATTATGAAAACAAAGCAATAAATATATTAAGTAATAGATATAAGTAGTTTGTGGGCCAATCATGAAGGTCTTAACACTTTGTCTGCAGAGCCCATTTTCTTGTCTAGCCACATGTGCGACTGCCCACTCCAGTGTTTTCCCATACAACAAACACATCTGTTGTGTTTTCCAGCACCCGCGGCAAGTTATGAAAAACACGACAGTCTTTTTCAGCGCTCTCGTTAACAGCACTCTTGTTAAACTCTTGGCTATCCTTTCCAGATGGTAGCAAATCTTCACTAAAACTAGAATGTAAACAAACTGACCTCTCGTCCTTTTCCTTCCTGCTCATCTTCTTATCGTCGGCGAGCTTTCTAGTCATCTCCCTGGCCACGGCATCCTCCCGGCGCACGGCGATGCGGTGCTTCAGGTGGAACTTGGTATTGCGGTACGCCAGAGCCAGCAGCCAGGTGCTCGCCGCTGTCACCAGCACAAACCACGCCAGGGAGGTTGACAGCTCCAGGGCGTGCACCCTCCAGAACAACCCTGAGAAGCGATAAAGTAGGTTACATTAATGTCAACTACTATGTTGAATTAAATGAGATTTATGTGTCAAACTAATGCTATTATGGCACTAAAAGCATAGTTTAGTATAAGAAGAAGAAACTCACATATGGGAATAGCAGATACGATGAAAGCGTTCCCGTAAAACAGAGCTGAAGATTTCGTCGAAACATTCCTGCTAAAGTCCTGAAGCAATAGCTCCTCTTCCTTCGTGAAAGCCTTGTTTACTTTGGCCGACATTGTTATTACTTAATTTAGTTCAGTTTATAGCACTAAACACGTATGGCTTGGAAGAAATGTAACTTTCGAAAAAACTTGAAAATCAAATTAGACTCAACTGGCGTACGCGCTGGCGAGCGAAAGCGAAACGTCAAATGACATGTAAG
This sequence comes from Campaea margaritaria, assembly GCA_912999815.1. NCBI lineage: Eukaryota > Metazoa > Arthropoda > Insecta > Lepidoptera > Geometridae > Campaea > Campaea margaritaria. The sequence goes on from OU538800.1 coordinate 7,722,192, forward strand.
CAACGTGTCAAAAATATTGCCATTGTAAATAATACATTAATGATTTGGAAAGTTACGCTTTTTAGTTTCACTTCGAAAAATTGTTGAGAATGTCTCCTGGTTTGTATAGTCTGTAACAATTCCGGTCGCCCTCGTTTATAATGGCTTGTCATCTGTGGTGTAATCCATTGTCAATTTCACAAATGTTTGAAAATTCAAATAACCGCCACTCGCGTGTGCGCACCACTGCTTTTATCGAAACTGAAATTGAAGATATAAATAAAAAAAAATACAGCTACAATAATAAACTGATAATACGAACTTAGCAAAATGAGCGACTTTGAGTTTTCCATACCAATAGATAAGGATAAACTGCTTGAATTTGAAACAGGACAGTATCAAGTTAAAGATATTGTACAGCCACGGTTACTACTATCCAAACTACAAGGTAAAAACAGCCAAGTATTCAGTGTTATATTATTGTCATCAACCTGAGACCTATGAATAAAAACATAGGCCCTCAGGAATTTAATTGATTTTAATTATAAGCTGTAATTATAATAATAATTTACAGATGCTGCAAGAGACTACAACACTGAAGGAGTCGAGTATGTTTTGGAGCACTTTGATACATACTTCTCTATCATAGTACATGGAAATAAACTGGAATGGAATGTCATTAATAAAGGTAATGTTCAATTGATTCAAAGTGAAGATACAATATGCTGAAATCACTAACTATAATAATTATCATACACAATTCTGAATTATTGAAGTGAAAACTTTTTTAGTATTGTTGTGTCTTGAAAGTCGATGAAACAAAAAATCGACTGTAAAAAGAGACAGATATATAAATTTATAAGATTTAATGTGAGAGAAAATGAGATAGGAACCATTATCCTTTGTGTATGAATGCATAGTACAAAGCTAGAAAGAAGGCATCACAACAACCGTGGTGTTTTGTATATGTGTATGTATTATTCATAATAAAATTGAATTTAATTAACTTAAATTATGATAATCTTGAAAACCAAAATTTTTGAAGGTTTCACTTCAACCACGTGTGAATAATGGCACATATTTTTATTTTTTAAATTTATAATTTAGTTATACTGAGGTGGATTAAGGCCAAATTTCTCCTCATGACGTGACAGTGAGAAGAAAATGTGTTCGGTTGTGGGCAGTGGTAGATCTAGGTTGTGAGGAATATATGAAAGTTAATGAGAACAATGCTATTAAAATATTTGCAGGATTTGATCATATGATCCGAGCTGCTAAAAATCTGTGTAACCACCTTGAGATGCTATTCCAAGATAACGACATTGAAGTAGAGCTCAGGAACAAGAATCTTAACATTGTCAAAATGATAATGTATTTATTCACTCAAATTATGAAAACCAAGGATATTAAATTAGCTGCTGATGTAAGTCATAGAAATATTGTATATTATTGTTATTTTTAACCATTTAAATACAAGCAATTCTGATGCCCACCTAAATATACACCATGTAAGGCAATTATAGCTGGGCACACTTATACATCTCTGAACAGTCATATGTAATCCAAAAATGCTAAAGATATTGAAAGCTTATTTCCTCGACAGGTATAAAATAATCTCACTAATATTATTAAAAAATAATTGTGAAAAATTAGGTGTTAGTGTGCTTGTCCTCTTTTCATGCCTTAATGGCTGAACAGATTTTGATGAAATTTACCATATAAATACTTTAGTTCCTGAAATAGAGTAGGATACTTTATCTAGTTAATATTAACGGTTCGGTGGGCTAATAAATAACGAGGGTGAAACCTTAGGGCACTGCTAGTTATTATATTGACACCAAAAGTAGGTGAGGAAGCTGACAAGGCATAAAATAAATTATTCCATGGTAGTTTAAGCTGAGGAATTCAATATCTCCATTTGAGGCAATGCCGCTAGTATTTTAGGTAGGCTGCCAAGTGACCAACTGGTAGTGGGTTTAACACTTTCACTGCTGAGCCGATTTTCTTGTCTAGTGTGTGGCTGTGCACACTCCATAGTGTTTTTCTGCACTCGCAGGTAGTTATGAAAAACATCACAGTTGTGTTTTCAGCGGTGAACGTGTTAAGCACTTAGATATCATATAAGCCTGTAATCTGTAATGGTTTGCACATTGTGCAACTGTTGTAACATATGTGGAGTTAGTTACTAGCTAATAAATGCAATTACTCCTTTTTGTAAAAATATTCTAATTTGTAATTATAGAACTCTACAAAGCTGACACTGGGCAAGAAGAAGAAAGCAGCCGATGACAATGAGTTCTGTGGTTGGACAGAAGCTGACAAACAAGCAGCGCTAGTGGTCTTGTACATGGTGGTGCAGCAACCATTGCCCAAGCTGTGGGACCCGCCACTAGCTGAGAATGATTTTGTTACGTAAGTTAGAAAATAGGTCATGTGTCTATCAACAAAGCGTTGATAGCAGCGAAGAGAATGTCCGTCTACCAACCAAAGGATTGCAAGTTTTAATACCAGTGTGAGCAAGTGCTAATGTGTTTCATGTCAAACATGTATGCAATTATCACTTGCTTTTCTTTGAAAACATAACATATTTGCCTGAGGATTATTTTGGAGGTATGTGATTCCACAATATGGATTGTTCCCTCTTGGTAGATTAAGGCTGAATCCTCCTCACGAAAGTGAGATGAGACCCATGCTCAATAGTGGGTAGTGATTATGTTGATGATAATGTTCTAAGAATTATCATAAGGTTGACTAACAGCCTGATAATTAGACAATATTAATTTCAGAATGGTATCAGACCCGTTTTATAAGGCGTTAGAAGAACAAATAATTAAGAACAAAGCCGTGAGGGAGACGGTGTTCCAAGTGCTTGGAGTTTTGATTAAAAAGTACAATCATGGTACTTCTTGCGTCATTAAATTAGTGCAGGTAATTCCTACAATTTCTAACAGAGTTAAATAGTAAAGCTTGCAAGTTACATAGTAAAGATTTTGGGCTAAGTACATTTTTCTAAGTATTGTTTATTTGCAGATTCTGCAAATGGTGGAACATGTAGTATCTCCAATGTGTGCAGGAGTTGTGCAGCTGACCAAGGAGTTCGGTATTGGAACATTCGGTCAACAGATGGTAAGAGATTGGTCCTAGTATCTCAGTTTTATAGAAAACTAATATTTTTTTGAAGAATTTGTCTAAATAGAAAAAATAGTTAAAAAATAACGCGTCATATTCATAGAACCTACCCCTAACTAGAATTCCCTGTATCTATAATAGATAATCGGGAGCTACAAGGACCATAGTCCTACAAACACTCAGACTTGTGGTTCACACGAGTCATTGCCTTGTGTGGCAATCAAACCCATTTCCTCACGCTTTGCAGTCGGCTCAGGCCACAGAAGCCATCAATCTGGTATATTTAGGACGCCAAAGTGTGGACTTAGTATTCAATGTCCTTATAGATATCACCAGTAGCACCCTGTGGTTTCACCCACTCTAACTACTATTCCACAGGACCTGTTAATTTTTACAGGATGAAAAGTATCCTATGTTCTATTCCAGGACCTAAGGTCTATGCACCAAATTTCATCTATATCTGTTCAGCCGTGTCGGCGTGAAGAGAGGACTAACACACAAACTTTCGCATTTATAATATTAGTAAGATGTTATTGATTTAAGAAAGATTCAACTGTTTATATATTTGTTTTGTACAGGTGCGTGAAATAGCAGAAGCACTAGCTTCCACCGGCGATCAAAATGCGGCGGCTGTGGCTGCTGAGCTAGGTGGGACAAAGAACTGTGGTACATTCCTATTGGAGCTGACCAAGGCACTACCTAAGGAGATGACAAGCACAATCACCACTCTGCAGCCTTATTTGGAGAGTGATGAGGTGACATTATGAATATACTTACAAATCTAATGAATTTTGTTTCTGTTGGCTTTAATCTTTATCGGTATGAACTTTACCCATATTCAAATAAAAAAAGAAAGAAATTTCATGGATCTTGATGAGGATAACACCGCCCATTGTACTATCTTATTTTTACCTTTTGTAGTATTTCTCCTCCTTACGAAAGTGAGGGGAGACCCGTGCCCAGCAGTGGGACGTAATGGGTTGATGATGATGATGATGTAGTATTTCTGTATTGTGCGAGTTTTGTATTCTATGTTATTAAAAGATTAATTTTATATATCTCGACGCTTTAATCAAATTATATTGATAGCTATAAGTTTGAGGTACCGATTCAATTGTTCTGAGACTTAATGATGTGATCATATTCCATCTCCTGCGCAGTCCTACACGCTCCGCATCAGCGTGCTCGGAATGATGTGCGAATCCCTAAACGTGGAGCTGGCAGGAGAAGGGCTGACGGACGCGCAGCGCGCTCTCCGGGACGACTTCCTCGACGATCTCTACGAGCATATGCACGACCTCTCGGCGTATGTGAGACAGAAGGTATGTGGCGCTATCTACTCCGCATAACATACTGGGATATGTATGCGCATTTAAGCACCTACTCTCTTTAGTGTTTTTGTATTTCTTGATCTGTTTTTTACCGATTGAACCAGTTCGGCTTTGGCTAGAAATCGACCTTCGGGTGGACATCATTGTAAGGTATCACGTTTCAAGACTCGGAAATGCTTTGGTACACTGTAGAAGTATAACTAATACAATGATAAGTAAATTTGGCAAATATCCAAGTGCCCAGCAGTTGTGTGCATAGAATATCTATGTTCCTACTTGAAAGTCATGGTGACCAGCGAAATTAGGCAATTGAGACTTAAATATTAATGTTTTGGGTACTCAGGGTGACACACATGGTTTAAACCATAGTTCTGACTTTAAAGTATTTGTTACACAGGTGCTACAATTCTGGGCTCGTCTCCAACGCGAGAATTGCGTGCCCGTCAGTCGGCAGAAGACTGTGATGGAGCGAGCTATCGGCCGCCTGAAGGACAAGGCGGCGCTAGTAAGGAAAGCTTCTATACAACTTGTGAAGGTAAGTTTTTCATGAAACAATTGAAAAATTTTATGGATGTATTGTCTCTTTCTAATCATAGTTACAAAGAGACAATGTTAATGATGCCCTCCTTAACATATTCGTCAACGGCGAGTCTTATAAGCTCTGTACGTATAAACGAAGATGTTTGGTAAAGCAATGTTCTGTCTTAAATCTCCTGTTACAGGGCACAGTGTCACTAACCTGTAGCGTTATAAGTGTATGTGTAGTTGATGAGTCGATAGTATGGTTCAACTTTCAACTATTACCTGCTCAAATTAAACTATATTTCCAGGTGTTTTTAGAGTGCAATCCATTCTCTGCCCAGCTCAAACTGGACATACTCGAAGAGCAACTGGAATCGGAGACAAAGATACTAAATGACCTGCAAAACAAGCTGAATCCCGGACCAGACGCCGATCTCGTCAAGAAATGGGAAGAAATTGAACCTGAAATTGTCAGTTCAATACAGAACAACATAGAAGTTGCTACACAAGATGAAATGGCACTGTCCCAAGCTTCGTTGGATAACTTGTATGAAGCTATACGGAAGCATTTGAAAGAGAAAAACTATCATAAAGCATATTTGATTGTAAAACATACTGAGAGGGAGCATCCCGAAGCTAAACTGATGAGATGTGATATGGAAAAGAGTGATCAGGTAGGCATTGATATACCTAACTGTATATTTCAAGTTATGTAAGTAGTCCTCTTGTTAAAAAATATGTCATTTATCTCAAATTACAGATTGAGTACTTCGTCGCGCTCCTTCGCAACATGTTTATTATCCCTGACCGCGGCGATGGCGTCACACTCACACAACAATGCGAGAACGAGCTCGCGCTATACAAACGCCTGGAAGAGAAAGAGAACATCGTAGCTTTCCTACAAGAATCAGTCCATTTCTGTAATATGATATCAGAAGCTATACCGCTGATAAACGCTTTGCTGATGTCCAAGCAAGCGGGTGACGTGAACGAGGCGATCGACTTCTTAACCACTGCTCACCACTTTAACATCGAGTCGGCTAAGGCGGGCGTTGCTAGTATGTTGATGCTAGTTTGGTCACCGGATCAGGTAAAACTTCATGAATGTTATGATGGAAACTTAATTAAGTTCTTAATGTTCAAAGTACCTTTGTATGTTCAACCTATTCAACTTGGAGTGTTCAAACATTGTTTATCTATTTATAATGAGGCTAAACATGTACACAAAAATTATTAATGTAAATTTCTTTGATAATAATTGTTTTCTTTTATGGCTTTGTAATGTAAGTAATTACTCTTATGTGTTTGATAATTATAATTGATGTCTATCTCTTCTAAGTGTAGTACTTTACTAATCTTGGGATGTTCAAAGTGAAAACTGTTCAACTGTTTTCCGTGCAAAATAAAATAATTGAAATATAATGTGTTGGACAGTTAGACAACACTTCCTTCCGTTTATGCCACGCATGCTAAAGCTAAAAAATACATCAACAGGACAAACGGGAAGCGGTAGAACGCGCCTACCGCGATATGTACCTCGAATGCGACTGCAAAGCGGAGCGAGCGAGAGCTTACGCCATCGCAAAGAAACTAGTATCGCTAATGCAGCACATAGACCGGGGGAGTGCGTTGGCGTTCGAACACCTAGTCGCCAAGTGGGTAGAGAAAGGAGATATAACTCCGGCTATCATACAGGTATAATATAAATCACCTCGTAATCTATAATAGACTATTTGAAAATTATATCTCGCCTGCAAAGGAAACTGGTTACTGGCTGTATTACAGCACACAATCACGGACTCAAATATCAATGCATATAACATTGTTATGCTTCCTAGAATAAGAATGCCTGTATCAGTAAGGCAATGTTTTCCTTGCAGGTGTTCTGGGAAATGTTTCTAAAGAAAATCGACGGTTCGACTGACAGCGACAGTATCGCCGCCGTATCGCTTCTCGTCATGATCTCCAAAGCGAAACCTTCCGTCGCTCTCGCAAACCTCGAAGTCATACAACAGCACGGGCTCACCGCTGACTACTACACTAGGAGCCTTAGCGCCCAGCTCCTGCTACCATTAGGGAAGATGGCGCAAAGATATCCCGTAGACCACAAAATATTCACGTCACTGCAAGACAGCCTACTAGAGACCTTCTCAAAGCTTCATTATTTCGCATCCTTCGCTGCAAATTCGGTAGACCTCATCTATGCTATTTGCGATAAGCCAGAAATCATTTGCGCGAAACTTCTCGCTGAGATGTATAAAAGGATAGAAGAGACGATGGTGAAAGAGAGCGGTAACGAGGATGAAATCAGTTTGCCGGTTGAGTTGCTGACGCGGTTCGTGTTCATTTTAGGCCAAGTGGCTTTACAACAGCTCATATACCTCGATATCAACGTGTACAGTGAACTGAGGAGGAGGAACAAAGTTAGTATAATGCTAAAAGCATGTTGAATATGTACATATCTCACTTAAAAAGATTTAGTCGACTTCCCTCAAGTTATTTTACTTTACCACTATCTTCGATACTAACTTATTATTAACCATATTCCAATAAACTAATTTTATGCCACAGGTTCGTGAAGATCGCAAAACAGAAGAGAAGAAGAAGAAGAAAGCCGGTGCGTTTGCAACACCGGCACGGCGCGGCCGGGCGGACGACCTCTGGCGGCAGACGCTCATGAACGCTAGCAACGCCAGCGCCTCCTCGCGGGCGCAGCGCGCGGCCAGCGTCGCTTCCAATAAGGGACCTTCGGCAAGTGCTTTAAATACATCGAACGGAATTGACAACTTTAGCTTCGAGTATTATCCCACAGGAACTGTGATTTTTTACGGGATGTTATTATATATTCTATTCCAGGACCTAAAGTATCCATATACCTATAATTGAAATCAGTTAAGGAGTTTTGGAGCTCACTCGGGACAAATTTTCAGACAGATGTACAAATATTCAAAACGATCCTTTTATAATATGATTATTGATTAGGCATTGCATAAATAGGCGTTTTCACTTCATTTTTTCTCATTTATTTTGAAATCAGAAATGGATGCTTCAATTTAACTATCGGTATAGATTAATTAGACACTCGGCTCGAAGGGAAATCAAGACAAGCATTGGTTAAATGTAGGCAATTGCCACACAGGCGGACACAACGATGACGGAAGATGACGGCGGGCTGGAAGGCGAAATGGCGGACGACGCGGACGCGGAGTACATCCGCGCGGTGTGCGAGCGGGACATCGTGGCGGACGGCGCCGCGCTCGGCAAGTACCTGCCGCTGCTGCGCCGCCTGCTGGCCGCGCCGCCGCCGGCCGCGCCAGCGCTGCACGCCGCCGCCGCGCTCACCTTCACCAGGTAAGCGCTCTATCATCATCAAATAACGCGTCCCGATCACAAACGTACATCATGACCCCTGACCGGGATTCCCTGTATTTAGGGAGTCGGGAACTACGAGAACCATGGTCCTACAGACGCCCAGACTCGGAGCAAGTTATTGTGGTGGTCACGAATCATGGCCCTGTGCGGAAATCGAACCAGCCACCTCACGCTTCGCAGTCGGCTCGTCATCTCCTACGCCGCGGAGACCGTCGATAATCATCACAACCCATGTCCGCTCACTGCTGAACACGGGTCTCGCCTCACTTTCGTGAGGAGGATTTGGTAATTGTTTTCTGAGTTCTAGAATTCTGGCGTCATATCGTTTATCCCTGACTAGATTTAAAGGCCCCAGGACTATACTGGTACGAGTGCGTGCGAGAGACATATGCTTGCTGCGCTTGTACAGGCCACGCACTAGGGTTAACATTTACATTGTGATGCAACTTTCCATTCTTGGAATTTGTGTTCTTGGTTGCAGGTTCATGCTGGTTTCAAACACGGTATGCGAAGACGGCTTGCAGCTGATTGTGACAGTTCTGAAACGCTGCAAGAACGTCTCGCTCCGCACAAACCTGACTATCGCATTCGCCGACCTCACTCTGCGCTTTCCCAACCTCACGCAACCGTGGACGCATTACATTTATCATATGTAAGTACATAAAATATATTAACTTATCTTTATTTTTTCTATACCCGCAATAACGGAATTTGTTTTTTTTTTATTATCGGGGCGGACGCGAATGTCCGTCCCGCTATGTACTTTAGACTCAAGGTCCATATTCGTATTAGCTTATTATTATTACAGTATTTGCTATTTGCTTGTTGTTTGTTAAGTTATTGCAGGAGATAATAGATAAAAAATAATTTTGTGAACTTTCACCTTAAGGTAGCTCTGATAACCTAGCAATAATTGGTTATCGCTCCATTCTCTTAAAATAATGCTATTATGAAACCTTTTAGATATACATTTTCTGTTACTGTCTGGAGTAGATTTTCCGTCTGCGTACTGTTGGTATAAAAATTCCATGCTTCTCGATAATAGGCTATTGTGAAATTTGTGAATTAGTAGTCGAGCATCTAATAAAATACTTCTCGACAACTATGGAGTCCGAACCAATGCCAACTGTACAACAAAAAAGTATGATAGCTAAAAAATGGTAAGACTTATCTCTAAAACTCGTACGTAAGTAATAACGACACTGAATTTTTTGTCACAGCCTAAGCGACGAAGAGCTCGAGGTCCGGCAATGCGCCGTCAAGATGCTGTCCTACCTGGTCCTGCACGAGATGGTGCGCATGAAGGGCCAGATCGCGGACATGGCGCTGTGTTGCGCGGATGCCGACGCTAAAGTCGCCGCCATGACGCGACTCTTCTTCAAACAACTCTCACAGAAGGGCAATGCCTTGTACAATGTAATGCCGGATATCATATCGAGGCTTAGCAGCACGGAGCTAAATGTGCCTGAAGACCAGTTCCGCGCTATTATGAAGTAAGTTAGAAAGTGGCGTTCGTAACGAAAACTATAAGACGCCTAAGTCTTCGGCAAGCTCAAGAAAATATGCCTGCTTCTGCTGCTTGGCCCCTATACAAAGTACTTAATTGAAAACGATTTCGTAACTTCATTAGGCGAGATACGAACAGTTCAATCACTTGCCTATTCAGATAACATTTATCATGTATTTATGTTTTACAAAAACTTTAAAAACTTCTCAGATACATCACATCACTTATCCAAAAGGAACGTCAAATAGAAGCACTTGTAGAGAAGCTGTGCCAGCGTTTCAAACTAGCCGTCGAAGAGCGGCAATGGCGCGACTTCGCCTACTGTCTTACTCTATACACATACAACGAGAGATCTCTAAGGAAACTGATTGATAACATAGACTGTTACAAGGAGAAATTGTTCTGCGGTGAAGTGATGAGTTGTTTCACAACTATCATGAACAACGCGTCCAAATTGGCAAAGAATGAGATTAAGGTACCTAGCATTTTGTTAACGTAAATCACTCGCAACTACCAGCACCTACTTATCTACCTGTTTGTGGAATCATGAACTTAAGCCACAAAAGTTACCATAAAGGCTAGCAAAATATCTTACGTTGTAGGTACTCATTGACAAAGCATCATGTATCAACAAGTTACAGTTTATCGCGATAAAAAGTATCCTATGTCCTTCCCCAAAGCACCCACATAGTACTACACCTAAACTTCAAACTACCTCCATACTAAATTTAACCAAGACCAGCCCCGAAAAGGGGGCAATTAGACGTCTGTCTAATTGCCAGACACAGAGTTAAAGTATTTTAAAGAATACTCCAACACGAGAATGGCATCACAAATATCACCATAAACCATCTCCATTTGATTTAGATAACTGAAGTACTCAAAAATACCGCGATCTAAAGCTAAACCTGAGTTGGCTCTATAGATCTCGCTCTAATAGTTACTACTTTTGCAGAGTCTAGTAACAGAGCTTAATGAGAAGATCGAAGAATGTTTCACCGTGAAAGACGGCGACGAAGAGAATGGTGAAGGCGGCACTAGCGAGGGGGGCGGAGACTCCGCGCCGCGCACGCAGCCCGCGCCTCGCGCCACTCCGCGCCGCAAGCCCACGCAGCGCCGGAACAGACGCCGCTCATCCTCTAGTCCCGACGAGGTTGGTAAAGTTGAATACAGCAACCAAGACATGCAATCGTAAACACTGAAAGCTGCGTAATTAAAGATTAGCTTTGATAGATTTTTTATTGCTTTTAGTTATAAGGTACAGAGAATCCTTAAGAATCGTAAACAGTAAAATTGTTCTTGTTTAGAACGAGCCACCCAATGTTGATAAAACACCACCCTCCACAAGAAAATCTAACAGGAGAGCTGCAACAAGATCCAAAAAAGTGACCCCAGATGATTCAGGTAAATTTTAACAGCTTTATTTAAAAAAAAATGGTTATCTTCCTCAATTAGTTGCACAGAAAAAAGACGCAACATATGTTAGTTTTTGTACATACATACAATTCCACATATACTTACCAAGGTGTCTTGTTTTGTTCAAGACAGTTCAGTCTGACTCCCAACTAAGATTTCCAGTACTACAGGATCAGGAGCTACGAGGACCACAATCTCTTAAATACAGACTCAGAGCAATATATTATGTGATTTGCATGAATATTTGCCCCCTGCTAAAATCAATCAAATCAAGTGAGGATGCACTCACGTAACAGTCGACTCATCCTCCATTACTCCACGAAGGTCGATATTCACCAACATGTTTTTTCAGAGGAAGAACAATCACAACCCATGGATGAGGAGGAACCGTTCAAAAAACCTACGGCTAGGAAGACAACTAGAAGGCGAAAGTGATTAAGTAATTAGACAAAGATTGTTTAAAGTTTTAAATATAAGATTTAAGTTTTATAATTTGTAGTTATTATTAACACAACCAAATTCCACCTAAACCTAGATAATAGATACGTTCGCCTTCCGATCACTTCAGCGGTGCTCTTTTTCTAAAAGAGCCTGCGGACAACTGGGAAACATTTAAGGCCACTTCCAACGGCTCACATCTGCTGTTCACAAGGAGTAAAGTGGCAATGGTCCCCAACGGGACCAAAATTTGGGGGAAGCAGAGAGTGGCTCCAAAGGCTTTCTTTTGTCCTAACTCTCCCCGTTAAGGATGGTTCGGACTAGCCTAGTAATTTAATCGAGTAGAGAGAAAAGTGTGCGAACCACCACAATTTAGTCAAGTAGTTTAGTGAACGATTAAGTAGAGTTGATCCATTTTATTCTATTTTTATCGGGCAAGTAGCACCTTCCACTAAACTGTTTGAACTAAACGAAAAAACAACGAAAAATTGTTTGAAATTTAAATTTCCCGCCATAACAGAAAAGAACCACCTTGTCGTTATCACATCTTCGGTGACAAGACAACAATTACTTTAACCAATCAATCAAGATCAAGCAAAGCAAAGCAAACAAGGTCATTCACGATGATCCACCGCATGGTAAAGTCAATGCCAACAAAACAAAACTTGTTTTTAAAGTTTTGTTGACATTATTTACTCTGCTCTTTGTAGGTTACCGAAATTGGTTTTATGCACAGTTGTTTTGGCATTTTATACAGTTTTATCGGCTGACCGGTTGCATAGAAATAAACAAACTTGGTAATTGGACCCAACTAGCGATAATTCTTTTATGCCACAGCTAAACTGGATAACTTTGTTAGTTAAATTAAAATGAATGTAAAAATGAATTTTATTGTCTTTTTAAGCATTTTAATGTTGAGGACGACGGTAGCAATGATAACTACACATTTCAAGTGTCGAGGTGGTCTGTACCCACGGTCTGATGTGGAAAGGTTCCCGGTGCCAGACAACAAAGTGAGTTGGTCGGTGGAGTTCAAGGAATACAAGCCTGCTAACCACACGTCCCCAGGAATTCATGGCAAACCTTGGGCAGACCTTGAAATAGGTGAGAATTTAATTAAAAATGTATCACTCTTTTGTTATTTCCTATCTGTATGAAGTATATGTCGGTAATATTTTATATAGGTACAAATTTTTAACTACAAAACCAAAACCAGCTCAATCTATAAATGTATTGTATGTATGTATTGTATCCATCAATTTGAACATTATGCATTCTTTTTAGGAGATCCTAAATTCAAGCCAAAATGGAATGGTTTAGATGACAATGTCAGTCGAGTAAGTTACACAGGTCAATATAAAGTTATTGATGGCTGTCCACAAAACCCCCTGGGTCGCACGGGCATTGTTGGGCGTGGCATCCTTGGTCGTTGGGGGCCAAACCATGCAGCAGATCCAGTTGTAACTCGATGGAAAAGATTTCAAGATGGTGAAGTTGCAGTTGACACTACTAATAACAAGTAAGTACACCTCTAGTACAGTGGTTCCCAAAGCTGTCTGGACTACAACCTATCTAAAACAAGTTACCAAACTCGGGACCCACCTCTAGGAAAATTAACCATTACCAATATGAATAAAGGGATTTTTCAAATAAAGAGCAAAGTTTAAATACCATTTTTAATACTTAATCAAATAAAGACATTAAAAAGTTATTTCAATGAGAACCGTTGTTGGCACAGTTGGTTGGTGCGTCGTTCTACAGACAGGGCCCACTAAAATTTCAACCCATAGATTGGGAAACCCTGCTCTAGTAGAATATATCTTAACAGGTTGACTGCTGGAAACGTGTTTGTATTTTTATAATTTTATGGCAAGCGATAACATGTCTGGCGTGCGAACCAGCACTGCTGTATAGACAAACTTTATCACAACAACTGTGTGCACCCTCAAAGCTGATTGAGTTTAGTTATGACACAAAGCCAGGTTCAATTAAAAAGTTTCAGTGGAGAATGTGTTAAACAAATGCTGCCAAAAATTTATTACATTGTATGTTTCAGACCAATTCTACAATTTGTTGCAATCAAAAGGGGAGACACTGGAGAGTGGGCACTGCCAGGTGGAATGGTAGACCCCGGGGAAAAGGTAACTGTGACTGCAGTAAGGGAATTTCAAGAGGAAGCTATCAATGGTCTTGTTATGACTGAAGGTATTTATCATCTGCCGTTTCTTTATTTTCCTAAAGTTATTATATTATTTATGCATATCAAACTTTACAGAGGAAAGAAAAGAGTGGGAGCTGAGATTCAAAAAATTCTTCAGTGAGGGTGAAGAAATTTACAAAGGATACATTGATGACAGAAGAAATACTGACAATGCCTGGATGGAGACTGTTGCTTATAATTTTCATGATGAGAGTGGTTCTACAGTTGGTGCTCTGAACTTAAATGCAGGTGACGATGCCATAGGTGTGAAATGGGTCGATATCACATCAGATTTACATCTTTATGCTAGCCACAAGGAAATAGTGAAAGAAGCTTATAAAAAGCACATAGCAAACTTTATCTGATTAAATTAAATAACTTTTTATTAGGTATATGTTTTATTTACTGTTTATATATAAACATACATATAAAATAATACAATACAACCAGCTAGATTACAACGTTTCCGCTCTGCAGTAAGCTCAAAACTGGGTATTTCCAAGATACACTTGGAAAGCTCCCACTGATTTATTTATTGATTAGCTCAAAGTGGCAAACTATAATAAGCAAAATGTAAAATACATATTGATTCATTGAACTCTTCCATCATATCTATTCTCATTGCACCATAATAAGCAAACTAATAACGGAAACTAAATGCGAAAACAAATTATATTCTTATAATATACAGAGATTTTTAAACTAGTGACTACTAAATCCCCCATCACACACCTAAAATTACAAACCTAAATCCGAATAATTGCTCCCTTTTATTTTTAGAAATTTAGTAACACATTACGTAATTGCAAATCCTAGCTTTGCTTTAGGGAACTTTATAGAGATATATTTATCCTCAAACAAAATAAATAATGGAGTGTGCATAATTTATACAAAGTAAACACATGCCTGATTTTTCACTAAAAGATATCAAATACCATGATGCAGAGGGTACTGCTAAATTCATAATTATTATTCTGAAAATGTGAACATTATAGCTATAAGGACCCTTTTCAAAATGTAGAAGTAGATGAACAAAATAATAAAATAAAATGTGTTATTATATAAATAAGGTCCTTAAACTAAAGAACTACATAACCAAGTTCCGTAACAAAACAGACTGATTTTACGTTATATCATAGAATAGCAAATTATTTTATATATTCGTTTCGTTTGGTTTTAACAACATGGTTCTCATAATAACAACGTAAAATATGGTTTTCCAGCCTTTTTTCAATAACTGTTAATTTAGATTGTCATAACTATGACTTACATACCCTTTTCATATTCAGCATTAATCCTTTAAATAGTTGTTACAAGTCCTACACTTCTCTTAAACGTATTTTTATTAACATATAATATATTATTAACATTTATAATCTAGATTAAAACTTCACAGTTTTCCCAAAATATACTAACATAAACATTGCCCGCCCTATATCAAACACTTAATATTTATTTCACATATACCGCTATAAATCTTCTGAGAACCTATCCAACTTTCCATGCTTTCTATTCTACAGAACGAATATATAGCAAAATATTATAGCCTTAATTAGCCTTTAAAATATAAATTTCTCGAAATATTAGCTAACAAATGTATAATTCAATGCCTTCAACTAATGAACAATATTGCTCTCTATTCTTTTTGTAGTACAGAAAGCAGTGATGGTTAGCTAGGGCCCCAATAATATCCGACAAAGGCCGTGTATACTTTGTTATCACAACACATTGCTGTGTATAGGTACAAACATTTCAATGTCACATGTATATCAGAAGTCAAAGCACAAACAGTCGACGTGGTGGAGGGGCTACGCTGACATGCCTTCCGCGGCACCGAGGGAGTTGTATGCGCGGTAGCAGTTAACGTCGTTCGTTAATCGCTGGATATTCTGAGCGAATGTAGGTAAATCCTGGAAAGAAGTAAAATTAAATTATCGTATCCAAATGGTATGCTGAAATCAGTAAGATTGCACTGCTTTTTCAAAAAGAAAAAGTACTATTGGCCTGTCCAACCAAAAGTTCAAAAGGTCACAGAATGGACCTTCCAGACTTTTTTATCAACTGGTTATTCTGCAGACTTCGCATACAACAAACGCTCAATAGAATAGAATATTCTTTTATTTTTTTATTGTTCACCAAAAACAAACACAATACAAAAAATATCTGAATAAACAGGGTCAATGAGTGGTCTTATCGCTCAATCGTTTTAGTATTTCGCGATTAGCGTAGAAGCGTCTAAGTTATTCGATTTAGCGATCACGATCAATACTAACCACAGACATGGGACTCGAGTGATATCCCATCCTGCTCCGCCTTTAGATTAGCAATTGCGGCCGGAGTATAATAAATTCACAGATACATCTCTACTATTCCATAACATAATAATATGTGAGTACCGTGTCCGGCGGGAACTGCGCGAGGTGCTGCAGGTGGTGGGGCCCGAGGCCGGGCAGCGAGCGCAGGAAGTGCGGCAGGAAGGCGAGGCGGAAGGCGGAGAAGTCCACGGCCGCCATGCCGTGCACCGCCGCCGTCACCTCCTCGCGCGCCAGCTCGCGCCACCCGCCCTCCATCAGCCCGCCCAGCAGCACCGACAGGAACTCCGCCAGGAACTCCGTGCGGAATAACACCTGAAAAGTCACCATCATTTTATTTTTTTGAAGCTGATTAACTTGTAGGCTGCGTAGTCACGGATCTGGTCAGACAAGAATTATTTCGGATTATTATTTTGGAGGCATTGTGATTTACCAATCCGTGATGGATTATGGCACAACCCTCCTCACGAAAGCGAAACGAGACTCGTGCGCAGCAATGGGAAGATATGAGATGTAGTTAAGGACATGAGAAACCCTAAAGCCTCGTGGTTTCATATACGATATAGGGCAATAATGTCGCAGCAATTTTCGCGCACTTGTGGGGGAAGACCGACAGTGTCTTACTTTATGGTAGAGCTTCCACTTGGCGTTGAGCGCGTCGAGCGTGGCTATGTTGAGCCGCAGCAGGCCCACGTCGGGCAGCAGCAGCGCGCGGCCCAGCGCCGCCAGCGCCGCGCGGAGCTCGTCCGCGCGCGCCGCCGCCTCCTCCTCCAGGCACTTGTGCGGGAAGAAGTAGCGCCACCGGTGGATCAGCACGCTGGAATGGAATCAGTCAAGGCATTTCTATTAAAACTCGTTTCATACAGTTATTTATTACTCTGGGCTGCCGTCGTTACGTTGCGCGAGCGACGCAGGCGGCTATAGACGTCCTGTGGTGGTGGTGGTGCAGGAGCGCCAGCAGGGGGCGCACGGTGGTGCAGGAGCGCCAGCTCGGGGCGCACGGTGGTGCAGGAGCGCCAGCACGGGGCGCACGGTGGTGCAGGAGCGCCAGCACGGGGCGCACGCGCGGCAGGAGCGGTACCTGGCGAGCAGCTCGTGCGCGGCGCGCGCCATGTCGGGCGCCTGGTGCAGCGCGCGCGGTAGCACGTGGTGGTGCAGGAGCGCCAGCACGGGGCGCACGGTGGTGCAGGAGCGCCAGCACGGGGCGCACGCGCGGCAGGAGCGGTACCTGGCGAGCAGCTCGTGCGCGGCGCGCGCCAGGTCGGGCGCCTGGTGCAGCGCGCGCGGTAGCACGTGGTGGTGCAGGAGCGCCAGCACGGGGCGCACGGTGGTGCAGGAGCGCCAGCACGGGGCGCACGCGCGGCAGGAGCGGTACCTGGCGAGCAGCTCGTGCGCGGCGCGCGCCAGGTCGGGCGCCTGGTGCAGCGCGCGCGGTAGCACGTGGTGGTGCAGGAGCGCCAGCACGGGGCGCACGGTGGTGCAGGAGCGCCAGCACGGGGCGCACGCGCGGCAGGAGCGGTACCTGGCGAGCAGCTCGTGCGCGGCGCGCGCCAGGTCGGGCGCCTGGTGCAGCGCGCGCGGTAGCACGTGGTGGTGCAGGAGCGCCAGCACGGGGCGCACGGTGGTGCAGGAGCGCCAGCACGGGGCGCACGCGCGGCAGGAGCGGTACCTGGCAAGCAGCTCGTGCGCGGCGCGCGCCAGGTCGGGCGCCTGGTGCAGCGCGCGCGGTAGCACGTGGTGGTGCAGGAGCGCCAGCACGGGGCGCACGGTGGTGCAGGAGCGCCAGCACGGGGCGCACGCGCGGCAGGAGCGGTACCTGGCAAGCAGCTCGTGCGCGGCGCGCGCCAGGTCGGGCGCCTGGTGCAGCGCGCGCGGTAGCACGTGGTGGTGCAGGAGCGCCAGCACGGGGCGCACGGTGGTGCAGGAGCGCCAGCACGGGGCGCACGCGCGGCAGGAGCGGTACCTGGCGAGCAGCTCGTGCGCGGCGCGCGCCAGGTCGGGCGCCTGGTGCAGCGCGCGCGGTAGCACGTGGTGGTGCAGGAGCGCCAGCACGGGGCGCACGGTGGTGCAGGAGCGCCAGCACGGGGCGCACGCGCGGCAGGAGCGGTACCTGGCGAGCAGCTCGTGCGCGGCGCGCGCCAGGTCGGGCGCCTGGTGCAGCGCGCGCGGTAGCACGTGGTGGTGCAGGAGCGCCAGCACGGGGCGCACGGTGGTGCAGGAGCGCCAGCACGGGGCGCACGCGCGGCAGGAGCGGTACCTGGCGAGCAGCTCGTGCGCGGCGCGCGCCAGGTCGGGCGCCTGGTGCAGCGCGCGCGGTAGCACGTGGTGGTGCAGGAGCGCCAGCACGGGGCGCACGGTGGTGCAGGAGCGCCAGCACGGGGCGCACGCGCGGCAGGAGCGGTACCTGGCGAGCAGCTCGTGCGCGGCGCGCGCCAGGTCGGGCGCCTGGTGCAGCGCGCGCGGTAGCACGTGGTGGTGCAGGAGCGCCAGCACGGGGCGCACGGTGGTGCAGGAGCGCCAGCACGGGGCGCACGCGCGGCAGGAGCGGTACCTGGCGAGCAGCTCGTGCGCGGCGCGCGCCAGGTCGGGCGCCTGGTGCAGCGCGCGCGGTAGCACGTGGTGGTGCAGGAGCGCCAGCACGGGGCGCACGGTGGTGCAGGAGCGCCAGCACGGGGCGCACGGTGGTGCAGGAGCGCCAGCACGGGGCGCACGCGCGGCAGGAGCGGTACCTGGCGAGCAGCTCGTGCGCGGCGCGCGCCAGGTCGGGCGCCTGGTGCAGCGCGCGCGGTAGCACGTGGTGGTGCAGGAGCGCCAGCACGGGGCGCACGCGCACTCCGCCGCCGCCCGCTTCCACGCCGAGCCGCACGCACGCCACTAGCCGCTCCAGGCTGCTGTCGGTGCCACCCCTATAAAATCAATTGGGAACGGTGAGAATCACGTGGCCATTTCTTCACATTTCGTCCGTTTTTAAACTTACAATCCTCTGAAGCAGAGACGCAAGGCGATTGCTCGTGAACAACAGAAGGGTCTCGACGATGATGGACGGATGGCGATAACTCCTCACCTTAGTTGTCCACGAGTCGACTTTAGACCGCTCGTGTCCAGTAATCCACTCGAGTAGGTGGTCCGCCTAACCCGAAGTGCGATACGAACGAATAGAATAGTTACCGTTGTGCGACGTCGAGAAAAACGTCTATAGCGGTATAGGCAAAGTCTCCGAGCTGAGGCAGCAGCGCCGTGAAGAGCGCGAGGAAGAAGTCTGTAATGTCGGTCTCCGCGGCCGCGCCGGCTGGCTCCGGCAACATCCGTAGAGCGGCCGTCGCACCGCTTGATATGCCGTCCGCTATCACCTGAGGACGAAGATTATATTCAAATCGTTCCAGTAAGACAAGGCGAAATATTTGTACGGATTTGATAAGGTTATCGGTGTCTGGGGGAAAGGACTAAGTTTAGTTTTGACAGGTTCTGAGGTTGTAGAATGATGTCAACTTAGCATCCCAAAAAAATTTTGGTCTTTTGACTAAAACGCATTCAAATTTATATTAAAGTACTACTACTTACTTTTTAAGTACTTTTGTATGTAAAAAAAAAACTTTAAGAAATTTAAGAAGAATTTTAAAGAAAGAAATTTAAGGAAAAAATATACAAAATCAACACGCCAGATTTTTCGTTGTCCGTCTAAGAACGCATTTACCTTCTTGGAAGCAGTGGGAGCGTGCGCGAAGGCGTGTAGCAGCGCGGTGAGCGGCGGCAGTGCCAGGTGCGGCGCGGCGGGCACTGCGCCGCTCCACGCTGCCAGTAGAGCGCGCGCCTCACCGCCGCCGCCGCCCCCTCCCGCGCCACGCAGCGACAGCGATATTAACGCTTCGCGGACAACGCCGGCCGTCTGTCGACAGGAAAAAGACCTCATTGATTGAAAAAGCTACTACGACTACTATTGTAAAATGTAATGTAATTTAAATGAAAGTGATCCCGTCTATTTGTTTGTTAAACATTTCAGGACTAAACGGCTAAACTAATTTGATATGATGATAGTTTGAATCCTGGGAAAGAACATAGGATACTTATCGAGATAAACTGTAGTCCGTGCGGTCAATGTCTCGGGAAAAAACTAGTCAGAGACATACAGATATATATACAAAATACGCCATGAGTAAACTTACAATGGGCGTCCCGACGACAATCATAATGATATTAGTCAGGAGTCAATAAAAAAAAACACATTTCGAAGGGACAACTTAGATACATTCCGAAGTTCTTAGCAGACTCAATAGCTCAAGTTGTGTGAAGTGTCAATGTGGTCGTTTATTGTAAATACCTTAGGCTCCAAATAGTGCAAGGACCTCTGCGCGTGGCTGTACAGATCCCCGACCATCGTAACGGGATCGCTGGTGATCTTCACGTTTTTAGACAAACTCAGCAGCAAATGTGCCGCTGCGTGGCACAATAATGGCGGTTCCTGCAAACACATACAGATAGAATAGAATAGAAAACTCTTTATTGTGCACCAGCAAAAAAAAATGTACAGAAAAATTACAAATGGTAAACAAGGGTAGTACAACGGGCGGTCTTATCGCTGAAAGCGATTTCTTCCAGACAACCTTTGAATTGACAGTAAAAAAACAGATTTTTTTTTTGTAATTCTTTTAGATTACAATGTCTAGCTGCTTAAGCGACGTACTTTGCACTATTGGTTACTTTTAAATGGTTTGCCAGAAGTAATCTTAAAATCACCTTCAAATAAGATATAAACAAATTCAGATTCATCTCGTATCCTACCGACTGCACCAAGGTTTAAGTCGTTTATAGTTCAGATACAAACTATGGTCTTAGTTTTTCTCTTCGCAAACATTGGGCAAATAACTATACTACAGTTATTTTTACATCATTGTAATAAGATGCAGTCGTTAACTTGATGAAAACATCTTTGTTGGTAATTGTTAACGTAAACCAAATAATGTCTTACTGGAACTTCGTGCGGCAGCAGGAACGGCACGGCGGAAGAGAACAGCCCCTCCATGGTCTGCACGGACACGCCGCACTCGCCCGCGTAGCAGCACCACGCGCCCATGCACGCGAACATTTCCGCGTGACTAGAAAGGGAGATGGTTGCAGTGTGTTGGCTTTTTATTTTTCATGTGTTTTGGCGTGATTACGTCTTTAAGTTTGCTTCTATAGTGGGAGAGAATGAAGAAAGCGTCCGACACCTGCACGTGTGAATGGTGGTGCGGCGCGTGCGGCGCGGGCGCGCGGTGCGGCGTGGCGCGCGCCGCCGCCGCCAGCGCCGCCGCCGCGCGCTCCACCAGCGGCGCGCGCTGCGACCGCGCTAGCGATGTGGGAGGGGTAGGTGGCGTGTACTGACACCTGCACGTGTGCGTGGTGGTGCGGCGCGTGCGGCGCGGGCGCGCGGTGCGGCGTGGCGCGCGCCGCCGCCGCCAGCGCCGCCGCCGCGCGCTCCACCAGCGGCGCGCGCTGCGACCGCGCTAGCGATGTGGGAGGGGTAGGTGGCGTGTACTGACACCTGCACGTGTGCGTGGTGGTGCGGCGCGTGCGGCGCGGGCGCGCGGTGCGGCGTGGCGCGCGCCGCCGCCGCCAGCGCCGCCGCCG
Source organism: Campaea margaritaria (assembly GCA_912999815.1). NCBI lineage: Eukaryota > Metazoa > Arthropoda > Insecta > Lepidoptera > Geometridae > Campaea > Campaea margaritaria. The sequence continues at coordinate 7,744,005 of OU538800.1, forward strand.
CGCGCTCCACCAGCGTCGCGCGCTGCGACCGCGCTAGCGATGTGGGAGGGGTAGGTGGCGTGTACTGACACCTGCACGTGTGCGTGGTGGTGCGGCGCGTGCGGCGCGGGCGCGCGGTGCGGCGTGGCGCGCGCCGCCGCCGCCAGCGCCGCCGCCGCGCGCTCCACCAGCGTCGCGCGCTGCGACCGCGCTAGCGATGTGGGAGGGGTAGGTGGCGTGTACTGACACCTGCACGTGTGCGTGGTGGTGCGGCGCGTGCGGCGCGGGCGCGCGGTGCGGCGTGGCGCGCGCCGCCGCCGCCAGCGCCGCCGCCGCGCGCTCCACCAGCGTCGCGCGCTGCGACCGCGCTAGCGATGTGGGAGGGGTAGGTGGCGTGTACTGACACCTGCACGTGTGCGTGGTGGTGCGGCGCGTGCGGCGCGGGCGCGCGGTGCGGCGTGGCGCGCGCCGCCGCCGCCAGCGCCGCCGCCGCGCGCTTCACCAGCGTCGCGCGCTGCGACCGCGCTAGCGATGTGGGAGGGGTAGGTGGCGTGTACTGACACCTGCACGTGTGCGTGGTGGTGCGGCGCGTGCGGCGCGGGCGCGCGGTGCGGCGTGGCGCGCGCCGCCGCCGCCAGCGCCGCCGCCGCGCGCTCCACCAGCGGCGCGCGCTGCGACCGCGCTAGCGATGTGGGAGGGGTAGGTGGCGTGTACTGACACCTGCACGTGTGCGTGGTGGTGCGGCGCGTGCGGCGCGGGCGCGCGGTGCGGCGTGGCGCGCGCCGCCGCCGCCAGCGCCGCCGCCGCGCGCTCCACCAGCGGCGCGCGCTGCGACCGCGCTAGCGATGTGGGAGGGGTAGGTGGCGTGTACTGACACCTGCACGTGTGCGTGGTGGTGCGGCGCGTGCGGCGCGGGCGCGCGGTGCGGCGTGGCGCGCGCCGCCGCCGCCAGCGCCGCCGCCGCGCGCTTCACCAGCGTCGCGCGCTGCGACCGCGCTAGCGATGTGGGAGGGGTAGGTGGCGTGTACTGACACCTGCACGTGTGCGTGGTGGTGCGGCGCGTGCGGCGCGGGCGCGCGGTGCGGCGTGGCGCGCGCCGCCGCCGCCAGCGCCGCCGCCGCGCGCTCCACCAGCGTCGCGCGCTGCGACCGCGCTAGCGATGTGGGAGGGGTAGGTGGCGTGTACTGACACCTGCACGTGTGCGTGGTGGTGCGGCGCGTGCGGCGCGGGCGCGCGGTGCGGCGTGGCGCGCGCCGCCGCCGCCATCGCCGCCGCCGCGCGCTCCACCAGCGTCGCGCGCTGCGACCGCGCTAGCGATGTGGGAGGGGTAGGTGGCGTGTACTGACACCTGCACGTGTGCGTGGTGGTGCGGCGCGTGCGGCGCGGGCGCGCGGTGCGGCGTGGCGCGCGCCGCCGCCGCCAGCGCCGCCGCCGCGCGCTCCACCAGCGTCGCGCGCTGCGACCGCGCTAGCGATGTGGGAGGGGTAGGTGGCGTGTACTGACACCTGCACGTGTGCGTGGTGGTGCGGCGCGTGCGGCGCGGGCGCGCGGTGCGGCGTGGCGCGCGCCGCCGCCGCCAGCGCCGCCGCCGCGCGCTCCACCAGCGGCGCGCGCTGCGACCGCGCTAGCGATGTGGGAGGGGTAGGTGGCGTGTACTGACACCTGCACGTGTGCGTGGTGGTGCGGCGCGTGCGGCGCGGGCGCGCGGTGCGGCGTGGCGCGCGCCGCCGCCGCCAGCGCCGCCGCCGCGCGCTTCACCAGCGTCGCGCGCTGCGACCGCGCTAGCGATGTGGGAGGGGTAGGTGGCGTGTACTGACACCTGCACGTGTGCGTGGTGGTGCGGCGCGTGCGGCGCGGGCGCGCGGTGCGGCGTGGCGCGCGCCGCCGCCGCCAGCGCCGCCGCCGCGCGCTCCACCAGCGTCGCGCGCTGCGACCGCGCTAGCGATGTGGGAGGGGTAGGTGGCGTGTACTGACACCTGCACGTGTGCGTGGTGGTGCGGCGCGTGCGGCGCGGGCGCGCGGTGCGGCGTGGCGCGCGCCGCCGCCGCCAGCGCCGCCGCCGCGCGCTCCACCAGCGTCGCGCGCTGCGACCGCGCTAGCGATGTGGGAGGGGTAGGTGGCGTCTACTGACACCTGCACGTGTGCGTGGTGGTGCGGCGCGTGCGGCGCGGGCGCGCGGTGCGGCGTGGCGCGCGCCGCCGCCGCCAGCGCCGCCGCCGCGCGCTCCACCAGCGTCGCGCGCTGCGACCGCGCTAGCGATGTGGGAGGGGTAGGTGGCGTGTACTGACACCTGCACGTGTGCGTGGTGGTGCGGCGCGTGCGGCGCGGGCGCGCGGTGCGGCGTGGCGCGCGCCGCCGCCGCCAGCGCCGCCGCCGCGCGCTCCACCAGCGTCGCGCGCTGCGACCGCGCTAGCGATGTGGGAGGGGTAGGTGGCGTGTACTGACACCTGCACGTGTGCGTGGTGGTGCGGCGCGTGAGGCGCGGGCGCGCGGTGCGGCGTGGCGCGCGCCGCCGCCGCCAGCGCCGCCGCCGCGCGCTCCACCAGCGTCGCGCGCTGCGACCGCGCTAGCGATGTGGGAGGGGTAGGTGGCGTGTACTGACACCTGCACGTGTGCGTGGTGGTGCGGCGCGTGCGGCGCGGGCGCGCGGTGCGGCGTGGCGCGCGCCGCCGCCGCCAGCGCCGCCGCCGCGCGCTTCACCAGCGTCGCGCGCTGCGACCGCGCTAGCGATGTGGGAGGGGTAGGTGGCGTGTACTGACACCTGCACGTGTGCGTGGTGGTGCGGCGCGTGCGGCGCGGGCGCGCGGTGCGGCGTGGCGCGCGCCGCCGCCGCCAGCGCCGCCGCCGCGCGCTCCACCAGCGTCGCGCCCAGCGCCGCGCCTAGAGCGCGCTGCGAGCGGGAACCCTCTGCAATCATATAAACATACCACTTTAAAAAAAGCTATCAAAAGCCAACTTGACTTCTAGATCGTGCACCCATGCTTTGGTAGACTTGTCCTTTAGATTCGCGCCCCACTTTACGATCTGTTCATGCAATTAATATTAATTAATAATTAATGTATATATAATTTGCCCAACCAGGCGACCAACTTTGCGATACAAGCCGGGCACACACGTGACAGAAGTAATACATATTATCTACACTTTATCTTATTTGTAGTTTTGGATGCAGACCTGCCAGTAGCGGCGGCGCCAGGCGGCCCAGCACCCGGGTGAGCGTGGCCAGGTCCAGCAGCGCGGCCAGCATGCGCTCGGGCTCGCTGCCCGCGGCGCCGACGCCGCTGCCGACGGCGCCGCCCCCCGCGCGCGTCGCCGCCCGCGCGTGCACCCCCGCCAGGCCCTGCCACCGATCTAACTGCGCAAGACGAGAGAACGCATCTTACAAATTATACGTATTATTACCATAAACAAATTAGTTGGCGCCAACTTAAAAACAGTCAGATATTTTACTGTCTTTTAGAATTTGTGATAAATGGTAATTAGTAAATCATCTGTGTAAGTTACATCTTCGTCCACCAGCGGCTTTAATTTCTGTCCTATCTGCATCATGGATCGAGCTGATAACTGTTGGCTCTATGGATATTTATAAAATACTCACCACACAAGTAAAAACATCGACTGGAGCCAAGTCCGCTACTCTAGCTATACATTCTATACAATGCTTCAGGAATGTTTGCCACTCGGTTTCACCCTGTAAACGAAAACAGTTTTTAACTTTTAAATTATTATACTGAAAAAGGTGATTGAATAATAGAGTCAGGCGTCACTGTGTGAAAATCCATATTCAAAATAAAACAAAATCAATACATAGTATCGGTTTTAGACGAAATGAAAACACACACACACACACATATATATACATTGTTATCTTACCCATCTTTTAAAAATTAATGTAAGATTAACCAAAATACACAATTTATACTTACATCATCGTCACACACGTCATTGTCAATATGTTGCAACTGGGCTTTGTTGGTTTGGAACTGGATTTTGTTAAGGACACCCTGTACTAAGGCTTTCAATGCCTCCCAGTACCTTTAACAAAGTAAAATTATTTGAAATCCAAATATTATTTGGACAAACACAAACGCTACACCTGGTAACAATATATTTAGCAGCCTTCAACAATCTGAAAGTACTAACTTTTTTGTTTTGTATTAACCATAATTATATATCTTTTAAAATAAACAATAAATTTAATAATAAAAAAAATTATAAACTAAGCTCAGTAGTTTTTAGTAAATCCATTTAAAATCGGTTTTATTTAATCAGGGTGGTGATAGGTAGCATATTATCGACTTACTTTTCTGTGTCTTCTGGCTTCAGTATATCAATAAATTGTATCCATATATCTAGACAGTTTACAAAAATAGCACATGTGGGCACCTGAAATCAAAATAACATATTATAATAATAAATATTTTGTTTGTAAGGCGTTCTGGTGATAACAAAGAAGTACCAAATAATATCTGCCATAGTCCGCTTAGGGTTGGCCTACACTTGTCCACAATATAATGATGCATTAAAGTGCAGGTTGTGCAGCGCTCAGCAAACGACAAAAGGAAATAAAAGATCTACGAAAATATGCGTTTCCGTGCGAGCATGAGAAGTGGAACCTTTATTAGCTTGTTGTGGTAGCCAAAAAACAAATCAACTGAATGTTTTGAAATCTCTCGCATGCGGCCTCTCTCTCATTCACAGTATTCAAGGGAGCAAATGCTTTTTTAAATAGTTTATTTAAACACTGCATATTCGTACCAAAATATAATTTACCTGGAATGTGTACTGGAATAGATATGACAAAAATTCAATGGCGTCAAACTCGGGCTCGGCCTCCAGCCTCTTGAAATGCAACGACACGAATAGCTTTAGAAACTCCGCTAACTTATTTAGGTAGCTGAAAAAATAAAATACATACATTATTATTTACTCGACTATTTAGAATAAATAATATTTTTTTAGGATTGTACTATTCGCCCACATTTGTGCGTGTTAGTTAACGAATATGTATAGTTAATATTCCATCAATATAGTGTTATATTGATGGAATATTAACTATACAAGAATATTAACTATCCGAAGAAACAAGTCTAAAAACATATGAAACGTATGATGAAAATCTCTAATACCAAATCAACAACTACACGATTTCCCACCAAAATAGGCCACCAAAATAGGCCATGTATGTTTATGTCCGAAATCGTGTAGGTTTGCTGAGGCCGTCCGCCGCAGTGGAGCCGCAGCTTCGTGCAGTGCGGCGACTTACTCTATGGGCGCATGCGTGAGCAGGTGTCCGTGCAGCGTGAGGTGGCGCAGCAGGCGCAGCGCGCAGTGCTGCAGGCGCAGCGCCGTGGCGGCCGACGACGGCGGCGCGTACCGCCGGTACAGCAGCTCGCACACGCCGCCCAGCCCCGCCAGCGCCGCCGCCGTGCTCTGCCGAGACGAGCGCACGTACAGTACATCACTGCTGCCCGTAGAACGCCGCGGGGAGCGGCCGCTAGCTATTCGCATGTAGCGGCTCCCTGCGACTCGTAGCCGTTCTACATCTTCCAATCCATGGTCTTCAGTCGGGTACCTTTCTTCCCCGACTGTATCGGTTCTACGAGTTACGTAGTCTACCCGCTGTCACGTACAGTACGCGCAGGGGATTTAGGAAGCCCTGTGAATGGGCTCTTCTAACTTTCTATCGATTTCAATTAGAATGAGAGTGACTAAAACAACCTACATTCATTTCTCAGGATGTTTTATTTGGCTAGGTTTACCCTTCGAATTGAAATTGACACAGAATAACATTAACATTTTGTTTCATACCTGAGTTTGTGTGGCCACACTACCCCAGTAGAACACGGTGGTGACGAGGGAAGGTGGCACGTGTGACGATAGCGGCAGCCATGAGAATAAATGCTGTAGTGTTGTCAGGCATTTTACTATTATTTCGGTGTTTAAAGCTCTGTAAATAAACATGAAATTTTATGAATATTATGTAAACAGGTATGTTGCTTTAACTACAAATATTATATATTTGTATCAATTATATGAAGCAGTAGTTACAGGATAATTATTATTAAAAAAACAAGTATAAAACAGAGTTGTCAGCCTACTCTGCATTATGAATACCATTTGTGTATACACAATTGAAAACAATCATTCTTATCTTATTTGTTACAATAATTCTTTTGTCTTGTATTGATATCACAACACGCCTACAATATGAACCTACAAAACAATTATGATTTTTGTGATGATGATGAATAATAATGTTTTTTGTTATACTTACTTGTCTACTGTGGGGACATCGCGAGCATTAGCTAATAGGTCCGGTAAGGCCGATGTGTGAGGGGCGCCGTTTGTTGGTGATGGTGGAGGATTTGACTGACCTTCTTTCTGTTCATTCCTTTCCAAAACCGCTACAACAAAGGATGTTAAAGCTATTGTTTCCATATTTATTTACTATAGAAGTGACAATGTCTGCACCTACATGTCAGTGCATTCAGCGTTGTGTATTTTAGATACAATAAGTTTTATACAATTGGTCACATTAGTCATTAAGAGAAGAGTTTTTTATTTATCGATCTGACTGTAATTGTGCACACCTTTGCCTTTTAAAATTGTGAGAAATCATAAATAATCTTAAACAATTGCTTAAAAACATTCACCATTATATGTGCTAGATATACATATAATCTCGTTGGTGAAATTGTGTAGAAAAAGGAACTTCACACATACAAATATTAAAAATATAAAACTACAATTTCTTTTGGATTCTATAATAAAACAATATGTCAACCGTTTCTTTCAAAATTGTCAAAGTAAAAGTTTTGATCAAACCATTTGGTTAGGGTAAACTTACCACTGAGTGCTGCCAGCATTTGTGGCATGCCTTTCAGCATGAGTCGCTCCAGTTGTGTCCGTCGTGCTGAGAGTAACACCACCCCTGTGTCTCTAGCAGCACCCAGCTCTTCACTAGCGGCTTGTGCCAATATGAGCCCTAGCAGACACCGCCGTCCTTCACATCTTGTCAGCTGTACAGTTACAATACAAAGCAATTAGAATTAAGCTTATGCAAGCGGCATTTACATAGACAATATATTTTTAATGGTTGTCTGGCCGGATCCATGCCTATGCAGCCGAGAAAGCAAAGCCGGGATAGGCCATAGTTAGTTAAGGCCTTTTAATTATAAACACAGATTTAAGGTAAATAGATAAGACTCATTTTCAAACAACACAGTGCCAAACAATATGAAGAGAAACTTTATCATCTTTTATTTGGCCATAAATACATTTCTGAGGACTAAAAGCACTATAAAATTAATTTAACAAATAGTAGAATGAAACTAGAGTTCTTAATTACCTTGTGATAACCGCTGAAATAAAACAAAGTAAATACAGAATAAGCAACATGTCTCCTTACCTCAACTATGTTGTCAAAAAAGTCAGTGTACGAGTGAGGCCAGTCATAGCGAGCTATGGATACCATTAGTGCAGCCAGTTTGTTCCTGATGAAGTATAGCATGACTTCGTGTTTAGCCATAAGCTCATTCCAAAGTGTCATTCGAATTTCTGTTTTTTCATTGTCGGTTAAACAGATCCATTGTCTGTTTATGATATTCTGTTGTGGAAAATTATTACAAATTTGTTAGCAAACTCTAATATATTTCTAGATTATGGTTAAGCAGTCTGACCAGAACATCTTTGATATGACCATATTTCGTGTAATAATACAGTGTAAACTCTTATAATGACTTTCAATATAATGTGACACTTCCTCTAATGTGAAAATTAGTTAAATTTTGTTGGTTTACCTTAATGCCCATACATTGATACTTTTTATATTGCAAGCGTCATTCTCTATTATGAAGAAATATGTTCATATTTACATGTCAGTGAATATATTTTTTCAGCTAGCTGTTCATGTTACCAGTTTACAAAAAGTTACGACTTAATATTTTAGGTGCCAAAAAAGACACTAGCAGTTGTAAACAGCCGTCTTGTTTTTGTTATTGTTAAGATTCAATTGTCTTTAGAAGTGTAGGCACCAGTAACTAAACCCAATAAGCACCTCTCATATTACCAACAAATATTAAAAAGTATTGTGAATGGTATTTGGCTGTTTCTCCCTCTTTACTCCACATAAATCGGTCCCATGAGTTTCGCTATAACGAGTTTTCACTGTATTTATACATTTTATTATTACAGGAAAATTAAAGCGTGTAGTTTGTTGTTGTGTTTGTTTTGGAGAGTAGGGACTCAATATATATGTATAGGTGTCATTTATGAAATATAACCCTCACTCTATCAAGCTTACCTCGAGTGTTGTTAATGTAAACATCAAAACATATTGATTCTCTGATTTTTGGAGAAATAGTAAGCAATGTTTCCAGGAGTCTCTACGATTAGAGAAGTTCTCGAGCATACTCTCAATCTCCCTTTTCCTATAATTATTCGTTGAGGGAGCGAAGAACTCGGACATCAACATCTCTAATGAGGCCAGAGCTTCACTAATTTCTAAATCAGCCTGTGGACAAAATAATTATTAAAACATTTGTCCCCGACAAGGATAGTATGATTTATATAAAGCAATTAATGTATGTTTATTACCATGTTTTTAGCTTAAGTTTATGTAATTGTTATTATTAATCGAAAATCACATAGAAAAGTAACATAGTGCTCTAAGTTTCATTTCAAAATAAAACGAAAATACACTTTTACAAACTGCCGAACAGCCGAACGAAATCACGGCCGTCCCTATTCTCCCGGAGTTTGCACACATACAAAAATAATAATAGTAATAATAATAACAATGCCCGAGAATCCGACAATGCCACTACGTAACCACGCGAATGGAAATCTTGCATGAGAATGAACATCGCAGTGAGATTTTATGCACTGTTGATCATACATAGTTTGTTTGATAGTCTGTGACTCTGTGACTCCTTTCTAAATCGTTCTTTTTCACAACCGCCGAGCCGAGAGAGAAGTTAAGTTTCAAGTCGTTGCAGATATTGTTAACATTCCATTACTATAATCACCAACGTTAATAATCACATGTTTTCATACTAACATAGTGCATTGGTGCTTTTGCAGATCTTCCGTGAATTCCATGATGTCCTTCCCGAAAGCAATCGAGAGAGGTATAATTATAACCTAAAGTTGTTTGGTGTGATAATGAATGATGTCCTTCTTAACGTATCCGTCAACGGCGAACCTTGTTAGCTCCGGAGGTGAGAGCGAAGGTGGCTAATAATGAACAACGCGGACAACAGTGAAATGTTTGTGCTTATGCTGTCGACTCGGGCGGGAGGGCTCGGTATCAGCCTCACCATGGCCGATGTGGTCATCACCTACGACTCTGACTGGAAACCGCAGATGGATCTGCTTGTATTGGAAACATGAAACAGGTTAGTTCTAGTTCTATTATGAGCCATACTTAGTCATTATCTCTAACTAGTGAAGAAAGGAGTAAAACTTGAGCAGCTATAGATCCACTTAATAATGGCGCAGACTAAAGAACCGTTTTAATATTGGCGCTAGCATGCAATTTTTATCACACAGCTATCTTTCCATGATAAAAAATACAGTCGAAACAGAATATAATGACGAATCTGTTTTTATGACCGAACAGCAAGGTCCCGACCGAATCCCTAATATACAGTTAAGTAAACATACCACCTATCACAACATCAGATACAGCGACATATCGCTTAGAATGACAAAACTTTATAGATATTCATCAATCGGCTATAACACCAACCGTTGTGCTTGTACCAGCAAAATTAAACAATAGAAACAATTTTCATATTTATTTTAATCTATGAAAGGATGTTTTGACTTATTATTACGTATGCACTTTCTCCCACCCCATCCAAACCTCTTGCATGCTCTGTGCCATTTGACCTTTTCTGTTTCACAACTTAGCTTACTTTGTTTTCTTTGCAGGTGTGCATATTGAGGATGATTACAGAGAACACAGTAGAGGAAAAGATTGTAGAGTAAAACTGGAAGTGAAACTACTCCTCGAGAAACTGCTCATACAGTTGGGCCACCTTATGGACACCGTGAACCAACTTGAACAAGAATGAAATGTTTAACATGATCCGACATGGAGCCAACCCTGTGTTCTCATCAAAAGACTCTGAGATTACTGAGGAGGTCTTTGATTCCATATTGATTAAAGGCAAAGTCAAGGTAAATAAAAGGGTTCTTTTAAAATTTAGAAGTATTTACATCAATTTTGACCTACAGTAGTGTCGATTTATCTAGGCTATCGTGAAGTTAGCCGCAGAAAGCGTCGAAGTGTTTGAATTATGGAAATGAGACAGGATTTGGTCAGTTAGGGTTGGTCGCCTGGCATTTCCCACTATTTCCCACCTACTGTGAAAAAGACAAGACTCAAAAAACATTTCTTCGTGACTGTGCATGCACAAACTTTCCGGCGGCCTGTGTTCACATTGGCCTAGATCCGTTGACACTACTGTACACCAGGGTTTTCTTTGTCCATAGATGGAGGAGTTGGACAACCTTAGTGAGACGTGCCTTTGAGAATTCAAAGTGGACACCCCTGCCCCACAGCTAATATCTAATCGAAGCAGTATCTAATCAAAGGGTTTCAATTGGATTTTAAAACTGTTGTGTTTAATCAATGCCTGTTTTGGATTTTCCAACAGTTTGGATTGAATTCCTAGTGACTCGCATTATTTCATTCCGAAACGTGAATGTAGAGCCAACTACGCTGCCGTCACTTACTTCGGATCAAAGGTGCCCAAGGTACAGGTAAATAAGTGAAAAGACCAGACGATACCGTTACTGGTGATGGTTTGTTCTGTCATCTTGCCATTTATATCATTGATTGGCTCTTTATACTAGTGTAGTGTAATTTCATTACATATGTACCATCTATGTATTATGTTTCATTTTACATAAGTCATTCCTATTATTTTTTGTTCATTTGACTGAGTAATGAGATGAGTCCGCCTTCCAATCAGAAGGTCGTGAGTTCAAATCCCAGTGCAGGCACGTACCAATTTGTTTCTGTAAAACATATGTACGTAATTATCACTCGCTTTTCGGTAAAGGAAAACATCGTGAGGAAACCCACATACCTACCCGAGAATTATTTCGGAGGTAGGTATGTTATCCACCAATCTAGACCCGGCCCCAGTGGTAGATTATGGCCTAACCCTCCTCATGAAATTGAGGGAGACCCGTGCTCAGCAGTGGGACGTTATGGGTTGATGATGATGATGATGATGAAGAATTAGACGAGCAAGTTGTTCACCTGATGGTAAGCGCTACGCCTGTCCATAACAGTTATGGCGCCACCCAGAACTTTGCATTGTATAATCTTCTACGGCACTGCACTGTGCTTGTCACCCTGAGACTGACTCTAGTCTCATATGCCCAGTAATTTCGCTGGAAACTGCCCTCCAAGCCAGAACACAGTAATGTTTGCACACTACTGCTTGGCGGATGTATATCGGGCAGAGGTTTGGTACTTCCCAGGTGATCTCTTGCAGAAGAGGCTACCACTACAGTAATATTTATGCTTGTTAATTAGTTCCTTGGCTTGTGTTTATTCTATTGTTTTCAGAGGTGAACGTGTTAAGCCTTGTTATCTGTATACCTACATATACGACTTCAGTTTGACGTCGAAGTTCTACGTTTGGTATACGGTCTAGTAGGCGAATGCCTAGCATGGCGCGCTCCATTACTAACAACAAAGCCCTACTCTAGATTAATTATGCCAAATCTAAAAATAGCGACCGTGGACGAAGTCTGCAAGAATAGAAGAAACTTGTCTTCATTCCATACTTTCTTGCCCATCTTCAAAGTGTAATTTTGCTTATAACTGATTTATTTGTTTAGATTGGATAATGGAATACTCAGCTGTATTTTGGGAGCGGTGTAACGAACTGCAACGCATAGAAAGCAAAGTTGTAATGATCAAAAGAGGAGAAGCCAAGATACAGAGGAGAGCCTCTATCAAGAAAGCGCTTGCTGTTAAAATAGCCATTGCATCAGCTTGGATCTAACAAGGAACTAAAAAGGGTAAAAACTAGACTGAAGAAGACATTTTTACTCAACATTTATGGCGCCAGTCTTAAGCCTGCCTGCGTTAGGGATTAAGTATTTAATTTATTAACATGATTTAGTAATTCTATGTATGTATTATGTAGAAATGAATTTATATACCTAATGCAATTGTTCAATTTAATTTTTACCTTTGTTAAGTTAAAATAATTATGGATTTGTTATATGTATGTATGCTCCATAATTATATTCTTAGATGTTTGCACACATTGTTATATTTCCATAATCCCTACCAGGGAGGATGTTTGGTGGGAATTCATGAATTTATTGATAAAAAGATAATCTATACTTCTATATCTATACTAATATATAAAGCTGAAGAGTTTGTTTGTTTGAACGCTAGGATCTCAGGAACTACTGGTTCGAATTGAACAATTCTTTTTGTGTTGAATAGTCCATTTATCGAGGAAGGTTATAGGCTATATAACATCACGCTACGACTAATAGGGAAACCGCAGGGCGCAGCTAGTTATAAATATAGGGAAACTCAGGTTGCATTTATTTTGGTACTATGTACTTCAATAAAATTAGTATCATGAAGAAAACTGGTTTTATTTCTGCAAAGTACCTGCTTACACAATGTGTACGGGAACGAGTAACCGATGTAATGGGGACGTATTTTAATTATTTTTGTCCCCTTCCAGCATGCACAGGGGAATTATGAACAAAAAGTCAAAAATAACGGAATAAGCCGTCCTGACAAGGGTAAAACCAAACTATTAGGTGATGGATCCGTTCTAATAGAAGGTACAGCTGGTACAGTAGAATCTATTTATCTAGGCTCGTGAAGTCAGCATCAGTGTTCGTATTTTGGAAGCGAGTTAGGATTTGGAAAATTAGGGTTAGTCGCCTGGCATTTCCCACCTACTGAGAAAAAGGCGAGGCACACTAAAACATCTTCGTGCAATAGATCCGTACACTACTATTATAGGTCTACCAGAATCTCATGGCAAATGGGGAAATAAAAAAATTTTGTGTGCAATACTGGGAAATTGGATTAAGCAATCTTGATACTGTTTAATATTTAATTATCTCATCAGTATTAATGAAAATGAAGTATATTAGGTACATATGTGTATGAAGAATGTTGTTATACATCGGGTTCTTAACATAGGAAAATGTAATGAAAAATAAATATTAATCAATCGTTTATTACTTTTATGTACTAATTTATTATAATATACTAAAATAAACTAAAAGTATCAAAACAACTTAATCCAACTTTAGTCAGAGTTACGTTATGTTGCATTCATCATTCTGATACCTAGAAATAGGTAAAAAAATTGCGTTCGCACTGTTCAATCATTGCTGAGAGCTTCTTCCCCAGGGTCTCCAAATGAAGTTAATGAAATTTCCCAATATGACAGGAATAAATCCCCAACGATACTATTTAGACATGTGCTGCCCAACTATTTTGAAACTACTAATTTAAATTTACAAGGTATTTATTTTTGTACAGTTTAATAACCCTTTTAATGTACTTAAGCATCATTTATTTAGATGACTCTGATATAAGCGCAAGCGGAATTTTTTAATGAATTTTTGAAGTGAAACTTCCATAAGACGGAGGTATTAGGATTTTTTCTGTCACGAAAAAGCTTTAGGGCCGCGTGGAGAGGATAGATGATATATCGCGTGGTGAGAGGCAGCAGCAGCGGAGGGAGAGAACGGCAAGTATTAATATATATATATATATTTTGAAGTAAAAGTTCTTTACGCACGCTTGACTTGGGGACTAAGCTGGTGAATGCGTTACGAAAAATGTGATCAAGCTAGGCGAATGGAAGTGGACAGGGAGATATAAGTTAGTGAAGATTGAAAGAAAGAGAGTTACGTTTCATATATTTAAAAAACATATTACAAGAAAAGAAGCGCAACCCCGCCTAAAACATGGTCACACAAACCTTTATCCAACATATTTAATGTAAACATAAGTGAAAACAATCTAATAATTAGTACGACGCTCAATCTGTGATTTTTAAAATTGCCACGCAGTCAAAAGTCAGTATGTAGGTGAACACATTGAAAAGGTCTGTCAGTCTTTTTCTCGCACCTAAGGCAACAAATCACGCATAGATGAAAGAATATTTCCTCAAATTTTAACATTAGGTGGGTCAGTACCTACTTAAATTATTGTATGCCCACTAAATTTTCCCCAATATTTCTGTGTTCCCAAAGGTTTCCCAAAAAATATATTTTTCCCCAAAACTGAAAAAAAAACCCCATCTGGAGGCATACCATGACATGTTACAGCGATTCAATTGAAGACCTAAACTGAACCGCGTCGCATAATCGTACCGCGACGTCTTATTTTTTATATTGCTGCCATTTTCAACCTAAACATCATATAGTTTAGGTTGAAAATGGCTTATTAGCGACTCAATTAAGGTTTCTGCCATTTTCAACCTAAACTGGATGCAATTTAGGTTGAAAATGGCAGCAACATAAAAAATAAGACGTCACGGTACGATTATGCGACGCGGTTCAGTTTAGGTCTTCAATTGAATCGCTATAAGAGGTCATGGTATGCCCCCTGGAGACACTGTTCTTTCCTAACATTGGGAACTTCTCTTATATTTTAATATGGTCTATAATATTTGTTAACTTAATTTGAAACTCAAATAAAAGGATAAGTAGGTAGTTTACCTATAACGTTTATTAGTTTAATACTGATTATTTAAGTACTATTTTTTATTATGTCCCGCATTCGAAGAAAGCTCACTTTGCCCGAAAAAAATAGACCAACGCTGGAGCGAACGCCTTTTTATTAATTTAAACAATATTATTATTTAATAAGCTATTATTAATTCAATATTATTTAATTCATCTTATTTTATTTATTTATTTCATACATATCTAAATTTCTAATTAAAAAGAAATATTCATTTTAAACCAAGGAAAAACGAAACGCAAAAGGTGAGATAGTTTTCTTTCTCTTTCTATAGTGTTCTACAATCATCGTATACACATATACATTGTACACAATTTTGTTATGTATATCATCCGGAGCAAAGTTATCATTGGATTGTCAAGAGTACAAGAATAGACTCTATTTGTACCCAGGCAGAGTTCTAGTTTTCTGACTAAAATGCTCTTAAGTTGGTACTCCGGGAGAATAAAGTAAACAAACCAATTATAAATGTCAAAACGTGCACACATATACAAAACTTCAAACTAAGAACGCACACATATGTAATTCTACTATCGATTGTAGCACACCAAGAAGGGATTTCAATTGGTGAGTGAACTATATCATAGATAAAAAAATATTTTTACTATCAATAGGATTCATATAACCAATCCTGCAAGACCTAAGTTAAAAAGAATTTATAAATTAAAGATAAAATAATCACGCTTAGCAAGCACGATTAAAACTATAGACAAATAATTTATTTTGTGGCAAAAAGCAGGAAGTGCCTTTTACTACACATTTATAATCAGCATTTGATTTGAAGCACCCCTTTTACGAGGAACCTCCTGACGCACCGTGTCGAGCAGTACTGCCTTTGGCATTAGACCCTTAATCCAGCCAACTAGCGAAATCCACTTAAGATGTTGGTCGAGGCTACAAGGCCATTCTCTAAAGCAATTATCAATGGTCGTCAAGTCAGCATCCCACATGGTGGTTACTTCGTGAGCCAAGTCAAGGTACTTGCTGAGCTTGTCCTTCTCAACTTCACGAGGTTCTCATCATTGGGGATGGTGATGTCGGCGAGCACTGCTCGGCGTTAGGACTAGTCTACCAGCACGATGTCAGGCTTATTGGCTACAATAGTCCTGTCCGTGATGTCTTGATAAGTTCGTCCACAATTGCACAGACAAAACCCTCAGTTTCTATAAAGAGGTCACTGAAACGTAGCCAGTTCACAGATGCGAGCAGGTATACATCAGGCCCTGTCAAGGCCCGATAAAATCATAATGAAGAGCAGGGTCAGATTTAGAAGCCTGCGGGGGCTATGCAGCACGGTGCGGTTAAGTTTGAGTTCTATTCATTTTAACGTTTGATTGCCACGGGTCTCGTCATTCGTATTGTAATGACGAGCCCTGTGGCTACAGCCCAGCTGGAGGCCCTGGAGCAACAAAGAAGTGGAGGCCCGTATTTTTTTCCAATCTCTTCTAATTTCATAGCCTTATGAACAAGTACCACCCATTCTACCACTGGAAAACTCTATCTATAATGGTAGTAAGTATACTGTAGCAAAAGCTCATCACGGCCATGTTTTGATATATTGATAAGTAACCAGATGAAGTGAAAAAATAAATGCTATTTAAAATATGAAGCAATATACTTAATTATGTTTGTACAAGTATTGTAGGTAAAACCAGACTAAATTATTATTAATATTGTATTGTCATTGGTCCTCAATACTTGTGCAAATTTTAATGTCGGACGTCTTGAAGGTGGTTAAAAAGGTAAAGCCAAAACATCACCATAAAAAAATTAAAATTTGAAACTGTCAAAAAAACTCCGGGAGTATAGTGTCTTCGCGAAATCACATTTGTTTGACGGATTTTGAGTTGTCATTGTCATTTGTCAATTTGCCTGACACAGTCAAATTCTTTGTCTATGGAAAATTGAAATGAGGCAATATCAGGTGGAAAATCGGAAAATTCCGAAAATATATTGACACAAATGCTAGTGCATATTTACGCCTCCAAGCCGCAGTCTACACCACAATATATTATAGAAGTCAAAGTCAAAAGTCAAAAATGTTTATTCACATAGGCCCCAAGAGGGCACTTATGAAAGTTCACTGACTCGACCGCCAGATTCGGAATTACATCCAAACGAGAAGAATCGGCAAGAAACTCGTTGGTTTTTTTTTTTTAATTCTTAGTGTCTATTTATCTTAAAACTATATTTATTTTAAAACTAAGTAATATGGTCGCCAGGAGACGCTTGAGCAGGTTGCCTCCATGCATCTTTGTCATTAATATAGTCATTAATTTTATAATATGCTTTTTTAACTAAGGTATTTTTTACTAAGATCTTAAATTTAGATTGTGGTAACTCGCATATTGTTCCTGGAATTTTATTATAGAATCGAACACCATTTGCTAGAAAAGATTTGTTAGTTCTACTAAGCCTTTAACATGTATTAACAATATTAGATTATTTATAGTCTATGGGCTAACGTTATAAAATTGTTTGCATGCATTATTTTTCGCGCGTTTTAATGTCAAAGTCAAATTTACGAACTTACCAAAATATCGTTTGTGTACCAGCTTCTTGAGTTTGTTTTCTTTTCTTAGTTTTTAGCCAATTTATATTGTGGAAATATTCAACAGACTACTACTACTAGATACTGGCTAGGTGCGTATGCGGGCAATTTCTTTACGACCAAAGTATTCAGTGCAGTAATGGGTGGGTAGCCACAAGCCGTAGACTCAGCCTGAACTAATACTGAGGTATAATATCGTACAACACATTGTTAGTGCTCATAAAATGATACTAAAATGTTTACTTTTGGAATGGAAATACTTATATCTACCCATAAAACTGAATAACCATAATAAATCTAATCCATATCATGCGTTCACTGATTAGACAATGTACTAAAGGACGCCACGAGCCGGCCGTCCATCTTTCTTTAGTTAGATATGGATACGTCTTCCGAACTGACTGATCTGAGAGCATGGCTCACCTACTTACATTTTAGGTACCTACCTTTATGTTTGTCTAGCTTTTTTGAATAGCCAAAGATTCCAAACTCGGAAGTAAAAGTACACAACCAACACCACAAAACACCATCACCGTTTTTTTAATTTAACAGCAACACTTAACTATTTGGAAAGGACTCCTTGATCTTCTACACTAAAATTGTAAAGATTTGTATTTTTGTATATTTGTAACTATTTAACTACTGGAACGAGTTCAAAAATCTAGTGCAGCTAGTCTAAAATAATTGTATGGTTTCTATAATATTTCAGACACACGGGAAATGAGCATTGAAATGAAGAGGGCTTGGAGTACCGAAACAGAAAATGATGAGCGTTTGTATTTTTATACAATTTGATTTTCCACTGGATACTTAGTTAAGAAACAAAAAAGAGAGTACCTATGGGGCTGACATGGCTACGCCCAAGTGACTTCACCCTAATTTTTGTTCAATAATATAAAATAAAAAGATGACAAATTTGATTTGTAAGTCAACATGGTAGTTTGCCACTGGATTGAGGGCAAAACAGGTCTCAGCAACCTAGTAGTGGCAGGATCAAGGATTTGGATGATGACATTTGTTACTTCTAAACCATAACTTCTGTTTTTACACTACCCCACTCTTATGATATTTTCTGTTAATGGTATTCAATAAAGATTTTAGTATAATATCATTTCCAGGTAAAGAAAAATCAAAAGAAGCTAAACAAAGTAGCGAAAGCAGAGATAGCTCTGGTAGTAGAAAAAAGACAAAACCAAATACGGAATTGAGGACCAGGTAATTTAATCTCATCGTTACCTTATACTATAAGGCTTATACTGTCAATACTGAATACACCAAACTGAACATTTCACAACTCTAAAATTATTGGTGTCACTTAAAAATACTTGCCAACTTAGGTATGTGCATCATAGGCCCAACTGCATCCATCTCGCATGCCTACTTTAGTTAATATTGTTCCACCAAGATGACACCAATGATTAACACGTTCACTGCTGATAATACAACTGTCATGTTTTTCATAACTTGCCACAAGCACGGCAAAACACAACTGTTGTTTGTTGTATGGGAAAACACTATGGTGCGTGCAGAGCTGCACCTGAGGCTAGACAAGCAAAACGGCTCAGCAGTCAAAGTGTTAAATAAACTTAACACATTCATAACTAGCCGCAAATGTGGGGAAACAACTGTGGTGTTAGTTCTATGGGAAAACACTATGGAGTGTGCAGAGACGCACCCGTGGCTAGACAAGAAAATCAGCTCTGCAGTCTAAAGAGTTAAAACAATTAATTTTTTCAGTAGACCTCCCCGTAAACCCGTGGAATTGGAATTAGATCCAAATGTACTACAAAGACGCCAGAAACAAATTGACTTTGGCAAGAACACAACGGGATATCACAACTATTTGCAGCAAGTACCTCTGTATGTATTTCAATATAATTATTGTAAAGTGATCATGCTCATTCCTTTATACCATCACATTAGGCATTTGCTTCTTCTGGACAAGGCAATTTTTATCAACTGATACCTAAACAAACAGTTGTCATGCAAAATGTTGAATGTGAGCGAGATTCCATCCTGTTAGGTTATTTTTTAATAATAACACTTTTGAAACCGCACCTAACCTCTAACTAGGATTATCTGTAGATATAACTAGTTCCCCTAGAAAACAAAAGAATTCGTTTGTTTTTTTATCACATTCCAATATCAGCCCCATCATACTCTAAATTTTAAATCAAAGAATTCATAATATTCTTATTATTCAATTCATAAAAGAAAAGTAACTCCCTTTTCATAACTAAATGACTGAACCAATCTTAATCAAGTTTTGTATGGATAAGGATTAATATTGAATATTTTTTTATTGTGATAAATTGTAGTTCAGCTAGACAAAGTTGTAGGCACAAGCTAGTCTTATTCAAAAATGAAATTATGCAAAATATTTCAAACATATTCCAGTGAACAGCGTACAAAACAGCACCCCAAGACTCCAGAGAAGTACACCAAATACAGTAGGAGGTCCTGGGACATGTTGATTAAGATGTGGAGAAAACAACTTCACGAGTTTGACACAAGCAGTGGAAAGGATGACAATGATGATGAGGAAGATGAAGGCAGTGTTGTCAGTGGAAGTAGTAATGAATAATATTGAATAGTGTTAAAGAACTGATTATATCTATAGTCATATTTCAGAGGTTGTCATGCAAGCATTTTTAACCAGATTTTGTTTATTGTTTTGTTATTAATAAAACAATAAACAAATGTCAATGTCCAAGTCTTAATTCTTCTGTTTCAATATTCTTCAATGTGTTATTGAATGTTACATTCAACAATGAGTTTTTTAATGTCTTTCCCTGACTCTGAAAGGAGACATTTTCTTTGAATTCTTTGATTATAATTTAACATACTTTAGGTCATTCTATGAGGAAAATGCTGGTAAGATATCACCTATTGACTATGACTGCATTATACTATTTTGAACCTTATGTTAGCCTATGTAGTCATAAGGTGTAAAAAAGTGTAATATTAGATAATGTTTATTGGAGGTCAAAAGTAGTACTTAATTGTAAGTATGACACTAGGTATTTCCATAGAACTCAATTATTATTCTCCATATATTTCGAGATAACTATTGTGGACAAGTATTTTAGTATAATTGGTTTGGTGTCCTGTTCAAATGATTATAGTAAGGCCTTACTTGCTAATCCAGCAGACTTTAGAGATAGTCAGAGGATTAATAAATTAGTCATAACAACAAAACATTAGCATATGAAAGTAAAATATATACAGATAGTCTGATAGTACACAGTGCATATGGTTTTTGTTATGTTAATATAACCTGCTACATGTTATGTTAATATTTTGAGTTACAATCCAGATTACAACAATTGTAATTTGTTTTGTGCATCAAATAAATAAAATAAAATAAAAAATACAGAATATTTTTAAAGAGTAAATAATTTGTAACTAACTCAAAAGTATTTTTATTACTAGTAAAATAAAATCCTGACGGTTCCTTAGGCTAACTCCTTTTATTTTCAAATATTTTATATTTTATAAACACCTAATTGGGTAGTTCTCAAAAGATTGCCATTTTCGCATACACAGGTTAATTAGAAAAATCTATTACAAACTTAAATTTAAGTTCTCCACCTTTCTTTAGAATCGTGTAGGATATTGGCCGCGATGCAGCTAGTGTCTTTTCAACTTTCCTAAGAGTTACTTTGCCTTAAATCGGAAAACAAAGTTACCACAATTTAAAATATTCAGGCAGGTGAAATCGGCAATTTTTTGAGAAGTACCTAGTTATTGCATATTTTTAGAGTACTATGACAATGTATGTATGAACTAATTTACAAAGCAGTTATCACTGAAAAAATCAAGTTACACAAATACTATAAATGTGAAAATTTGTAATGTTATATTAGTTGTGCAGGACTATTATTTACTTTGTGGTAAAACAGATGCTGTTTGAAAAGGGTTACAGCCATTTTTACACTTATAACACTTAGGGAACTACACATTGTACAGAATAACTTTCATATTGTTTATGTTCAATATTACTTTTGTCCAGTAATTATTATTGTAGATTTAATTGATTGGTAATTCAATTTTGTTCAGAATTTCTCGGGCCTGTTTGACAACAGCATTACCCAATTTGTCTGTTGCAAGACTTTGCAGCTTCTCCATATACTCGTCAATGTTATTTTCAGTTGCACCAGTGGGACCTCCTGAAATATTACCGAAGGTATTTGAGTCACAAATATTACTACCTAAAAATTAATAACTACAGTAATAGTTGTGTCTCTTCTGACTGAATATCCGTAGACAATCAGTAATATCATAATGATCAAATTATGGCATAAGCACCTGGCAAAGCAAGCGACTGCAATGCTTGCACCAAAGCAGCAACAAGCGCTCGTCGGTGTGCCAACAGAGCAGCCGTTCTTTCTGCCGCCGCCGCTGTCTCTGCATGGAGCTTCGCTGTCGCCCCGCTCACTTCTTCAGCATGTCTTTGTAGAATTGCATTCTAAAAAGGTTTCTACTGAATTAAGGTTGTACTCATTTGATGTAGATGTAAAGATATATGAAATACATGATGTAAATGTTACATGTTTCGATGGACAATGATGAGAGGTGTTACATGGGACTTACAGTTTGGGTAATATAGAATTTTACCTGTTGTTCATAGTCAGAGTTGGCTTTCCTCAACTGTCGAAGCTCAGTTTCCCTTAATTTATTATGCTGTAGAAACTGATCTGTGAAGATTGGTATATCTGTCTCTCCAGCAAATTCTTCACCCTAGAAAATTAATAACTTTGTGAGTCTATATATTAATTTTTAGCGTAATGTAAGTGGCGGTTGGGAATACCTAGTAGTAGCTATCTATTATTGTTTGTAATATGTCCCATGATGAAACAAATGAAGTATTTTAAGCGTCATCAAAAACCAATGCACAAATGTGATAAATTATGATGTTTGAGGATCTAAATAAATTAAAAAGTTTAAATAGCTAACACATGAAAATCATGTGTTGGCTACATATTGAAAATGTGGCGATCGCACCATCTGCCGCACACAAGCTGCTTCTATCGTTTTGCTTAAGCACTAAATAGTGCTAATAACTTACTGACGCTGGTGTAATGCAAGGCCTGGGACGAGGCGGAGTAGGTTGACGTGATGCGGAAGTGGGTGGCGGAAGAGCATTTCCATTTAACGGAGCATGAGCTGCCTGCTCAGATGGCTGCTTTTCTGATGCTGCTGTTGTTTTAACAAAAAGTATTGGTTATTATAAAGAGTATCTAATTATCTATGCTGTAACATCTACATGGATAAACGCTACGCATTGTACACTTTTGAAGAAGGCTATCATCATGAATATTTCTGTGGAATGACTTTCAACAACATGAAATGTAGAAATTAGAGTGCATGGTAGGTATTTGATTATAAATTTCATTAAGAATAATCAGTAAACAAATACTTTTAGGTTCAGGCATACCTGTGACTGAAGTATCTGGTACTGAGTTATGTTTCATTTTCTTTGATGCCACAGCATCCTTTATCTCTCCTATCTGCTTTCTAAATTCCTTGTAAGCATCAGTCTTTTTGTACTCTGCCCACTCTTTGAGATATCTGAAATAGTCAACATGCTCATGTTCACATATTATTGATAGTTCTTAACATGTTCACTGCTGAAAACACAACTGTTGTGTTGTTCATAACTTGCCACGAGTGCGACAAAACAACAGCTGTTGTGTTTGTTATGGGAAAACACTATGGCACGTGCAGAGCTGCACCCATGGCTAGACAAGCAAATCGGCTCAGCAGTCAGTGTTAATTGAAAATTGTCTTAATCTCTATCAGACACAGTCCACAGTTTCGCGACAGAGTGGTAGAGATTATGACAATGAACCTTATTTATAAAGGCATGAAATAAGGCCCATGTCAACACAATGCTGAGAGAGTTAGATGAATTAGAAGTAGAAATATGCTGGTCATACATTTCTTTATCTTGCTCAGCTGCATCCAAATACTGTTGTTTTTCTTCGACCGGTAGTTTGCTCCAATCGCTCGCCAGCTGTCGCGTCAGCTCTGCGAAACCAAGGTCCGGCTGCGCAGCTCGTAGTTGGTCTCGGCGCTCGTTCAAAAACCGCACATAACCTAACAAATATCATCATCCTGAACATAAAAATAATTGGAAATTTATGTAATAAAACGTTAGTTTTCAATTCACTAAAATTACCTGTAAGCGGCTGCCTGGGAGCAGTAACATCCCGCGGTACTTTAGGCTTGCGTTTCTTAGGTTTGCGTGGTGATGTCTTTTGTGTAATTGGTGCTTCCTTTGCAGGCGCTTGGGTTTGCTGTGGTGGTAGTGGTATAGCCACTGTTTCGATGAATGCTGGGGATGCGGTCACAACTGGCGCTGGTGGCTCAGTTGCTGCTGATAGCGGCTTTGGCTCTTCTTCACTTTGAACAGCCGCTTCAGCACTAAGCGCAGCAGTTACGGGCGGCTGCTCAGCTTCCATAATGATAACGCATCCCTTTATTTTTCAATACGGAAAAATGCATATAAATAAGCAAAATACTCGCTCACATGAAGACTACGCTTTGTTTGTCGTTATTGTCGTAGCTTCAAGCTTGACTTGACTGACATTTATATTCATATTGACAAGTTGACATTGATTGATAGATATTTTTAGAATGGTTCGACTTCGCGTGATTTGTGCGTTTAGACAGTTTTCTTTTTAGGTCTGCCAGCGTCCTTGCAGCCTTGATGCCTTGGGCAGACCTTGCACGTTCAATTTGGCATAAATTGCTGACGCAGATTTATTCCGATTATTTCACGGTTGACTTTAAGGTACACTTCAACACAACACCAAATGTTTGACTTGGTGATATAATAAATTTATCACGACACCTTTCCCGATCCTATGTAGATGATTCCAAGCAGACAAAGTTTTACCTAAGTATTAAGATTGCCAAAAATCATTCTTTGAAAGGTATATATATGTTGCAGGTGTAGACTAGAGATTTTACATAACAGATTACTATTTCTCTTGGCGAATATACCTGGAGTCTCCTTACCATTAAATACTAAAAACTAGCACTCCTAATCCTAGTCTTCAATCATCCATCTGTTACAGTTGCCAGCATCAATATGAGATGTAATTACATTGTAAATAATATCTTATCAAATTAAATAAATTGCTAGCAAGTATGAAACTAATTAAAACAAGCAATACATAATTATTTCCAATTATTTTTAATGTACTGTATAATTTGATATACACTTTCTTTTCCACCTGTGCCGTTAAGGAACTCCATTTCAAGCTGAATAGTTTCATCCTTTTTATACAATTTCACAAATGCATGGACAAGCGGTTCAGCTTCCTCGGTATTTCCTGCCGCTTGTGATAATTTGCTACTGCCTGGTACATTATTACTTTCACATGAATTCTGTGACCCATTGGCGACATTTGATTGATCAACTGATTTCAAATTTGGTTTAACCTCACTAGTTTCACCATTAGTTGACTCTTCTCCAGATATTTTTATCTTTTTGGCATCCATTGTTTCTATTCTATTCATAAGCCTTCTTTTTCTTCTTTGGTTTGACCATGTATTTTCCTTAGCTAATAAATCTAATGCAATACGGTTCCCACACTTATTGAGAATTCTGTGTTCAATTTTTAATCCGCTCATCAACGTTTTAATTTTGTTGTAAGCTGTTTCCACATTGTAGTCACAATCTGGAATAGGTGGCAGGTGGTGTGCCATCGGCACTATCTTTTTCCTTGCTTTATTTCTAGGTGGAACTGAAAAATAAGTACTTAGTATTTTGAATTTGTTAAAATTTCAATACCAAACATGTTGGGTACGCTGTCAACAGGTAGTGCAGTAAAATACTAGGGTTACCTACCTATAAGGCTGTAACGATTTTGTATGTTATCCAACTATTATTATGTTGTAGATACTTAGTTGGACTTGCAGTTACATTATAATGTACTAATTAGTTAGTGAAGGCACTTAACAATTGAAAAAGAAATGTATTTTAATTATTCTACATAGTTCTTCCAAATCTCATATTTAAATAGTCAGCAAAGAGATTATAAGTACCTACTATAATTATATTAAACTATAATCTCATAAAGTGCATACCGAGTTGATATATTTCATGGTTCTGATATGTCCAAGCTAACCCCCATCTAGTAACCCTTCCTTGACAGAATTCTGTGTGCGTATGTTTTATGTCTTCGGCTTTGAGATCTTGCAACAGCTCACACAGGTTGTATTTGTGGCCAACCATTGTCGTAAATATACTGAAACATAATGAATGCTTATAGGCCAAAAACAGACAAACAATATATAAATGGACTTACAACTTTCAAATAATACATAATATAAGATTTATTTACTTATAAATATCATCAATAATTTAGAAAATAGTATTATTCTTATTAAAAGTTAACACTTTGACTGCTGAGCCGATTTTATTGTCTAGTCGCCGGTATAGCTCTGCACACACTTTAGTGTTTTCCCACACATGCGGCAAGTTATGAAAAACACCACAGTTGTGTTTTCAGCAGTGAATGTGTTAAGAGCTATCTTTACTTCTAAAGCTCTAAGGAATACCTATTATAAATCTACTAGCAGTGCCCCGAGTAGACTAATTTCCTACTGGAATCGTTAATTGTTACAGGATAAAAAATACACAAACACAAACTTTCGCATTTATTATATTACAAAGATATGAGACTTGAACTTACAGTACTTGATCTTTACATGTTTTGCTTTCATCAATTAGCTTTCGGCAGAAGTTCAGCTCTCCGCCTTCAGTAATAAGCTCTTGTGGTGAACCTGTGAAACCATTTTTTGGTGGAAGCCTGCAATAAAAACAATCCATACTTAAATTTTTTTAATAATATCTTTCTCACTAACAATAATGGTAACAATGGTGCGAAAAATTTTAATGATCAACTTAGATGTATTATAATACATAGAAACTACCTTGCTGGACTTCGAGAGTCACACAAATCTTGTAAACTGCTGTAGAATGGTGGATTACACATACAAAAGTCATACTTTTGTCCATGCTTTTCTGTGAATAAACCTTCTATCAATTTAGATCCATTGTTATTTTTCACTGAAATTATAAAGTAATAAATGTTAAGAATACACTTGATGATTTTGAATTTGTATAAGTGCTCAAAACTGGTTGGAAAGAAACTTACATTCAATGAGATTTTGTAGCTTGTTTCTTTCTATGTTTTCTTTGGCTTTTTGCAAGCTCACTGAATCAACCTCTGTAGCAACCATATACCATTTGTTTTTCACTGCTGCCAGCAGAGGGTAAACAGCGCAGGCACCAGTACCTGTTTATAGATCATATTTTGTTAGCTAGGCAGTCCTACTGCTGAAATCTAAGATATAGCCTAATGTAGTCACTTCTTTTAGTTGATCTGTACTGGTATAATTACCGATGTCAATGCCTTGTATCTCTGAATTTCTATTGACGGCAGTCATTAAATCTTCAATCCACAAGATATAATTGAGCCTCAAAGGAAGTGTAGGGACTAGTCTATCCTCGGGTATTTCAACATCCAGGTTGAAATCAGACTTGAGCAGGCACTTCGTAAGAACTCGCAGGGCATGTGGATCTTTGAAATCAATCGTAACTTTTCCAGACATATCCTGTAAATGTACAAAAACCTTGTACTTATGATGTAAACAGAACAAAGCACTTCGTTTCGGTAATATCTAAAGTCATACTTGCGGATAATTGTAAGATTTCATTTAGATAGTGTGTGAATATTTAAATAACGACAAATAATGTAAAATTACCAGTTTAGCAATCTTTGAAAAGTCCTGATATAATTTCGATAATTTCTCAAAATCAGGTGGTGTTTTATAAATATTACGCGGATGCATAAATTTATTTAAAGCCATTTTTTGATTCGTTTCTATACTTTTCTAGTAATTAATTCTGTAAAATTTAATTTGTTTGTGTGACCAACTGACCACGATCGATAAAACCAAACTTTCCTCAAGTCAGCTTGGACTTGGCATTCTTGGCATTTGGCATTGACTTATTAATCTATCATGACTCATGACATATCAATGACAATGAGCTGAGCAAAACTAGCAAACCGTTTAAACATGTATTCGGATGACAACATTTTATTGTTTTGTTTTGGCTCGCCACATTTAGAGCACTTAGCCCGTGTCAAGTAATATGAATAATGATTCGTATTGTAGGTAAGATATAAAAAAAAATTCAACACAACTTAAAACAATTTTAATGATCAAGAAACCTTTCAAACCATAAATGCAGTATTGCAATAATAATGGTAGCAATCTGCAAAATCAATTTGATTTAAGAAATGGATGATGCCATCTGTGGAGAGAATGAATGTAAAATGAACGAATGATTTGAACGAATAACCAGCTTACAATCTTAACTTTGCGGTTAGCAGTGGCGCTACTTTCTTTGTAAATAATTATTTCTGAAAGCAAAAAAATAGTTTTCATTTTTTGTCACACGCAAACCAAATTGGAAGCGTCTTTGATTGAATTTGTTTTTGGAATAGTAATGATTGTAATGTAATCCGCCATTTTCTCTTTGCGCTCCTAGTAGTCCTAGTCACTTGTGGGATCATTGGGCTTTAGTTTTTTTCCGTAAATCATCGTTTATAAAGCTTGTAATACATATTTTGGGGTAGAAACGGTATATATATTCACGTCAAGATGGTTGATAGAATTGAAATGGCTTTGGACGATATAATTAAAGCTAGCAAAAAGGGAGGTAGAGGCGGAGGAGCTGGACGAAAATTTGATACAAACAGAAGACCTGCTGGAAGAGGAAGCGGTGGATTCCGTAACGGCCGCTCAGGTGGTGGCGTAATACGAGGCAGAAATCGTGGCGGTGTATCTAAAGCCACTAGTTACACAAGGGTAAATCCAATAATTAGATGATTAAAAAATTGCATATGGCGGGCAAACGTGGTGGAATGACGCACCACAAAAGTGTGTTGTGAAATCTGCGGACGCTCACGAAAAGATGCAATGAATTAAATGTAGTTTCTCTACAGCTCGCTTGTTCGGCAGTTTGCATTCTGCCGTGTTCTATTTTCAGTTTCATTGTAACCCACATACTATAATGGCCTTATATTGAAGTAGCTCAACGAATGTACCATAGCCCTCTATCAGTGATCTAACTATCGCCTGGCCAGCAGGAGTTATTAACGCGAGGAATTGCTACTTGCTACGTCGATTTGGTTCACCTACACCCTAAATGATGTAGGGGATACATCTGCCTTGTCTTGGGAACTGCAAGTACCCTCACTACCGAGATAGATCCTGAGTTCCGGAGCAACTGGCATCTTTGTTATTTGGCGTCATTTAGAGAGTAAATGGCGCTGTTACCAAGCTTCGAGGAATGGTGGTGCCCTTGCCAACTTACGTGCAATGGACGTGCTAAAAAGTGTTGTGAACCAGTGTGACTTTCCCTGTAACAAGCCTGGACATTATCTTATCTCATTTCAAAATGTCGGTGCGACATACTCTGCAAATTGTACTAGTATTTTTGTTATCAAATATCCTTGAATTTAAATAAAACCAATATTTGTAAAAGATATCTGTTATTTGCTATGTGGCAGTAATAGATATTCTGCATCATTGCCAAGTGCAATGATGCTCAGGGTGGGATAGAGAGGCCTATCGGCAGGCTCTATGAAGGACGACCTATTTCAGGGAGATGTAAACAGCACTTGGAAACATGATATGTTCAATGAATTTGGAGAGAGGAAGATTGCGCAGCGCTCTGGAGCCATCACTACTGGACCTGCCAAGTTGCTTGTATCAAATCTAGATTTTGGGGTCTCTGACTCTGACATTCAAGAATTGTTCTCGGAATTTGGCAATCTGAAAAGTGCTGCTGTACATTATGATAGATCTGGACGATCATTAGGTGAGCATATTTAGAACATATTTATATGTCATTGTTATTTATATAATGGAGTCTTAAGTTTTATTAACAACTGTTCAAACTAACAAAGTAAATATACATTTGATCTTACCAAGTCATTAGAAGCACCTTGAGAAGTTAATGCTTTTATTGTCCTTAATGTGTCTATTAGGTGAAAATGTTAACACATTCACTGCTGACAACAGCTGTATGGGAAAACACAACGGTGTGTGCAGATCCATACCTGTGGCTAGACAAGAAAACATTTTTTATGAAACTACTAATTTATTACAGGTACAGCAGATGTCGTTTTTGACAGAAAAGCAGATGCACTGAAGGCCATGAAACAATACAACGGAGTGCCATTAGATGGGCGCGCTATGAACATTCAGATGGCTACTTCAGAGATTGGTAGCATTAGGACTGAAGGTCGCATCGGCGGAGGCGGCGGTGGCGGCGGTGCCCCTGTTAGAAGGAACTCGAACAGAGGTAAGTCCCAGTCTTAGTTTTACATGCTTAATACTTTCACTGCTGAGCAAATTTGCTTGTCTAGCCACGAGTGCGGCTCTGCACACTCCACAGAGTTTTCCCATATAACAAATACAAGTTGTTTTGCCGCGCTCGCGGTAAGTTATGAAAAACACAACAGTTGTGTTCTCCAGCCCTGTTAAAAATGCTAAAATATAGTACATCTGCTATATAAATTGTTTAAATTTGTATTACAGGGCCACCACCCCCCAGGAGCCAAAGCGGTAGTGGTGGAGGGCCCCGTCGTGGCGGCGGCGGTCCAGGCCGCGGGCGCGGAGGCACCCGCGGTGGCAAGCGCGCCACACCCACTGCAGAACAACTGGATGCTGAATTAGATGCCTATGTCAAAGAAATCAAGTGAATCTGAAAATAAATAGTGAAGTGCTAAAGACACTCTTTGATTGACTATAAGTGTACGATAATAGAAGCACAATAATTAGTGTTCCGATTTGTATGAACTATGAATTTAATAGAATAATGGACCAAGATTTTTCACTGGAGAAACAGTTTCAGTTAATTACATACTTGACATGTGGAAATTATGGTTCTTGCAAGCATGTTTCAGTAAATATAAGAATTTGACATGAAGTATTTTTTTTTTACTTATGTCCACAAAATTGTGGTTTATGTTATAAGTATCGAGAAGAGCAAGTCATTCAATGGTAAGTGACACACCTGCTCATCACGGCTATAGTGCCTCCTAGAACTTTATTATGTCTTGTGTGGCTCTACACTTCGCATATCACCCTGAGACATCAGGTCTCAAGTCTCATATGCCCAGTAATTTTGCTGGAAACAGTGCCTTTCAAACCGGAATACAGTAATGTCTTTCTCTTTAGTTCTCCAAGGAGATTGTCATTCCTCTGTCTTTGTATAGATAGCAGATGAAATAAAACGTCTGGAAACAGGCCTCTTCGGCAAGTAAATAAATATTAAAAAGTAGATGTAGTTGTAAAATAAAAATAGGCATTTATTTCATTGATTTACAACTAAGGCATCAATTTGATCATCTTTTGGAATTATGTTTGATATACTCTTCCATATCAGTTTTCGATATACCCCCATGAGGGTGTCCATCGAGAATGGCGCTGGCTGATGGCTCCCAGGCCCACATGAGGCGGCCGCAGTAGGCGCTCAACATATCCAGCCGTGCATCTTCTGGGATGTAATACTCGCTACATGGCTTTTTGTCTTTGCCGATGCTGTAGTAGTACTTGTAACCGCTTGTTTTTGATATCTGAGCTGACCATGGCTCTGGAAATAAAATATCCAAGTTTATA
Source organism: Campaea margaritaria (assembly GCA_912999815.1). Lineage (NCBI taxonomy): Eukaryota > Metazoa > Arthropoda > Insecta > Lepidoptera > Geometridae > Campaea > Campaea margaritaria. The sequence goes on from OU538800.1 coordinate 7,775,003, forward strand.
ATCGCTTTATACCAAACACCACAAATTACAAAAAACAGATGAGTGGGTGCTAAAAACAGTGCTTTTGACGCTAAAAGCAAGAAATCGGTTTGCTAAAGTTACAGGCAACCTTTGGATGGACAGATCAAAAGGGTGAAAAATCTTCGATACATATACGAGCGCTTACATACCTACTGCGTTCAAACCGAATCCGAGTAATTACGGATCTATAAAACTCGCACCAAAGTCCCTTGTTAGAACAGTGTTTCCACTTCTCTCCCACACAGAAAACTTTCTAACGGGAACATTGGCGCGAGACAAAAGACAAGCTCTAGAGCTTTATTCGATTTTCTGGGTGTGAATTTCCTACCAGCACCAGGATGAGTTCATGATTTAACTCTTCTCGAAGGTCTGAAGTACCCAAGTATCGATTTAATAATTATAATAGGTATTCTGTGACAGAATGTACCTAAGCATCCTAACTATTAATACTGACTGCTGAGCTGATTTTCTTGTCTGGCCACGTTTACGGATCTGCACACGTCGTTGAGTTTTCCCATACCGCTAACACACAAACTTTTAGACAACTTTTAGAAGCAACATTAATTTTGATGTAGTTACAAACCTTTTATCTCTTTGAGGAACAAAATAGAGCCAACAACGTAAAACATTTCATTCCTGTTTATTCTATCTGGGGTATTGATCGTAACTGCTTTCTTGATACTTTTCATCGCGCGGTATTCAAGGTTGTGTACTGCCGATGAGAACTGCTCCATGTTGAACAGCCTCTTGCATCTTATTGGGAGAGCTTGACTGTCAAACGGCTTAGTCAATGCTGAGCAGAATAGGTTACACTGATCTATCCTGTAAATAATTGTGCATTAGTTAGTTATGTTATAAAAAATACATCTCTTTGTGATCTATCCACAGTGTTATATTAACAATAAAGGTATACTTTTATATGTATTATAATCCGCTGGAAGTATAGAAATATAGAATAAACTGCGTACAACCTATATAATTATACAGACCTCTTAGATAGGGCATATTGTGATATATCAATTCCGCCCAATATCATAGCATCAATAATGTGCAAAGCTTTGCTATATATCTGGTTCCTGCCTTGCCCTCTGTACTCTTTGACAACCTGAAAGAAAAATGAAGTAAAAATTTTTTTCTTTCATTTCACAAATTTTATTTGATCAGGATAGTACCTCTCCATAAATTAAAGTTTTAGCTGGCATAGTGACGTGTAGATCGACTACACTTCTCCATCCATTCGATTCTAACTGGAATAACTGGTGTCCTCCACAGCCTGTTCAATAAAATAACACATGAAATATATGCTACAATATAATTCATTTAAATCAGATTAAATTCGAAACATAATTATTTAAAAAATCTTACTCAAAAATATTCTTAAATCTGGACTATTCTTGCCGCTATTTAAGAACATCAGGTGCCAGTCAAAGACATTTCTGAATTTGTCGAAATCAGTAGTCTTTACAATAAAGTCAGGCTGTTTACTCAATACAGTGGATTTAAACGCGTGCGCGCTGTGAGCGTCTGACGGTGGTTTCTTCATAAGAGAAAATATTTTCATAAGTGTATCGTCGGGGCTGAGCCTTTCTGGTTGAGTTCTTACTTGATCTGGGAGCTGTAACATGGATAGTGTATGTTGTGTTTTTCAGTAAAATTAGGATAGTTTTCCATAAGTGTTTACATGGACAGGCAAACAAAGACCAATATGATGTCGGAAGCAGAATGGATTCAAAAAAACTTACTTTCCACAAGCTTAAACATTGTTCCTTCATTTCAGCTTGAGTTGATTCATTCAGATTTTTGTCTTTGCTGAATGCAGCTATTTTTAGGAGATTTTTTATTTGTTTTTCACCAAGTCTGAAAATGTTAATTCATGATTATAATGTTCTTCACCAAGTCTGTAAATGTTAATTCATGATAACAATGTTTTTCAACAGCCAAGTATGTTTGTAATTAGTACAACTGTTTGCTTAGCTCAAATCAAGCAATTCAATTTTGTTCCCGTTGTTCAATAGAGTTGATATTTGGCATGCCTATCAAGGTTCAATGACAATACAATATTTTGGAGACTAAGATCAGCTGTTGTAAGAGACGGAAGGTAAACAACGAAACTCCTCAATGACTCACTGTAGTCTGATGGTATTTGGGCTCAATTTGATCGGCATGTGTTTAAAAAATATTCTTTCGGAAAGGCTATTTAATTGAATAATGTTAAGATCATACATACACACAGTTACTTTTGTAAATGTATTCGTAGAAGGCTGCATCTTCTTGAATTACGCTGAGAGGTACCAATTCAAGGATATCTCCATCACGATCTATGCCTTTCCATAGCATGGAATTGACAGAGAAGAGATGCTGTTCTACCGACTCCGTTCCTAATCTCTTCCACAAGCAGATGAGGTATCGTTCGGAGTTTGCCGGCCGCGATGTCACTGGCTTGTGGATGCAAACTATAACATAATACAAACATTAGTTGGCTAAAAGAACTCGATGGAGCTATAGCAAAGCAATGTACCTTCATTTCCTACAGCTACAGAACGTTTAGCGAATTCTGGTTCAATTAACAGAAAGTATCAATAAATAGATCCCGAGATTTACAAAAGCCCATTGGCAAACTTCATCTCACCTTTGTCGAAACATCTGTACATAATATAGATTAATCCTACACTAAAAGGCGTGAACACATCGAACAGTTTTACGATGAAATGACCGCTTGTGCGCACCAGCATTAACGCGGCGAGACATTGGCACAAGTACAGCTGCTTCGAAAGAACCTCTTGTAGATTTTCTTGGCCTTCTACTGAGAAACCCTGTAATGTAATCAAATGTGAACAAGACAGCTTCGATGATGAGAGCTATGACACAAGACTGCGATGTTGACACTATCAAGTGATATAAATCTAATTAATATACAAGGGGAGTTCAAAGTATTCTCGGTATGGATATGAAAAAAAAGGCAGAAAAATCTGAAATAATGTTATGTTTCTATATAGTCTCCAGTGATACCAATACACTTCTTACAGCGCGATACCATGATTAACTTGAGCTCTTCATCGTCAAGTCGCTTTCAACTAATCTCCCTTTTCAGCTTCGAAAACAAAAAACAGTCACAAGGTGCCAGGTTTGGGCTGTGAGGTGGATGATTGATATTTTGGAAACCACACTCCTGAATAGCCTTGGCAACGCGCGCCGACTGAGGCGGCGCGTTGTAGAGGAGCAAGACATCCACGGTCAGTTTACCTCGCCTTTTTTCTGTAATTACTTCCTTCGAATTACGCATAGTGGTTGCGTAAGCTACTGTGGTTATAATTTGATCTTTTTTGGTACATTTAATAAGCACTAAGCATGATTGTGAAAAAACTAATCATGGTAAACCGATGAAATTTTCTAATTATTGTCACCCTGGACAATGTCATAAGAGAACTATATACAAAAACTACCCTCATTACTAACAAAAAAGTTCCGATACCGAGATACTTTGAACTCCCCTCGTATATACATACAAGTTATATGTAAACACAAATCTCAGTTTGGAATATTTGAAAATATAATAGGGTTCATATTAACTAGACATAAATGGATCTAATTCGCGCACATGACAAACCTAGCAGTTTGACCAAGTTACATTGACCATCATCACGAGAAGACTTTTATTACCTGACTGCGTGACGCAAAGGAAGTTATTGTTTACTCGTTTAGTCGTTATCCATAAAGTATGTCACACTCATTTCGTGATTTTTTGACCTCTGTCCTGTCCTTGTCACACTTGATCACATTTCTGAGACCCCTCCCTTGTGTGACATCACATGCAATTTTACATTTAGAAATTATTAAAGTTAAAACAACAGTTCCGAAATTTAGTTTTATTTGGCAAACCTTTGGACCCCTCCCACCCATTGTTACATAATGTCACACTTCGTCGACCCCCCTTAATGTCTGACGTACTTTATGGATGGTCCCTTATGTCTAGTAAATATGAATTCAGACTGGGACAGGTGAAACTTGTGTAAAGCCTCAGGCTGAACTCGTAAGACTTAAAACTTTATTATTAATTCATATAGCTGTAACACATGTCATTTCTTAATCAACTAAAGTCCAAGGGGGTTTGATAATTTTTGAATGGTATCTCAATAATGTGACACTTTAGGATGTTTTGTTATATGTTCCTCTTTATGTCCTTAATCCAATTATACAAGTTATAATAAGTGACATGACATGAAAAAATAAAAACAATTTGGCAGATGGGGACTATGCCAAAAGTTTTCAAACCCCATTGTTAACTTACACCATCAGCCATGAGGAAGTGAACTCCTTTATCCTCAGTCTGTTTGAGTACATGCTCCTTCAAAGAGGTGAGATTGGCAGGATCATACACATTGCCATCTTCCTTTACTCCATAATATGGGTTAAATGTTTCAGCAGTCCCGGCGTAGAAGTCAGCTAGTTTAAAGTCATTTGGCCCCTTTAAAGTGAATCCAAACCCTGGCAAAACACAAAACTTTATACAATACTGCATAAAGTTGTAACTTGCATATCAGTAATTGTAACTCAGTAAAAAAATATGACATTTTCCAGTTTTCAGGTCATTCACCAATTAAAGAAAAATGTCAGCTGCACGCTTTAACCACTGATGAAAATATCCTATAATATGTTATTCCAGAATCAAAATTCGTTCAGCTTTTACCAAGCTGAAACACACTTGCATGCTGACATGCCAGGCCCCAGCAGGAATTAATTTAGTTACTTTCAAAGTAGATGTCAAAACAGTGTAGTGTAAATGGACATGGATTTGGTGGCATGGAGTTAATCTGGATCAGGTATGTCAAGCTTAACAAGTTCAGCACCAAGTCCTTGATCCAAAAACTATGATTTTGTACATTTTGTTTGAGTGTCAGTGTACCTATCATAAACGATACACATGGTGCTGGGGTGTTAATTAACTACAGTGGGGCCAAAAGTATTGTAATCAGTCACAGAAATATTTGAGCATGGCCAAACTTTCCATTTACAGTTCTATACAGTTTCTAAGGGTTACTGTTATGTATGTCTGTTAAGTTAGATAAGAAGCTAGGAAATGTTAGCAACTTTCTTTTATTAAGTGCAGTAATTAACTATAATACCTTTTGCCCTCCATCCTTTACGGTACAAGACATATTCGGAGAATCCACCTGGACCTGCACACACATCCGCAAAATATAGTAGATCATTCTTATCCACCATGTCCTCTCCTGTGGGTTTCTTAGGGTTTGTGAACATAAAGTCAAACACTGCATCTATGTTAGCCATCTTTACTGCTGCCCGGTTTAGAAACATCACTGCTCCAATAGTTTCGAAAGGATTGCTACGAAACCGTGCATGTCTAAGATCCTTGTCCTCTAGGGTGTCAAAACAATTCTGCAAAAAGATGAGTTGAAACAAGTTTTTAATTAAATTTAAGGCTGTTTTAAGTTTTCTAACAAATATGGCAAAAACCTGTTAATTATGTTAATATTTGAATATGACAATATTTCATGTTTATTTTTATGTCAATATTTCAATCTACTGTGAATAATGTACATAAGCAAACCTTTGCTTTTATGATTCCTTTCAACACATGTGGTTCAACAAAGTTGAATTCATCATCAACGGTTAATTTTTTTGGTCCTTTCAGCAACCACGCATCGAGAACATCTCCCAACAGAGGCTCATCAGGTGCAGGAGGTAACCACATCTGTAATCGCAAGTATCATAAATATCCAGCCAACATTATGAATAAATACCAACTCAATGGCAGACATTAAATCACTTACAACTTCTTCTTTTGCTTCAGGCTTTGACTCATCAGGTGTCCATTTAAAATCTGTAGGCACACTTCCAACAGCAGAGGGCTTCATGCCCAAGCCTCTCCTCCCCTTATGCGTAGAAGCCTCAACCGGTTCCACCCTACCATGCTCAAACTTACCCAAACCCTTGCCAGGTTTGAAACCCATGTTACTCATCATGCGTTTTGACTTTTCTGAATATTCAGCACTGTATGCGTCATCAAATTCCTTATCTTGATCAGAGTTTTTATTATAGAATGTATCTGTGGACTCTCCAAATGTTGGCCTTGTGGAGACTTCACCATTCTCACCATCATGATCATTAAAGCCAGGTCGAATGTCATCGTAACTATCATTTGGTGATGAGCAGTTTTCACTCAAACTACTTCTACTCAATCTGGTGTTTTTATCTTCTGAGCTGCGTCCAGTGTAGTTGCCATGTATTTTAGCAGGTTTTTCAAATTGTGATCTGTCTTTATCACTTTGTTGTGGTTTTGATGGTTCTTCATCCGATTCATCTTGTATAGCTGGAAAAAGAAATTGCATGTTCTATTCATTGTAAGTGGCTTGGAATTTAGAATAAATTGAGGTTAAAGTTTGATATTGAGTTTGATAATAAGTATTAATGTTGGGGGTGGGAGGAGAACTTAATCCCGTTTAAACCGCTAGAAGATGTAGTTTTTATTTATGATTTTTTTCCACCTGTTCTGTCACTCAGCTCAGTTTGGGTAGACTCCCGCCAATAGCTCTATCGGTCGACCCTGAGCATCGTATCGCCATACTCGACCTTCACTTCGCTATGGAGGTTGCTGACTCTAAATATTTTGGCACATCTCCGACAGGAAAAATTGTGAGCACTTGGTAGGAACCCCGTTGACCACCTCAGATTAACATTGGACTTGATATCATGTCTAACCCAAAATCTTCATAAACCAAGAACAATAATTCATAAATTTTACCAGAGCCATGTGAAGTGGTGGAAGATGCTCCGAAGGTGTCCGCGCGAGGACGTTTTGCTGGCACAGAACTTTCGTCGCTGCTGGAGTCATCATCTGAGGGATCTGTTATTTTAGAAAAAACACGACATTCATAAGCCGGGCAGCATCAGCCGAATGTGTTTGGATTTGTTTTCATTTAGTGTGATCGTCGTGATCGATCTAACAAGTGTAAAACACATATTTTCCAATTTATGAATTCAAACAAATACGTACCAGACAGATTCATAGTGAAAAATGGCAAGCTTTTTCTTCTGCTAGTAAAATAACAAAATATAAACCAAATCAACCGGAAAATCACAAATTGCACGAGAAAGCAATGCAACGCGGATGCTAAAAATGCTTTGACACTTCTGTTTGACAGTGACAGACTTTGATAATCTTTTTTCGGTTTCTTCCGCCGATCCTTTTGTTCATAGATACGATAAGAAGGGCCTCGAGCTGCGTTCCAAGATTGGGCTTTTTTTTCGAAATTTTGGGGTAACTAATATAATTTTTGGGAAATTTTGCGGTCACGGAAACCTTGGGGAAAAAATGTATTTAATTAAAATTTGATAGATTATTCATTCGACCGTATTCGTTGATGCGTCATTTGTTGCCTAACGTGCGAAAAGGTCGCCATAACGTGTGAAAAAATACGGAGACCATGATATGACCGAGTTTGTATTTCTCTTTATTTGACTGAGTGACGAGACGTGCAAATCATTCAGTTTCAAAACTTGTCTAGTAGATTTGGGGTTTTTTGGCAATTTGGCGCCATATCATTAAAGAGCTGCCTCCGGGTAGCCTGGAACCTTTGGATTGGTATATCTTTGGATATCTGTGGTTTCGTAGATTTCATTTCATTCATTCATGTTTTGATTTTACAAAAATACCTACAAACGTAAATATAATAATTTGTTATTGATTAGTTTGTAAAAGGTACCGTTTTGGAAGAGAATAAAGATTTAATATTGTTGGAAGATTTAACTGCTAATTAAAATGACCGTGGGAGAAACTAGTAAAAATTTGCCATGGTAAGTAGTTTAAAATGTTTTGGTTTAGGTAAAAAAACCGGTGCTCTCCAATATACATTTTTGTTGTTATTCCAGGGTTGAAAAGTATCGGCCTTCCAAATTAGGTGACTTAGTCTCTCATGACGATATAATCAAAACGAGTAAGTACGAAACGATGCCAAATTAACCACAATTTTAGTTTTTGAACTCATACCTTATAGGTTATGTTTTCTTTTTTTCCTTTCAGTAAGTCAGTTTATGAATGAAAACCAACTACCTCATTTGTTGTTTTACGGGCCCCCTGGTACTGGGAAAACATCCACAATTTTAGCTTGTGCCAGACAAATGTATACACCACAACAATTCAACTCTATGGTAAGTGCAGTGTATGCTGATTACTAAATAAAATTTATCTCATTTAAGTTTTGATCTCATCACTATTAATGATTAACGAAAATATGTTCAATATACGGACATAATGTAGCTTATTGCTGTAGTACATTATAAATTATCATTGAAATCATTGGACTGGGAAATATGATTTTTATGACTTTCTGTTTGTTTGTGCAAAAGTTAAATCTAGCTTTGGTATCCATAGTTGTTGGCGTTTGATAACTATAGTTTACGACTTAAAAGATGAGGTCATATTCCTCATCATTGATTGTTCTACTAGCTGCGCCCCACGGTTTCACTCACCTTGACTTAGATTCCACAGAAACTGTTAATTTTTAAGGATTAAAAGTATGTTATATATATTATAGTATTTTATCCAATTCCAATTAGCCGTTTTTTGATTTGGTAACTTGATAGAGTATCAAACATCTAAAGGTACAAACTTTCAAAATTATAACATTAGTAGGATTAGTCTATGTTTTTTAGTTGAGTGATGACTGGTGGAACCAGTTTTTTCAATGAGGTGTAATGTTGGATACACGAATTCATACCAAGTGCACCTCTAAGTACTTGACAATCCTTAAATATTGATAAAACATAGTGTCTCAATGGACACACTGACCTCAATAGACTTAAACTCTCATATTTTCACAATCAATTAAGTAATTAATTAAGTCAATATCAATGTTTTTTAGGTGCTAGAGTTAAATGCCTCTGATGATAGAGGAATTGGAATTGTGAGAGGGCAGATTCTCAGCTTTGCATCTACAAGAACTATATTCAAAGCTGGACCTAAGCTCATCATCTTAGATGAAGCTGATGCCATGACTAATGATGCTCAAAATGCTCTGCGAAGAAGTAAGTTATAATTTTTAATTTGTTTTTTTTTAACTTAGTGACGAGTTGAACAAGTTGTTCACCTGATGGTAATTGCAATGCCTGGCCATAAGTTACAGTGCCACCGAGAACTCTGCATTGCATAAACTTGTGCGGCACTGCACTGCGCTTGCCACCCTGTGACATCGGCTCTAAAGTCTCATATGCCCAGTAATTTCACTGGAAACAGTGCCCTTCAAATCGGAACACAGTAATAAAGAAAAGAGCTAAAGATCAATTGATACAGTTAGGTAAATAAACAACTTTTATTATACAATAACATGTATTAATATAATTGTTGTATGTGTGATATATCTCTTATATGTGGCCTTTACAGAGCCTATATATTTTCAATTGTTCTGAATCTGTGCCTGCCTACATAGCTGAGAAATTAAAAGCAGGAATAACAATTACTTGTTGTATTACAAAACAATAATATTTAATTATATTTCTAATATTCTCATCATAATCATGCTATTATATTCCGACTGCAGGGACATAGGACTTCTCTCAGAGACAGAGATAATGTACCGTGATATACATGATCCACTAGGCAGGCCTTGTGGTTATGTCCTTGAATTTTTAAGGTTTAGAAAAGTCTTTTTTCTCACACACTTCCTTCACTATTTTGATTTTTGCAAATTCACATTGAAATATATAATATCGTTGGGCCAATGCTGAGGTTTGAACTGGGTGCTGTGTAAGGTTCTGCCAGATTGTTTGGTCTATAATCTATAATTCTGTGTCATCACCACACATATTTACACTATGCAACCTTCAAGTCCAATGCTGAAGTTAATTTTCACGTTTGGTAATAGCCAAGGTCAAGCTATATGTTATTGATTAGGCTCACCTATGAAAGGATCAACATAATGTTTTTTGTAATTCTTTTCTGTCTATTATGTTGCTATGGATACTGGCACCAAAACACTCAGTATCAACCGTCATAAAGTGACAAAAGTTTATTAAGTTTCCTGATTTGTTTATAAAGTATACTTATTGTTCATTAAACTGGTTCTCATTATTTAATAATCATGAAAATAGTGATTTTAATAATCTGATGATATGGAATTATTGTTTTGGGTTAAATATGCTCTTATTCAGTTAAGTTTGAATTTAAAGTTCTAAAAGTAACATGTCGGACAGTGATGAAGATGAAGTTCAAAGTAAGACCGTTAAAATCGCTGTAGTTGGAGATCCAGCCACTGGCAAAGTAAGTGAATGCATAATTTTTAAATTAACTTTAGATTTTCAATTAGTAAAATAATAACAGATTTTTTTGCCTCTTTAGTTAATTCAATAATTGCGTATAGCCTTTTCTAGGATTGGTTATTTTAAAGCTGTAAAAAAAATTTGATATTTCCAGAGTAGCCTTTGCAGCCGCTACCTCGGGGGCAGCGGCGTCGCTAACGGCAGCACGCAGGGCGCCGAAGTGATGGCCGGCCAGTGCGTAGGCTTGCGCCCTCCCGTCGCTCTGCAGCTCTGCGACATCGCCGGGAATGCACTCGAGACGCATATGCTCGCCAACTATTTGTATGCGTCAGATGTAAGGATTACATGGACTTATTTTATTCTACTGTATAGCATGTAGTGACTATCGCGGTGTAATAGTATGTGTCTTCGTTCGTGATATGCCTGCGATTGCAGGTTGTGGTGGACCACCCATTGGGATGTATCGGTTGAGGTATAAGTGTTGTGCTCTGTCAACGCGCTATTTCTAATGGGAAAGCACGCTCCCCTCGCTGCCCCCCTTTTAAGGCTTAAGGCTTTAAGTAAACTGATAAATGTATGAATGCAGCTCTTACTTAATTAAACGAACATAATGTGAAATGACACCAAAGTGTGTAGCAATTATTGCGATCCTCCACGCATGCCGTCAAGTAATAAAAATTTATGACTAATTTAATGTTCGTCAACTTTCAGGTAGTTATATTTGTTTATGACCTGACAAACCTACAAAGTTTCGAGAAACTAAGCGTGTGGATGACGAAAATAAAGAATATTTTTGAGCCAGAACAAAAGAAACCTTTAATGGCGTTGTTTGGCAACAAGACGGATTTAGAACATCAGAGAGCAGTGAGATTGTCCTGTGTACAAAAGTACGCCGCTGAACATTTCCTGGAAACATTCAAGGGATCGGCAAGAACGGGCGAAATGGTAAACTCAATTTATTTTTAGTTACTGAACGTAATTAAATAATAAAAATAGTTTGAGAGCATGTGTTTCCCTTAAGGTAGACTTCTGAAATGCACGTTACTGACGCTATGGGAAGGTCTGCCCTAGTTTTACATAGTATTTACTTATATCTTGGTGAGGGTGTGACGACGACTACTTAGTGAAATATTTGAGCTCATGATCTATAAAGACTAAGATGAAATGAAACTACTAAATAGTCTAATTCGTTATTTTAAGTAATCAGAGAATTTTCTTAATTTCAGGTTCACACTCTATTCTTAAGCTTAGTTTCTCGAGTGATGGGCATGAAGGTTCAAAAGCTTCCCCCGATAACAAAGAACGGGAACGACCAGTCTCCTCGACCCATCGCGAGGAGCGCGAAGAGCCCCTTACCTCTGCAGTCAGTGCCCACGCACTGCCTCATCATGAATAGAAAGGCGCTGAGGACCATGCACAGGAAGGCATCGTCGAAAGTTTGCAACATACAATAACGAAAATATAAATTATTTTTAAATAATTTTTGTTTTATTTATTGCACAATACTTTGAATGCTTTGAATGTGGTATCTATGAAAAATGTATACCGTGTATGGTTAACCGAAATGTAAAAAGCGGTAATATCCTAATTACATACTTACCTAGTTCTACTTAAAACTGTAAGAAAATGTAGAAAATAGATAGTTTTATTTCGGCTAAGTTGTCAGATGAGTATGATGGCCTATGATATTTTTTTCGGTTTGAATATCTTAATCCCTAATTTAAAACTTTACTTCCTATAATTCGAATCCTGAATAATAATTGGCAATAAAGCACGGGCCACCGCATCATGTCAGGCAGATTATAAAATGAATATTCGTTATTAATAACATTCCCGCCGAGCTATGGAACAGTATTCCCGTGTTCGCAGGCTTAAGTCCTGTGTGATATTCCTTTTTCTTATATGTATATTAATGTAAAAGAACATGGAAATAAAAGAGCGCTGTGCTGCGAGCAGCAAAATTATGCGTCAAAGCAAAATCACGCAATTCGGCGAAAAAAAAACAACTAAATTACGCTCCTTATCCTTGAAGAGTTACCCTTGTTTACCTATTGTAATTTTTCTGTACTGTGTTTATTTTTGTTTCTGGTGTACAATAAAGAGTTTTCTATTCTATTCTATTCTTTTCTAAGAGGTACGCAATCTGTCTATTTCAGTAATAGAGAAGTATACAGAGAACGTGCGTTTCTGCATAATATGCAACTACCTCGGCAAGATAATCCCGGCGCTGCAGTCGCGCTGCACGCGCTTCCGGTTCGCGCCGCTGCAGCGGAGCCAAATCGTGCCGCGGCTAAAGGAGATCGCCAGCGCTGAAGGGTAAAGTAGCGGAAATATTCTTAGCTAATGTGCCGGTTTGAAAAACTTTGTAGTTATTAGCCAGCGCACCTGGAAGCCTGCCTCAGAGTGATCAGCGTATAGTAGTAAGTGCGCGTTAGACTGGAATCTAAAGGTCTGAGTGGCACTGCAAATGTTATAGGTAGGCGTAGCGCTTGCTATCAGGATACCTCGTGTTGTCTCTATAGTACAATTAAAAGAAAAACAAGCACCCAATAAAGATCGTTATCAGCAGTGATTTACCTTCTGATTGCCAATCCAATATCAAGAAATTAAACAGTTAGAAAGCATGACTTAGGCCGGTTTCAGTACTCGACCCGTCAAGCACTAAAACCGGGCTAAGGTTTATCCGTTGGTACTAAATGCACGTCATCGTAGTCAGAATGTGTGGTAAAATAATACCTAACGACTTGATTACCTTTGAGGGAATATGTAAATGTACTATGCGTGGTTTAGGGTGAAGATCTCCGAAGACGGCATTAAGGCCCTCCTGACGCTGTCGGGCGGCGACATGCGCAAGGTGCTCAACACTCTGCAGAGCACGTGGCTCGCCTACCGTGACGTCACCGAGGACAATGTCTACACGTGCGTGGGACACCCGCTCCGGTCCGACATTGACAACATACTGCACTGGCTCATGAACGAGAATGACTTTTCTGCCTGCTTTAAGAGTATCCTTTTCGAATAATTCTAGTTTTATATTATCTGTCATTTGATGTAATCCAGCAAGTCCTAAACTTGTATGTATTATGAAATTCAGTGGATATGGTTCACCTCGACTATGAATTCGATTGTTATTTTAATATGTAATCTGTTTTCATTGTTTTTGTACCGGATTAGTTTCGATGATAATTCCGGATATCTTTTACGAAATTCAAATAATTTGTTGTCAGTTATTTAACTTTTAATCTGACGCTGTCATTTATTTATTTATTACCTACTTATTTATCTGGTCGTATTTATTTGATTGTAGTATTATTATAACTGCACAAAAGTCTTTTAAATATGATTGGACGGGATTTCATTACCAAGAATAGCAACCTGATTTATATCGATACGAATGATAAAATTCCTGAAACGCTCCCAGATATTCAAGATCTCAAGCTTGCGAAAGGGCTGGCGCTTGGCGATATTCTCACCGAAGTTCACACTATTATACAAAGAGGTGAGTAATTACCCGTTGATACATAATCTTCACCCCACCACTGTTCAGAGATCTCATGCTCACTGGACTGGGTCGATGAATATTGAACCTCAATTTTTCCCTGTGTCATTATTCTGTGCACTGCGTCAGTGAGAGCGTTCACTTCTCTGCATCATAGATCATGATGGGCGAGACATATCAGTGAAGTCTTCAGACATTACAGTATGCTATTGGGATTCCAGTGAAGCTGCCCCCGGAGGTGCTGGTGCGCCTGCTGATCGCGCTGGCCGACGCGGAGGCGCGGCTGGCGAGCGGCTGCAGCGAGCGCGTCGAGCTCGCCGCGCTCATCGCCGCCTTCCACGTCGCCAGGGATCAAGTGAAAGTGGACGACGCCATAGCCTAGTTGTAAGCACCGTTATGTTGCCCCTAGTTGTAGTTAGTGCACCAAAAATACCACAGTTTTAAAGTGTACGAATATTATATTTGACTCTGTGCCGTTTCATCATCTACGCTTTTTATATGATTCTGTATGAGTATTACTAAACTAATTTTGTTAAATACTTATTATTAAATATATAAATCGTGCCTGTCCCAGTCCCAACGTTGTACCACGTTGAGTATTTGTTCAATTATATTAGCATAAAGCCTATTTAGTTCTTATATATTTATGTGCTTTTAAATGACCCATCTGATTGTCGAAATATCTCGAGTAGTACTAATTATTAAAATTGCATGTACACACACTTAAACACTTAATAAAAAATAAGAAGTTATGTATCTTGACTGTCATTTATGGTAATTTTGTGATAATTTTTGATTACATTAATCTATTTCCAAAAAGCTGTATTTACATTTTGGAGACTCAACTGATGGACACTTCTACACTATGACACGGATTTCGATCGATTATTAATTGAGTTAACCTTATGTGCTAGCGACGTTAATTCATTAGCATAATATAACTTTTAGAGGAGTTACTTGTGTAAAATATAGACAAAATTTAAGATAAAAATAAATTAAACTTTATTTTAAAATAAATATAAAATTTTAAGAATACTATTTACAAACACTTATCTTCTTTATACGTAAGTTGCCTAAAGCAAAGCCAAACCAAAGCGGTCAGGCCGTGACCGTTCACATTTTGTGATAAATCGCAGGACGCAGCGGTGAACGCTTACTTACTTGTACTTAATTAGTATTACTGAACTAATTAGGTATTAAAGCTGTTTTAATCGGCCTTAGCAGATAATTTAACCAAAGAAATTCGACATTAGGTTACTAAATGAATTCGTGATGGAAGCTATAAACCCGGGCGCTTGTGCCGGCGGGAGTCTCGGGGGCGGCGGGCCTGGTCTGTAGTACTGCCCGTCTATACGCTGAAATGCAAACAAATTGATAAATACATGACTCGATTGTGTAAATAACGAAGTTCATAATGTAATACAACCGCTCAGCATGTGTCAATTTTATTTTATTTTGACTGATAGGTTGCTTTAAATAAATAACAACAAAATTTCGCTGTGATGGGTTTTATGTGCGAGACTTTACGTTTTAAAAGTAATAATTGAAGATCAGTTTTTGTAACTAGATACGCGCTCTTAACAGTAAGAATAAGATGATGATAGTAAAAGCTCTGAAAATAGTTATGGTGAGTTACTAAGTTGGGTTGACAATAAATGAAGAACAAAAAGCGTTGATTACTTGGTAGTGTGGTCGGACGCCATGCCCCAGGTCATGGGCACAAAACCAACTAGTACCCTGCAGTGATCGGAATAAGATATTTATGATCTTTCATCACAACCAATTTCTTTAAAGTAATCCATGTTAATCCTATAACAATTGTTTAAGTGAATATCTATAAACGATAAATAAAAATGCATAATGAAACCTGTTAGCAAGACAGAAGAATCGCTTTTGTGTGAAAGTTAATAGAATCAAACAGAACTCACCTTTACATCCAACTAGGCTTAATTGTAAGATTCATTAATAAATATTATATTACACATAAATTATAATATTCCATCATTGTCATTTAATTCCAATATACATATTATAGAGATATAAAGTATACTACGATAATCTGTACAGATTGACAACATTAAACAAAATTTTATTTTCTTATCTACTGAAATAAACCACAATATTTAATCCATTATATGAATGTAAAATTATGCCACTTGGTTACTATTAAAGCAATATACAAATTCAACATTTTGTCAAGCGTCAACAGTTAAACGACCATAACTTAGATCCGTTGATTATGTGTTAATTGATTGCCATAACTCGCGATACTAAGAAGCCTTAAGTAATTATTTTTTACTTGTAGATTCACGATAATATGTTATCCGGTCATTAATCATTTCCGATAAGATAATGTTGAATCATTACAATTTTGTATAGTCTGTTTATCTATGCTAAGTACACGGGCAATGTTAGTCCAGAATAGATCATGATTTTGCTTAGAATTTGTCAGTAATGTTGTAATGCATTCTATTTTCACCAAATCTCACAAGCGGATCTGAGCCTTGGTCGTTAATAAAATCTTATTCAGCAACAGAAACCGTTAACGGTGCTTCTTTAAATGCCATTGCGAAGTTATACTTCAATCTAACTAACGTTAAGAACCAATTCAGTCTTCAGGAAACACGATAAGTCCTTCCGGGGGCACTTGTGCATCCTGGGGAACCTTGGAATCCCGGCCAGGCTTAGGAGTAGTCGTGGTCACTTTGATGGGCCGGATTGGGCTGGGGTGCTTCGCGGGCGGCCCGCTGGGGACGTAGCCCTACACCACAACACACTACATGTCAGTCACCACAACCACATACAACAACCATAGATACAAGTGCATTTCCTTACTCAGAAATATTTTTAAGCTTACTTTTTGGGGTTTATGGCAGCCGAGTTAATAGAAAAAAGAAAGACAGTTTTTTTTGTAGACTTTAAGTGATAGGAGCTATCAAATGTTAGGGTAAGTGTATTTACAAGTAGAAACATATTTACATAGAACTTTAAAACTGCTGAAAAAGTCCAAGTTGCCCGAAATATATTTTATACCATTTAAATGATTATTTCAAATTACTTACTTTAGCAGAATGTAACGTAACATTTAATAGGGTCGGATGGCTGTCTATGACGACGAACTCTACTTCTTGTGGAATGTATCCCTCCGCTGAAACCTGAAGAGAACCAAACAATTCGATTAACAGCACCGGCTAAGAACATCTTTTTCTGGCCGCCCTTAAAATTATACAAGGTAAAATATAGATACAGACTCGAGCCGACTCAAGAGCTCATCAGACGATGATGGTATAAGGATAATTGAAGAGAAAAACACTACTCTTTTGATAGGAAAGTTCTAGTCTGTTAGTCACTGAGTGGTTCCTTTGTCTACCTTTCGTTTCTATCATCCAACTGGCTGTCACTATAACATAGTATTGACATCGGATCTTGACACGCTTGTAAAATTTCATTTTATAACTTCTTTTATAATAAGTATTAGTAGGGAGGGGGTAAAGGGAAGAGATAATGAATGTGGTATGCTTACTTCGATGCGGTAAGTGCCGGGCAGCAGGATGCGCCAGAACTCGCCGTACTTGGTGGTGTGGTAGGTGACGTCGCGGCCCTTGACGCGCACGGCCGCGCGCTCCAGCGCCGCGCCCTGCTCGTCCGTCACGAACCCGTGCGCGCCGCGGTACACCTCCGCCAGGTACTTGATTAGGGACTGCATCAAAGCACCCGTTAGCTCTTCGTTGTACACACAAAAAATCAACTAAAAGACGACACTAACAAGTAATTTTAAATCAAAGAAGTAAAATGTCTTGTAATTTTAATGGTTTTGTTGTTTTACTAGTTTAGTATTTTATCAGCCGAAACCGATCAATCTGACAATCTTATTAGACACGCTGAGTTTTATCAGTACTCAATAGTACACAGAGAGGCGCTGTCTCGATAAGGGCACTAGGTACGTTAGCCACGTTTTATTGGATCTTATCTTGGTCGCCTATTTTCGAAGACGAGATAAAGGATTATATTTATATGTATCCGCATGTCGTTCTAGACTATTACTTACTATTTGCTACAGTAACAGGTACAGCGTGCCATAAAAATAAAGAAAAATAAGAAAGATAATTGTTCTAAAGCTATTGGCTGAAACGATTGTGTTTTTGTTTATAGTCATAAAGTTAAAACCTCAGTGACCTGATTATGATTTACCAAGCCATTTTGTTTTTGCTTACGATCAGCGCCATCAGTTACGTTTACTGCGAACCGAAAGCAGCCGAAGCAACACTCCAAGCTGGCGCTATAAACGGGACCATACAGTTCACGGAAACAGAGCTTGGCGTTCAAGTGACAGGAGTTATAACGGGCCTGCCGGTTGGATTGTACGGATTCCACGTGCATGAGATTGGAGATGTGAGCACGTGCGACGCCGCCGGATCTCACTTCAACCCCGAGGAAAGCAACCATGGCGGCAGGGACCACCCGGTGCGGCACGTGGGCGATCTGGGCAACGTGCAGTTTGTCACTGGAGACGGTGGCTTCGCAGTCGCACAACTCAACTTCCTGGACAATATGATCGCCTTGAATGGAACAAACAACATCGTAGGACGTACTCTAGTGCTCCACGAACAGCAGGATGATCTGGGACTAGGGGGGCACGAAACTTCGCTCACGACTGGCAACGCAGGTGCGCGCGTCGCGTGTGGCATCATACGCGAAATCAACTCCGCTGGATCTATTGTTCCTTCATTTGTGGTGCTTACTTTAACGATGATATTTACGTACATTTCGTTATAATTTTCGTTTTATTGCTAAAATGACATTATAAATAAATAATATGTAATAAATGATCTATTTACATGTAGTGATAGATAATAATATGGTGTTTTTGGTTTGTGACGTTATACACTTAATTATGGGTTACCTGTTTGTTATCCTGCCAATATTTAGGCAATTCATGGGCAGGAGGATATTTGCAACACGATACTTCCAAAGTGATTTCCATACATCCGTGCCAGAGGTAATTGTAATCTTGCATTCCACCTAAAATATTCAAATTAAAGATTAAAACAATAATTTGGTTATCATTCTTGCCAATCAATATTAATGCGTAGAAGCTTATTGTGATTAAAAAATCTAATGAGTTCCAATAGCATAAAAATAAAGTGGCCATGCAAACAAGTGTAAGCGCCATTTATCTGACTATACATAATTATTGAACTACTTATTTTTAAATGAGCACTTACTCTCAATTGCCAACAACGTTTGAACAATTACCAATAACTACCCACAAATTATACACCTCATCATTTCATCATACTTTATTACGTTCCCACTGCGGACAGGCCTTCTCTCAGAGAGAGAGACAGAGAGATGGACAATTCTATAATCCAAAACAAACTCTGGCCCAGTGCGGATTAGTGAATAATCCACACTTATACTACATAATAATATGTAAAGGAGGGTCAGTAGTCCAATTCACCTGTGAGAGGGTACCACGCTGCGCCATTAGTGATGCCGTTCTCGAACCTCGGAGAGCCAGTCTTGCAGGAGACTCCGCGCGCCATCTTAGCGTGGTTCTTGGAGTACACGAGGGACAGGTGACGGAGCACATCGTCGTCTGGCGCTATGGACGGCGTGTGCGCATAGCTTTGGAACACTGCGTTTAGGGGATATGTGGGCAGAAATACTGATTGTTAATAATGTTCAAAGATAATAATATGGAGAGGAACACGATCTTATTAATAAAATTTAACATCATCATCATCATCATCAACCCATATCGTCCCACTGCTGAGCACGGATCTCCCCTCACTTTCGTGAGAAGGTATAGGCCATAATCCACCACAGTGGCCCGGTCCGGATTGGTGGTTGATTGGTGCTACCTCCGAAATAATTCTCGGCTAGGTATGTGGGTTTCCTCACGATGTTTTCCTTCACCGAAAAGCGAGTGATAATTACGTACATATGTTTTACATAAACACTAGTACGTGCCCGCACTGGGATTTGAAGTCACGGCCTTCTCCTTAGAAAGCAGACGTTCTCCCACTAGGCTACCACCTCTTTTTAACATAATATTTAAATTGGGTCCATGCTGCTGATACAGCTTTTATATTTGTAAGCGGAACAGAAATATCGAATATTAATGTTCTTTCAATTGTGGCCTAATTTTCTAACAGAATCTCTTTGTAACTACATGTATACTTCACCCGAACATGAGACTGACGATCTGCATATTCCTGTGATTGCGTGAAAATGAAAACATTTGTGGTGTTAATAGTGAAAATTTATAAAGCATATGTTATTTTGTGAGAAATGGAATGGCCAATGGCACGTCTTTCCGTTGTTATAATACAATAGAAACTATTCACTATCTCATTTCATCATCCGCTTTATACCTACTTCGCATAAACACGTTTCCGACCGAGCAGCGGAAAATAAAACCTGCTTTAAGGGTACCAATTTTTGTTAAATCAATAAATTGTTAATTGTTTTTTGATCTTGAATGTACAGTCAATGTTTGTATTATAATCAGCTACATATTATGTATGCTAAATGGCGCGTTGATGGTCCGTGATCGATAGTCATCAGTGAAAGTGTCCTACAAACCGTGCACACAGAATAACAAGATATGGATACCGCAGCGCAGCTCTACGCGTCATCACTCCCTCTACTCTGTAACTGTGTTGAGTCGCACGTACACAATACTTATTATATTCATTTAAACCACTTCAAGGTTACGTTCATGTTTTGGCTTACGTTCAAATATAATGTGTCCCAAAATTCACAAAATTAGGAACCTGATATTTGGGCTTATCTGGTTTCTGTCATGCATTTTACCTCGATGCACACAAGAGTCAAGACATTATGAGTTTTTCGTGGTTTATCTAGACGATCAGAAATTTGGCCGCTGCTTTAGAGTAGTTGTACGTAGTACTATTATTAAAACCGTGCTATCAATTTGTGGGGATACTTACTAGCACTGGGCGTGTTATCGAAGGGGTAGGATGCTACGAGCGCTCCTCCGTGTAGAGATCCAGACAGGACGAACTGGATCTTGCTGATCCACTCCTTGACTGCTTCTGTCTCCGGCTGCGGCTGCTTGGTGTTAGTTTTGAAGTAGTCAGGGAAGTTGCGGTTGAGGTCGTAGCGGCGGGCGTTGTGTCTGCAACCAGATTTTACGATAAAGTATTTGCTGCTTAAGTTTTGATGGGATGCAAATTTTTAGCGTGTGTGATCGATTGGTAACTCGCAGTTTTATTACCTTGCTGGTTAAAATGGCCAGTGACGGCCAGTGGAATGTAAGCTTATTGAATGCATGTTATTTCCATCTGTGTGTACTAGGATGATGCAATTCACCTTCATTATAAATAGCTGTAACATTAAATGATTTTCAGCTTTCAAACTCTTTTGTTAACTGTTTCACAACTACGTTCCATTGAACGGTGTTAACAAAAAAAAACCCACCGATGTAACTATAGCATTGGCGGAAATGTAGTTACACTGCTATTGTGTAATATTTAATTAATCGATAGATGGACCTTCATGGCTGTCATCCAAAATTATAACGGTTATCAAAACACTATTCGTGTATAATGAGAAAATAGAAATTGGTATCGGCGTGTCAATTATAAAACCATGTCGCACAAGACCATAAATTAAATCACTTGCGTTTTATACGGTTATCATGAATCCGCAGCGATTATAATCACCCTGGAACTAAGTAGGTAGTATGCGTTCCAATAATTTCCAATTCAAACTCAAAATATCAAATGTCATCTTCTTACCTCCCGTGAGTGTTGTCACACTGGCCCTCTTGAGAAATAGCGAAACCGTCAGGGTTCATAGATGGCATCAGGTGGATCCTAGTGTTGTCCAACAACCACTTGATATAGGGATCTGTGTCGTATGATGTCACGAGATACTGGAATAAGTTTGACAATTAGATGAAAATCAAGTATTATACTTTACTGCCTACCCACTGTAATGGGTCTAAAATGATTATGTAGTAAGAAGGATTATTATTTATCTAGAGTTTCTCTCATACTCTAACTAACTAGTTTATGATGTTGTTTTTCTGTTTTAATAGTAACAAACTGCTTAGTGTACCGTTAGTTACTAAACTGTTAGAATAACGTACTTGGATGAGGTGCAAGAGTAGCTCGCGGCCCACGGCTTCGTTTCCGTGAATGTTAGCGACGTACTTGACGTCCGGCTTGCCGATCATATGCTCGTACGGAGACGCCGACACCACTAGCACCCAGAGATCCCGGCCTGATGAAGATGAAGTCAAATAGGAAAACAATAAAAACAATGTAACATCGATATAATGTTAGTGGATAGTTATCTATTTACATTATGTTGAAACTTATCCGTTCTACAGCCAATTGCATTTAAGCCAAGGTTTATTTATGCATGCTGCAGCCTCGGTTTATATATAATATCATTATGCAGCAGCGGTTACGGATTTCGTTCTAAAGTGTGGGGACGAACACGCGACAAAGGAACTTAAAGGAAGGTCGAGTGCCCTGTGAAGTTTATTTGAGCTGACTAAACATGCTTCCACAAAGTATTGAATCATGCAAATGCGAAAGTTTTTGTGTCATGGAATTTAAGCGGTTTCCGTTTCTTCTTTTGTTGAGTTGCGCCCGTGACCATAATTCATGATCGTTGATTTTAAAGTTGTACCATGTGTGCAATTATTAATTATCACAAAGATAAAATATTCTGTATTTTAGTCTTAATTCATGCCCTTTCTTTTAATACTTTAACTTGGTAGTTTGTCAGCGGGTACTATCAAATTCTATGTTTACCTTGTACAGAAGTACCGATGGAATACAAGGCGGTGAGCGCTGGGTACCGCGCTGACACCGCGCGAAGGTATCTGGTCATCTGTTCATGGTCATGATACTGAAACTCTAGGTCGGTCCCACTCTCTCTAGATTCCACCTCGCCCAGATTCGATGAACTGGCTTGACCTGTGGATATAAATTGGTTTATCGACGACTGCGTTAAATATAAATAACCTGCAATTATAATTTTTAGAGATGATCTTTATTCATTTTCCAAAAATATTTTAACCTCTGGGGCTTTTTCTTATCGTCGTACCTTCTTCGTCAGCTTCTTCAATGATACAGTTATCTATTGCTACTATAGGATTGGACGAGATTTGTCGAAATGCGTCTAAGTATTTGACTGCTAGGAGATATATTACTATGTTGAATAGAAGAAGTTATGCTATTAGAACACGATGTTGTGCCGAAATGGTTTCATATTAAAAACGCGAGTGCCACTTACCCGCGTTTTGAATCTGCTCAGGAAAAGACTGCGAATGCGACGCCCTCAAAAGGGTCAGCAAAAGGAAAACGCGGGCGATGCCGGTTATTATGCTCCCGGCCATCTGCAAGAAAGATTGATTGTTCGCTCATTAAACAACTAAAAAGTGTAAAAAAGCCTGGGGTGCTTGATGGCAATTGTAATATTTTTTAATATTTAGTAAGTATTGCTAGAAAACTTGTTTTTCTAGTTTTTCAACTACATATATTTTTTTAATTAGGTATGTACTATCAGTCATGGTCGTCCCACTGCAGGGCAAAGGCCTCCCTACCCTCCTCCTTTGTACTACTATATGTAAATGTAAATACTGAAACATCGGTGCTTAACATGTGTCCAAAATTTAAGTATTTCTCGATAGATTCCATATTAAATATCAACAATCACTTCTTTTATACCCGTATCTAATAGTGCCTAGGTTATGCAACTATGACAATCTTAACTACAAAGCTAACTTTTCAAAGGATTCTTATTGTCCCTAAGATTAGAGTAGGTCTAGAGTATTTAATGTAGAAAAGCTACATACTTGGATTCCACTATTAGGTTATTCTGCGCTTTAGCATAATATTACTGAGATACAACATTTCAAGCAATTAATTCTTTTTAAAATGTGGAAGTTCTTCATAATTTACACCATCATCATCATCATCATCATCATCAACCCATATCGACCCACTGCCGAGCACGTCTCTCCCCAAACTTTCGTGAGGAGGATTACGCCTTAATTAACCACGGGGGCCCGGTCCGGCTTGGTGGATTACATACTTATCTCCGAAATAATTCTCAGCTAGGTATGTGGGTTTCCTCGCGATGTTTTCCGTCACCGAAAAGCAAGTGATAAGTACAAGAAACACATTGGTACACATGCCCGCACTGGGATTTGAACTCACGACCCGCTCATTGGAAAGCGGACGTTGTCCCACTAGGCACCAAATATAGGAATATAATATTGTAAGGTACACCAAATGGGAATAAAAAGAGCTTTCTTATGAATGTTATAAATGTTATGCTTAGCGTCGCTCCAGTTGCGCCCGCGCAACCGGTCGGTGTGAAGGTCACTGGGTCAGTGGTCTTACCTTCCTCAGCAGTCAGCAACCATCCGAACAGCCCGACTATTAGAATTATGTTCGATAATTTTACTCGTAAAAGGGTGCATACTATACAATAAGTTCAATATAACCAGTCAACAACACAACGTTATGCCCTAATGGTCAAAACAAGTGTCAAATTAGAAACGGTGTCTAAAATAATCGGTGCAACTAATGGAAATACGTAAATTTTATTCTGAATAGATTTTACAGAGAACAACAAGAATGGCACAGTCATGTCGGATAACGAGATAATAAAAGGACACGAGGATAATGTGACTAATTATTAATATTGTGGTATCTGTTTCCAAAAAACCAAAACTCAATTACTGTCTCTTGGGTGGGGTATTGTGAGATTGATCTTGGGTGCCATAATTATATGTATGGTTTTGCAACAACGGGTACAAAATACTCTTTTGTGCAACAAAAGATAAATTGAATGTTTTAATTGGCTCATCTGCTATTGTAGCCGACTATACCATACAGTTTGTTGCACGAGTTTTCAGTGATACTCAATTATTTTGAAGAGGTTCACAGTAACAGTACTAGTAATCTAAGTTCACAATACCATAAAGTAATTTTATTAAAGTATCATTTAATGGAAATAAGATTCTGAGAAGATGTGTGATAGCCGTAACGGTTGTATCAGCTTTCCTTCCGCTTTTGGCATTGGCATATTAACCCTATTGCCGAAGTCCCGCTAAACTACTCGCTTTCGTTTTTGAAATGACCATAAATAGATGTCATGATTACTATTCGGCACTTCGAACATTGGCTTGAGCTTGGGGTTGGTTCTTCTTCGATATCCAAAAACTGTATGGCTCCTATTTTACCTGAATACTAAGAGCAGGCTTGAAAATTCTACATCTAATTAATATTAGCTGTCTTTGTGCGAATAGTCTCAAGAAAACAAATATTTTACAGATTTGCTTTGTGAAAAAACTAAATCCAATCGGTCCATTAATTTCCGAATTTTCTTTTTACAATTAAACTAACCTACTAGCCACTCTTGTGGGATCTAAAGTTTGTGGTGATAGTATACTTATATTATTCGTGCATTAATTTCATTGATTCGTACATAGTGTATTTGTTAGAATTGCAAGTCGCAAGATGAGATTTCTGATAAAGTTTTCCTGGTCAGGTGAGCGACATCGTCATCGTCAATAATATTACTTAGTCAGAAAATGTTTAAACTCGCATTTTAGGTTTTACCCATATCTATTTGCCACCTCTATAGACATGTTTATATATTTGTTTTGTACAATGGCGACTAACTCTGAAATGCGATCATGCTATTTTGAAATTCATCTACAAACCCTGGATGTATGATTGGTATAGTACGTACAACAAAAAATCATGGATTTAAAGGTATAAAATGAATACGTTAGAAACGGGTCATTTACCATCTTTACTTGATATACCTAAGTATATTAATGTATGTGACCATTACTGACCATAAGTACCATGCATGACAGCACCTAATATCCATGCTCAGATAACAGGCAAGCACCTAATAGAACATACGTATCATTTTATAGTGAAACTACGTTCATTACTTTAACACTTGGCATCGTCAATCAACAAACAATGCAGCACACTTTTTTGTTTTGTGAAAGTTGGAAACAATTGCAATTTGAATATGTATGTGTGCCGTGTGAAGAGATCTCTTGATAAGAATACTGATTGGTTTAATTTTTAACTTGTCGTGATCATCTTTAATGTAATTTTTTTTTTATTAATTTCTGTATCACTGAACGTAGAACTTCGTTCGTTTAAAATGTCAAGCGCGAGTTTGACTAAGCATTAACAGACGTGACGATGTTCTGTAAGTTTTTATTTAACTTATTCACTTAGCGAAGTTAAGTAATTGGTATAGTCAGACTTATTTAAAATGTACTAGTACAATGCATTTCTTAATGTTTCTAAAGCTACATGTATATATTTAGCATTTTCTCTTGCGGTTTTGCAAGAGAAACGCTCTAAACAGCAGACTTGAAAATTTGTTTGATGAGCGAAATATAATAAACTCTTTGAACCTGCTACAGAATTTATTTGCGTTACAGAATTATTGCATTATAGATCCTTCATTAGCATACAATTAAGTTTTTAGAACTGGCTCTTAATATCCAATAATATTATTTATTCATTTATTTATTAAGTTATAATGACTATGCCAAATAAAATAAGTAAAACTTATAAAGCAAATACAAGTTCAAATTAAGAATTACAATAATTAAGATGCTCACCTTTATAAATTCGATGTCCTCTGCTAAATAAAATCACTTTTTCTCAAAAACATTTAAACTAGAAATTTTCACTTTATAAAAGTAATCGCGAAGATCGGAATGTGCAGTAAATGTAATGAGAGTCACGTGGGGTCCTTGCTGACGATCGGACCTCTCTCGGCCGACTGCCGGCCGTGCCGTGCTCGCGGCGGCTGTCGGCGTCATCTGCGTCATCCAACCAAACACACAACCGGAAAGTGCTTTCTCTGACCTGCACACTGCTAAAACTACTCTTAGAGCCCCGCACTAAAGCTTCATTTCCCTCTTTTGTAATACCAGAACTGCCAAGATTACTCTCTCCTCGCACTTTCAGCCTTACCTCCACAGTCTTAGAAGATAATATTGATAGTTGATCTCGTACTGTGACGTCCGCGAGGTATTCCAACCTATCGTCTGATCTAGCACTTTTTCCCGCGGATATAGTTTCTTCCGTTACTACCCGATATTTAATACGTCTATAGTAACTATTCCTTTATACTTACTACTAGAAAACTAGTGAAATTTAATAGGCAGCGTAAGCCGTAACTACTAATGGCTAAGGTTTCCTTATTCTGTAACTCACTTTAATCAGAATTGGAGTTCCCTTCGTTCGCAGTTTGAAGATATGACGAGTTACAATTATTACTAAAGTATTATGTTTACAAACTTCTGGGGGAACCGAGAATTTGCTAATGATACCGAGTTGAAGTAATTTTTGGCAGCAACTATAATAATTTGTCGATTATGATTAGAAGGCTATTTATAAAAGTTGAGCAACTTATCTTAGTTTTTTATCGGATGTTGCCCAGTAACTCTTGAAACCGCTGTTTGACAAAATGCAACTCCAGTGTAGATACACCGTAAGAGAGCTTCACTTGCTCATCTACTTAGCTAGAGACGGTGGTCAAATCCTGAACGTATATTTCAAAGGTGTTCATGAACAGCAAGTAAAAAACAGAAAAAATCTGGTTTATGTTACCTATTTCCGTATTTTCTATATTATTATCTCCCGTAAGCCACACGGGCAGAAGTATTATAATAACTAAATAATATAAACAAAATAGAAAACAATATTGCATAATTCTAATGTTTTCATGTGAAAAATAGACTATGTACAATGTAAATGTAGAGTATCACTTACACAACAGATCAATATATTGTCCCGGCTTTTGTGTGCCGGATCTTTTTTGATACGACGTAAAGCTAAGTAAGTATACTATTAATATTAAACTAGAGTCTTTCTTAAATAAGATCCTATTATCTAGAGAGCAACTTATCAATTCATAGAGATATGAGATACCCGAACCCTCCGGCCTTGGCATACGCAATTCGTGAGGCATCCCAAGAGATACTGCTTCTCCTCAAATTAATGCCAAGCAAGATGGGAGCACTTGACATTTCGCCTACGCAGCCCATTTATTGCAAACAGCTTTAGGTTATTGCTCTGGGATTTAGAAATAGATATTTTTTACCTAATATGTATGACTAGCGAAAAGTATTGTTGAGAAAGGTGTTATTTATATTTTAAGAGAGTAATTGATAAGGCAAGTGCAGCCCATGAAATATATCAATCCTAATTTAGATTCAACAACATACGACTCTACGGAAAGCCGGTCTTATGCGTGGTACGCAATGCTTCACGCTTGGACAATAATATGTAAAGATATCGTTTCAAAGGCCTCACGGACTCTACCATCCCTTTACTCCAACTAGTGTCCGACCGAAGTTTCGGCTTCGGCCACCTTCGGCGAAATCTTAGACTTCGGCCACAATGGGCTATATAGTTTTGGCCGAAGCCGAAGGTATCTAGCAATCGCCAAGATTGAACAAACTGTAAGAAATACACGAGAGAGCGATGGACGTGGCCTCGCGCGAGATTCACACTGTTGTGGACTTAGCGTTACCACCTTCAAGCTCGTGGTCACTCAACACTAGATGGTCAAACGCTAGCCTATATTGAATAAAATTCAGTGCCAATTTAGGCTTAGCGTGTCAACCAACTTTAATAGGTGGTGACTTCGTTCAGTGTGCTTATGATGCTCCTACCTACAGCAGCTACGAGAACTGAAAGCATTACAGTTACACTTACAATTATATCAAATATGCTGTGGGTTGTCTGGGAACAACCCATATTATCATTTAGACTGATAGATTCTCGAGTTTCCAAATTTAATATTTTAAATCCATTCCCAGCTATTATTTGATTGAACACGCCAAGGTCAAAGTATATCTTACCCTGACATTTTCCTAACGGGTTCAACCTTGTGATTTCCAAGGATAGAATAAATTTCTGTGAAATGGGTCAAGGCTTTAGTTGCTTGAGGTAAACCGTGTTTCTACCAGATATTCAGGGAACTTGAACCGTAAATTGTAAAGACTGTTTAGAGCTAATAAATTGGATTCTAAAATAGGCAATTTACCTAATTAGAAAACAATCCCAGCAAATGAAAAAGTTCTGTGACAGATAATACTTCGTAAATAAGTCCTATCCAATTTATAAATACTCAAAAGCTTTTTATGAATGTAAACTTTTTAAGAACATATAGGTGGAAAATTAATAATCAGGTGAAACTGGCTATCCAATCCAACAGTATTAATACTAGTTAAATTGTTTGATCCATACGTTGCTTAAGTTGATTAATTTGTTTGGCCATTAGTTACAGTTTAACTACGGGAATGTAATAATCAGCCTATAACAGCATTAACTGTGCTATCTTCTATAATAATTATAAAATCGAGTTCTCACCGTTTTCCAATTCCTATAGGCCAAAATAATAATGCGTCACGATTACATACGTAGATCCTGATCTTGACCCTAAATTCCCTGTATTTAAGGAATCGGGGACCACGGGGACAGTGTTCCACAAACGCTCGACATACTGTTCATTTGTAACCCTCGGGAATACATAGCGTTCTTGCTACCCTATTTAACACTTATCGTCTAACGTATTTTAACAAGTAATCAACATCAGCTTATTTCGTTTCTACTGCTTAAAATAGACAGGCCTTCTCGGTGAGAGGGATGATGGGGTTTAATCCAACACGCGGGCCAAATTCTTGTTCGGAAATGTCATTATGTCTTTACATTATCGCTTTGGGCTTTGTCCTCTTGTCCTTTTCCCTTCCTTTCCTTTTTTTTTCTGTGACTAGGAGTTTCTCCAAATTATAAGCGATTTTTTGTGCGATAATGAAGTATGAAGAAACTATTGAACAGGGGGCTAAATTAAACTATTGAATATGGTGGAGAGTCTGAGCTTTATGACAAGTTCTCGCAACATTGATGTATTTGTCTTGTAAGCCGTCCAGTGACAGGTGCCTAATGCCTAACTATATTATGATGATCATACAACGCGAACTGACTATTAAAGTAAGACGTATTTTCACGATGTGTATCCTATCCGACTATCACTTTCCAGTTTGTTACTAGGTACTCATAAATAACTGTATTTAGTAGTTAACCCGCGCCCCGTTTGCTGTTCAGCTTCCGCCTGCGAATTCGTCTACAGGCATTTCTAAAAGATTAAAAATAGAAACCCTGTAGGGCTTCCTAAAAAGTAAGACCGCAAGAGCTATTAGATGATCTGTGGTAGGACGCTATACGCTAACGTTTTATGTATGTTTGAGGAATAAGTAATGATGTTGAAGGTATTCTTTGATTGAAACTATGAATTTAATTTCGAGTTCTCTTCCAGTACCTTCCATATATCCCTGAATATAAGATGACCTTGAATATAATACTAGGGTGGGTTCTTTGGCAATACAATGCATCTAGGGCAAGAAAAACTTTAGAGCAAAGTCAATTGGACGACGCGCGAGGGTAAGAAAGAACGTCATAGGCGCAGGCGCTTTGCGTGCGCTTGGATATCGATCAGCATTGGGGCCTCGCCCGAATTAAGCGCGCCATTCGAATATGAACCTTAAGATATACGTCTTAGAGGAAATTGGGATGTGTGCAGTTTTCCCGCGCAAGGCAACGGCGCAAGGCCGGGCAAGGGGAGGGACGGCGAGGGCGCGAGCTCGCTCCGGGACCCTCGCATTACATAACTCGACACGCACAGGACGGCGCACAAACAATGTGATTTTATTTATCTTCAATTTTTTCTACTATTTTTGATTAATTATATACATATATTTTAGGATTAGCATCGTGATATTATTTTAAGTGTCGCGCGACTTTAACTTCGCCCTCGTTTAGATGTTAATAGTGTAGTGTAACGGTACCAGCCTGAAGCTGCAGTGGAACTTGTGAACTATATTTATGATTTTCAATAACGCAAATGTTAAAAATATATTCAGCTGAATTTTAAATGTAACATTGAAAATTTAAATGTAAGAAAAAATCAAAGCCTTTGTGAAAAATCGATCGATCGGTTGACAAATTGTAGAAGTAAAATATTATTCTAGTTCATAAAAATTTAAGATTGAAAAGTACATAAATACGAAAATTGGATACAAGTTTTCATGTTTGTGTTAAAATAAGTAGATAAATTTACTAATATATCTAGTAATTATTAAACTTCACCTCGGTGAAAATTCTACGGTGAACTGAAACGATGACTGCTGGTGAGTACCATAAACTTATTATTTTCAACCATAAAGGTGAGTAGAAATGTACCTACGTATGTTTACCAACCTAACTCTTTGTTTAGCGATGGCTGGCTGCGAGACCACGCAACAGCAGCAAGAGTTTGCTGCTACTACCTCAACCCTAGACTTATATTTATAACCGGCTTCAATAACGGCGGAGCTTCCCTCTAAGGAAATAATAAGATTGTTATAAAATAGCGTGATACTGCACCAGAGTATGTTACTGTTTATTTTGTAGTCATAAAGTCAAAACAAGAGCCTGAGGTAGGCATGCTAGAGAAATTGGCTCACTGGATTGTTTCTTGCAAGCTATTTTTACTTAGGGCCAGATTTACTATGCTTGGTAAAATTCCTAAATTATAATTCATATTACCTTACGGGCTCGTGGTGAAGTAGGGTTCCGTTAGTAAAAAGATAATAAAAATAGCTATATAAGCAGTGCGAAAAAAGTTTTCGCTCGTATTATTCAAAAAGGACGCAACTATTCGCGCGGCACGACCTACTCTGCAGTAGGTAGTAGTTTTATTCACCTACGAACCAATGAGTACTACACATCAGCTGAACTCTAGCTAGACCATTGTTGAAAACTAACTAATGGACTTGATGGTACTCCGAACTCTTTCAACGGACCTACAAATTTGATCATAATTTTTGATAACTCTATACTAAATAAATCCGATATACCTATACATTTCCTATATTTCATAACCTCTACATTTCTGAAAACTAAACATTTCGGTCGTTAACGCTATAAAATATTCACCCTTAAATTGGGTCACTTCTAATTACGTAACCGTGTTGGCGGGGTCAGCCGCTGCTAAGCTCCCTGCACTCCTATCTTAATTGAGTAAAAATTTAGATGTCTATTTAGCGGGTTAAAAGTGACGCAACTCTCGCATCCAAATCCGTGCTGGCTGACGGCCTGACGGGCAGTCGGTGAGCCATCCGCCAGCAGTCGGACCGCGCGCGCGCTCTGTGCGAACGTACGCTGTTGCGGAAGTCCGCTGGACCGTGGACTGGTGCTGGACCTCTACCTTCCGCTATCATTCCGTCCAAATTCAATATTCGTATTGCCTCTACATCATGATCGTGAAAAAACGTAGCGCATGACTCAATACGCAAACATAGAATATATCAAAAAACACCGAACACTCAACATTATTGTTGACAAACCATTCGATAATGGAAAAGAGTGATACTTTTGCAATCATTGACATCAATATTGGCGATAAGGAGAAAATGGATGATGACAAAGAGAAACCAGACGATGACACCAACAATCTCAAATCGCCGTTCACGACTGTTATTAAAATTCGTAAGTTTACCAATTTTTAAATTGATCACCATATTACAGTAGGAAGAATATCTGTACCTATATAAAGGGTATGATAGATACGGTTTGCTGATACACTAATAAACACAGTATCCATTAATTTCAAAACCTTTGTTTTGAAAATTAACACTATTCACAATGTGGAATGATACCTACCTACTCTACCTATTTGATGAACATGTAAGTTCTTTGATTTTTGTGTTCCAGCTAGGTACAATGTTTGCTTAGGTAATGATGGAAAAACTGATGCGTGAGAAACCATTAAATTACACTGTTCCCATGGATCTACTGTACTACTTCTTATATCATAGCCGTCTCTCCATTGTATCTTTAGATCTCACGATATAATTTTCAGAACCCATCATTTCTGTTTCAGTTCTAGATGATATGTAATTCAACTCCCCAGTATATCCATTGTATGAAGTAGAAAGTCGTTTTGGAATTGGAACTCATGAGAATGTTGCCTAAACCTTCGTAGAGATATTTTCTTCGGTCGGATGCCTTAAATGTCTTTAATTCGATCTATGAGGATTTCATTCATTGTCATAATCAATAAGTGAGCTGGCCAATAGTTTTGAGTGGTGCTCAAAATACTGATTTGAATACCTACGCATATTCATGAATTTATTACAAAATGGTAATGAGGCGTCCGTCATAAGCCTGTCATGTATTTGAATTAATTCATCTCGTTAAAGGGTGAAGTATGAATAGTCTAATGATATTATTGCTTTGAATGGTGACCTTAGTCCGAGAATGAATATAGGCAGCATTAAATTGCGTGTGTTGATTAGTGTCAACTGATGAACACGTATGTCGCATCCGCTAGTTGTCCTCAATATGAAGTGCGCACGCGCACGCGCCAGGGCGTCCCTGGGCGTCCGGCGCGGCGTCGAGGGAACCTGTCGCGTTCCAGTCCGGTGAGCGCGTTGCAATGCCCTGTTTCCTTTATACTTACGCCTGTAACTCAGACAAAAGAATAAGGATATTCTTTTCTCGTAGTATTCTTGAGATTCGGTTTCTCTCAAGTCTTTTCATGTAAATGTAAAACTTGTGCACTTCAATTAATTACACATTTGAACACCGGTGAAGCGAAGCGCATCGCGTCGATGGATTGATACCTAAGTACAAGCAACGATGCGTACAGGAAATGGGTGGATGTACATTTTTGTAAGGTTCAGTTTTACCTGTGTCGGTATCGGATACGGCTTACGTATCATAAACAAATGCAAAGTGCAGTCCTATCATGTACCCACACCACAGATTATCTATATAATTATATCCTTCTACACATCACCAGTAAACCTACACTAAATGATAAAGCGTATCTAGTCAATAGCAGTCAATTTTATTTTAAGTTTTCATAACTTAGAATTTGACTTGGATACTGTACTAATGGCAACATACAAATGTTGAAATACAGGAATCATAAAAATAGTTGTAGAATTAGACTTTACACATAGAAAGTCAAATTATTATTTCTTCTCATCAGAACGGGATCGGGGTGAGCGTGACTACATCGGGTTCGCAACACTGCCAGAACAAGTTCATCGCAAATCGGTGAAAAGAGGGTTCGATTTCACTCTGATGGTGGTCGGCGAATGTGGCCTCGGGAAGTCAACCCTAATCAACAGCTTATTTTTAGGAGATCTTTACAAAAATAGAAAAATACCCGATGTTCAAGGTAAAACAATAACTTGGATCGATACATTAGTCCTTGAATCGAACAAACGTATGAATGAGAGGTTCCATTTCAGATAGAATAGAAAAGACGACGACGATAGAAAAGAAGACAATGGAAATCGAAGAACGTGGTGTAAAATTACGATTGACGATTGTGGATACGCCTGGGTTTGGAGATGCTATCAATTGTGAAGACTCTTGGAGGGTCTGCTCGGCTTATATCGACGAACAATTCAGACAATACTTCACGGACGAGAGCGGATTGAACAGGAGACATATGCAAGACAATAGAGTCCATTGCTGCCTGTACTTCGTGCCACCCTGGGCTCACAGGTGCGTTACCATCTCTCGCAATTTTGTTGTCTTCCATTGTCCTGTCAGTGAATACTGACGCTAACAAGCGACGCAGAACAGCAAGTTGTAAGACTGCATTTAGTATTGTGTTTAATGGACCAAGTGATCCCGAATAGCAGTTACTATTGTTGGTCCATTAAAGGCTCCAAGTATACGTAACGCGAGCACGGGTACGACTATAAATGTTCATAAAGAAATGTCTTTACATGAACATTTATTTAGTGTAGTGCCCGTGCTCGCTCTTATCTTCCTTACACTA
Source organism: Campaea margaritaria (assembly GCA_912999815.1). Classification (NCBI taxonomy): domain Eukaryota; kingdom Metazoa; phylum Arthropoda; class Insecta; order Lepidoptera; family Geometridae; genus Campaea; species Campaea margaritaria. The sequence goes on from OU538800.1 coordinate 7,809,675, forward strand.
TTTTTCGCTGAAGGCTATCTCGAGATTCTCCAGAATAAGTACCTATAGTAACGCGTGTTTGAAGAACCATATTATTTTATTGGGTCAGCGGGTTGGTCAGGGCCGGCCACGATAGCGACGAATATTGCGGAAGTAAAATACGTGCTCTACTAATTCTTCATAGTTTAAAGACAATAAGTATAAAACTTCAAAGAAAAACTACGAACAATCTATGCCGGTAGATGTTTAGTTAGTAAGTAGTTGATTGATTGGGTCAGTTTTACCGTCAGAGTTATTAGCTGCTGTTTGATTTATTAAGACACATTCGGGCGGTGGCCGTTAGCTTCACAACTGATTCCGATTTTCAATTTTTAACAACTAACAATATCAGTTCAGTATATCGTAGAGCAATTTATAGAGTTAAAAATAATAATAAAATCGTAGATTGGTATCCCGTAATTTATAAATAACGGATTTGATTCGTCTTCCAGACTGACCCATCATAATGTTTATTTAATGCATTGTGTCGATGAATAGACTGATTCAGTAGAGTTGTTTTATAGAGACAATAACCTCGTTTGATTTCATCAATAACAATAAAGTGAGCGATCGAAATGCCGCTACTTATCTCATGCGTGACACGATGACGCTAGCTAACATTTACACGATGTTAAGGTTTTATAGTCTTTCAAGTTATTTATCAATGCGAACGTATCATAGGCAAAGTGGAAGACTACTGTAGCCATCACACGATAACACATAATTTATCACCGCTCGACGCTCGGTACTACATTCTACATCTTCCAATTCTACCAGAAGGCATCTGAGTGGTCATATTCATGTGACGTTCTTTCGTTTTTGTTCAGTCTGCGTCATGTGGACCTAGAAATGATGAAGCGGCTGCATCGGAAGGTGAACATCGTGGTGGTGATCGCGAAGGCTGACTCGCTCACAGCTGCAGAGGTGAAGAGACTCAAACAGCGCATACTCACCGATCTGGAAGACAATCAGATACAGGTAACATTACAAGGTTATAAATGGCTATTGGAAGGAAGAAATGTTAATGTTTTAAATAGTACCTAGATCTTAATCGTCTTCAATATTAACTATGCAAATTATCTATGTACACAAAAGTAAAAGACTGATATACATTTGACAATAAAGACACTTGCGAAAGAGTGGCCAAACTTTGGCTGGCTGCCAACGTTGAGTGCCCAAACAGTAAATAATACGAAAAATTACAGGACAACTGGAAGTACCTAACTAAGTGGTTTAGAGCAGTCACGGGCCTAATAGATTTATTTGTTCCAAACCCAGTATAGTTCGTTGGACTAGTTCTTCAAATCGTGTCGCCCACCCTTTTGTAAACGGTTTCATTTGTTATGATTTTCATTCCCGCTGTTCTCTAGCCTAGTCTGACTCAGTTTTCTTTCAGAGACGTTTTCAATGTATATTGTAAGATGAACTTATTATATTTCTGAGAATTTTGGCCGCCAGGTGTACCAGTTTCCCGAATGCGATAGCGACGAGGATGAAGAATTCAAGCAGCAGGATCGGGAGCTGAAGGCTGCGGCGCCGTTCGCGGTGGTGGCGGCCGACACCGTGCTGGAGGTGGGCGGGAAGCGCGTGCGCGGCCGCCAGTACCCCTGGGGGATAGTCGACGGTAAGCCGTCGCTCATCTCTCCTAAATACTCCTAATACTACATTGCAGCTTGCTTTTCAGTGAGGCGATTACGTATCTTTGTTACATCAAAACTAATTGAAATAAACCATTGAAAATCGCACTAATATTATTTATCCATAAATGCGACAGATTGTGTGTTTGTTTGCCTTCTCTTCACGCCGCAACGACTGAACGTATTTTGATGATATTTGGTTGTGCCTATCTACTTAAGGTCCTGGAATAGAACAGAACACAATTTTTATCCCATAAAATTTTACGGTTTTTGTACATAATAAATAGTTAAGTACTTAGTAAGTTATGACAATATGAGCGTTAAAATGAGTTGATTGAATTGAAATTGTTTGCAACAGAAGTTACGTAATCGCCTTACTTGTTGCGTGATTAGCTCATAACAGTGAGGTAACCAATAATAAAACCCGACCATTGAAAATCACGTTATGAAACAAGGAAATTTTCTCATCTGAAATTTGTATGTACAAACTATTCAATATTTATCGTCTATATACTCGTATATAACCGTGGTTATCTGCCATCTACCGAAAAAAATACATTCTAACAAGAGGAAGCTGTCCTCTGACCCTCACTATGAATATGTTTTTTATTTTTTATTTTACTGAGTAACGAGACGAATCAGTCGTTCACATAATGGTAAGTCTTACGCCTGCCTATAACTGCAATGAATGTATTAAATATAGGTGTAAGTGTAAGTTGTTAATTTATACATACAAATTGTTGTATAGTATTTTTGTTCCCGGTCAAAAATCATAACCCTCCTTTTCGTTTCGCCGTAGTGGGATAAAAAAAAATGTTGTTTGTGGATTGTATTGCCAGCGATGGTAGTGCCAGCCTTTGTTGTCAATGTCACTCCGTGTCACTCTCGACCACCACCACAAATAGAAATGAACTGTTGTGACATTTCCAGTGGAGAACCCGCGGCACTCTGACTTCACGAAGCTGCGCACGATGCTGATCTCCACGCACATGCAGGACCTAAAGGACGTCACGCAGGACGTGCACTACGAGAACTTCCGGGCGCAGTGCATCTCGCAGATATCGCAGCACGCCATGAGGGAACGAGGGTACGGACGCTTTCTCAGTCTATGTAGTCGACGCTCATGTGGCGCCACAGAATAAAAAAAAGTACTCTATATTCATATTATAACATTATAGTGTAGCGATAAGAGTTATTCCTCCTATCAAGGGCAATTTAAAAAAGTATGAACTTTTTCCCACCATGGAATAAATGATTGGCCGGTTTTTCCGTTTATTTTTCCAAACAAATCTCTAGCACGGGAGGTCCACAAGTAGTCTAACAAGCAGCATATAATATGCTTTTGCTTCGTGATTGACAAAGTCCGAGAGTCAAGGGCTATAAGAATGCCAGACTGGGCGTTACAAGAGGTCTCGGAACTTTTTATGGATTTTTTGATCGGATCCTATGTACCATTCTAATTCAAAGAGTCACGCAGCGCGCATTGTGTTCAAGCTCAGTGTATCCCTTATAACTCGCCATTTACCTCTCTATAATATAACCCATTATCGAACATCTAACCAAATAGTAATAATTATGTATGTATGATTGGCATTATTGTGGAAATATCGTATTTTTTTTACTTTTCAGCAAATTGAAGAGAGATTCAATGGGCAACAATAACGAAGTTGCATTCACAGATACCGACAGATTGTTGTTGCAGAAGGATGAAGAGGTAAGCGATGTGTCACGAAGTCTACCTACCTATTTTTGCCACAGAATAAATAATAGCAATTTCCTTTACCAAAAGTATTGTCCTCATAGTGTACTGTTAAGATTACCTCATTAACCCATACCAGGCACTGAACCAAAAGTGCATAACATGGCTTTATTCGACAAGGTTGTAATTAATTGGCAAGTTTATTTCAGATTCGACGAATGCAAGATATGCTCACGCAAATGCAAGAGAAACTCAAGGCTTCGGACAAAAAACACGACAGTATTATAGACGTATAGGATTTAGACTGCAATTAGGAACTCTAGATTAGCGTTACTAATCTACTAACACTTCTCTTATAGTTGTAAATGAAACGTTAAAAACCTCTTTAGAATATTCTGATGAATTTAGAATTTTGATACAGGCTGTTTAACATTATACCTAGACCTTATTTCCAATTACATAATTACCTATAATGAGTGTAATTCAAACTCCCCGTTAACGTCACCTGGATAGCTGCAGCAAGTTAGCGGGTAAAAATGGTTTTATATTGACAAAGAACAAAATTTTACTCGCGACATGGTATATCCAAATTAGAAGACAGTCTTCCATCGGATATTGGCGATCCTGGAATAAACTGTTTGACAAAAAATTATTAGCGAGATACGCTGATGCTCAGTTGTAAGTTCAAAACATGTGTTACTGTAATACACTCATGGCAAAACATAGACACAAATATTTTCAATAATTTATGTTAGAGTATTTTGGAACACTTGTAAGCAATCAGTAGGTACTAACTCCACAAATTATTTTAGACGCGTAGGTAATTTGTATTTATTTATAGTAAATGTTTTTTTAATATTTATTTGAATTTTTTTATTCTTGTTAAATAATTATATACTTAGAACAAAGTAGGTATAAATTGTTAATAATTGATAACAGACTAACACGATCTACGTAATGGTGATGGATGACTAAAGATACTTCGCTTTTGAGGTGACACGTTTTCTCTATGGAAAAATGTAATATGTTTCCGTGTGAGCAAGTGGAGGTGAACTCTAATATCTTATGTCGTCAAAGTATAAAAAAGAAGGTATAAATTATTTAGGAATTTACAAATTAAATTAATAAGAATATGTTCACTTAATGTATCTATACTTATTAAAATCAGTCATCAGCATGACCAAATTAATCTACCATTTATGACCAAAACTTTTATGCAATCATCGCGATTTATTGTATTTGTAAAATATCAAAAAATACCTACATACATAGATATTGCAAGTTATGGATTACATACCTACTAATAATTATGTTTAATTGTCACAAATTGAATTCGTCCTTTACTTTATGATGATACTTATTCCATTCCATGCTTATACCAAAGTCTTACTTATTAATCAGATTTTGTAATGATATTATTGTAATAAATAATGAAATAAGTTGATACCAAGCAAAAGTGTTTTATTTTAATCTTGGGATTCCTATCATATCCCATCCTACGAATATTATAAATGCGAAAGTCTGTGAGAATGGATGGATGGATGTTTGTTCCTCTTTCACGCAAAAACTACAGAACGGATTTAAAGGAAATTTGGAATACAGATAGTGTATAACCAGGATTGAGTAAAAGGGTACTTTTTATCCCGATAGTATGTTCCCGTGGGACAAAGCGGGAACTACGCGGGTGAAACCGCGGGGCGCAGCTGGTATACTCTATCTTGACATCCTTGATCGAAGCTTTACATACACTTCGCATGACTTTGTGTGGGTAGAACTTGGTAAACTTTTTAGTATATATAATTAGATGGTTGGTACGGGTATTTATGGTGAATGCTATACCCACCGAAGCACATTTTGAGCACGAGGCTCTGCCCACTGCACCGCTTCGCTGAAAATATACAGAACGGCGAAAGACACTAATAAAAAAAACTATATGTCAACTTGTCACGTCAATGGCATGCTGTTGTCATCTGCCACTGTCAGTAATGTATGTCAAACAATACATCGCTAGTTTTGGATCAGTCGGTTTCTCAAGCGATGATTGTATTGAAATTTTATAAAACTAAAATTACTTTATATTATCTTATTTAAATCTCAGTTAGATCAATAGAGTATGCTATAATAAGTTTCAGTCTTCCTTTTTATTATGGGTGATAGGGATCTCTCTGTGGGTCCCCGTGTTGGGGTAACCTATCCTGTAAAAGTGCAGTACTGTGGGAACTGCTCGATGCCAATAGAATATTGTGAATATTACCCTGAATATGACAAATGCAAGCTGTGGCTAGAAAAGAACCTACCCACTGAATTTGAAAAGGTGAAAATAGGTAAGTTTAGAACCCACTACTAAGGTTATGTGAATTTGACAATTTGGCACCTTATTTTCATATATTATTCTAGTAAGTCAAATTCCTGGACTCTCTGGATAATTTCAGATGAAGAAGAGAATGCTGGCGGTGAAGAGGAGAAAAAACGGCAGAAACGCGGAGGCAAGGGCATGCTGAAGTCCAAGAAAAAGGAGGATGTCCCCAAACTTGTACAGGTCTCTAGAGCTCCACGAGGCAAAAAGAAGTCCGTCACTGTTGTCTCAGGACTGAGCACCTTTGGTAAGTTTAAAATTTGACACCAATTCTCAGCTATTGAACAAATACATCAAAGATTCCAGTATTACAGAACAGACTTGCTAATAAGATAGACTAATCATCATGTTTGAAACTATCCAAATCCTAAATAATAAGAAATCTAGCAACATTTTAATGACCTTCTAATTTAATATAGCTACCAGTAGTTCTATAGATAGATAAACTCTTTATTGAAACACCACAGAACAAAGAAAACTTAAAAACCAGGAACCAGTAGGTACCAATATAAGTGATAATAATAATATTTATATCACTTTAATTGGTCCAAGTTAAGATTTGCTAAGTATATTAAAAAACACAATATTGATTACTTTTCAGATATTGATTTGAAGGTGGCAGCCAAATTTTTCGGCACAAAGTTTGCATGTGGATCTTCAGTCACAGGTGATGATGAGATTGTTATCCAAGGCGATGTCAAGGATGACCTGTTTGACATTATACCAGAGAAATGGCCTGAGGTATAAATATTTTTGATATATCTACACTATTCTTTTTATGAATAAATAGGTTCACGTCTGACCACTATCTCACCTATAATGGTAAGTGACAATGCAGTCTACGTTGATACACCCTTACCTAGAAATAACCTATTCTCTCATGCCTTAAAGACTTCCAGGTTATAACTACAGGGAAACACAGATTCAGGCAAGAAGTTCCAATCCTTTGCGGTGGCGCATAATAAATGTGGAGGCAAACTGCTTCATGCGTACAGAGGGAATGTTCACCATATAACGGTGGAGTGGTGGTTGGGCTTGGTGGTATTAAATTGTGCAATTCCATGGCACACTCTCCGAAATGTGTCTGATAAAAGACCGATAGGCTGGTGACTCTGCCTCGATGCTCAAGGCTCTGCAGCCTCGCCTCAAGTAGTATATCTACACTCAATTTCTTTTCCTTGTGTCATAAAAAACCTTTCCATCTTGCTCTACTTCATTGTTTTTAACAGCTTCAGCGAGCTTGCACTTACAGCAAACACTAAGATGTATCAATAAAATGCAGCTGTTGTGCTTTTTGTGTATTTAGCTTCTATTTGAATAAAAATCTGTCAATCACTATTAATATCTCTTGCAGTCTTCAATGGAGCATACAATAACACTGACATTATATTAATATCACAAGGAAATAACTGATTTGTATTATCTTTTCAGATTGACGAAGACAGTATTGATGACTTGGGGGATCAGAAAAGATAGTCAATACAACAAAAGTAATGTTACTGTAACAATAATGCTCCATTTCTCTAAGCACTTACATAATGTCTTAAAATCGCCGACAGTTGACAATTCTTGAGCTATATAGCCTTTAAAGCAAGTGCTTTGAAAACGAGAGAGATATATAAATAACAGAGGAATGAAGCATTGTCAACGTTAACTTTCTTATTTAATTTATGAGCTTCATACCATGAATAAAATAATGTAAAATGAAATAGATACAGATTTTAATTACCTATCCATCGTTTGTTACGTCGGCTGCTATGAATAATTATGTTTAAATAATTTATATGCCTTGGTAGGTAAAGAGTGAAATCAATTAATCTAAAGTTACCAAAATAATAAAACAATGAAATATTAAATATAATACTGATAATCAGAATTATTGAGATGAGATGAAATCTTGATCTCATCAAGAAAGAAGAATAATAGGAATAAAGAAAATTAGTACGACAACGGTGTAATAGATGGCGCTGATGATACCTTTATGAAAAGTAATTTCAGCTTATCATAACTCCATAGATGGCGCTATTGGAATAGTAGGATTTTGCATCGTATAGTGGCAACTTCAGTACACATTTTTTTTAGTTTTGACTTCGTATGATTAGTATAATTAGCCAGTTGCCAAAAAGACCCGCACGCGCTTTGTAATGCCACTGTGTTGAAAGTTCGCTTTTTAGAAATTCTACTTTGTATTTTGCGGACCACTGCATGCGTGCATATCACCACTACACTAAACTTAATCGTGACGTTGACTGTTGAGTCATGCACGACTGTGACATGGTGCTTGAATGGCGGGGACTCGAAAATCACTTGAAAAAATATTATATTAGGCAAATATAAATATAGTTTCACATTTGTCTGACGTGTCGTATCGTGATGCACCATACATTTAGGTAGCGTTCACATTTCTCCGATGCAGTGTGTTGTGACGGCTTGTGATAAATGATTGAACCGATACCTATCTGCGGGGCTATTCAGCACCGAACCGTGCTGAATAGGGGACTCGTCATTCGTATTGAAATGACGAGTCCCGTGGCAATCAAACGTCAAAATGAAACAAACTCGAGCTGATCCGCACCGTGCTGCATAGCCCCGCTGCTGATGCATCACGACACGACACGTCAGACAAATGTGAATCTAGCTTAACGCTAAAAAACTATAGTAATTTTAGCTTGGTAACACCGCACCGTATACAATCCTTATATTATTATTAAAAATCCAAGTTTTATTTATTAGTTTTGGCAACACTTCCATCTGTCTGCTTCGCAAAATCAAACAAAATAAAATCACTTTACTCGTTTTGCATTCATCGTGTGTTGTGTTTTGGTGTAATAGAACTATGAACTACAAAGTAAACGTGTAACAACTAACAATTAGTAGAAATTCAACTATTGTTGGGAACTCTTGGAAGTGATAGATCGATGTGTTCATAATGTAGTGCTCAGTCAAGTTCCGAAATCCATAATTCCCTAATATTATTATTGATCTTTACTGTGTGGGACGGTAAATAAATACAAACTCTAGTAAAATGTCGTTGGTTAAAGGCAAACTAGTTAAAATGGAAGTTATCCAAGTGGGTGAATACGAATACACAAAACAAGACATTATAGGTCACGGAGCCTTCGCCATAGTATACAAAGGAAGGAAGAGAAAGGTATGATCTCAAACTTATTCATGTCATTGTTCTTGCATTTCCTCTTAGCACCGTAGGCTTGTAAGTACTCTTATCCCGTTTCTGCCTCGAAGAAAATCGTCAATTTTAGTGAAACGAACGTGTGGGAAATAGGTAGGCACACTTACAACGTCGTCACTTAAATGTTCATTTCGAAGGCAATGACGCAATTAATGTTCGTCTGATGCTTAGGATACTAACAACTAAGTTATTTATTAAAAGTAACTCTTCAAAGCCATGTTTTACATTACATTAATCAGCTGTTGGAAATAACCTCTAAAAGTAAACACTAATGTACTTATACCATCATAAAAAAAAACATGCATGGTCTTTATTATGTAGGTAGATACCAACTAAGTAGTTTAAAGATATTTTTTTTTAGAAAATTATTTATATGTGTATTTATTTTGTAATGCTTTTCTGGTCTATTATGCCAGCAATAATATAATTTATATCTGATACTAATTAATGTCTTAAAATTAAACCTGTTTTGTAGGCAAAATTTTTGAGCTAATTAATACTTCTCTTTTTGAGTAATGGCATCAAAACCCATAGAATATATACCTATATTATTTATGTGGAATCTCTTAGACTAGACATAAAACAATTTGTACAAAATACCTATCAGCCTATTACATTCCCACTGCTGAGACAACTCTGTGTACATAAAACCTTGCCAGATTTGTCCTAAACATGCTTAATAACAATGGAAGTTGAAATAAAGCTTGTCATTTACATAAAACTGATCAAATTAATGGAAATTAGCTGTAAAATTTGCCCCCAGATATTGCCACTTTAACCAGTCTGTAATTACGTTATAATCATCCATGCCATAAAAATGTTAAAGTTGTTGACTTTCTCTTTGAGTAATCATCATAATTATTGCAATTACTTTTTATCTAATTGTTGTTTGCTTAAAAAAACAAACATTAAATTAAAATAAATGATTAAACTAATACTTAAAAATCATATTATCATGTTCACTGCTGAAAACACAACTGTGGTGTTTATTGTATGGGAAAATACTATGGAGTGTGCAGAGCCGCACCTATGGCTAGACGAGAATATTGGTTGAGCTATCAGCCTCCGACTAGGCAGTTGCCAACATAATAATTTTAATATACACTACGTAACTTGTGCAAAATTATCAGGATATTGTTGTTACTATACTTACTAGCTGTTGCTCGCAACTTTGTTTGCAGCACAGTTGTATTTTGTTAAATCATTATTATATAACAGTTCAACACCAAAGGCACAGCACCAGCTCGGGGCGGTTCCAGATATAGAGGGAGTGGCTTACTCTGTCCACATTGAGTACAGAAGTCTGATTGGACAGGTGGTGTGGTGCATTAAATTACAAAAAGATTTTGATTAATTGCTCGGCTTGTGCACCTTGGATTTAGAATAATTTCGATGCAACATAAGTTTTTAAGTTCATTCTATCTCACCTACTAAATGAAGAAATCTACATAGCAAGCAGTTCATTGGTTTTTATGTATGGTATGACCTTAATCGGTGATGACCCTAGACAATTTAATTCAACATAATAATTATAATCTTTAACTAAAAACTTTTTGTGTTTACTGCTTTATCAGATTCTTTTTTTCAGATTAGGTATAGATTACGATTTCTCTTAAAGGTAAACTTTGAAATGACTCCATCAAGCAATGCTAATATGATGACACACTTTGCAGTCCTACTGCAAGATATATTTTTGTTGATTGAGGTACAAAAACCACCTCATCATAATTATGAATTAGAAAACATATAAATAATAAAGCAAAGATGATCTCGCGAGACCATTACTTGTAAACAGTAACCTGATTTGATATTGTTATCTGATTGTTCATACTGGGCTTGGCATGCCACTTTCGTAACATGACCTCCTGAAGCCAACTGCTGTTATTATAATATTATGTAATATATATTATACTATACCTACATTTGCATTACTCATTAGTTTACTATAGAACACTGCTTCCTGTGCTTGATATGCTTAGTTTCATTAGAAAGTTAAAATTTAGATGGAAGCTACAGAGCTGCCTATAAACAACACAAGTTCTATTAAATTAAAGAACAAGTTAAAAGGCAATATTTCAAAAATGGTTAATTATCTTTAATTGTCTACCTAACATAATATGGTAATCTCAACTCAACCACAACTCAATACTCAAGAACTTAGTATAAATACTTACTGGTTATTTGGTTTGTGATAAATACCTAACCACTAAAGCTGCTTACTTTAATCATACTGGTTATGAGCTAAATGTGTGAGTTTGCCCTCAATGGTAAAGTAGTGGCCAGGCCTCTGTAAAACATCATTTAGTATTCCGTAGTTAAACTAAGCAGGTGATCCTATTCCGGTTTCGCAGCTGGCTTTAACTAGGTCCTCGCCTTACCTTTGTACTTTTCGTCATTTACTCGTAAGATGAATACGGTGGCGATCTGGCAGCCGCCAAGCCAACTCGCCAACTCGCCGCGAGACGGGGCGGGCGGTGACAGATTACGGACGGTTGCACCTCTCCCAATTATTATCTCGCGATCTTGTTTCAATTACATACATCTCAAAGTAGCCCTAGTAGTTATTATATAATGCTGTCATAAATTAGTGGTGCAGTCTTTTATTTAAACAGTTTAATTTTTTATGAATACAACTGTGTTGAAAATAATAATAATGCAATCGTACCTATATAATATCTAGTCCCTACCTTACACGTAAGGTACTAAAATCCTGCTCAGCTCCAATAAGGATAATTCCTGCTCAGAATCTGCCTGTGATGAAGCTGGAGGACCTACCGCTTGTACAAATGTACAGTAGTCACGTACCGACGCTGGCGTCGGGTTACTCTTTGTCCGAAAGCAAGACAATACAACACTGGGCCGCACAATACGACACGCACCTTGCGCCCGCGCCGCCCAAGGGCTTCTCTGACACGTGTCTGCGAGCGCACTCCACAAGCTAGCTAGCTCCTAGATATAACCATTAATTTACCGACTACTGCTTGTCTCTCTATAGGATTATTGCGACCGTTTGGATAGGTGCGTTTTGTAACGCTGTTGCAGAATTATAGGTGTGCCATCTCGGTCATCTTATATCATGTCCATATTTGTAATTGAATGTAAATGTTCTTAAAGGACTGGCTCTCAAGGACTACTACCGGGACAGCCTGAAAGGGGTGACAGGCTTTCTGGCCAGACGAACCTTAGGTGCCGCTACCATGCCACCAATGTTTCATTTAAATGCATATTTTAACACATAATCTAAGTAATAGTTAGTAAGTAGGTACCAGCACCTCAATAATATGTTATCTAACTATACCTTCTGGTTTAACTGGATCATTGCTAGAAACTCGCATTGTAACAAGTGCATGACAAAACTTCGAGGAAAAGAGTTTAAAAAGTTGTGGGTACTTAGATATGTAGTAATAAATGTCTTGTCTGTATATTATTGAATGAAAATAATATTAATTGGCTCAGCTAGTATTGTTGGCTAGAGAGAAGTGCAGCGACGTGACCGTGACCGCGCCGCCTGACGATGTACTTACCTAATACCTGAGGCAGATCTATGTTTCTATTTACTAATCGCCTTATTTCTATTGCCACGTGTAATATGAATATGACACACCGTAATTGCTACATTACATAACTGAAACGAGTTCCTATCGAAAACATTGATTTCATTCCACATTTAACTTCTATCATGTCTCTAACGAGCTTTTTATAAGTATCAATGACGAACTCTAGTAAAAATGATCTCGCAGGGATATCGTGTTGAAATCAGGTCAATCTGCAATCGCCGCACGAGCCTACGGAATGAGGGCGGGCTAATGTTAGATCGGCGCAGACGCACCACCGCTCCTTCTGGATAAGAGCAAATCAAACCAAAATTCTCCGTCGGCTTAAATATAGGCACGATACTACGCATTATACCCACAGCCCACAGATACAATCAAACATTTCACACGTGCAAAATATCAACGTTTAGTTAAACTATTTCTGGCGTAAATGTCTATAGCGAGAACAAAGGAATCGCATTTGCTGCTTTACTAAGAGATAGTAACAAGTCTTGTACTAGCAGATGTTAGGAGGTCTTATTTAAACCGATTTGCCAGAGCTTGAAGATGTAGAGGCCTTGTTCACTAGCAGTTGCCATGACGCGGTCTCTCGCCCACTCACAGTAGTAAGTCCTTTGCAACGCTCGATGCGTTTGCGTTATATCGTCATAATGACAAAGCTATCGAATATAATAAGGATACTTGGTTGTATGATTGTAATTGTTGCAAACTTTTAAAGGCAAAAAAGTCAACAGGGTAACATACGAGCACGTATTATATTATATTTTTAATTTTTGTATTATAAAGCTGTTACCCGCGACTTGGATTACAGCAACAGTAGTATATTTTATATTGATATTAGAAGACAGTTTTTCATCCAAGTTTACGGACTTTATCAGCACGCGACACTTAAAAACGGTTATTATCAATAGCTCTGCTTCTACTCATGGAATTTATTGTATATCACTTCACAAGTCAGACTCCAAGCTATCAAACAGTGAAAACAACATTGCAATCGGTTATGTACTTTATACGTGATGCGTAAACAAACAGACAAATGTCATTTTAAAAATGGTATTGTCGTATTTAGTAGGAGTATTATTTAAAATTTCCTAAAGTAACTAGACCATTTCTTTTTAATAATATCTTCAATGTACAGACTTATTGTTTTTTACTGTTTTATTATAAGTGTTAAAATGTAATGCTGTGTAAGTCTTAATATGAATACCTACCTAAATAAGTGAGAGTTTTCCTCTAGTTAGCGACTCGTCCCGAGGTCCCGACCGAGTCTAGTAAGTCTACGTCTACGCAATGAGACTGCTTAGTAGTGCTTAGGTTACATACTGCTTAGAAAGAGGTAGAAAACAAACACAGCTGGCAACTTATAATATGAAGCCACTTAGCATATCTTTAAATTATTATTTATTGTATTTATAATAAACGTATCTAATGTATGCTAAAGAGGCGTATATATTGCGTTAACGAGGTACAAACAATCGTATGTCCATTCCATTGTTTGACCGCGGGAGCCAATCATGCATTTCATAATTATTTGTAGTCATATTATTTTACTGTGTAACTAGCTGTTACCCGCAACTTCGTTTGCGGTGGTTTTATATCGACATTAGGAGAGTTTCCCTTTCCCACCAAAGCGCAAAGCCCAACAGCAACTCATGGTTGCCTGGTGGCCTATTTAGGCGTGACGCCGCCTAACAAGATTTATATCAATGGCTCGGTTTCTTCTGAAACGTATGTCAGATTTTAAATCAAATTCTAAGCTACCAAACAATGAAAACAGAATTGCAATCGGTTCAGTAGTTTTTATAGAAAGCTAAAACAAACAGACAGATAGGCGTGCCATTACACCAATTTTATAAATTCTTGTTCAGTGCCTTATTTGAAGTACCCTAAACCAAGTTTTTTAAATCTATCTTCCATGCACAAACCGTTTCCGTTACTGATTTATTATAGGTATAAAGATACCATACCGTATTATAATACTATAATAGGTAAAATAAATAAATATTTTATAATATCCATTATCTTAATATTATGATATATTCCACAGAATCCGTCCCAGTCAGTAGCTGTGAAGGTGGTCACGAAAAAGGGCATCCAGAAGGCATCCGAGATCCTCGTAAAAGAAATCAAAATTCTTCGCGAGTTGACTGCCCTTCACCATACAAATGTGGTGGCGATGCATGACTGCATGGACAGCCCTGCCCATGTCTACGTCGTCATGGAAGTAAGTACACTCACTTTTACAAAAGTCAACGTAATCCGGCAGTGTCACAGAATATTACGAAGCAGGCAGTCATGATTAACCTCGACTTTAGAAATATTATCTAAATGCCTTGTTATCAGAGTTTCTATCATATTATGTGACTATTTTCCGAAAGAAAGTACAAAAAAAACCAACCGTCTGTATCTTTGAGTCAAATCCAAACGTAATCACGGAATTAATAAGGTACAGTATAGAAACACCTACCGTATGCTCAGTTAGAAGCTCTTTTGTAAACAGGAACTCGCCGCAATGTTTCTCAAACACCACCTACCTGAAATAACTCTTATTGATCGCACAATGTTTACTCGCATGATTTCTCAAAATTTTAATTCACCTCAGAAACTGGGAATACCAATAAATTTGAACAAAACGATTAAATTAAACCTATTGATAGTGAAGATGTAACTGACTGACCAAATTGAAGTGTATCGAGTATTGATTGAGATATTTCTTCTAAGCAGGGATGTCTATTGCGAAATCATCCGCCACGAATTTAAAATAGCAAACGATTTACTTTGATAAGCATGATGAATTAAGTAGTTATTCAGAAAGGTCGAAACATAGGTACTATAAATCAACGTCGATATCGCAACCAAATGCTCGGAAATTATTCCCCTTTCATGATTACTGCCTAGAGCGGTTCGCTCTACCTATTCGTTACAGTGAACACTGCACAGCCGCAGCTGCGCCTAGGGTGTTGCAATAGCCATAATCGACTACACGTGACCGCCTGGCTGCAGGCAACTCTGAAAAAGGATAAAGTCGTGACACTTAGTGTTAGCATAGAAGAAAATGAAATAAACTTTCGTTTTCGTGAAGTAATTATTGGTTGTCATCATCAGTTTCACTCAGCAATTACAAATTGCCAGTTAGCTACATGAAAATTTTTATAGGTATCTGGACACAATATCCTGAAGGTCTTTTTAAGAAGACCTTCACTCAACTAGATGACTTCAAAAAAATCTGCTATAATTCATGAATAATAATTTACTGTAATTATCACTCGCTTTTCGGTGAAGGAAAACATCGTGAGGAAATCCACATACCAACCCGAGAATTATTTCGGAGGTAGGTATGTTATCCACCAATCCGGACTGGGCCCCCGTGGTGGAATATGGCCTAACCCTCCTCACGCAAGCGAGGAGAGACCCGTGCCCAGCAGTGGGACGTTATGGGTTGATGATGATGATGATAATTCATGATGCATATCCATCAAATAATATACAAATGTAATGTAAAATATGCAAGCATGGAGAATCTAATCACCAACGAATACTGATGTCGCGGCTGTTATCGCATAAAGGATTAAGGACAAGGCCACTGGGTTACGGGCAACGCTAATGGAGTTCCTGGTAGCGGTAGGTAAGGTACCTATACGTCAGTATTGTAGTAATAAATGGTATTCGTGTCTGCAACGTTCAAGAGCAAGACGGGAACAAACCGTTCCAGCATTGTATGGTAATATATTTAGTGTTCCTGGTTTAGCGGTGCGGAACGCTATTGTTTCGGTTTAACGAATCAAGTGTCTGTTTTGTTTTGTATTAGGTATCACAAGCAGCAAGCTATACTAGTCTAGACTAGTGTATGTTTAGTTACATTCGAAAAAAATGCCGAAGATTCGTGTAGATCAGGTTGGGCATCAGCACCGGCTTCCGTATGGCCATTCGGCGCGGCGTGTGGATACGAAGCAAGGTCACCACGCGTCAGATAAATAGAGTGGGCACGCACGCGAGGCGTGCCTTAGTTCGTCGTTCTTTGTCATCGCCTCTACTAAGGCAGATTACCTAAATTTATTTGATTCGACGTCCTACATACATTCTCTAGGCTTGCGCGTGTGCTTGACTTTACGTTATTGCGTATTTTAAATACCGTAATAGGTCAAGGGAAGAACAGTCAAATGATTATGACAGATAACAGACCAGACAATGTTCTTATCTTCGAATAACTACCTAGTTCTTATCTAATTAACAGAACTTCGAACCGATCACTGGCTAGTCGAGACTAGCGGCACGGAGTTGCCCTACTAACCTCTTTATCTATTTGCAGCCCGAAACTTTGCGTTATCATATCAGTAGTATGTATTTGTATTCTGTTGTTATCAGCAGTAATTACCGATTGAGATATATAATTTATGATTAATTCATTTTACTCTAATTATTATTATTGAGAGGGCAACGGTCAGAGCACACACAATTATACTTTGTAAATATGTTAACGACTACACTATAGTGAGGGCCGACCGGAACGCCGCAAAGTAGAGCCACCGGCCACGTGTAATCTTCAAATTAAGTGGATATACAATTACATAGG
This sequence comes from Campaea margaritaria, assembly GCA_912999815.1. NCBI lineage: Eukaryota > Metazoa > Arthropoda > Insecta > Lepidoptera > Geometridae > Campaea > Campaea margaritaria. The sequence goes on from OU538800.1 coordinate 7,826,702, forward strand.
TATAAATAGATAGGGAAAGAAAAAATATTCCAATCGAGCATGAATGAGTCACATACATCCAATCCTTATATACCATTTCATGATTATGTACTATGTAGATGTAAAATCCGGTAAAAAATATTAAAAACCTCGTTTCATAATTATAAGTTTATAACTATATGATGATGGCGACATTACGTCTAGTCTGGTATATCCCCACACGTGTCACGGCAGCTACGTACTCGCCGGCCGCCTCGTGGAACAAAACTTTTGTATTGATAAACAGATATTGCGCAGAATGCATCATCAACTTGCACGGCCGCAGTGCATGTAGCCAACGACGTGGGCCCAATGCTACCCGTGTGTTAGGGTAGGATTCGACTCAGATGGGCTGCATGACGCAACTCAACATTTGCGTTTCTCATAATACTGTCGACATATTGGTCAAACAACTCTAGTCTTCTCTTGGATCATATTGTCATGTCACTTTTTGATAATGATTTTGTGCTCCGTTTATGACGCGACTAATTTATACTTCTCAGTAATACTATTAAATGAACAATATAAAAATACTGCTAATAATAATAAACTACGTAAAGAGTAACACTACGTCAGCTTCGTACCCTGCCAGTTCGTCTGCCAAATACAAAAACAACATAAACACAATGGATAATTTTCTTCTCGGCTAATGTTTGAAAATATTATTATGTACGTATGATTTTGCGGCAACATTATATAAATGACTAAAACACGAAGGGGACCTTCCTACAGATTCGATTTGATGATGGATATCAATCAGTACACAACTCCACGCCCAAATGTTATGCATTCACATTTCTAGAATTATTTTCCACAATATAATAGAAGTTGTGGTATAATCCCAACGTCCCCACTTAGATTCCCGCTGGGAATTTGGATTCTCGTCAGATCCGCAGACCATCTTAGCAGTGGGGACATTGGGAAAAAGTTATTCCCAGCGTCTTTGCCATAAATTGACAAAAACTATGGACACAGAAATCAAACGGACGCAACAGGTCGTAATCACAAACTACGCGAAACATCCAGTGAATCTGCAGTGCGAGTTTGTGCGGTAATAACTAATCGCACAAAGTTGTTTATTGTTGGTGCGTAAAAGGCTAAAACAAGTGCCCTCTTCGCTTACCAAAGGCAAGCCCAAGTTCATTGGCATGATTTCCTCTCGGTCGCGCGATATACGCCGATGGTCGTCATGGCTGCCATGGACCGTGACTATACTAATTGGCAACGTTAACATTTTTGACCGTTTTATTTTTAGTCAGCTCCGTTGAGCTAGCTGTTAATATTACATTTATTCTTATTGCGGAGCGGACATTTTATTCAAACGTCGACTCTCTAGTCTAGACTATATTTATGTTATGTTGATAAACAAAGCCGTGAAATGACACAGACGAGATAAAAATGGAAAGTCTAATCAATGCGATAACCACAGTTCCATACCGCATGGTTAATATTATAGAGAAAACATTTAAACCTGCTATTCCTAATTTATGAGATCTTAGATCCGATATAGAAAGGAACAAAGTAGTTAATGTAAATATAGCTAGGCAGTCATTGTAGCAAAAAAGCGTCACCCGGAAGAACAATCATCGCATAATATGCGTCGTTACGTCCATCGCCGCAGTGAGCACGAACTAGCTCGTTTAACCAGTGTGTGTATATTTTACTGGACCTTCTACGTTTCAATAAATAGTTTAATAGTGTTCACAAATTACAGCCAATCTAATTAAAAAATAAATACGCACACTGCGACGTATAACAAGTGATTGCACACTAACACAGCAAGCTGATCGCGTTCAAATGATTAGTTTATAAGGTATTATAATTGAATGCTGCATAATTGTTTACCGCTTTATTCTCATAATATAATATAAGAGGGGCACCACTAGTTAGGAAACTTTGCCAACTCTATTGCAAAAGGACCACACTGGCACACGTTTAGAATTAACAACATCAAACGGAAGGTCGTCTTTTTATCGGCTGCATTGCTTGCATGTTGTCCACGCCATGCCATGTCGGATGAAATAGATACTCGTACTGTGCAGCATTGTGCACTGCATTTGGAATATAACTTTCACGCTTTATACAACAAATTGCTTTGTATATTACATATCACGCAACTCTTGTGATCTGCTTGCCTGTTTTATGTCCTATATTCACAGGCGACACAAGTGTTCCATGTGTAGTGTCATTAATTGAGCATTCTTATCATAATGAGATTATTTATTAGTTTTAATAGAAATGTTGTGTACATGATGTAAATTCCACCCAGTTTATCTTTGTGTGATAATCACTTGAATTATGTCGGTCTCCATTCTCTCTAAGTTTTTTTTTTTGCAAATAGTGAAATTATACTAAATGGAAAGTTTCATTACGTTTTTATAGTTGAAACGACTGGCACTCGCACAAACAGTAACGATATGTTTCTACTGGCATGACCTGGAACTTTACGTACCTGTGATAGCACCGGTAAGGCAAACTGTCGAGTGAGCGAGCGAACGGGGTCCATAACCTACTTCTATATCGTAATACAGTAAAACGCGCAACGCCTTGCAGTCGTGCAACAACGTGCGGATGATAGATATTTAAATTACCTGTACATAGTAATTTATTGGTCCGTTGGTTGGTCAGACGGTATATCAACTTGTTGCGAACACGCACCGGGTAATGAAGTCATGAGCACGCAACTCGTCGATCGATACCGGTAAGTAGACAAATTGGCGTGCATGATCTTGTCAAGTGGTTTCTCCAGCCACGGCGCCATAGATCGGCTCCCTGACTCGAGCGGGAAAGTGTTGCAGAGGAAATCGCAGCTTTCTACCCACTCACTAATGCTCTTGTAAATAAAGCAATTATGCTCAATCGTTTCCTTGCATTAGTGGCGGCTTCGTTGACCACACAACACGCAGTTGGACTCAATGGTTGTATGTAATAATAATAGTAACTTTGTACAATATCCATTGAGATCGATGACGGTATCAAGGATCTGTATCATATAACTTTTGTGCCAACGTTTTCAAACGTGTGGATTAGGTGGTCGTGTCGCACCAGCTTGCTCGATCTTTAGTTTAGTTTGTAGGTAGTATACCTAGGTACCTAGTAGGTAGGCTTGTAGATAGCATACGTCATCGCATCTCGTTTCTTTGTGTTGAAATTACTCAACTCGTGTCAATGATTTGTAATAGTACCTATAACGTAACTAGTGAAGTCAAGTACAACGGCGTAGCTTACGTTGAATTGTTTCATTATGGTTATAATTCATAATTTAAAAAATATCAAGTGTCCTTGTCCTAATCCATCGCAAAATGAGCGTCACAATAAGTAACCACTTGTTTCCACAATGTTATTATGGAAATCAAAAAAAAATATCGTAATCTTACATTAAATAATATTGAACTAAGTAAAACAAACTACTAGGAGGTAACTGAAACTACTTTAGAAAATATTAATACAAAATTACTATACAGCAATTTGAAAACAATTGCATACTTCTTTTGCCTACTGATCCTACGTACGTAACTGGGTTCGGTTGTTGATTCAGTCAAACGTATTGCAATTCGTTGAGCTCGAACTGTTAGCAGGGCTGTTAACATAGATACGAATCGAGGGCGCTACACTCGAGTCATATCTCACGTGTCTTTGATCAAAAGGCGGGCGATGGAAGATACGTGTATAAACGATACCTAATTCTAACGCTCTGTTTGCTTTAGCACCGGGCAAAGACCTCATCACATACTCACGAATGAGTGTGAATGACACTGCGATATTATTTTGTTCCTTCTTTAAGTTTTTAACATGATTCAGTCTTAATAATGCAACAACGGCACACAAAAGCAAACGGTAGCCCAAGAATTAATTTATCACGTTGAACAGTCAGTTAGTTAACGGAACAGCGGAACAGTACAGGTTAGCAACCGGCGCAGACGCAGGCTCTAGTGAACCGCACATCCGCTTGCATGGCACCGCTACCGCTACTCACAGTCGTCGCCCGACCTGCTCTTTTGCTCTCTACATTGCACGCCCCGTTCAAACTTTCATCTCCAACATCCATTGTGTGCGCTTTGCGTATGCGACCCGATCGACCTTTTTGAGAAACTAGTTCTGCAACTGCGGTGGTTTCTTTCATCATATCTGCTCGTCTATCGAACACATCTTATAGATAGGCAAATAAACCAAGCTGTTATTAATCCAGATAGAATAGGTTGCCTTGTAAGGTAGATCTTCTTAATTAGATATCTACAGTAATGTACGTTGACAAACATTCCATTCTGATTTGCTGCGAAAGATATCCAGGAAACTGAATAACCTCACATAAATCTAGTATGAAATACGATTTTTATTTTATAGTATGCAAAATTCAAAAATAGGAAAAATACAAATGACGCACATTTGAAACCTGTTTTGAAAAACAAATTGTGAAAGCGTGCTTATGTATGAGATTGTGTTCCGTTATCATTGACCGACCGGTGTGGAAATTTATACACGAAAACAAAACATGACTACAATAGTTCGTAGTAAATAAATAAGCTGGCTACTGCTACGTAATATAATCATTAACAGGCAACGACGTATGTAAATATTCTGCGATGTTCGTTCTGATAATAGAAAAGATTTGTTAATGATGTTGTCCCATAATATTCCTCCTGACCTACAACAACTTGGGTTTAATCAATATTCCACTGTGGTAGGTATTTGACCAAGTAGGTGATAATAAGTAATAATAACCATGTACATATTATAGCCAAAATGTTCATAAACATAAACCACAATATTCACCAATATTTGAAAGTGTGATATTCATGCATCATAGGTTATCTACTTGAAGAGCCTATTGATTATTTACTATTATAAAGTATACCTTACTAATACTAATAAAAGCTATTGCTAATACTCTAAAATGACATCCATGTAAGTTGTAAACAAATATTTATTGTAATGGTTTATAGCGAAACATAACCTTAACATGCCAAAGTACAAAACGAATAAGTATGTTAGTTATAAAATAATCCTTAATTTATTACAATTGCACAGTAGTCTAATCTCGCTTACAATACTAACTTAATCTATTTATCATACATACTAACACAAATATAGACTGTACTGTGTTGTACTACTATTGCAATAAATTATTTTGCCAACACTAATTTTATTGTCTTGTAAAATTATATTCTAATTTAGAACAGCTGATATTGTTTAAATAAATAATTTATCTTCATTTGCAGTCAGATCAAAGCCGTTCACACAATAAAAAAAAACTATACAGAATACAAATAATTAAACAGGATAGGTTACACAGGAGATTTCTCCTGAAGTGGGACTTCTTCCGGCGCCGCTCCGTTAGCATTGGCTCCAGCACGCTCGTTAGCTGCTCGTGGGGAAGAGCTAAATCGGTTTTTGATTGAACTCCAGTTCTTCTTGATTGTGATTCCAGCTACTACGAGCACCATTCCTGCCACTATTATACCTATTACGCTCTTGTCCACTCCGCCTGTTTTGCTTCCCAATGTTGTAGCTCCAACTGCCACATCTGATTCTTTTACATCCACTGCGGCTTTGTGATCATCTTCTGCACTTTCTTTCGGAGCCTCGACTATAGTGCTCATTGGCGCAATTCCTCCTGAAACTTTGTTGACCGCAGAACGAAGAGAGTAATCCGCTCCAGGATTATCTTCTGGGCCTAAATTTGGTTCTGATTCTACAACTGATTTTCCTCCGGCTTCGACTTCCGAAGCTTCAGTGGTATCTACTTTGTCAGCATCGGATTTAATATCATCAAATGTAGCTGGGTCTGCGTTGTCTTCGATCGCAGAGCTAAGGGCTATGGTTCCAGGCAGAATTACATTAAATAAACCATCTTCAAATTCTTGGGGCGCCTCTGGGCAGTCAAATGATTTCGTGGTGCATGATTCCGTACAAACAGTTACTAAATGATTTATCAAAGCGCTGCATAAATCATCTACTAGTTCCTTTGAACCTGTCGGTAACGTCAACTTCTTTAGAGACGTAAAGTGAGAGAAAATGTCAGTGTTCAAAGACTGAAACAAAGGAAAAAAATAGGTTTTAGTGTAACTTAGGTGAACTAAGATAAGTTATAATGTCACTTTATAACCGAATAAAACTTCCGTGTGCATAACCGCGTAAAGTATAACTTTACTTGTCCAGTTGAATAAATAAGTAAACATTTATTTTATAGAAATGTAACATACCGTTCTCATATCATTGCCTCCCAAATTAAGTTCCTGTAATTTCGTTAGTCCAAAGCCGTTCTTCAAATCCTGAGGGTACTCGATCAGTCTGTTGTTTCCCAGTTTTAAAACGGTTAGCTCAGGGAGCTCGCTTATTGACTGAAAATAATATAAATACCTTTGTCAGCAACAATAACGTCACCTCATTACACACCACAACCCATATCCGCCCACTGTTTAGCACGGGTCATAATAACGTCAGTCGACAGTCGCTGATAATTATTTAATAAAAATCTTTCGATAAGACTTTTTTTACTGTTTAGATACAAAAGTAAAGTGGAGCACTAATACATTAAGTTCAGTTTTGTATACCACAGACTGCCAGTGGTAAATAACCTAGACTACCCAGAAGAGTACCATAAAGAGTTCAATTTTTTTGCCAATATAAATTGAATTGGGTTTCAACATAAATTAATAACTTGGATATTTCAAGGCAATAAAGGTAGGAAGTAAAGTAGGTTAAAAAAATGCTCCCCCGTTGAGTGAGGTGTCTAATAAAGACAATGAATGACCCAATGGGTGCCAATGGAGGGACATTTTTTTTTATTTCTCCTAAATTTTAAATATCGGGATTGGATATTCGTGCTGATTGTGTTTCAAGTACTTATCTAAAAAAATACTATTATAAACTATCACAGTGCTTAATACGTTAGCATGATATTATAATCAATTAATAAGAATACTCACTCCTAAAGCAAGGTCCATTATTGAATTGTTGTCAGCATTCAATTCTTTGAGGTTCTTCAATAAATTTACATCTTTCGGAATTTCTGTCAGTTTGTTGTTTTGAATATTTAAAGATGTGGTTTTGGGGTCTATCGGCGATGGAAACTCTGTTAAGCCGTATCCTGAACAATCGACAACGAAGTTGTTTGATTCCCCTTCAATATGGCATACGCAAGGATTGGGGCATGATTCATCTGACTTCTCAGCTGAGGGTTCAATATTTTCAGTAACCGGTAACTGAACATCTTCCAGTATTGGCGGTGAAGTAGATTCGGTGCTCACTGTAACATCTATAGGATCCTCTATAGTTCCGGCCCCGCTTCCTTCAATAATGTTATCATTAGCTTCTACGTTGTCTGGTGGGAACTGATTGTCAGTTTCTTCGGGAATTTGTAACTCATCTATCGATTGGGCTGCCGCTGACCTGGAAATTTTAATGCATTATGTGTAATGAATGGCATGTGACTTTATCGGCTATATCAATTGGTTGTTTTATCATGGCAAGGTGACGCAAAATTGGTATAAATAAGTAAAAGATAAAACTTGCGATAAGTCCTAAGCATTCTGTACTGGGAAGGGCGTATCTGGGATGCTATATTGTTCTTCATTGTTCAAAACAGTTTTTGAACAATATTGTGTTTTCGGTATTATGAATTACTTTTATTGCACATAAACCTTAATGCAAACTTAATCATCTGTGAAAATGTAAATAACCTAAAATAGGTTCAATACATTTTCAAACAAATCCCTGTAATATCGCAATACCCTGAACTATGGCACTTAAGAGGTTCTACTTTGGTATATTTCATATAACATTTCTTTACATAACTAGATGTAACTTTCAGTTATCTATTCACAACCTAATCATTAATTACACGTAAAAACGTGATATAAATGTTAAAACTTACGCAACGACCGCCAACAAGAGCAGACAAAGACCCGTGGGCTTCATAGTCGTTTCTAGGTGTATTTCTTTTGGGGCGTTCCGACTGAATTCAGGAGCTGTTACCTTCCGCGGCACAAGCACTAACGTAGCGTACAGCACATAACTCACTGACACTTATAACTATTATCACTCATTGATAAGATTACCAGCGGCATGGTGGAGCTTATCGCGAATCAAGGCGATAACGATACTGCATAAACGACAAAATATTGGACGAACGTTTTCAATACTTCCTCTGAAACATGCTAATCACACGTTGGGCGACGTCAACTTACCCGCTCTAACGTCGAAGATCAACAACTAGTGATATTTTACCTTTTATGTGCTAAATGGTTTATATACCATTCTAGTAGCTGATACTGATGTTTACTGAGCTGTGCGTGTAAATTAGCTCTTTGCCTAGAAGTAAAATCTCCGACAGCCAGCAATATTTAGGTTCTAATCACATTACGTTTCAAGAGATAATTATACATTTTGTTTAAGACTTTAGTCTATCAATTGGACGACACTGCATTACTGGAATAGAACCGGAAGTAATAGTTTGATTCACTCAACTTATTGGAATCGTCACGGATACTCTGATAATGCATGAACGCTATCTTTGACATAAACAAATTTCTCACAACTGTTTTTATTATCATATACTGATGTTACGTACACCTCCACCTTAGTATCCGTTTAGTTGAAAACTAAAATATGACTGCACCTTCCTTTGAGCTAAGACCGGCTCGCATATTTGTATAACCCGGTGTTGTTAGTTTAGTCGAGTAAACTAAGCACATCTTAACAAATTGTCTATTGTTTTTCAGAAGTTACCGATGAAAATGAGGCAGAATGAGCTCTTTTTGTTTGTGCACCGTTAATTCACAAAATAACTAGGTATCTAGTTAATCTAGTTAAGTTTTGGAGAAAACCAGTGCCGTGCTGGTTTGATTGTCAGGCATTTATTGTCTGTTCCTTATCTTGGTCACCTTCAAACCTCAAAAGGATTTGTTTTTTGCAAAAACTCTGAGACCACACTACATAATTTTAACTAGTACATGCCGACGTAGCACAATATGTTTATCTTGTAAAAATGTATTGTAAGTCCTCGTTTGGCCAGCAATATGTGTATTATAAAGGTTGGTTTGTTCGTGCAGTACTGCAACGGCGGTGACCTGGCGGACTACCTGCAGGCCAACCGGTTGCTCAGCGAGAGCACCATCCGCCTGTTCCTGCGGCAGCTGGCGGAGGCCATGCGCGCCATCCACGCCAAGGGCATCGTGCACCGGGACCTCAAGCCCCAGAACATCCTGCTCACGCACAACGTCGCGCCGCCGCGCACGCCGCACGCCTCAGAGATGACTCTCAAAATTGGTAATTAACTATACCATACATACTACTGAACAATACTATATTACGATCTACTTGTCATGTCATTATCACTAATGACGTGCTAGTGGTAGTGATGCAATCCAATTATACCAGTTTGGCCATAAGCTGTGGTCGCATTTTAAGTTCATAATCCATTTCTTAGTTACTGATGTAGCCCTATTTATTACATTACGTGATTTCATCCGAATCTTACTTATTATTGTAGAAGTATATTTCACAAAGAATCTGTACTACCTCTAATGTATGTACGTATGTATGTACTCTAGAGGTGATGTTTACATTACAGACGCTACGTGTGACCCCATTCTTGACCTTAGGATTCCCCTCAGCCTCAGTTTTATAAAAACTAAAGTTATTGAAGACCTCGATTCTCAGTAGTGTTACTAAAATAATAATTATAATGTTATACTGTACAGCGGATTTCGGTTTCGCGAGGTTCTTGGAAGAAGGAAAAATGGCGGTTACGCTCTGTGGATCACCGATGTACATGGTGAGTCGTTATATCATTTTAAAACTATTTGTATACGTTAGTGTTTTTGATTATCGTGCGAGCAGTCACTGGAACTCGAACACGAGGATCCATGATATCCACCATTAGATATTAATACGAGACCAGCATTTTTAGGTGCTAAGATTTTATGGAACGTAATTTTTTGAGATATGTACTTTATACCATCCTTACTTATTATGTAATGTAAGCGTGCTCCGTTTTGGCCTGCAACGTTACTCTCAATCCGGTGAAATAGCGGTCGAACGCAAGAGTGCATGACCAAAAAAAATGCGACGCGTTACTCATCCGCAGTCGAAATAAGATTAAAATAAACGTTTCCAAGAGAGCGAATGGAAACTTTACCTGGCATTTAATAAATAGTACCGTCTTTACATTTTGTTGTCAGCATATTGTATCGGTCTTGCATGCGGTCCGGTAAAGTTTACTCGACCGGAGACTGTTCAACAAGCCTCTTAACAAGCGACGGGATACCTTCACCAAGCGTCGCACCAGCACATCACCTGCAATTTACCGGAAAAAAAAAGTCCTGGCAGTTATTTACCCAACAAAATGTATCATTTAAAATGAAATTTGTACATACAAGTTGATTCTACATTTGTTATGTCGCAGGCGCCTGAAGTGATAATGTCCCTGAAATACGACGCGAAGGCAGACCTGTGGAGCCTCGGTACGATCGTATACCAGTGCCTCACGGGCATGGCGCCCTTCCAGGCCACCACCCCGCAGCAACTGAAGGCATTCTACGAGAACAGCGTCGATTTGCAGCCTAAGTAAGTATTGCTATTCTACATCTAACTATATTATTCAATGGTACTAGTTAATCATGCAATAAAAGAACAACCAAAAGGCATGTTCCAATGTAGAATATATTTATATCAGATCAATTGAGATATTTTATCTACTACACTGCAATAACTAACTAAAACATTGCAAAGAAAAGTTTTGATACGATCAGCCAGATTTCACGACGTTTTCGTGGGATAAATAATAGCGGTCATGAGGTCACAAACCCGCTGATATCATGTTTTAATATATGTAATTGCAATTTCCGTTCGAAGCTAGTTACTATAAATTGTAATCGATAATAATTTGCTCGGTTCATGTTACTATGTAATAATAATATATATCCTCAGTGGACATTTATATGTGACTTATATCGGCGCTCACTTCCTAGATAAAGTAAGCAATGTACGCCATCAAGGTCCAAACTGATATTTTATATTTGCAGAAAGCGTTCTCTCTCTGCTTGATGGGTATGTTCGTTGTGGACCACGCTCGCCTATCTGACCCATCATTAAATCGCAATGTTCTATGAATATTTTATCATCTTTTTCCTCTTCATTGTATGTGCCGTCTGATTATACGAATCGAGTATTTGTACACTTGTTTTTATTATGTACAACTATGACGGCTTGAAACTTTTTATTGGGTTCAAATGTTTTTTTTTTATTAATGGTAAAATCTCTAAAGGCCAATGCCCTAACGTTGGCGGTATTGTGAATAAAATGGCACGCGGAGTTTGTAATGATGTGTGAACAGCTTAGAACCTACGAATATATTGAACACGAGTACATGTAAAGTAACAAACAACTGGGGATTAGGAGGGGACTTAGCTATCTTTAAAATATGATAAGTTGAGTTTAATGCTGTAGGTATTTTCTAGTATCACTACTTCTGTAAGTGGGAAAAGGTTTGTTAACGCATACAAAACTATGAGGGAAATTAAGATGATATCACACTCTGCATCGCGGTGCGCTTAATAAAGTGTATGACCGTTCGGTTCACACCAATGTGTACGACCGTTTGGTTCACATCAATGTGGAAGCAAGGTCGGCTTGTGGCCGGATATATTGAGTAGTGTCTCACAGGAAACTTAGAACAATGACGTAGAGGACCCACGCATACTGACTCCAATCAATTCTTTTAAACAAAGACTAAAAGCCTCAATTCTCAAAGAGGGATAAAATAAAACAAACAGGAACGACTCAGTCCAATTAGTTCAACAAATATACGGCAAACGGGACCCACGGCTATTGTACGAATAAATAAAACAACTACTACTCCTTCACCACTACATCTTTACCCTCGGTCTCGGGTCTGTCGGGTTAGATCTTCAAACGAGAACACAAAAGATGAAATGCCGCGTTCCCAACATAGTCAGGTAGCGTCCTCCTCACGTGTCCAGCTGTCCTGTTGTGATCGGAGTATCGTTACAAATGTCGTTCGCCGTAAGCTGTCGGCCGTGCCGCACGAGCGAGCCGTGAGCAGTGAGCAGTAAGCAGTAAGCGTGCGCTGCGCGTGTTGCAGAGTGCCGGCGGGCAGCAGCCCCGAGCTGTGCAGCCTGCTGCTGGGGCTGCTGCGGCGCAGCCCGCGCGAGCGGATGCCCTTCGAGGTGTTCTTCAACCATCCGTTTCTTCAGCGCCCGCGCACCACCTCCATCACCAGTAAGTATCGCGTCGCTACAGGACCACGTCCTATTGTAAGGTGGCGGGAACGAGTATATGTAGTAGGGAGCGTCTGCAAACCGAAACTTATCCTCAAATCTCTAGCGAGGAGTGTCTTATTTTGACACTGATCTCGCGCCTCTATGTTTTTAGTGTGATTAAGAACTTAATATAGCAGTAACGTCCATGCCAATATTGGCTCATTTAGTTAGTATTGATTAATTTATTGAAAATAGCCATTATAATTATAGGCGATGACAACTTGCTCTAAAAAGTAACATTTGGCATTCAGGAAAACAATTTCAAACCTAAATTAAAATACAATATGCATCAAATTAAATAGTGTGAAATCAAAAAATAAAATATTGCAGAATTAAATGTAAAATTAATGATAAAATGTAAATTTAAAATCTTAATCTAATATATCTCATATGAATGCTAACTGTGCTTGTTACCACTTCACTCCGCAACGGCTGAATTACGTCAGTTATGGTGAAGTTTGGTGATTTTCTAAAATAACACACCGACAAATATAAAATAAATAAAGCAACACTTTCTCTTGAATGGGACGTAACACATTCGTCGAGTTTTCCTCTTATTTCATGACGCAATATAATTGATCGATTACTCTTTAACAAGCAGTATCTGCGAAATAACCTCGATGTTAACTAAATAGTGAGTGACTCACATTATTTCAGTATAATGTAACTTTGGTTTGACACCGCAAACCTGAATACATGAAAATCTAATCTGACCGAGTGCGGGGTGACTAATAGTAATTCGTAACTCGTTCATTGTCTTCACACTTTCGACACCCGCAATACTGCTGCGCACATTTTTAGTTGTCTTTCCAGACATCCCAGAATTTTCCACGACATTCATTAACTTAGTGTAACGGGATTCGGTTTAAACGAACTAAATATTATTTCTTCAGCAATTAAAAGTTAAGACGTTTTAACCTTAACATAATTGTGATATATTTACCTAAGTACTCTATTTTAATGAGGCCATAAAACATCACCAGTTTACTCATTCATTAATAATGACTGTAATTAACCACAACTAATTCTAGTTTTAAGTTTTTAATACACAATTTGTTCCTATGATTCAGTAGTTATAATATTCAAATATCCATCAACACAGTCATATTAGTTTAGCATTTACGTACGCTCTAGCGCAGTCACCATCGCGTCGCTATCATATAAGTACGTATGTAGGCACATCAGTGAATCTAGTAGCCACACCTAGTCCATGAATTTTTGAACTTTCACAAACTTGACACAAATGTACAATTTGGTAACGGGTATGTGAGTAGTATAGTCACGATGTGAATGTTGTTCAGGTTTGGACTCGGACCTGCCTGATATATTGGAGAGCGATCTCGAGGGCCGGCCCAATACTAACCGTTACCTTGAAGAATCGTGGGAGAGTCAGGGTACCTACTGCATCATTTATTAATACGCTTTTAATGTGCATGGGGTAAACTGTTATTGATGTGTGTGACTCTTTATGTAGACTTTATATTATATTCAGCCGTGTTGACAATATAGTACGTCCTCTAATCGACCATAATATTTGAATATGGCTTAAATAGCATGGCTTCATTATGTAAAAATATGCACATACATTTGTAAAATTAAAACAAACCAAAGTCGTTCGAAAGGACTTTTGGAGCTCGCCAGACCGATAATTTGGCACTGTTCAAAAATTTCAAGGACTTCAAGTTCACTTTGAAACGTAGAGCGTTACCGCCTGTTCATGATTTCATTCGAATTTTGGTTACTGGACAGCCGACTTCCCACAGTCTGTGGCCAGAGATGAACGCCGCCCGTGGGAAGGGTGTCAGCCGCAGTGGAACTGTGCAGCGCGTGGGATTTCGGCTAGAGAAAACCATCAATAATGGCGGATTAGGATTTGGGCCATGAATATCCTCCATTTTCAATCATTAATGGTAATAGTTACCAACCAAATAAGGCTATCAGAATTATAGATCGGTTTCCAATTTTTTTTACCTTTCCATTTCCGCCGTTGTTGTGAGGTTACTCATTACTACTTTCTTTTGCATGTGTTTTTATTGAATGTGTACTTTGAGAAAACTCGATTGTAAGTTATTGTTTCCACACAGGGGCCGGCGCCGCGGCCGCCTCCGCGGGCCTGGGCGGAGGCGCTGCGCTGTCCCGCACGCCCCCCGCGCCCCGCGCCTCGCTCCCCGCGCCCCAGCCTCCGCCGCCGACCCCGCAGTCGCTAGCGGCACACCATCCGCAGAAGAAACCACAGCCGACATCCTCCGGTACATTTATTCTTCTTACCATTAAGCCTTACCCCACTAGCGCAATATTATCAGTCGATAATATCGCAGGCGTTTTTGGGATATCTGTTTTAGCACATTTTTAGTTAGGACGCGCGCGATCTTACAAACTGCTGTGATAACATCGGCTTGATAGAAGTGATAGTGGATGGGGACGGGACGCATGATAATGTCAATGATAATAATTATGATAATTCCGATAGGTTAACGATGCGATATTAACCAAAATGATGTCGCTCCTGTGTGGACTTACTACCACTTTATTCAACAAGCTATCGTTATGAGTTCTTTCCTAAAGTCGTATACAGTACGTGATTTCACGGATTACTTTTCTGTCCACCATTTAACAAAGTTATCTGACCAATCAATGGAACCAACCATCAGAGGTTTTCCTCGAAATCTGATACTCAGTCGAAGGTTTATCAAACAACAAAGTTCTTTTGTAGTGTAGCGTATGAGCTAATAATGTTCTATGATATAATCCATATGATGGACAGAGACCAGAGACAGTCATTGTGCGTATGTGCCTTGGCGCGCCCCATCACAGACCTAAAATGCCAAATCACACTAAACACCTTTTTAGCATTTTCAACAATTGAAAAACGTTCGTTTTAAATAAGTATGATAAGTGATCCCCCCACTAAGGTGTCTGTCCGAAAATAGATAAGGTATGCATTTGCCCTTGGATGATCTGTTGATCTAATGCGTAACTAAAAAAACATTACTCGTGTTTTAACGTTCAGCTATCTAGTGGCAAAGTCATATATATTTACTATACATAACAATACATAAACCAAGTATTCAAATCTAGGGATCGCTCTCGGCCTTGCTTTTACAGATGCGGCTCCAAATCCACGTATAACTATGCCAAATCATACGATATTATATTATGTTTATATTTTCTATTTTGGTAACGACTCTGTTGCCATAAACAGAACAATATTATTTATCTATCGCGCTGATTCATTATTTTGTTTAGGATCTTCAAATGCGCAAAACATTGGGCATGGTTGTAGAAGCCTGAACAATATTAATTTCATTGCCACACGTGGCCTTAGGCCAACTTCTATACTTATAATAAAGCAATAAAGGACGACATAGGTCCCAAGGCTTTATTGGCAAACGATCTGTCTTCCAATATCGATGTTAATAATATACCACCGTGAACGAAGTCGCGGATTCTAGAATAGCTAGTAAGCAATATAACATAGTTCTGTCTGTATGCAAAAATCATACTTCTATTAGTTATTGGGTTAGCATTTTATACTTTTTCTATTTCAGTATAAACAATTTAAATAATAAAATTTTCAGTATCGGTCTGGATTGTGTAACATGTGACGTGCACGATATTATCAAAGTTATCTGTCGCCACTTACAACTGATTACATTATAATAATTATAAATGCAGGTAATTATGCTCTATGGAAAATTATCTGCTACTAAGTTTGCATCGATGACCTTTACATTGGCGTAGGTTTTGATAAAAAAATATGCACCTACGACTATGGTACCTAACTGGTGGCTTAATCCAGCCATTCATTCAGCTAACATTAAACCGTTATTCTATTTGCCTTTTTCTATTAATATTACATAAATTGTGTTTTGTGTTTGACTTATTTGAGGACGAACTAAAATCTAATTGTAAACACTAAATCTGGAACTACTGGAAGCCATTGAGATAACTACATCGTCGATTAGGCTAGTACATTAACAATTTTAAAAATAATGTTCTGAAATTGTTTTGGTAAATAGTTGAAGTAAATCAAATAAAGTAATCTCGTGAATTACGATGTTATTCGATGCTAATGAATTATTGCATTGAGTATGCGTGATTCGATAACCCTAACTAACCCACACCGCTGGGAACTCTGAGCTCGCAGTAACGAGTGCTCAGTATTAAAGCTAACACTGTGCACTGCTTCTGGGATTTAGGCGTTGGATTAACTCTCCCCTTTGAGTGTCATCAAAAACTTTATGTTTAAAACAACTCTAAACCAAGCAACATCAACATCAACAACAACAACAACAACACATCACAATAACAACACACATCTTAACATTATTATCTACAATAATCACTTAAAAGACTTGGCTGACTTGCGCATATTATGATACGTACTATCACTGCCCCATGCTGTCTTTTGCTCTAGCACTTGCTCTGGACTGAAACATTTTACTGGGAGCTTCAGCGGTGTGCAGTAATTCCAATTTGGACCCTTGCAGACCATAACTGCATCACTGACTTTTCCTACACTGTGCGTGGAACTGCTATCGCTTTTATTACAGGCAACTGCACTTCATCATTGTCGTTTCCGACATTTTTATGAGTTAATGCACCCATCAGTGAGTTGCTGGGCGCTCGGTAAATATTTATACTGTTATCATTATTAATAAAGTTTCAATAATGAAGTATTAATTAATTGGTCCACCTGTTTACGGGCAACCTAAATTCTAATCTGTGACATAATTAAAATAAACTTTGGTTCTTTCTGCCTACGAGTAGGTTTGGCTATGACCTAATTTGGGTAGTAATTAGATCATTTTCTCAATCGAGACTTAATGAATGGGTTTAAATAAACAAACAATATCAAGTCAAAAGATCGTGTGAGGTTAATAGAATAGTGGAGCTCCTATCTAGGCCAGACTGTACTTAGATGATTGATGTCAGTTGTTCCAAATCTGTTGCATTGCATTGCAGTAATGCCACCCACTACACAGTTCACGGAACACGAGACCGTGCATGAGTTTAGAGTTTTAAGTTCTACAGATCTGCACTGGTGTTTAACGGTCAGCGTTCGTTCTCAGCCGAGTCTTCCGATGCGACCTGGGCGGGCGAGGACGACTTCGTGCTAGTGGAGGCGACGGAGAGCGGGTCCGCCGAGTGCTCGGGCGCCTCGTCGGGCTCGGAGGCGGCGCCGCGGCCGCGCTCGTTGGCGCTGCCGGCGCCCGAGCCGCGGGAGCCCGAGCCGCAGCCCGCGCCGCCGCCACACAGCAGGGTGAGTGTCGCACCTCCTCGTACCTGGTACTCGGTGCGCTGAATCTATTACACATTTAAGCCGAATATCGGCTTTATTTGCGTGAGGTTGTCGCTAGTTCAGCCATCCGATATTCTCTAGATGGGCCAGCGGCTTTTGGACTCCGGGCGGGCCTCGTGCAGTGTACCGGATGTTCACCTACGTAATCTATCATACAAACTACCGAGCTTCCAAAATTATAAAATCTTTGTTTGTATTTTGATTTGTACTAGACTTGTGTTGTAGAGTAGAGACTATGTTATAGTCCTCGATGTCGTCCTTGTAAATAGTCAGCATTAGCATTTTCATTTCTGTAGTGTCACTGATGGATCATTGAGTTATCGCTTTCATCATTTAGTTGTAGATATAGGCTAACTTCATCAGTGACTAATTCCGGCGTTAATTCCAGACCCCGCTGGCCATCGCCCCTAACAATAACGTGCCGCGATCGCAGCCGATCGACGTGCTCCGATCGAACTACAGCCGAAACGCGACCAACATCGGCTCGCTCTCGCCGCCCACTGTGAGTGACGCTACTTCATCCATTAAGCTTTTATCACTGTAGGATTATAATATGCCAGTCGAAAGCGGCGACCGTTGAGTCCATGGTTCAGTAAAATGAAACATTTATCCGTTTTCCAAAAAGTGATAGCTTCCAGAAAATTCTTCATCAAGAGCTCGGTGAAATGGCCCCAGTAATAAACGAATTACCATTAATTTCTGCATATTTAAAATTTATGTTTGTAAGCTTTATCATTGTGTTTTATACAATCGTTTTTAATGTTGAACCGATGGTTCATTCCAGGTCTTTTTCTAAAGATAAGCTATTTTGATTGAAATATTGTGCCGATAGGATTGTGGACTAGCGAGACTGAGGTGACGCGCTTTAAATGCCGAGGGAGTACCGAACGTTTTCAGAATCACGATTCGATCTATTGACATGTCGCCCCCTCGTGCACGTTTTTCTATTAAAGTACAACATGTGTTCTGCTAAGGTTCCGTTCACGATGACGCCGCCGTCCACGAGGCGCCGCAGCAGCAACTCGGGCAGCTCGCCGCCTCCCTCGCTGTGGCAGGTGTCGCCCACCAACGCCAGCCCGCTGCGCCGATCCGGTAACCAACGCTATACATCACGCGCCCTAACGTCCCATTTCTATTTACGATACACCCGTCCCGATCTCTCTACGTACCGACGCAGTCGACATTATTATTTTCTTCTCTTCTGTCGATATTACAAATGCTATTCAGAAACGTCGGGATTAAAATCACCACACGGGTTCTGTGTTTTTATCCCGACATATTCCGTCGCAGGCTCGTCCCCGCCGTCGGCGCTGGCGCTGAAGGCGAGCGCGGCGGGCGCGGCGTCCCCGGCGGAGGCGCTGCTGCGCGGCCTGCGCCTGCACGAGCCGCCCGTGTACATCCCCAACCTGCAGGAGGAGACCATCCTCGCCGTGAGTACACGCGCGGCTGCGGCATAGAGCGCCCGCTCGCGAGTCGGCAAGCGTCGGTGTTTAAAAGACGGCGGGCGGTGTCGGTTGCAGGAGGAGCACAGCAAGGTGTTCTCGCAGCTGAACTTCGTGCTGATGCTGGCCGAGCTGCTGGCCGACCTCGCCGTGTCCTGCGGCGCGCCCATCGCCGCGCTCATGGACGTCTCCGACGGTAACCACCTTTTCCCCTGTACTGATCGTCATCATCACCATCACAGTTCATGTTCATCTGCCCACCGCTAACCCGTTCCACACGGACACGGCTACATACGAACGTCAAACACGCGTTCGAAATCGTTCAGTTTGTACATAGTGTTGTTGTGTGATGTTGCAGAGCGGTGCAGCGAGAGCGTGCGCCTGGGGCTGCTGGTGCAGGCCATGCAGGCCCTGGCGGCCGGCCTGCGGCTGGCGGCGGCGCACTACCGCAGCCGCACGCTGCAGCCCACGCCGCAAGTCAGGAACGGTACGCACTCCGGCTCGTGTACGCTGTATCCGCCCTCGAACGAAACCGATAGGTTTCTTCTAAGGGATAACCTCGAGAGCTTCAAGTGAACCATTTTTCCGTTGCAGTGGTATCGTTGATGAACGGGAAGTACAAGTGGATCGTGAACGAATCGAAGAGGCTTCACGAAGCGGGCATCACTCCCGCGGTCTGTGATAAAATTCTTTACGAACATGCTATCGAAATGGTGAGTGCTGTCGAATGCGATTTTTTTTATATTTGGTGGAGACAACGAATTCCTCACAAACTACGGCGTATGGCCTCGTTTATGTAGGTTAAAAATGGAAAGAGCAAATGCCAGCTGACGAATTCGACCATTGGCGCCCGACCTTTCGATGCGGTCGATCTAAAAAAGTATTGTACGTATCCGTGACCGCGCGCCGTAACGGCCTCGCACTATTAGGTGGTTCGTGTATGAAGCAAAAATGTTTAGATACGCCTTGCATTTTCCAGTGCCAGATGGCGGCCATCGAGGAGCTGTTCGGCGACATGAAGGAGTGCGAGCGGCGCTACATGGCGGCGCAGGTGCTGCTGCACTCGCTGGTGCAGCGCCACCCGCTGCATCCGCAGCACCGCACCACCCTCTCCAAATGTAAGGACTCCGCCACACCTATTCTCGCACGGACGCCCAAGCTCTGGATTCACACGAGTACATTGATATAATATCTGTACTCGTCATTGTTACATCTGGGAATTCGTGAAACATAATATATGTATCAAATTGTAACAGCCGCTTCGATATTGTGAGCCTTTACCGTCGATCGTAAAACCGACCATTGTACCTATTATGCTATTTTTTTTCTCTATGTGTTTTATACATTTTGGTGTCACTATTCTCTGTGTAACCATTCAATTGAAGCAATGAAATGGATGAAAGATGTTTCGTGTTCTACATTTTTGTTATTGATGAAAACATTTTTGTTTCATAAAGTCTGCCTTTATGAAACAAAAATGATTTGAAATGAATCCCAATTATGATGATGATTATGATGCGTTATTTATTTAATGTACAATTTCAGATCGAGACGCTGTCCAGAGGCGGCTCAATTGCCTCAAGGGGCCGCGCAAGATTATGGAAGTCAAACTTGAAGCCGGGATCTCATAATGCAATATAAGATTTAGAAGTTAGCACGCATGACGCAATATAAAGAAAAGTGATTTTATTTTGTTGGAATAAAAACTCAGTGAAAAACAATTTTTATGAGTAATGTATAAATAAAGAGAATAAGTGAATGAAAATCATTGTAAACAATTATTATAACAATGAATGAAAATGAAGATTACCAGAGATTGCAATAGCGAATTATATTTTTTTTATATTCAGTACATTGCAGAGGTTTTAGTAGTTAACATTAGAAATATCGAGTTAGACCCGTATATTGCAGGAAATTCTAGTAAACGCTTTGATGACAACTATTCATGAGCTTGTTAGATGTGTGTTGAATTATTTTAATATGGTTGTATCATTTATTTCGTAAGGTTTGAAATTTTAGTATGTTAAGCACACATTAACCCGAAGGAGCACTGCGATTTCATCTGTATGATATATAACATAATTGAATGGAAAATCTTTAACATTACTTTCCAATCATCAATAAGTATGTTAGAAAAGTAAATAGATAAAAATGATAAAAAAATCTAGGGTAGATCTGTAGTATTTTTCCAAATAAGTATATCTTAATAATATTTGATTGAAACAACTCTAAGTGCAATTTATGAAAGGAAATTATAAATTGACATCGGAGTTATCTTAATGCTACAGAGATCTCATTGTTGACCAATAACAATACGGCATTTTTAGGTTAAGTACATAGAAAGTATTTCCCGAAGAATTAAGGTGATCGAGTGTTTGAAAATATTTTGTGTACCTTATCATTTTTTCCAAATCATATTTCCTTTGCCAAAATTTATCCTAATTATATATTTTCCCTTTCAAATATGTTCAATGCTTTACTGGAATAAGAATAAAGACTGTTGTATTATAATATTATTTTGTTTCGTTTTAATAAATACTTATTTTTAACATCACAATACTTCCGCATATTATTTCAAAACCTTATAGCACTTACTAGTTAAATAGGCTTTGTTGGACTCTCATTTGCTCCCACGGAAACATATTTTCCATAGCTGAGATGTCATTCTCTATAGCGAGATATAATGTAACAGCCGGTCGCACCCTGGATGCGAAGTGGGACCGCATCTATCATTGCATCTTTCCCTTCCGCTAAAAGCTAATCTATACGGCGTCTAACAGGAGGTTCCCTTTAATTATTATATACAAATATTTTTGTCAGTTTAAAAAAAAAGATTATTTTCTCATTATAAGCTTTATTTATTCCTTGAATTAAGCCAATTTTACAATTTGTAGTACAATATTTTCAGTGATGTTAACATAAATTATATGAAAGATGAAGTACTTTAATATTGTACAAATACACCAGATCCTTGTTTTAATAGTTTATAAGGTTTAACTCTGTTTCTTCCACGAACTGGACTAAACATAACTTTATCTGGAGGAAACTCTGAAGATCCCGTTGTTTCCAGAAGAATGTCAAGGCATGTCAACAACTTTGTTATTTGTGCAGACAATGTGCAAAGCCGTTCTTCTGAACCCCAGTCAGTGTTAATGACCCTTTCAATATCTCGAATATCATCGCTAATACCTGCATGGTGAGTTCCGTTCCAGTGCAGTGTAAGAGAGAATATGGGAGCTTTCTTGGGATAGTCACTTCTCAGAACAACTAAAGCAACCAGTTTAGCTGATTGCCTTGTAATAATGGCCCGACATAACATGTCATTAGGATTCACCAAGCCTTCGGATATTAGGAATGCTGTTGCAGGTGCTTGGCTGTACTCATGCCATCCAATAGATTGCCATTGAGTCAAAGACCCTGATAATCTTATAGAATGATTACCTTTAGTAGATAATATTTTCCCAGACTCTAAGTCTTGCAGTTCTTTCATCAATTCCACTCTGGACTTCAATCTTTTCCTCAGAGTCAAAATAAAGTTCTCAACGGTAGTAACACTAAGAGAGGGACAAGGCTGGACGATACTATTAGATTTTTGTTCATCTGAAATGGCAACCATGAAATCTAAACCACACATTCTTTGAGCCCAGATATAAGGTCTGCCAATTTCTGAAATAAAATGTGGGAAATCTTCAGATATTCCAGCATTTTTTAATAAAAATGAAGTAGCAGGATGGGGGGAATCATTTCCTGTGTCACCTGGATACAGTTCATTTAGGATACAGTGACCATTCAAGACATCTGCAGCCGAGACCCCTGTCACAGGCTTAGTTAAGGACACAGTGAACTTAACAACTACAATTTTTAGGTGCAAGAGGTATGAGAAAATTAGGTTTAAAGCTGTGCCATCCTGAACTTTTACTGACACAAGCACATTCAATGGGTGCTTCTTCAGAACTTCCTTTTTCTTGGCTTCAGCTTTTTCTTCTTTGGATATTTTTGCTGTTCTGTGATGACGTTTCTTCTTTTTGTTGATATGTTCTTCATCATTATTATCTTGATCTGAATCAGAATCATTAGAGGCTATCAAGTCACTGTCTACAGTGCTTAGCTGGCTCAATCGCTTTGCTTCATCTTCATCTCCAGAAATTCCTGTAACAATAACAAACTTTTGCCATCTTTTATACTAAATGCCTACATATTTATGATTTTGCACATATTAGGTCCTTACATAAGAAATTGGCGTTCTGTTGTCACCTTGATCTCAAATATCTGGCATTAGGTTAGAAATTCCAACATACTTCAAACGATTAAATGTATAATTTCATAATATTTTTTAGTTTTACTTTTTCCATATGAAACACTCATTTCATATCTAAGAACCTAATACAAAGAATCAAGAAGTAAAATAATACCGAGTACTGTTTAACATCTGATTGCACACTTACCAACAGTCACAGTCTCGGGTCCCAATACATCAGAATAAGCACTTGCATTAGCATAGAGTAGAAACAAAGGTGACGGCAGCAAAGATGCAGCCCTTGCCTCATCTCTCTTATCATCCAGCCTAAGAGCTAGGCATTCTTGTAAAGGTTTAGTAGCCTTGAGTACGTCACGTAGGTGTGGAGATAAGGCATCAAGCCTAGACCGGGCGGCAGCTATTGCAGCAGACACACGCTCCTTTGAAGAGACCAATTCATTGCATGCTCCTGCTAGCTCTCGACGTTGACGTAATTCCCATTCCAATCTTGCCAGTTGAAGTTGGTGTTCATCCGTCTTAGTAATATCCTAAATACAAATAAAATCTGTTAACACTTCGACTGCTGTAAGCACAACTTTTGTGTTTTTCCTAACTTGCCGCAAGTGCGGGAAAACACAACTGTAGTGTTGGCTGTCAGGGAAAATACTATGGTGTACGCAGAGCCGCACCCGTGGCTAGACAAGAAAATCGGCTTAGCAGTCAGTGTTAAGTAGTACGGAAAGACCACCTGAGTGGATTCAATGCATTCATCATCATCATCATCATCATCAACCCATATCGTCCCACTGCTAGGCCATAATCCACTACCGGGGCCAGATCCGGATTGGTGGATCACCTACCTACCTCCGAAATAATTCTCGGGTAGGTATGTGGGTTTCCTCACGATGTTTACCTTCACCGAAAAGCGAGTGATAATAACGTACATATGTTTTACAAGAAACACATCGGTACGTGCCTGCATTGGGATTTGAACTCACGACCTTCTGATTGGAAGGCGGACATTCTCCCACTAGGCTACCACCGCTTAAGTGCATTCATTCAGAACAATTACAATTCAGTACAATTATTCAGAAGACTGTAAAGAGTTGTGTGCTGATGACGAGGTTTATATTCAGCCGTGGTTACACTGATATTAACAGACTATTATTATCATTTCACTAATAATTACAGGAGGAAATTGGATACTTACAGGACGGGCTATCTCTGCAGGAGCATTTTTATAGAAATCGTCAGTCGTAACAAGTTCAATCTCTTCATCTTTAGATTTAAATTGCAGGCACTTTGTGACTTCCTTGTTAAGATGATCAGCTTCATACAACAAATTTTGCAAGAGTAGATGTGTGGAGTCCACCCTCTGCTTTTCCTTGTGTAGGGCATCACGTCCAGCTCTAGTGCGCACTTTTTCTAAGCGATTCAGCTTCTTCAATGCAACAAGATTCAGCGAGGCTTCTATTCTTTTTGAGTTTATTTTTTCTTTAGCCTAAAACAATACATTTTAGATTAGGTACATTGCGATGTTACAAACGGTAATGGTAATAACTCTTCTCTAATAATTATTGTGAATGAAAGTAGAATTTAATACATTTAAACCTATGGTTTTACAAAGATCACAACATTAGTATTATCATTCATGGCACGTGGTAAATATTCCGTTTACAATGATAATAATCACACATACCTCATCAGTATCCTTAGCTTTGAGCTCTGCTATTTCAGCGAAAAGTTGTCTGATGTCTTGACATATCTTCTTGAAGAGATTTGCATCTTTTTCAGCGGAGCGAAGTTGGGCTTCAGATTCCTCGAATTCAACTACGCGCTACATATCACAAACATATTTATATATTAGTACTTTGTCATAAAATCAGAAATTTTTAATAAATTAGGTAATAAAGGTTTGCTTGAAGAACCTCAGCTAACCTTATACACATCTACTGGAACATGTTTGGTAGCTTCACTTGACGTATTACTATTCAATTTACGGCGCTTTTTTGTTGTGACTTCGTCCTTCCCCATGATTTGTGCTTGCAACAGATTACTGTATTTTTTGGTTAGAAATTTTGAATCCAAACACGAATCACCTATCAAAATAATGGCGGAATTGGCGGAGCCAGTGTTGTAGAGAGTACTATATTCCTTGCAGTGTTGGTTGGGTCACAACACAAAAGGTGATGGCCGCGGCCGAAAAAAATGGGCCAGGGAGACGATTTTGAACCCTTGGGCTCGATCTAACATCGATTAAATGGGCCAGGGAAACGATTTTGAACCCTTGGGCTCGATCTAAAATCGATTCCTAACCTGGCAAAACCGATAAATTTATTGCGTCTCCCTTGTCAGTGGCGCTGGGGCGCGGCACGGGGCGCGGCGCGGCGTCCGTATTTTATTAAGATTGCCACCGCTCACTGTGCAATCGATTCAGTCGATTCCTATTCAATTCCGATCGATACAATGGGAAGGATTGGCAAGAAAATCTGTATGTCATATGTCAATGTAAATTTAATTGTCACTGTCAGCCAGACAGCAGACGTCATATTTGTGAATTGTGACATTTCTTTTACTCTTTTACATACTCGAAAATAATTAAATTAAAAGTCATTGGAAAAAAACTGAAGCTCGCGGATAGATTTTACATTTCACCAATATGGTTCGATTTACTAGTTGGCTTTGCCGCGTACCTGTAATAAAGTTTAAAAAAGGTGGATCAGCGCAATCTGGTGCCTCTGCTGCTCCTCCGCCTGGTGGTTCGCCGATTGCAAGACCTCCATCCTGCCCAGCTCCTTCCAGGCAATCTGCCGGAGTACGTTTAGTTTGAGTCATTTCAACTTTTAATTAGAACGATCAACAAAATATCTTTTTACATAATTCTAACCTTAGACGGGCGTATTTTTCAAGGCACTGATAGAGTCAAAGATATTTATTTTCCTGTGCTAGATTCAACCCTGAACTACCAGACGAAATAAGAAATTTCATTGCTTTATCGATAAAACTTATTGAAATCAATTTTCCATCACTTTTAAAAGTGCTATAGGTATTTTGCCTAGTCCATTTGATGTTCAAGTTGTATAATAATTAGAGGTTTGCTTTGTTTTGTAGGCAGCACCGGCCGCCGCAATGAGCACCAGAGCCACTATTCCTGATATTGACCTCCCTGCACGTTACCGGAGACAGCCTATTTCCGAGGAAGAGATTAACCACATCAACGGAGGCGGAGTTGTTTAATCTACCTTATTATGTAGATGCAGTTTCATTATGATAGATCTTTGAAATCTGAAGTATTTATTTAGTGTAGTGATCATTTTTGTTTGATCAAGGTATTATGTTTCTTTGTCATTAAAGGCTCTTCATCATTAAGAGTGGTAGATAGTGATGTTCTAATTGAGGCCTTTCAATTAAATGTTTAATTATTGTTACTTTTAACTTTGGTTCTTACCTATTGTGTTTGTACTATGTAAAAGATGAAGTTTACTTTATCCAACCGCCATATCATTATATTTCAGGATTATACTCCATCAGACAAGAAACCAGCACCAAAAATGCTAGGCATGATCAAAATACCCCAAGGAGTTCTTGTGTCAGGCCAGAGAGGGAGGAAGGAATTAGTTACTTTGAATATTGTCTTGCAAAAACAAGATACAGATATGAAGAAACGATAGAAGTTATAACTCAACGCCCACAGATCGGCTCAACAAAATGTATGAAATAAAAACAGAACAATAGTTATGAATTTTATTGTAAAAAAGTTCATTATTTAGGACTGTATTCATCATATAGAATATACAGTATGTACAATAGAGAGATAACCAAAAACAGTCTAATAATATCGAATGTTGAGTTTTTCACTTGAGATGGCCCACACTTGTGCAGCCGGCCCATCATAGACGGCATCATTGTTCCTCTCAAATTTCAGTACCCCAAATTTTGCAAATTTACTTTTCCAATCTGGTGTTTTATGGAGGTTGAGTAATGCATTTGAGATAGCTTCTTTTATTTTAGCTGAAACAATACATTATATTTTAAATATTCTAAATAAACTGGGACTTACACAGTTGAATTGTAAAATTCTGCACCATAATATTTACCTGATAATCTGGAGTTAACCACAATGGGGTATGGTGGAAGCCGCCCCAATGTTTCTAAAGTAATAATTTCTTTCCCACCATCATACATAAACTTTTTAGAATATAGCAGAGTTGTTGAATCAACTGCTGCCCAATCCGCTTGCTTAGATAATACCATTTGAGCTGATGCTAAATGTGAACCAGACCCTGCAACAGAATGTTTAGTAACACTTTATTTTAGCCTATATAAAAAGTATCTAGTACATAGTAATTTTTGTTTGTGATATTTACTCAGCAACGATCCGAAGAACGACGCATTTTCGCCTTTTTCCTTTAAAGTTTTCAATACTAATTTGCTTCCACTAAGTGATTGTTTATCACTGTAGGCGAATGTGCACCCGCGCAAGTCCAGCAAGGTGTTCACGTTGTGCGCCCTGGAATAACGAACACGTTTAGATCCAATATATAAGCCCCGAAAAAACAATATTAGCACACTGGAAGCTAATTGTGGAATAATAGAAGTACTCATTGTTATCAGAGTCAATGACATGATTGATAACATTTTTATCTTTCGTCTATTTGCTTTGGTTGTATGTACCTACTATTGAATATTTTATTACTTGTACACAGCTGAGAAAATTGTTTCGAAATATCTATACCTATCTTAGGGAAACCCGAAACCGAAAACCTGAAAACTATATCGGAAGTACCTTTGTGATCCACCAACCCGGACTAGGTCCCTGTGGCAGACTATGGCCTAATCCTCTTCACGGTGGGTCTCTTGAGGTGAGCCGTGCGCAGCAGTGGGCGGATATGAATTGTGATGATGATTACGATGTTAACCTTATTCTAATAGTTACGGCTTACTTCTTATCACGATGTATGATGATATCAGAAAAGTATCCAGATCTATTCTCGACGTTCATTTGATGTGCGAAAACCGGAGTCACCGGCAGCAATTCCAAGGAATCGTTTTTCTCTCTGCGGATCTTCATGTACGCCGACGCGGTCATAAAGGCTGAAATAATAATAACATTTGGTGATCTAAATCCAAACAAATTACGACGTAAAATGATGTAGGTAGGTACCTATGTTAATTGTTTGGACCTACAATCATTAATTTTGTAAACAAGTGAAAAAACGAAGAATAATAAACTGCAGTACTAGTTTTTCTCGGTAAAGGTAAATAAGAAAACTATGAATCCAATAATTCTCAGTTTAGTTTGTAATACCTTCGTTCGTACCATAAAAGACAAACAAGACTCGGCCGTTTAAACCTGCGGCGCGTAGGGATAATCTGCTTGCCCCGTCATAGTATTTATTACTAAATTACAGGCATCCGTCGTTTCGTAGTGCAACAATACACATTTATCTACCAGTTTTGGTTATTATGTAGATAGGTACTAGAAAAACTTACCCAAGTCCACTTTATCCGTAGAAAAGGGATTGGGACGATCCGGGAATGGGCCCGGACTTCGGCTTTCATATTGCAGGGTGCCGTAGCAGTCCAATGCTTTCTCCAATTCCTCCAGAATGGATTCGTATAGCTCAATCGGATGTGTAGGACACATGTAAGTCACTACGCGAAGCTCTTGTTTTGTTTGAGACATTTTGCTGGAGAATGTCCGTAAAGAAATGCGGTCGGCTTCAGACTGATCACTCTGCCCGTTACTGATAAATTAAATTAACGAGATCAACTAATTTGTATACATATAGAGTACCTTACCACGAGTAAACTTTATCGAATAAACACGCGATACACATGCACCCCTACCTCGGTCATGAACTAGCCGGTTTCGCTAAACCCACCGTAAAGTGACGTCGTCGTCGTCAGTGCACGTTTTGAATGCGTGGTTCTAGATTACATCACGCCGGACCTATGTGCTTGATGGCCGCTTGTGGAGATTCGAATAAAATAATTTTCTGTCCATTAGTGATGTGTATTTCACTATATTTTACTAATGTAATGAAACTTGAAAAAATTAATGTCATTGTATCCATCCACACCTCACACTAAACCAATGTGGTGAACCATGGACCATACTTTGAAAAGAGTTTTATTGTCACCGTTGTATACATTACCCTCGTACGTATTTCCAACGCCGCACATTTGATGAGGGTAGGTCGAGATAGGGCATAGATTCTTCCCATGCTCGATGGGGTAATAATGTAGTCCTTAGGAGCGGGTGGTAAGGGTAAAGTTCGGGTACTACGGACTAAGCAAGCATTTTTATGTTTGTAATACCTGGTAGAAAATTTGCTTTCCTACACTGCGGGGGGGTGCGGGCTGGCCTCAGTGAAAATACGGGCTGTTTCAGCCGGGAATCGGATGGTCTCCTGAGGTTGTCGAGGGGTAGCAGTAATTCTGTGTATAAAAATGCGGAAAAAGACTACGTACCAATCTAGCACCTCAAGGGGGTCCGTCTCCAGCTACTGTCCATCCAAGTTATCACCCACAGTTCCGTTTTGCCGGCCGGCACACGTGAAATCACGTCACTGCACTATCGTTGCGGTTTGTTTACACAAGCGAGCGGGGGTGAGTTCGACAAACGAGATTCCTATTATAATAAATGCGGGGGATGAAAACACGACACGTTTAATGTTAAATTACGTCGTCGCGGAGCGGGGCATGTGCGATGCGGCGCGTGTGGATTTCGAACTGACCGTTGGAGTGACACAACACGATGCACTTCACTCTTCCGGCACAGATGCGTAAATTGATGCGTTTTGTCTATTAGCCACAGAATATACACATAAAAAGAGCCATCCCCCCGGCCTTCAGGAGTTAAAGAAGACTCCTGAACCAACAAAGAGAGAATGATCACCTAAATTGTGTTATCTAATGTCTAAGGATGCGGAAGCGGATGCGGAAGTAATCCGTCTAATAAAAGATAGGAAAACTTGAAAGATAAAAATAAACTATGACTAAAATTGCGGGTGAAAAATGCGGGGAGGGGTTAAGAATGTAGGTTATTGAGAAGGTAAAACACATAGTTTTACAACAGGGCGAACATAGGTACCATTCTTAGTGCGCACCGTTACCACTCTGACGATTCCGTCAGATGAAGGATGTATATCCTCTACTATGCCTAAAGGCCATTGTAACGGTGGTGAATTTTCAGTTTTTAGCACAACGACAGCTCCTTTAGTCACCGGATTAGACTTAGTATTCCATTTGGCGCGTGTTTGTAGGGTATTAAGATATTCTTGTCTCCAACGATTCCAATATCTCTGAACAACCTGGTCAGTCAAATGTTTACTGCGGACTAAATCTGTCAATGTAGGTTTGTAACGTGAGTCATCATGAAATGACTCAAGCGGACCCATAGTCAGAAAGTCAGAAGGACAAAGTGCCTTGGGCTCTGCGGGGTCGGAACTTAAAACAGCGGTTAGCGGACGACTGTTGAGAAGCGATTCAACTTGAGTTAATACAGTAAGCAGCTCCTCATAAGTAAGCAGAACATCACCGATCACGCGCTTTAAAATTAACTTTACACTGCGGACGTTAGTTTCCCAAATGCCACCGAAATGAGGTGCACTGGGCGGGTTCAAATGCCAAGATATGCCTTGAGATATCGTTTCCTCAGCGAAGGAATCACAAAAGGCCTTGGATTTGAGAAAGCCATTCAACTCGTCCAGCTGGGCTTTAGCGCCTAAGAAGTTTCCACCATTGTCTGAGAACAACTCCAGACAATTGGAACGCCTCGAGATGAATCGACGGAAAGCGCGGAAAAATGAGTCCGCACTCAAGTCTACTGCCAATTCCAAATGAACGGCGCGCGTCACTAAACATGTAAACAAACAGATATATGCCTTTTCTTTGCGGGCACCGCGGTATCTGCTTATCAATATGTTTATTGGACCAGCGTAGTCGACGCCCGTTCGTAAGAATGGTTTAGCCTCGGTGACGCGAGAAGCGGGGAGGGGTGCCATGAAAGGCGCCTCATTACGGGGATTTACTTTAAAACATTTATTACAAAGTCGAAAGCGTTGTTTTACTGTAGTGCGTCCGGAAATTATCCAGAATTTTTGTCTCAACAAAGATAGTAATAAATGTGGTCCGGCGTGTAAATATTTGCGGTGATAATAATCTATTAAAATGTTAACGATATGATCCTTTTTAGGAAGCAATATCGGATGTTTAGCGTCAAAACAAAGCGAAGATTTTTCTAAACGTCCCCCGATGCGACGCAAATCATTTTTTAAAAATGGTGAAAGCGGGATTAGCGATTTTGAAACCTTGCGATTGTTGGAGAGGGCGTTTATATCGTCTTTGAAATATTGTTGTTGAAGAGATTTTACAATAATATTTTTTGCATATTGTAAGTGTGAAAGTTCGATTCTATTAGAACGCGGAATTTTTCCTAAGAAGCGGTATAAATAGACTATAATGCGGAGAAGCTTGGACCAAGACGATACTTTCTTAGCAAGCGTGCATAGAAATTGCGGTTGTTCATCGGTGGTGATGAAAACATTAGCGCGTTTTTTGATTTCCAACAGCTTTTCATCAGCTGTGGAGTCGAAAGTGAAGCGATTAATAGGCCACGTACGTAGATCGTCACGTGCCCAGGGCGGACCGTGGAGCCATAGCGGATGACTCAACAGTTGAGCGGGAGAAAGTCTGAATTTTAAAATGATTGCGGTTAAATCTGCCTGTAAGTTTGGCCCCGAGTGTAGAATGTCGTTTAAAGCTACTTGAGTGCTTGACTTCGCGCTAGGGTCACATACAAGTCGTAGCGGCTTTTCTGGTCGGCAGACTCCATGATGAGGGATTACATAATATTTGTTATCGGTGTTCAAAGCGGGAGCGGGGGAAACAATACCACCTTTTAAATAATCCGTCATTACCTTGTCGTATTCGCTCTTTAATGTTTTGTTAGTCTGGAATTTATGATCAAGATAAGAATAACGGCGCGTGGCTGTCGTCAAGGAATCTCCTAACAAGTGCGGGGATTTCGAAAATGGCAATGCGGTTACATAACGTCCTGAATTAACGTCGCGGTGCGTATTAGAAACATAGAAATGTTCACATTCTTGGTCAGCTGTCGACATATGTTTTTGTGTAGGTACCGACTCGAGCTGCCAAAATTTAGTAACTAAAGCCTCAATTGACTCGTCACTCGATGTAAAGAACGCGCGGTGAGTTTGATTATGTGCGGGTTTATGATTATCGGCGGGCACTGAGGCCGTGGACCCCATTACTATATATCCAAAGGCGGTTTCTAACGCGTCAGGTTGTCCTGCAGGGCCCAGCGATTTTCCAGGCCGCAAGATTTCGACAAAGACCTCGGAACCCAATAAAACGTCGATGGGTCCGGGCGCGTAAAAATGCGGGTCGGCGAGCGGTAGGTCATAAAGGTGCGTGACCGCGGAAGTGTTTAGAGAACAGCTCGGTAAATCTCCAGAGATTGTTTTAATGACTAGCGGTTGAATCTTCAAGCAAAAGTTCGGATCAAGGCGTGAGTACAATGTTAGGTCAGTAATGCCTGATATAGGCTGGGAGGTGTCACCTATTCCCATTACCGATTGATTACTGGAATCATTAAAGACACGGAGACCCAACTGTTTGCAGGCCTGCTTTGTTATAAAATGGTTTTGAGAACCATTATCGATCAAAAAACGAACTTTCCTAACAGATCCATCATTTGATTTTACGTCAGCGAGGGCTGTACCTAGTAGTACATTTTGTGATTTCCGCCCGTGACTAGCATGCGAGTAGGTATTCATACTGCAAAGTGATAAGGTTCTATCGTCTGACTTAGAAGAAGTCGAGTTACGTGAATTTTCCCTTCCGTTAGCTCCCTCACTACAGCGGGAGGTATTTGTATCGAGCTTCGACGATAAGGAATGCGGGTTTGCATAATCGAATTCAAGAAAATGTAACATACTGTGATGTTTTTGTTGACATTGTTTACATGTGTTTATGGATTTACAAGATTGAGCGGTGTGTGTTTTACTAAGGCAATTAATACAGGCGTTACAACTTTTGATGAACTTGAAACGTTCGCGGGGCGACAGTTTTCTAAAGGTCGAACATAAATAGAGATTACTGTGATCAGGTTGTTCACACAAAGAACATTTGTTAGCGGTGTTGTTGTTTACAATAAAAGAACGTACATTAGTTTTTGATGCAATTGTATTCTGGGTCTTAGAACCCGATTGGTCACCAGTACGAGTGAGGACCTTTACGCGGTCGCGGACAAATGAAATTAACCCGTTTAAGTTCGGTAATTCTACACCTCGATTCTCCATTTCAAAAAACCGCGCGGACTCTTTGTCTAACTTTTGCAAAAGGGTGTAAGACATAACAAAGTCGCATAGATCAGGTATGTTTAAGTTATTCAATGCTAAATAGGCATTGGCGAATTGATCTATGAAAGATTCAAGGTTACTGGCGGTTGCGGAAGCGATCGGTTTAAGAGAGAACATCTGATCTAGGTATGTAACGGCTAGACTGCGTTTATCTTCGTATTTCGATATAAGCGCGCTATAAATCGCGTTGTAGTTTTCGGCGCAAGGAACAATACCTGTGCAGATGGATTTGGCTTTACCACTTAGTCTACCAACCAAATAATACATTCTTTCGGTATTAGTTAAAGATGCATTTAAATGTACAACGTTATGGAATGTGGCATAAAACAATGGCCACTGAAGCCGATCTCCATTAAATTCTGGCATTTCTATCGGCGCTAACCTAATTAAAGATTTAGCGGGGGTAGGTTTAAATTCTGCTTTTGGCGGTGTAAACATGGATAATTTACGTTTAATGCGGCAATACATGTCTTCGAATGATAACCAGCTTTGAGAGTCAGGTACACTTTCTTTATCTATTTTCAACAAGGTTATATTGTATTCTTTCGCGGTTGATTGGAAGTTAGTTCTTACGTCTTCTAAACTTTCAATGGAGCATAGAAAATTATCCAGGGCTTCTGGATCTTTTAAATCGCAACATGAATAGTCGTAAATTGTTTGAAGGCGTTGGAAAAATAATTCCCGTTGAGATTCTAACAATTTCAACTTCTGTTCATTCGCGGCCATTATTATGTAGGTATGTACCTAATGTTCGTAGTGGCGTACAGAGATATTGAAATTGGAATATGCTTATGTAGGTTAAGTTTTTAGCGAAATATGCGGAAATAAATGTAATGCGGTTGTTATAGGAGCGTAGTTAGTGTTTTTAGTTAAAAATATTAAAGTTTCGAAGAGATTTTAGCGGATGGCAATATAACGCGTGCGCACTAACAAGGGCAAAAAAAAATGGCGGGGGTGTCTAACTTGAAATGTTTGTTAGAAACAACTAATTTTCACGGAGAATCCGGCTCGAAGGACCATAAAATGGTAGAAAATTTGCTTTCCTACACTGCGGGGGGGTGCGGGCTGGCCTCAGTGAAAATACGGGCTGTTTCAGCCGGGAATCGGATGGTCTCCTGAGGTTGTCGAGGGGTAGCAGTAATTCTGTGTATAAAAATGCGGAAAAAGACTACGTACCAATCTAGCACCTCAAGGGGGTCCGTCTCCAGCTACTGTCCATCCAAGTTATCACCCACAGTTCCGTTTTGCCGGCCGGCACACGTGAAATCACGTCACTGCACTATCGTTGCGGTTTGTTTACACAAGCGAGCGGGGGTGAGTTCGACAAACGAGATTCCTATTATAATAAATGCGGGGGATGAAAACACGACACGTTTAATGTTAAATTACGTCGTCGCGGAGCGGGGCATGTGCGATGCGGCGCGTGTGGATTTCGAACTGACCGTTGGAGTGACACAACACGATGCACTTCACTCTTCCGGCACAGATGCGTAAATTGATGCGTTTTGTCTATTAGCCACAGAATATACACATAAAAAGAGCCAATACCTACTATCTAAACCATAGGTCGTCAAACTGCGGCCCGCGGACGAAATTTGTGCGGCCGGCAACAAGGCAAACATTTTTATTAGGTAATATCAATACTTATTTTGCACAAGAAATTTAATTAAACTCACGTTGTCCTATGCGGCCCTTAACTAGAAAACTGTGACGACCACTGATCTAAGCAAAGATACATAATGTAAATAATAAAACCGATAGGTTCTTGACTTGGCACATGACCATTGACCATGTACTAAGGTATATACATAACTGGCTGCGCCCTGCGGTTTCACCCGCATAATTCAAGTTTTCCCGCAATAACTCTCTTAAAAGCAATACATTTCCCCCGTTTTTGCCACATTCCGCATTGCTGCTCTACTCCTATTGGTCGTAACGTGATGTTATAGCCTATAACCTTCCTCGATAAATGGACTATTCAACATAAAAAGAATTGTTCAATTCGGACCAGTAGTTCCTGAGATCCTAGCGTTCAAACAAACAAACTCTTCAGCTTCAACTATATTAGTATAGATATAGATAACATTGTGTACCTATAATTAAAATTAAACACAAGAATTAAATTAAAATGTATTATATTTTACTGATACTTTACGATACATCTCTGATTCCAGTAACTATAGAAATTAAACAAAGTATTACTTAATTTTAAATAAATAGATCCATACATTCAACAACATGTATATTCGCTACAGCCTTGAAACATCTCAAAACGTTGCAAAGCATTCAACTTTAATGTTGTGCTGAAACTTGAAACACTCACTATGGTCAACAATTCTTTAATACGAGCCCTATTGGAAATGCGAACATATCGCAAACGAAAAGAGCATGTTTTTCGGGCGATGTGATACCTTTCGATATGCTCTTTTTCGGTTTTGCCTTGGATTGTTTAGACAGGTTTGCGGAAGTTCTTGCCGGCGTATTTGGCCCCGGCGCCGAGCTCCTCTTCGATACGCAGGATCTGGTTGTACTTGGCGAGACGCTCGGAGCGACACGGGGCGCCGGTCTTGATCTGGCCGGTGGACAGACCCACCACCAAGTCGGCGATGAATGTATCTTCAGTTTCGCCAGACCTGAGACAACATTAAGTTTATTATTTATAATTATATACATTACATATAGATTAGCCATCCTATTTGAAAAGGTTTCGTTTAATATCTCACTGCACAACATCTATATACTAACTAACAGATGGCTAGGTGTGGTAGGGACGTTATATTTACTATTCAACAAAATATTGACCTGTGGGAGACCATGGTGCCCCATCCGTTCTTCTTTGCGAGCAGGTGTGCGTCGATGGACTCAGTGACACTGCCAATCTGGTTCACCTTCAGGAGCAGGCAGTTGCATGCCTTCTTCTCCACAGCGGTGGTAATGCGCTTGGGGTTAGTCACCTGTAACAACACATACTTTAGTCATTAGTCAATCCTTATTTAGTTCCCTTCTGTTCCATTTTAGTTGTTTTCCTTTTATAGCTTATCATTTTTTTTTTCCTTAATTTTTATTTTGTGTCAGCTTTATTTATCACACAATGCTTACAGTTAGTCCAGAAAGTTATGTTAGCTTGGTGAAGTACACCAAAGTATGTACTCAGGTTTATAGGGATGACTTATAACTGTTGGTTACACCAGCTGGCTAGACAAAACCATATTTAACACTTTCACCGCTGAGCCAATTTTGTTGTTTAGCCAGGGGTGCGGCTCTGCACACTCCAGTGTTTTCCCCAAACAACAAACGCAAGTTATGAAAAACACGACAGTTGTGTTAAGATTCAATACTTTAACATTATGCAACATTATTTATTTGTAAAACATGGCTTTATGACCTGTAAATAGTTTGAATTTTGGGTTTTAATTTGTTTCCACAATAAGTGATAGGTAACATATGTATACATCTACTGGCACTTACAGTCAAATCATCGCCAACAATTTGGATGGGTGTGCTGGCAGTGAGGTTGCTCCAGGCCGCCCAGTCGTCCTGGTCGAAGGGGTCCTCAATGGAGACCATAGGGAAGTCTTTGATGAACTCTAGATACAGAGCAGCAAGCTTGTCTGAAGGTAGGTAGTCTGAGGGGTTAGACTTAGGATTCTTGAAGTCCAAGTCGTAAGTGCCATTCTTGAAAAACTCCGATGCAGCTACATCCATACCGATTTCAATCTACAAATAGAGCGGCAATATAAAATAATGTTACATTTAAAAGCAATTAAATATCCATTTCCAATATTTTATCTTAAATTAAATCTACTGCAAAATTACCTTGCCAGTGTATCCAGCCTGCTGGATAGCATCCTGGATGAGGAAGAGGGCATCTTTGTTGTTCAAGATGTTAGGAGCAAAGCCACCCTCATCGCCGACAGCGGTGGAGTCCAGGCCAAATTTTTCCTTGATGATTTTCTTGAGGTGATGGTAGACCTCAGAGCCCATGCGCATAGCCTCACTGAAGCTAGAGGCACCTATAAGTGAGAAGTAAGTGTATAAAAAAAGGTTGACCACTTAGAAATGCAGATATTCCTGGGAAGTCATTATTTCTCAAATGGTACGAGAAGAACTTACATCCCTATAAATATTTACCTGTAGGCAAGATCATGAATTCTTGCATAGCAAGTTTGTTGCCAGCATGCGAGCCTCCATTGATGACATTGAAGGCAGGCACTGGCAGGACAATATCACTGTTCCCTGCTAAATCAGCTAAGTGCTTGTACAGGGGAACACCTTTCTTGGCAGCTCCAGCCTTGGCTACAGCGAGGGACACGCCCAGGATGGCATTAGCACCAAACTTTGACTTGTTCTCAGTGCCGTCCAAATAGACCATGAGCCCATCAATCTGTTAACAACATTTTTTGTGTCATGATTGTGTTTTATATTAATTTTAAAACTAACAGGGTTTTAAAATGCTGTTTTTTGATCTTAGGATTTGATAATTAACAATAAAATTCTTACAGCTTTCTGTTCAGTAACTTCAATGTTTGCCTTGAGAAGTTCAGGGGCGAGAACATCATTGATGTTCTTGATGGCAGTAAGAACACCCTTGCCATGGTATTCACCCTTGACATTGTCACGCAGTTCCAAAGCCTCATGGACACCAGTGGATGCTCCGGATGGCACTGCAGCACGGAACAGGCCCAGCTCAGTCACCTAAAATTTTGTATGGTCATATTAATGTTAATAATGAAGGAAAATGCAGTGTCAAAAGGTTATCAAATATACATAGGTACTCTTACCAAGTCGACCTCCACAGTGGGGTTACCACGGGAGTCGAAGATCTGTCGCGCTTTGATGGATTTGATCGGCATATTGGATATTTCAGGTAAGCACCTGTAAAATGATAATCAGTTGTGAAATTTCATTACCTAAATGTTAGAAGTAGGTACCAAGTTATTTTTTCAGCCGGCATGCAATATCTACCCGAAAGGTCAAGTGGAGGTTGTTTAACCGGCGATCGTTATACAAACGTTATACAGAATTAACTCGTATAGTTTGACACTTAAAACAAAAGAAGGCTGATTTTTTCCTTAAATTAAACAGAAATAACAACAGATAAATTGAGATTAGTTATAAGGTACTTATACAACCATTACATAAAGCTGGAAAAAAATCAGAAGATGGTTTGTAACTGACAATAATTATTTTATAGAACTTAATTATATTTTCAAAATAAGCAAACACACACCCTTTTCCTTTTCACAAGATTTCTGAAGTCAATTCAATCAATGAACGCCGATGCCTAGCTAGCAATCAAAATTGGCGAATTAAGCGAGAAGAGCGAGCTAGACAGATATGACCTTCGCAAGGTGAAACTAGGGATAAGTATAAAAAACGATAAATTCCGCTATGTTTCTCCAGAAATAAATAATATGGCAACATTTTAAGGTATTGTTTGGTTGTGTTGTGTGGAGAAAGCCGCAAGCTCTAGATATATTCTGTCCTCTAGCTCGTCCTTAATTCACTCATTCTGTTAATTCCTATCTGTAAATTATCTGTGTATTCTGTTAATTGCATCTCATGCATCATAAAATCAGTCGATGCCACAGAGAATTATTTATTTATTTTAAAATTTGTACACGGAATAGGGTAACAGGCTATAATTTTATTTTAGCAGAAGTAAAGTAGTAGATTATGGACTACATTCATATATTGATTGTACCTACTATTGCATTTGGATATTATTGAATATTATATACTGTTGCATTTGGTTGACGTTTTGACAGTCGTTGACCCTTGCAGTGCTTCTGAAACTTCAGTTCTATTTCTTCACTCCCTGGCCCTGGGTTCCGAAATTTATATCTTGTTTGTCAACAAGTCGCTCATACCCTGACTCCTTCCTGAGTAATCTGAGTATCATTGGAAATAATTATACTGTTCTGTGTTCGTTCCGCGCTCCGCAATTTGCATTATAATTTTAAATTACAAAATTAAAAATGAGCGATTCAGAATCTAAGCCTGGAGAGAAAAAACTCGTTACGATCAAAAACACAGCGGACCTACAAAGACTGAAGATAGAAAAGCTTATGAAGAATCCAGTATGTATTGGTGTAACCCTCACATTTACCCCTTACTTTCTAACTGTTGGGTTGTGTTATGAGTGTTTTGTTGGTTTCAGGATAAGCCGGTGGTGATTCCAGAACGTCCGAAACAAAAAGCTTTGGCTGCGCCGCCAGACTTTGTACGCAATGTGATGGGTTCCAGCGCGGGAGCCGGTTCCGGAGAGTTCCACGTTTATCGCCATTTGAGAAGAAAAGAATACGCTCGTCAGAAATTTATTCAAGAAAAAAGTGAAAAGGTAATAATTGTTATTTATTGGAATACCAAATACCTTAACATACCATGTAGCAGGCTCAGATTAGATGACAAAGATATGTTGTGTCAACTTGTGTCCGTTGGATTTGGGACCTCTAGCAGTATTCACTATATCAGAAATTAATAGAATAGAATAGAATAGAAAACTCTTAATGTAATTAATGTAATGTTTTTGATTTCAATATTTACAGGAAAAATTGGATGAAGAATATCACATGAAAATAGAGCTAAACAGACAAGCAGCAGAAAAAAAGACCGCAAAGAAAAGGGCTAAGCGGTTAAGAAAGAAAGTAAATGCAAAACTAAAGGGGAAACAACCCAAAAAGACACTAAATCAACAGAGTGTCTCTTCACAATCAGGGAGTAGTTCTGAGGACGAGGAAAAAGATGACAACGATAAAGCAAAAGATATGCCTGAAGATTCAAGACCTGGTCCTAAGAATGATTCTAAAGCAGACAACACATTGGAAGTTACAGCTAGTAAAGATTGTGAAGAAACAGATGAAAGGGAGAATGACCAAACAAAATCTGCCAACAACAAAAGTGCAGAAAATATAAGTTGTGAAGAACAAAACACAAGTGAAAGTAATAATTGAACATAATTTAATTTTAAGTTAACAGGTATCATTTGATGTTAAGAAAAAATAAAATTGTTAAACACTTGCACTTGCCTTTCTTGGAATTGGTATTGAATCATCTAGAAACAAATACTGCCAACTTCTTACCCTTTGGGGCTTGGTACTTTTTACTTTAGAACAAGTGATTGGTAGCAGTCTAAATAATCAATTTTTAATTTATAATCTACAAATGATTTTAATAATAATTTGTTTTTTATATTAATTATCAAAGTATACTTTTCCAAAATAAAATAAAGACAGCAAATTAGATGATATACTATAGAGATTCATAGGTATTATTACTGAGCTCATTGACATATGTGTAAGGAGATATTGGTGGTACAGAGACAGTGAATCGATCCTGGATGTGGTAATGTGGGCCGGCCATTCTTCCCCAGGTTCTATTTGAACTTAACATGTTTACATTGCGTCTACAGCGGATCACTGCAAGTCTGGAATAAAACATAACGTGGTTTAGGCATTCAATTTAAAACCAACAAACTCTATTTTATGTTGAATGACTTCCAATCTAGTTAATAGTTAATAGAATCAGTCGTTATTTTGCAGTAATCCATAATCAATTAGAAAATGTAGAAATATATAGTTCCAATCTCTGTAACAATTAGAATTAAAGGATTGAATTCCACTTGCTAGAACAGAGACAAATTTTTCTGTGGTATCTCTTCTGGCGCTCACGGATCAAGAGTGCGGCCGGTGGTGGGACTGGTGTGATTACGTATATACAACCCTTCTTTTAAAATATTTTTAGTTACAAATTTATACTTACATAGAGCATATAGCAAATTTTAGGCCAGACCTCAAAATAATTATGGTAAGCTGAATTTTGGCACAAGTGTTTAAAGCCCTGTAAAGTATATTATTGCAGATATTTTTTGGTACCTAGTCCGTAATTGTCATAACCGATCGGATTTCTCATAAGTTTAGTTTCAACTTAGATAGATAGATAGATAGATAAACTCTTTATTGAAACACCACAGAACAAAGACACACCACAAAACACAGGGAAGTTCTTTTTTACATAAATAAATACTATGGATTATCACAACGTATCGGCGTCATTGCAAGCAAATTGAATTCTTCGCGTAATCACGAAGGCGCGCAAATAGATAATTATAGGTTCCCAAAAAAATTAAAATACTTACGCAATTATAATTAGTGATATAAAAAGCACAACTGCAGATATCAATAATAGACACTGCCAAAATTCAATCATATTTATAGATAGCGACTTTTAACAATAATTTGAACCAAAATTATTCCATACGATGTATTTTCGTGGATATGAGGGTACTTGATAATTCAATGATGGAGTTGTAGCTACCCATCCCATTGACATTACAAAATTGTAGATAGGTAACGACCTTATTTTTTGATCATTTGACTCCAATTACACTAATTTCTTCGTATATTAGCAACCACCCTGACTATGTATTTTTTCTGCACTATATTATTTCCCTGTGCCGGCTTTATCCATTCATTTCCCGTCGCCGTAGTCTACCCAGGACTCTTCTTCTTTCTCATGGCGACTACCATGTTTCAGTCTCGTGTTCATCGGTTTTGGTTATTCATCGACTTGTATGCATGTATGTTGCATTTGGAACAACTCAATTCCGATTTCAGCTTACACTGAATTCTAATAACCTTTCTGCTCCAATGTTATTTTAATTATGATAAGCTGAATTCAAGTAAAAGGGGAGACCAGCGGTGGGACAAAATAGCAGAAGATCAATTCTCTGGCCCAAAAATTAAAAACAGACTTCAAATGTTTCTAATCTTCTATATATATAAAAATGTTGTTGGTTTGTGTATGCTTCAAAAACTCAAAAAGTTCTGTACCGATCTAG
Organism: Campaea margaritaria; assembly: GCA_912999815.1. NCBI lineage: Eukaryota > Metazoa > Arthropoda > Insecta > Lepidoptera > Geometridae > Campaea > Campaea margaritaria. Next base: position 7,869,212 of record OU538800.1, read on the forward strand.
CTGAAATTTTAGCATGATATATAATTCGCATCAAGGATTGTTTTTATCTATTGTTTTCATCAGTGACATATCAGCGAATGTGCGAATGTGCCACAGCGAAGCGTGGCAGGGTACAGCTAATATATATTATATCTATATATATATATATATATATATATATATAAATCTTATGTTGGTTTGTGTACGCTTCAAAAACTCAAAAAGTTCTGCACCGATCGAGCTGAAATTTTAGCATGATATAGAATCCGCATCCAGGATTGTTATTATCTATTTTTTTCATCAGTGACATGTCAGCGAATGTACGAATGTGCCACAGCGAAGCGTGGCAGGGTACAGCTAGTATTTTATAAATGCGAAAGTTCGTGCGTTTATCCTCTCTAACTTCTCGCGTTTAAACGGCTGAACGGATTTTTATGAAATTTAGTCTACAGATACATTTTAGTTTACTTTTGGTCCTGGAATAGAACCTAGGATACCTACTTTTTATCCCGGAAAAACTTAGGTCCCTGTAGAATAATAGTTAACGCAGGTGAAACCGCGGGGCGCTGGTAGTTTGTTATGAAAGTACTGAATGATTTTTTATGATAAAAATACAAGAACAGAATAGAGACCTTCCTTTTTCAGAATAGTACAAAAACAATGAACCAATAAAAGAAGCACAACAGGATAGAATTAGTAAATAATATTTATTAGAAAGTGACAATACAGATTGTTTACTACTACTAAAATAACTCTACTGCACGGAGGCCATGACGCTGTCCTCGTTCTTCTTGAGGATGACGAAGCCCTCCATGACGGGCGAGAGCGGGATGTACTCGTCGGTGGCGAGTTCCGCGCGCTCGCCGTACGAGAGCAGCACCGGCGTGGTGTGCGTGTGCGACCCAGCGATCGTCTTTGGAGTACCGGCCTTGCCGATTACGTCCACGGCCTGTGGGGAACGCACGATAATTAATGTACAGTTAGTACAGAGTTCTCTCTCATTGAACAGACCCCGAATCGACGTCGACCGATAATGATTATTATATGGGATACTATTGACGAGTAGTGCACATTCTGGACATAGCCGCATCATAATTATTTCAGTGAACTGGTGATTTGTCACCTACGATTATTTATAGAAAAGAACTTTACCTGTCCAACGCGTACACTGACGTTGAGGGGCTGCAGGTTCTCATCTAGCGTCACCAACCAGCGGGGTTGCATCGCCGTGGCCAGCACGAACAGGAGGTAGTGAGATTTTCCAAGGATTACTGGAATACAAATATACATTATAAATTCACAATACTTACTTCTAGGGAGTTATGAGCTTATAGTCACTAAAGCACAATTCTTGGGAACCAGACACGGAAATACAAAAACTGCTGCACTTCCTGGACTGGCTGAACGGGCGATCACCACTCATCATCCCGCAAAAGAGGCCAATATCCGGCTATGTGGCAGACAAAAGCCCGCACACCACGAGTTACAAAAATTGATTGCAAAATATTTACAGGTCAAGACAAAGTGTCACTGCGCCTTTGCCAGGGTGGCACAGCCCCGGCGTCGGTATAGAGGGGTGACGGTACTCACTGTTTTTGCAGTCGAGCGCGGCAGTGAGCACGACGAGCAGGCCGGCGAGCGCGGGCTGGTTGATGAGGCGGCGGTCGGCGTGCGCCGGACTCAGCGTCACCGTGCCCTTGCCGGCGTGGCACAGCCCTTGTGCCAGGCGCACCATGAACAGATGTACCGGCGACTTGCCGTGGTACAGGGCCAGGGCGCGGAGCATCGTCGCCAACCTGACACATCAAACAATTCATTGATTTAAAGCGTGAATCGCAAGCACCGTATCAGCATGGGGTGCCCCTGTAAGATAGCAGCCTCCAAGTGTAATTTTTAATATATCGGTACCTTTACTTATAGAAACACCTGATGCGCCCCGAGAAGCTAGACTGCATTGCAGTCTGCTCACAACCCTGTCACCACATTACAAACAGACCATCTCAGAGCACTACGGTCGGAAACATCAATGGATTTCATCAAATCAGTGTGACATTTGAGGGTTTTTACCTGATCATCCATAATATTATTATTTTTCTTTTTATTTATTTGCATTCTTTAGGGTACCACCGGTAGCGGAGCAAGGGCCACGCTACCGGTCGTCAGGGCTGCAGAGAGAGGCATTATATTGGGAATTATTATTATTAGTGTATTGAGACTTGTAGGGAAAATATAACCAACAACAACACCCTCACTAACCCGGTTATATTCCTAACGAGTAACAGTGACTCGATGGGTATCCACGGAAACATCGACACGAAAAAAGAAGAATGGTGGAAAATTGTGTTGTCCCTCTAGAACAGTAAATCTTTGCAAACCGACCAGCCGTAAGTTCCGGGCTCACCTGGCGTTGTTAGTGCCAGCGCCGACCAGCCCCATGGCGAAGATGGCGTTGTAGGCGACGTCGTTGTCGGAGTCGTGCGAGTACTTGTTGAGCACGTCAATGACGGACAGCTGCGGGTTGGAGATGGAGCACAGCGCGATGGCCAGCGGGACCGCGCGCCGCACCGCCGGCTCGCCGTACCGGCCCTGCACATGGGACGATGCTCATTGCTTACCATCTGTGTTATACGCGATTTGTTTGCGCTGCTATTTTCAATTATATTCATGATCAACATTTTCTCCACTGGAGGTGTATGGATTAACTTTTGATAATATCCTGTCTGTGTGCTAGTGCAAGTCTCTAGAGCTGGGTAACCGTGACTCCGTGACCGTAACCAATATGCGTGACAAACCGCAAGTGTGGTCGGTTTTTGTCACGCGTAATCGTTACGGTCACGGAGTGATGAGCTAATCACACGCAGTGATCAACTCAGGAGCCTCTTAAGTGAATCGCGGTAAAACTGTGCATATTTAACGTGGCAATCCTCATTCATATTTAACGTAGCCAGTACCGTGACACGATCACGGAATCACGGTGACGGTCACAAATGTGGACCCAGCTTTAGCTAATTAGCTTATTGCTTCATTATAAGTATAGACTTAATTTGGTATCGAATTGCCATTTACTCACCAGCTGTCCGAATATGCGCGTGCACATCTCGGCGCCGGTCTCCTCCCCGAGCGCGATGACGGCGACGCCGAGCGTGGCCACCGCTTGCACGGACGACAGCTCCTTGTTAGCATCCTTCTCCTTCTCTTTTTCCTTGCTCTTGCTGTCCTTTGACTTGGCTAAAATAATGTTTTTCTCATAAAAAACGATGTAGTCTTAAAATCCTGGGAGGGTTTGGACACTTTGATTTAAAAGTTGTTACAGTTAACAGGCGTTTGGTATTAAATACAGTTTCAGAAATTATCTTATGTATGTATTTTGAGTAAAAACATCAACAGAAAGATAGAAGCCCATAAGCATTGCACCTAGTTTCGATGTGACTGAGTCAGCAAAGCCTACTTCAGCTGATTTATTCATCCGGAAGACCGACTGCATGAGCGCACATGATAATGTAGAAAGTCCAAGTCCATTCTATCTCTATACAGATCAAGATGGAGTGGGTCACTGCTACACTAGTCGTTAACTTACTTTTGCTCTTGTCATCCTTTGAGCTAGAGGGCGCAGTGCCCGCAGCGACCGCGGCAGCCGTAGCGGCATTGGCAGCATCCTTGGCATCTTTTTTAACTCCAGGCTCAGTCTTCTTGAATGCCGTGTCTTCGGACGATGTTTGCTCATTCTTAAATAATTCATGTAAGTATATCAATATAATTGTTTTTTTGTAGTATTTCAACACTTTGGTTTCCTAATAGCCCGGTCAAAATAGACATTAATTCACAACCAGCTGAAAATTTATAGGCACGTCAGGGATACTACTCTAATGAAATCTTGAAAAGTTCCCATTGATCCGTGTGCAAAAAATTTTATTCAAGGTCAAAGGTCGCAAAAATCTGTTTTGGATTGTTTGCCCAAACGGTTAGTTTTAAGATAAAAATAGCTAAGGCAAAATTGTAGATCAGGTTATTATCTACTTAAATTTTCCTCTAAGATTTACCATTTCTGAGAATAAGCCATTCGATACAGTTTGAGCCTAATGACAGGCTGCGGTAACAAACGTGCTGTAAATTAGCTTTAAGAACACTGTATTTGTTCATAATAGAGTAGGTAGGGAGGAACTAACATCAGTGTCGTAGTGTTTGGAGCAGATGTGCAGCATTTGTTGGACGACGAGCACGTCCCCGGTGGCGGCGTAGGCGCACATCGACAGCGTGGTCTGGCACAGCGACTGTTGCGGCTCGGGCAGCACCTCCAGCGCCGCCATCGTCGCCTCCGTACGCTCCTTGCAGCCTGGGACACATGGGAACTCATTTAGTTGATTTTTATTTATTATATTTTGCAAATTACTACATATTATTATGTATTGAAGTCCCACATATAATATGAATATGAATTAGCCTCAAAGTGAAAACCTGGTCTGAAAAATGTATTTACCTAAGAAGCACAATCCGAGTCCGAGATGCAAAAATCTGGCGTAAGTTGAAGAGTGTAAGTCCTTGTTGTCATCAATGAGACGCTGTATGATGGCGCAGGTCACCTACAAAAGGAGAGAAATTAATAAAGAGGTATATTTTACCACCACCATCAAATACAGCCCCACTCTACCCACTGCTCCAGGTGCTGGTATTACAATTAGTAGCATAATATGTAACCGTCCAAATTACCCCGCAAATCTGTAGTGCACCATGCTTTTTAACGAACGTGGCTGGCAGTTATAGCTAGAGCGTGGTGTTTTATAGCTAAACCTTTATGGCTCATTGTTTCACCATAGGCAATGTAAATTCGACACCTGTGGCTATTCGACGAGTGAGAGAAGAGAGCGATACTCACGTCACCATTGCAGGAGCCGACGGCGATGAGGCCGCAGGAGATGGCGGCGAGCGCGCAGATCTCGGGCGGCGCGCTGGTGTCGCCCAGCACCGGCAGCAGGTGCGACAGCACGTCCTCGCGCTGAGTGCCGGCATACGCGATGCCCAGCCCTTGGGGGAAAAAGCTATCATAAAAGACGAGGTTGTACACCGCCGATACACATTGTAATGGAGGAGATTAGACACATAGGAAGATTAGGCCATAATCCACCACAGGAGCCTGGGAAGGATTATATTGCCGAAATCATTCTCAGCCAAGTTGGTTTTGCTCACCGATATTTACCTCCACCAACAGAGAGTGATAATTTTTACACTTCTTTTTTTATAAGAAATACATGGTACGCGCCGCACTGGGATTCAAATTCCCAGCCATCTGATTGGAAAGCGGACATTCTTCCAGTAGGCTATCGCTCTAAATTTTCATTATAAGTGACTAACACAAAAAATCAGACCGAAACTTTACGAATTATCATGTTTGTGACCATGTTGGTCTGAAATCTTAGATCTTGGGAATACTAATTTGCAACTTACCCAATACACTTCCAATCCTCAGATTGGGACTGGAATGCAGTACATAGTCCGAGAGCAGGGCCAACGCGGGATCGCACTCGTTCCTGACGCCGCAGTTAACGAGCCCAAGAGCCAGCAGCGCGCCCGCCTTTAAACAGTCAAAAAAATATCTCATTATGTTCATATAATCCAACTAACAATTATTATAAAACAAAGTCGCGTCATCGCGTCTCTCTGTCTGTAAAAATGTCTTAGAAATTACATAACCGATTTTTACCAATGTAGCATGATCCCGGGTAAAGTTTGATGTATATTTTATATGCATTGTATGTGCCAATCCAAAATGTTTTTTATAAGATACCTCGCCATCCTATGGCGCATACCTACGCCATGGCGAGTCGCTGGTTGAGAAATAAAAGCGAAGAATCGCGGCCAAAAGCGTGATTACCTTGATATGCTCATCGGCAGTGTACAGGTACTTGTCGATGGGCGTCAGGCCACCGTCCACATCCCACAGGTGAATCATGCCAAGAGATGCGGCGGCCGACAACATGCCTGCAATAAAATTTTACCAGTTGAGAAGAGGGAGGCCTAAGGAAATTATGACCTTTTCAGTTGTGTATGCATTCAGTAGAGGAAAGCGAAATTACTGACTCTTTGTCCAGTGGTGAGAAAGTATGAGAAACATGTAGAATTGCAGGGCATCTACAAAAATTGACAATGCAGCTGTCAACCTCAATAAAGCTTTAACAATAATTATCTAGCATTCTAAATACATACAGTTATACTAAATACTGGCCTATGTTTAGTTCAGGGTTGATCATAAAACTCAAAATTTAGACTCAATATACAGAGGTGTAATACAACCAGCATTTTGGGGTGTATTGATACCAAAAATTTGAAGAGTGTGTGACTCACCGTGATCCTTATTTTTGTACATCCACTTATTTCCATCCTCAGTGGTGACAAGCTTATCCCTTCCAAACCCTGCATTAACAAACGCGTTGACAAATGTCGCGGACAAGTTCTGTCGCGCGGAGTCCACAGGGTGCTCTGTGAGCAGCGAAGGGCGCAGTGCCGACCCAGCAGATTCCAGCCAGGTCTTGTAAACCTCTTCGGGGGTTTTGGGTTCCATGATATCAAGCTAATAAAGGAGAATAGGGTTTAGTTACAGATTAAGGGTAAACGAATTTCATATTTAATTGGAACCTCATAATTAATAACAACCCATTCTTCTACTACAATACTTTCATTAGGTCAAAATATGTAAAAAGTAGATCAATTTAGAAGGTTCACATAAATGGTAGTAGCTACTTTTTATAAGGAGACTTTGGATGTGGAGTTCTCACAAATGACAAGATAAGAATAAGGACAATCTCTTGAATATGGCACAAGAATGTACAAAGTAAATATAAAAGTTTTGTTCACCTCTCTCGCCAAGCTCAGGTAGTGGTCATTAATGTGCGCATTAAGCAGAATAGTGCGGAGATCCTCATCATCAATCTCCAATGGGATATACTGTCGTGCTAACATGTAGCATAGTTGTTTCTTAATCAACCTGCAAAACAAATTTAGTCGGGCATTTTATACATTTTGCATGTACCTATTTTATTATTTATTAATTATATTGTTTTTTATCAGATAGATTCTCATAATTATTTGACATCACCTGAACATTTCATCTCACTAATTCTATATATTCGAATGCAAATAATATAATGCATGTATGTGTTTGTCCTCTCTTCACCCCAAAACGGCTAGACGGAGTTTGATGAAATTTAGAATAATACAGATACCTTAGGTCCTAGAATAGAACATACAATACTTTTTATGCCATACAAATTTACGGTTCCTGTGGGTTAACGCGGGTGAAACGGAGGGTGTTGCCACTACATCGTAAAAAAATAAATATTGATTACTATAATAGCAGTTACACAAGTACTACACCAGATATTCATCCGCCAAGCAGTAGTCTGCAAACATTACTATGTTCCAGTTTGAAGGGCATTGTTTCCAGCAAATTACTAGGCATGAGACTTTAGAGCCAATGTCTCAGGGTGACTAGCGCAGCGCAGTGCCGCACAGGTTTATGCAATGCAGGGTTCTGGATGGCGCTGTGACTGTTATGGGCAGGCTTAGCACTTACCATCAGGTAAATGACTTGCTCATCTCGTCACACAGTCAAACAAAAATAAAAACTATGAAAATACATAATTTTAGATTAGTATACTGTAAATAGCGAGGCCTAAACCAAGCTCTGTTTCATTACATAATTATACTGATTGAATTTTGACCGAATCGAGACTGAATTTGAAATTGAATAAAAACTAAATGACTTTATTTCATAAAGGGGTCTTTTCTCTCCAGGGTATAATCTCATTCTACTTACGGATCAGTACATGCATTGAAGACCTCTTCACACTTAGTTTTGTCGTGCAATTGCATAGCCACAAGTAAAGAGCGAGGGTACTCTCCGAAACGAAGGTAGGTGTCAAGAACACCTTGAAGGATTTGTGTAGATTCTGGCTCCACAACATAACTAGCACAGCTGCAACAATTCATGTTTAATGTATTTATTATTAGGTCCACAATAGTTTTAGAACTAAATGAATAACTGTTCAGTTATTATCATAAAAAAGATTTCTATGTTTTCTCTCATCATATCAATCTTAATTAGGTGGAATCTTTGGAGTGGAGTTAAGCTAATTTATTTTAACATAAACCAATGTAGAAGCATTGACATTCATACAGTACCTTACTTGAAAAACATTCTAAATTGTACAACATAAGGTTTTAGATGGAGATAGAAAGGTTATTTACATTATTGCTGGTGCTATAAAACTTACCCAATCAAATACAAGCACACTCTAGGATAGTTGCTTTGGTCCATGTGCTGTGTGAGCAGATCTAGCCGGTCAATCTCCATTAGCAGGTCACAGGCTTGGATCTCAGCTGAATGCTTCATGTCAAAGGCTATCACATCACGGACTAGTGCCAGAAGGGTATCCATGTTGTCAATGTTCCATTCTTCTGCTATTTCACCTTCTAGTTGTCTAAAAATTTAAGTAGTTTTATAGGTAAAAGTAGTGATTCTCAGGCACCCAATACTCATTTACAGGAAAGCATGCCACACTAACATATAACTAGTTTTTAAATATGGTTTTAATAATAATTCTGTTACATACACACAGGGTCATTTTGTAATGAAAATTTGTACATAATGTTTTAAATAAAATATCCTTACCTGACATATTCATGACCCCAATCACCCACATTCGACATTGTTCCAAGTAAACAATATTTGAGACATTCCCTCTTTTCAGCAGCATCCTATAAAATCCAAATTAAGTAATTGTTAAGTACTGGCAAATAAATTACCTTCAATTATCAAAGAGCAGTAGAGAAAAGAGCAATGTTGGTTTGTTTAAGAGTAAAAACATATTGTTGAAATACATACTTGATTATTTCAATTTCTACTAGGGACAAGAACACCACCATTTAGTTTATATTATCATATACAGACTTCACACAGGATTATATTCTCCACCAGCTTAAGTCAATAATTTAATATTTAACAATAAATACTAACCTGTGTCCCGCTGACTCCCATAGCCAAAACTGAAACTACATCAGCACAGAATTTCTTTGTCTTTGCATCAGTAATTTTCTCATAAACATTTTTGAGAGCAGGATAATGTTCCCTTAGAAACTTCAGTGGTTTCGGCACGGAGGTCATGGACGTTGTTGACGTCCTGATCAGGTTACTTAGCATTTGCAATGCCGGAAAATATAGATCTACATCATTACCCTGTAAAAGTAATGACAATTAAGGTTATGTTTTTAGGAAATAGTAATAAATCCATTTGTTTTACATACCAAAAGCTTGTCTACGAGCATATTAAGCTCTTCCTGAAGGCGTTTATCTTCTTCCGACTGAAAGTACAATAAAAATTAGAGACAAATAAATGAACAGTCATCTCATTATTTCGATTTTATAAATGAGCAAATATACATACCAAATCATCATTGGGGGCAACTGCTGGTTCCGCCTTCTCTTTTTTTGGCTCTTCAGGCTTATTTTTCACAGTCATTTTGTTTTGATATCTTTACCTTAGAAACAAAAATGATCTTCTTTCTGTGATGAGTTTCAGAAATTTGATTGGTTTGACATTTGACAAGTCACCGTACTACACAACTGCGTCAGTATGTCTAGTACAAAAATCTGAATACTCCCAAAAAGTAAAAAAAGCCACAGTACCTACTATAAACAAAAACCTATTGGGATATAGTAGATTGTACCACAAGGGAACAAAATAATGTATTTACGGCGAGAGCGATTTTTGAATCCAGAGCGAAGCGAAGGTTTCTATAGTAGAATCCCGAGCGTAGCGAGGGGTTCTAGAGTAGAATCCTAAGCGTAGCGAGGGAGTCAAAGTACTTCGCTCGAGCTTAAATAATTTTGTTACCGTGTGGTACACGATACTTTTCATCCCAAGCTATGAGAAAATATTCATCATACGAGAAAAAAATCTTTTGACGTGACAACGTCTAATGAATCGATGCATGCACGAAAAAGTTGACACGTTGTTCCGTAACGCTCATTGTCCCGTTACGCTCATTGTACGCTTGTGCCGCATCTATCTCTCTTCTCTTCTTGAAAGATTAATTATTCTTGCATTTTAAAAATCTGATTACTAGTATAATTTCAAGTATTTATTCTTTTATTATTAAAAAATGATTCATCTTTATTCATAAAAGTATGCAAGTACTTCATCAATGTTATGTTACGACGTTGTCACGTTAAAATATCGTCCGTAAACCAACTTTACAGACAACTATTTTTTTTTAAATTTGAATAGCCAATGCCGTGTCGGCACGCGCTGTTTTTTTTATTGCCTTTATTGAAGCGAATTGCGTTAAAACTTTTTAATTAAGCAGTGTTCCAAATTCAAAACTCATTTCGTCTCTGTTATTAAGTGCGCGCAAAAGACCCACTTTGTTCGTACATATCGAGGAGCAAAATGCCTCTTTTCAAATACATGGGATGAAAAATTTATTACATACCCCTTGATTACCTTTCCCTTATTCACCCCTTCGCTTTACTTTATTTGTGTCATCCTGTTCTCTCCACCAGATTCAGACGAATCGTTTTTTAACTTTGTACATACGTAGGATGTGTTGTTTATACCTTTCTTTGTTAAGTTTATGTACGTAAGTACCTAGATTCAGTAAGAAGGTAAGTAGGTACGTACTATAACAACCGTGCAATAACTTTTCACCATTTCATTTATTCTTTTGGAAAATATAGGCAGGTATTATTTTTTAAGTTTATTCCATAACCAAATTGATTTTGCGGTTTACTAAGATATCGGGGTTTTATCTCCTAAAAAAAAGGTAAAAATATTCAAAGTTATACGATCCAGCAAGTAGCACGTGAAACGGCTGCTTGTACCGATCGTTAAGAGAGGGATCAATATACTCTGTCTGTTTTTCCGAAATCGCAAATCTGTTTTTTTTAGTTTAGATGTATTGTTGGCCAACCATAAGTAGCATGCAAATCCATGTAATAGAAACATCCTTCATCATATAAAAATAATAGTAAATATATACGCTATTGAAATAAGGTATGTACCTACCTATACACGCAGGCATCAGGTGTGAAGCTGGGGCTAATCGGGTTTTTTTAAAGAAAAGCGGTGCGTGGCTGTCAATGCGGTACGGTAGGGAGGTAGTATAAAAATATTTTAGCACGTAGCTATTAGTACGGCTGATCAGGTACAAAATGAGAGTATGTTATTATAGCGTAGGTATAATTAAATAAAGTAACTATATTAAGTTTTAATATAAACTAGTGTCCCACAGTGTGTACTATTTTTTTGTATATGACATAGGGTGAACCACTAAAAGTGAACAATAAAAGATTCACTCCGCAAAATCTATATCCTGACTTATATTATAAATGCGAATGGAAGTTCGTTTATTTATGTTATTATTTATCATGCCTAAACCACCAAACTGATTTGAAAAAATATTTCACTACTAGAAAGTTACATTATCAGCGTATAATATCATAGGGTATATTTTATGCCCGTATTCCCACGGGAACGGGAATAACATGGGTGAAACCACGCGGTGTAGACAGTAATAATATAATAATAGAATAGAATAGAATAGAAAACTCTTTATTGTACACCAGAAACAAAATTAAACACAGTACAGAAAAATAATAATAATATATAATAATAATATAATATTCATATAATATTATGGTATAAGTACCTACATATAAGATAATCACTATTTTTTCCCTCTTAGTCAAAGATTAACTTGACAACGGTTGGACCGATTTGTCTATATTTTTGTTTTAAAGTGTTCTTAATAGTTCCGATCGGGTCTTTACGAAAAAATAAATTAGAATAGTTGCCCGAAATAGTAAACACACAGTACAGTGTAGTACGAATACAGCATTAATTATCTACTCTTTGTTTTGTGGTGTTACGAGTGTAAATCTACCCACCTACTACTATAATTATTATTAAATTATTACGTAATTAAATAAATGCTATAATTTTTAAGACTAGTGCATATGGTGTAAAGGCATTGAATTACTTAGGTAGTTTATGACTATGACATGTTTATAAGTAATTAATACTTTTATTATGGAAAATCTAAAAATACTATTTACTAGCTACGCCCTGCCCTCTGTAGTTACATTCGCGTAATTATTTTTTTAACGAAGTCCCTGGTTTTTTTGTCTTGCTAGGTATAGTGATCGGTAAGTAATTGGTATAAAGCACAGCGTTATGTTACTCACCTGGTAAAAATATAGTGAAGCTTTGTGTAAATGAAATAATTTCCAGAATCAGATCAGTTGTTTCATAGAAAATTGACCATTTTATAATATTAGTGTAGGTATAATTTCATATTTACTTTGTACTTATTTGCTCGAAAATATTAGGACCAATTTGGAACACTCATAATCTACTTATATATAAATAAACTCAAGTTTTTCTTGTTGCCGGGTTTGTTAAGAAGTGGAATATAATTATCTACAGAGTAAACACATTTGAATTGAAATAAAAAGCCTCAGACGCCGTTCCTCGCAAAGTACCCGAACCAATGCTAAAAAACATCTATACCTGGCTCGAATTAGGTACAACTATAAAGCTTACATCGTTTCATATTACCATTCTTGCTAGGCTTCGGTCAGACGCATGTATTATTCACTGAATTATTAGCATTGAAATAAGATCGCTCCCCTTATATCTGCAACGTATAAGTAGACTTTATTTCAGTCTTCTTCAATTAATTGTGGTAAAAACAGTCATCGTGGGTAGCCGCAGCGTGTGTAAATAAGAAGAAAGTAGGGTAGTAGCTTTAAGAAGACTACCTGTGTAGAGGTCAGAAAAAATAATTAAGTACTTACGAAAAAACAGTAAGTAAGTTATTTTTATTTAGCTCGCTAAACTAATAGTACCCACTCGTATTTTTAAAAACTAACGTATGTGTGTAAGTACCTATGTATGGTCATTATTATTACACAGATTACCCCCATTTCTGACTATTCAGTTCCAACGAACAGCGAATTTTCTTGAAATTTGCCCCAGAATGTGCCTCTGATACTCCAATAATAATATTATGCTCTTTTGATGACATAATCCTCCTTCATACGATCCATAGTAAATTATATCTTTCAAGTGAAGGCGGTGCTTTTTATTTGGCTCCTTTTATTTGCAGTTTTGAAATTCATTGTTTTTGAGACCATGATGCTATTTACCAAAATGCTGCCCGTGACAAATCGGATGTTTATTAGAAAAAGTAGCAAATCATTGGTTCAAGATGCGAAACCTATGCTAACCATAAATGACATGCCTCATCCGAGATCTCTACCTATTGTTGGGACAAAGTTGGACTTGATAGCAGCTGGAAGCGGGAAACAGTAAGTTTTAAATGTACCTACAGAAAAATTTAAATTGGCTTTTGTGTGATTGATTTTCACTTTTTTTTGAATGAATTCTTTTTATAGTTATTTGAATGGATGCTTACCCTAATTAAAATATTAATTGGGTAGGTACCTTTAACAAAGCGTCAACCGTGCTTTTTTTCAGACGTACCCTTCTCTTGTTCTATTGTTTTTCTGTACTCAGATACTGTGTTAATTTTTTTGGTGTAAAATAAAGAGTTTTCTATTCTATTCTATCCCCACCTAATTTATTAATGTGTTGAAAAATTTTTATTTTCTAGGTTACATGAATACATTGATAGACGTCATAATAAACTAGGCCCAATATTTTACGAGCGGCTAGGTGGTGATACTAAAATGGTTTTTATTAGCAACCCTGATTTGATTAAGGCATTATTTTTAAACCTAGAAGGGAAATATCCAACGCATATTTTACCCGATCCTTGGATACTATACGGTAAACTTTATGGAAATAAGAGAGGATTATTTTTTATGGACGGAGAAGAGTGGTTATGTAACCGTCGAGTAGTGAATAAGCATCTTCTTAGAGATGATTCTGAAAAATGGATGTCAGATCCTGTGGTATCAACCGTGGAAAAATTCATAGAAGGTTGGGTAGAAAGAGCTGAAAATACAAGTTTCACTCCTAATTTGGAATCAGACTTTTATAGATTCTCTACTGACGGTTTGTACTTTTGGCATTTACTCAATGATTTTATAACAATTACCGAGTCTAAACCTAGAAGGTAATAGGTACTATAGGTACATTTGATAATTTATTTCACTATTACAGTAATCATTTCAATCCTCCTGGGAAGTCATTCAACTCAAAAGCCGAGCAAGCAGACTGAGATGTTACAGAATATGTTTTCTGAATCTGTAAAGCAGATATTTCAGACAACAACTAAATTATATGGATTACCCGTTGAATGGTACCAACGTTACAACTTAAGACATTGGAGAGATTTTAAAGAATCTGTTGATACCTCACTTTTATTGGGTATGTATGTACTTGTTGTTGCTTTTTTAGAAAGTGCTAAAATAGGTATGTCGTAAATTTTAGTTAAATAAGTAGGTACATACATTTTAGCTAAACCAAATAACCGATATGTTTTAGCGAAGAAAATTGTAACTGAAATGCTGCAGAAAAAAGATCAAAATAAGGGATTGATAAAACGACTTTACAATGAAAAGCTTAGTGATGAAACGATTACAAGAATTGTTGCTGATTTCGTAATCGCTGCTGGTGATACGGTAATAAAATAAACATTAGTGCTAGATTCAAAATATTTGTATGAAATATATTTCCTGTGTCTAACATTCCTTATTACTTATTTCAGACTGCATATACTTCTTTATGGATTGTACATCTTCTTTCGAACCGCCAAAACATAATCCAAGAGATAAGGAGAAAAGACAAATTGTACATAAGGAACATTGTCAAAGAATCAATGAGACTTTATCCAGTAGCACCATTCTTGACCAGAATTTTGCCTAAGCAGAGCACAATAGATGGATACAAACTAGAAAAAGGGGTAAGTTCCAGTTCAAAACTGAAACCATTTATTACAAGTAACTAGGCGTAAATAATGCACTTTGAAGAGCATTTTATTTATTTGACTGAGTAACGAGACGGGCAAGTTCACCTAGTGGTGGTTCACCTGCCCATAACAGTTACAGTGCCACTCAGAACTTAGCATTGCATAATCTTGCGCTACCACACTGCGCTGGTCATCCTGAGACATCGGGTCTAAAGTCTCATAATTAAGTAATAAACCACAAACAATAAGTCATGGTACAGTGTAGTTAGTCGATAAATAGTGATACAAGGTCGTCGTGGTTGATCAAAAATGATGTTTTGATATTAATCGGTGCGTGATATAGATCCGTAATTCCAATCCATTAAACCAATTCCTAAAATAATCTACTGATATAGTAGCAAAATTGTAAGTGGCAAACCTTCATATTGAAACACTGTCTTTTTTACGTTTTGACTCCGCACGATTAGTGCATTTAGTCAGTGTCATCAAGTGAAGCATGGTATTAAAAATTTCAATTTTTTTAGATTTTCGACAGTCAATAATAATCCCAGTGCGAGCACGTACCAATGTGTTTTTGTAATAACATAATATATGTTGGTACGTAATTATCATTCGATTTTCGGTGAAGGAAAACATCGTGAGGAAACCCACATACCTACCCGAGAATTATTTCGGAGGTAGGTATGTTATCCACCAATCCGGACCGGGCCCCCGTGGTTTATTATGGCCTCCTTACGAAACTGAGGGGAAACTCGTGTCCAGCAGTGGGACGATATGGGTTGGTAATGATGATGATTCGTCAAAAAGTCCCAGTCATTAGAGTTAAGTCAAAATCACGATTGGTGGGTGCTTTACTAAAACTTCTTGGGGGATTAGGAGAGAACACGAAATAGGACGTTTTTAGGGTTTTTATAATTTTCCGGTTACTATAATTTTAAAAGTACGCTTGCACTTTTATTAGAATCATCTGTACAAATGTGGTATATTTATGTTTTAGTGCAATACAAATGTTAATAAATAATTTGTATAAATAAATGAGTAATTTCAAAATATTTGGGGAAAACTTGCCAAAATAGTATCGTATTAGGGAACTTTTTTTTGTCCTATGGGGAATTGTCATTAACTTGTCCTTTCTTGTCGTTCAGTCAATCAGTTTCACTTTCAAGTCTGGTCCTCTGTCTGTGCCGAGCATTTTGGTCACTTCAGTTAATGATTGATGATGTTGAGGTTAGAAAACCGAAAGTAAACAAACACAACAATGAATAATTATATTAAATATGTTAGCACATTTCATAGTAAATTGTGTATGCTCGACGTGCGAACTTTCAGTGCTTTATGTAACAAAAGAATAGAAGAGAATGATACAATTTTTAAGAAACTGTTACCAAATGTTAAAAGGCCTTATTTGAACAGCAAGAGACAGGTATCACTGGAAGGCTTTTCAAAATGGCAAGAAGGAGTATATTCCAGCATATCAAACAGTTATCCCGTTCACGTGATGCAAGATGGACTCCTATATTTCCATGATACTACCGGCCTTCCTTGGTGGGCGACTGTTGTAACATCCACGATATTAATTCGTTCATTGATGACTCTACCCTTATCGGTATATTCTACTTATATTCTCGCTAAAGTAGAAAACATTAGCCTGGAACTGAAAGAATTAGTTCCTGATCTAAAGAGAGAAACTGCTATAGCTAAAAGAAATTGGAATTTATCCCAACAGCAAGCAGCAGTTCTGTACAAAAGATCAATGAAAAAACAATGGGTGAAACTTATAGAGAGAGATAACTGTCACCCTTTCAAAGCAAGTATAGTTGTGTGGTTTCAAATTCCAGTCTGGGTGTGTATGTCATTTGCTTTGAGAAATTTAGTGTATATGTCAAGTGGTGATCCAGCTGCGGTTGTTACATTTATGGAACTTTCAACTGGAGGGATTAGTTGGATTCCAAATCTTACTGAACCAGACCACTCATGGATCCTGCCGGTAGCATTTGGCTTGACCAATTTGTCAATCATTGAATTACAGAGAATATCTAAGCTGAGACAGCCTTCTAAGATGTATAATGTATTTACAAACATATTCAGAGGATTCTCAATTATAATGATACCGGTGGCAGCCAGTGTTCCCTCCTGTATGTGTCTCTACTGGACCACATCTAGCTGTGTTGGGTTGGCTCAGAACCTGATTCTCCTTTCGCCTTCGTTAAGAAGAAAATTGAAGATACCTGAAGCTCCAAGTGAAATTGAAGAACCTTATAAACACATTAGAGAAGCAATCAATCAAACATTGCAGAAAATACTACCTAAGAAAACAGGATAAAATGTACATTTCAATGAATTTTTGATTTTATTGTAGGTTTTATAACACATTCGGTGCTGAAAACACAACTGTGGTGTTTTTCATAAATTGCCACAAGCACGGGAAAACACAACGGAAAATTTAATTTGTGGATAACACTTTGACTGCTGATTCGATTTTCTTGTCTAGCCACTGGTGCGGCTCTGCCAACTCCATAGTGTTTTCCCATACAACAAACAAATTTTGTTTTCACTTACTCGCAGCAAATTATGACAAACACCACAGTTGTGTATTCAGCAGGGAATGTATTAATTGTGCTTTTTTAGACTTGTTTTATCAGAACAGTAATGAAAGGTTCATCGGATGGCTAGCTTATTATCTCATACAAAACTTATCTGAGACAATGAACAAGTATTCCCATTATTTCTCATCTTCACCTTTGATAATTGAATCCTTTGTCTAGTAACATTATCTATTGCTATTCAACACCATAGCTGACCCACCAACATTCAGCATTCTCAGCCTCAGTTTTTAAAGGGAAAAAGTATATATATGCACATTTATTTTGCAGACACCAATAATAGCATCAATATATACCTCTGGACGTGATGAGAAATACTTTAGCCAAGCAGATAAATTCATTCCTCATCGCTGGGACAGGAGTGATCCTAGGAGGGGGGAGTTAATGAACCATGTCACATCAGCTTCACTGCCGTTCGCTCTGGGCGCCAGATCTTGTATTGGAAGAAAACTTGCCATGTTACAGATTACAGAGTTGATTTATCAGGTAGTTTAATTTATTTTATTTTCTGTTTTTTATTTTATGTCAACTAAATCATGTGATGATGTAGAATGGCCACATAAGAATAAATAATAAGACTTATTGTTTATTCAAAGGTGGCCACATACAAATGGTTTGCCAATTATTGAATGGAGACTATAGAAATATCCTTTCTTAACATTTTGACTCCAGAGCCGATTTTCTTGTCTAGCCACTGTTACGGATCTGAACATACCATTGTGTTTTCCTGTATCGCTAACACAACAGTTTTGTTTTCCTGTACTCATGGCAAATTATAAAAACACAACAGTTGTTTTCAGCAGTGAATGTGTTAAACAAGTAACTAACAAACTAAGCTTTTTTTTTCAGATTGTGAACCAATTTGATGTTAAAAACCTCAATGAAACTGAAGTAAAAGCAATTACTTCACAGATCTTAGTGCCTAATCAAGACATCAAAATAGCTGTCTCTATGAAAATCTGAAATGAAAGAATAGAGTGTATACAGTAAACTATTATAATATTATTTTATTTAGAGATAAGTACCTACTTTACATTTTGTTATGGAAAATAATGTGAGACTTATTCATTACATGCACTGACAAATGGGAAGCACTCACATATTCTCATCAAGCAGTTGTTGAACAAGCTTTTCGAAAATGGAACAGTTATCACTGCAGTAATGTCATAATTATATGACAAAACACTCGATGAGTGCTATCCGGTTTTTCAGTTTAAATACTTTTAATTATGTTTTTATATACATTAAATACTTAATAAAGGAAATTGGAAGTAAAATTACACTCTTTTAACATTTAATTTTGATAGCGAAATTACATTAAAACATTTATACGTATTTCATTATAATAAAGCAGTAAATGACAAAAACTTATACATACACCTAGCCTACCATGGAGTAGGAGATTTAAAATAACCTACTGAACATCAATTAGTTCTATTCTTTATGTACCTTGTGTATTTCTGAACTGGTGTACAATAAAGTATTTTTTATTCTATTCCTATTACTTTTGAAAATGTCTGTCACGGTCCAGATTCGTATAAAATATATAAATTGTAACGAATAGGTATTAAGAAACTAGGGTTTTAGAAACTAAATGCATCTCAAAGGTCAAATATTGATGTTACATTACATACTATGCTATTGCTAATATACACAACAAAAAGTAAGTTCATTTCTGCACTGGCAAGTAAAATAAAACATTTGAAATTCATCAGCTAATATAAAACATTTAGGTCTTTTTCAGAGCAATCTTTTCATCAAAAGACATTTCAGTCGCCACATGATGGCCGCAAAAATATATTGCATCCATACGCATCCAGAGATCAATAATATGAATATATACAATTATACACAGACAAATGCTTATATTAGCTCTTTCAGGTGCCTCATTATAATGGATTTAATATCTTCCACCCACTGTTCTTTGTACTCTAAACTAAGGACTTTTCGGAATATAAGCCATCGCTCGTTCTCGCACATCTTTCCGACTAGCAAATATGATATTGATTCAACACATAGGGCTCCCATTCCCTCATTTAGCGACCAAGCGTATATTTTATCAACGGTATTCGGCAACATTTTGAATTGCAAAATAGCGTTATGCAAAGAGAGTTTTACATTCTCTAGTAAAAATCTATCAGCTAACATTAAAACTTCTAAATTAGTTTCTAACTTCTCAGCCATCGGAAATACTTGTATATTACATTTAGCATTATTCAAACCAAAGTGTAGTAAAGTTAGTAGGTACTCAAGTCCGCCTTTTGTAATGTTTTGTAATCTCACGGATTCTTCTAGAGATTCCTTGAAACATCCCATCAACATGGCGCCGAAGACTTCCGAATTTTGGCACAGGTATTTTTTGTTTGCTTTTACCTTAGTAAAATCATCTAGTTCAAAGGTCACTATTTCATTGTGAGATAGTCCATCTAGTATAGGGTCGTAATCAATGCAAATGTGGCTCGCATATTTACTATCCAGATCTTTTGGATCTTTTATTCCAACACTGGTGGCAAATTTTCTTAAACCTGTTATATAATGTTCAAAATCATTGTGGCTTTCATTAACTGCTGGAACGGGTATGTTGAGTGCATCGCAATCAATGTAATATTTTCTCAGTATTGCTTTCAATCTGAAAAAGTAATAAGGGTTTATTCCTTCGAGACAAATATGTATATGAACAAAAAATCCCTGGATACTAGGTCAAAATTTATTGACAAAAAAGTGTAATGGGATGTGAAAGGGGTACCTACATAATATAATAAACGGATTAGTCAGAAATAACGTTTTTCTGTCTTAGACCATGGACAGAAATCAAGTCCTTTAAGTTATATCTGTTTTTATTTTAAAATTTCCGTGATATTCTCTATAAACCATTAGAGAAAAATGAACTCTAGCTCTTTTCGTTTCTCTATTGTTTAACAAAGCCATTTTTTTATTGAAGAAGATTAAACCCTTTTAGACTTTTTTGTCTATTAATTTTTAATTGGTATCCAGGATTTTGTTAAATAAATAATAAAGCGTCACAATCACTTATATAGATCCTGACTCCTAACTAGGATTCCCTGTATCTAGTGAATCAGGAACTACACGGACCATACTCCTACAAAGACCGAGACTAGGACAAATACTTGTGATTCACACAAATTTTTGCCCTGTGCAGGAATCGAACCCGCAACCTCAAAGTTCGCAGACGGCTCATCACCCACTATGCCACGGAGGCCGGGTTTTTGTTGTAGGTTCAACGGGCACACA
Source organism: Campaea margaritaria (assembly GCA_912999815.1). Lineage (NCBI taxonomy): Eukaryota > Metazoa > Arthropoda > Insecta > Lepidoptera > Geometridae > Campaea > Campaea margaritaria. Next base: position 7,889,971 of record OU538800.1, read on the forward strand.
CTGCATTGAAAAAATTACAGCAAGTAACTATTTCAGTCTTTAGGTGTTGTGCGTTTAGTAAGATACCAATACGTATATTTTATTTTTAAGAGCTGCCAAATAAAATTCGAGTTTAAGTCGGTTCGCCCAGAATCATAGGAATATGTAGGATTTCTCAGAATTAAGTACGCATTCCTAAAATATGCAAATCCATGAGCCCAATACGACGCCGATAGATTTATTTAATGTACAACATTATAAACATTTCATTTATAGAAAATCACTTTACTTTATTGCACAGTATACAAAAGTTTAATTGGCGGCCTTAATGCTCAAAGCATTATCTACCAGTCGGTAAAATAGGCGGAACATACCAATATAAAAATTGAAGTGTCTGTCTGTGATTTCAAAATAAATGCCAAATATATAGTGAAAACTGATATTTATTCGACGGCCAATCATAAATGACCGTTTTTAGAATTAATGTCTGTCTAAAAGTTTGTCCTGAATAAACCCGAAACGGCTCAATAGATTTTAATAAAAAAATCAGAGATTAAGACAAGAATTTAAACTTGAATATTCGTATACATTACGATATCTTCCAAGGATCAGAATGATTATCAATATATTTGTCCAAGTACAGCGCGGACGAAGTCGCGGGTTACAGCTGGTACTTAGTAAATAACAGTATGCTTACTCCACGATGTAAGGCAGCGTCATCGCCAACGTTTCCTTCATAATTTTATCGCCCCTCAACAGTTGATGACTGATCTCTCCGATTGCATAACGTGATCTCGCTAGATACTTTAGATGATTCATTAAGTGAATGCTGAACTGCTGTACCTGAAACGAAAATAGTGCGACTTAGCAAGCAACTTCGTAAAACTTATAGGTTGCATTAGAAAATAATTTTTGAAATCTATCGGTTCTCTAACTTTAAATTGTTGTCTACTCATAACCACGGTCAATGTAACTTGATTAAAACGCCGAGGTTTATCAAAATTATATGTTGATACTAATCTGTGCGCGGCTTAGACCCATCTGTGTCTAGTAAAAACTTCTTGTCAAAGATTGTATAAAAAACAGTGCCCCCAAAAGCAAGCTATTCAACGAATAATAGTTACCGTTTTACACTGTGAGCACTTGTTCACAGGGTGTTGAGGGGCTATAGACATGGCGTGTAGCTTTAATGCAAGTTTCTGTGCGAGTATGTTCATCAAGCAGAGAGGATCGCTGAAAATTAAAAAGACACAATTCGTCATCAGTCTTGTATTTTCTCATTGCGAGGACACAGATCAACTCTCAGAGAGGATGACCTAAAGTCTACCATGCTGGACCAGTGCGGGTACATGGATGTCTGTCAAATTGCATCAGGGGGATTTCAAGAGTTAGTTTTTCCTGAAATACCCATCGATGTAGCTCGAATTTGACTAGGGGGATATCCTCCTAGGCCGCCCCCCTCGCAGGGGATTTCCGGAATAATCTAATGTGGATTAGATTTAAATACACATCTATTACATCTTACTAGGAGCATTTTTAATGTATTTTACTTCCTATATTCTGCAAGAATTCGATGAAAGCTCCCGTTCGGCTTGATTTTTTCCGACATCTTCAACAATCATCATAATATATTAACTAATTTACACAAAGCATTAATGAGTTATACATATTATAACTTAAATCACTCCGTCCATTAGTCAAAACCGCATCAAAATCTGTTGCGTGGTGGTTGGTGGTGGCGGTGTTGAGGAGTTAGCGGATATACAGACAGATGCGGAAAGCGATATACTATGTAAAGATTACAAACGAAACAGAAAATAGGACTATATTAAAAAATCATCAAATTAGTACATACCTAATAATCAGACTCAAAATACGGGCCACCCTGCCTAATGGCTTCCGACATTTCAACATAAAATCAAGCAACGAATTCAGGAATGTCGGATCCTTTACCAGCTCGAGCATGTAGTAAGGTTTTATCCTTCCATTCTCGCTGTCAGACGGTCCCTTCGCCAACCGATATACTAGGACCAGCACGCAAGCGATCCGGGAAGTGTCCATTTCCAAGTATGATAAACCTATAAGGACAAAATAATCTATATACTCGTAATACCACATTATGACCACTACCAGTTAGTAATGGTTGGGACGTAGTCCTTACAGATTTACAAAAGGGGTGATTGCAGTTTATGCTTTCTTAGCAAGTTACAAAAAGGTTCAGGTAGTGTAGTATACTTACTTTTCGGCTAAGAAAATGTATAAATATATGGTTTTAATTCCGCCTAAGTTGTCAGATGAATGTATGTTAGGACTTTGTTGGATGAAACACAACAACATACAACAACCAACAAAGACCTAAAACAATATATTTCTACATTTTCTTATTGATTAAGGAATTTCCGCAAAGTCATGCCTGATTCTATTAATCACTTTTACGCTCTACTAGAGGCGATTCGTCGCCACAAGTCAAATGGTCATTGTCTACAGCCAGATTGTGTATGGTTAATAATTGAGCGTCATTCAGCAGACTTACTGCCAACCAACATACGACTAGCTGCTCTCTACCAAACATGTGTATTACTTACTACATTTTCGATTTTAGCACCTTTTCAGATGAAATAGCGGTTCATTGTACTATACCAAACTGTATGTAATGTACCTACTAGCATCGACACGACAGCCCAGGTGCAGGGAATTTAGGGATGTATCATTATGATTTATATACATACGTTTGGGCTCCTCAAAAGGCGCTTCGTCATTATGCTCCATGTCAACGTCGTCCATAACCAACTCCTCTGCCGAGATTACTGTAGCGTCTGGTTCAGCTGCAATCGGCGTGAGGGGAACAATTTCGGACACATCAACATCGTGCTCGCTACAAACTGGCGAGTAGCGCCCGGATACTTCGGAATCTGATAACTCTGTGAAAGGGATTAAAGTCGGTACACAGTCATTTGTAATATGGATGGCTTGTTTTTTTTTCGTATAGCTATAGAATAATGAAATCATCCAAAAAAATTGTTAAACCTGTTACCTTCATCGCCGCTAAACGGCGACCTAGGACTGGCGGTGCTGCTTGGGCTCCAATTGAACTCAATCCAGCGGTGCGAGGCGTCACAGGTGTCGACGCCGGACTCGGGGCTCCACTCACAGGGGCCGCGCTTGCCGCCGCGCCACTCGAGGCTGAAGCCAGAGTTTTCGTCGGAGCCCGGCGACGTCGGTGGCGGCCTAGAACTCTGCGCACTGACGCTCGTCGACGCGCCGTCGCAGTATTCAATGATGGCCTTCTCTCGTGATCTCTGCGAAGACAAGCAAATGCTGGCACATTTTCTAATGGTATACAACATAGAATAGAATAGAATAAAAAACTCTTTATTGTACACCAGAAACAAAAATAAACACAGTACAGAAAAATTACAATAGGTAAACAAGGGTAGTACAATGGGCGGACCAAAAAACCTTTGGATAGACAGTATAAAACATATTAGCAGAAAATATACTATTACTACGAATAGAAAATGTAACTCCCTGTATATTTCAGAACTTTTAAGCAAGACTTTTCTTTACTTTAGTTTAGAAACAATTCACCTTGGGCACTGCGAGACAATTAATTATATTATGTATATATGTATTACTTGCCTGATAATACGGCGGTAAACACCCGCCATATTTAACACGTTCACTGCTGAAAACACACACGTTTGTGTTTTTATAACGTTAAGGCAAGCGAAAACACACCTGACGAGCGAACTCGCACTGCTGTATTGACAATTTTATCACAACAGTTGTGTGCGCCCGCACGCTGATTGAGTTTAGGTACGACGCCAGTAAACACACTCATTGTGTAAATTCACAAATGTGCCAAAAAAATAAACCGGTTCAGCAGTCAACGTGTTAATTTTGCTACACCGTTCACCAATATTAGGACACCTCGGAAAAAAATATAATTAAGTATTCATCATAAAATTTTAAAGACAATGATAATATACGTATAATGATCCAGTAATAAGTCACTTACCTTCCTAATAACGGTGGGACTCATGGACTGAGGCCGTTTGAGCCACTTGCGCACACTCTTCTCTGTGTTATTTTCGTCCTCGCTCGGATTATCAATATCTTCACACGTGTCATTGAAACCGTATATCATGTTGTCCTTTTCTATGGCAACTGTCAATCCATCCTCTTCAACATAAGTTATATGTCTTCGTTTCTTAACCACATATAATTGAAAATCATGCTCATAATCCATTTCACTCAAGTGTTTTATGAGCTCAGAGGTCATTAAGGGTATGAGACCTGAATCGACGAATATTTGGACAGCTGTAAATTTAAAAAAATACAATGAAGATTTTAAATAGTTAAAGCAGAACAGAATGGTTATGCTACGTGAACGTGGCACTTCAGTGTGCCATATTCTTGACATGTTTTGTTTGTGTATGTATCCACCCATATACAGGGGTACCATAACTCAACGTCAAGCGGGCACGGGGAGAGGTGGTGGGTCACACCAGTCAAGTCAAGTTTTTGCGCACTTACAAAAATCGTGCTTTATATCGCGCGTTTAAAAAATTTTTAACGCACTGTTTTTCATTGTGAGCTAAAAATTATGAAAAAAGATAAAAATAGGGGCTGGACGAATATGCCACAAATGTTTCATGCTCCTTAACCTGAATTATGGCCACATGTATTTTAATTAGGATCCTTGCACATGCAAAGAAAATTCTAAATAACAAACAGTTTTTTTTTAATATTCTTGTAAGTTATGCACTACGAAATTTCCGCAACACAAATTTAATTTCTTTCTGAATTTAAGCGGAATATCCGGCCAACCAAGGGCACTGGCGCTTTAACGCAATACCCCTTTTTCAAACATTGCATAGGACGAAACAACAAGAATTTAGACTATGCTTGCGTATAGTTTCATTAAACGGAAAGGACCCTTTTAAATTGAAAGTAATGAGAAAAAACAGTTACGTAAAGTCTATGTAAGCCAACAAACAAGGGTATCCTTAGTAATATTATAAATGCGAAAGTAACTCTGTGTCTGTTTGTTACGCTTTCACGCCAAAACTACTGAGCCGATTTAAATGAAACTTGATACAGAGATAGTCTAGAACCTGAGCAAGGATAAAGGTTAAATTTTAATACGAAAAAAATACTGTCGAATTGGGACCTCCTCCTTTTTTGAAGTCGGTTAAAAAGGGTTTTAAAGCAATATTATGACATTTAAAGTTTATAAAAAAATTATCCTTATGGGGGTAAAATTAAAATAAGGGGTTAATGTTTGTAAGGTTTTGGCTAAACCACTGCACAGATTTTAAGATTTCCTTCACTAATGGAAAGAAGAAGAAGAAGAAAAACTCTTTATTGTACACCAGAAACAAAAATAAACACAGTACAGAAGAATTACAATAGGTAAACAAAGGTAGTACAATGGGCGGTCTTAATTGAAAGCTACATTATCAGCGAGTAACATAGGCTATATTTTATCCCCGTATTCCCAAAGGAACGGGAATTACGCGGGTGAAACCGCGGGGCGCAGCTAGTATATCTATAAGATACTATAATACTTTACTTACACAAATCATCGAAGACATACTGCAACAAGGCCCGCAGAGCGAATGTATGCTCCTTCGCAGCCATTATGAGCAGCGGGAGAACGCCAGCCTCGCGGATGCGCGCGCGGTTCACAGAGTCCCCACTCAGTTGGCACAGCATTCGAACGGTCCCTTCTGGCCACCATGACATATCTGTTACAAGAAATATGACTATTGTATACTGGGGACGCCACTGTATTATTCAATAGTAAATCTGTGGATTGCCACTCCATTCATAATGGCTTATTGGCATATAATATATATAATATAATATTCCATTCATAATAACTTGATGTCCATTCTCTAATATATGCCTGTAAAGAAAGGGTAGCACTGATTGGGAGGAATCTATTGCCGGCACCGAGCGAACCTGCGCCACACAAAGGTGATCTAAATTACATAGGTGATATTTTGAATATGACACAATATGCAAAATTTTGCATTAAAAGATTGCATTGATTCTGCGTCAGGGGTAGTGACCCTTAATGTCCGCAAAATATATCTATTAATACTAATCAAGCGTGAAACTCTCATAAATTCATACTGAAAAAGTGTGACATTTTAAAAACATGTATAATTGCAATTTGTAAATGTTATGCTATTTATTTGGTACAATTTATAGAATAATATCATTACCAGCATTCTTCTGCAATATGTTAAAAAGGCATGTGACCAGTCCTGCTGCACCCAGCGCCGGGCGGCATTGTGACAGATAGCAGAGGTTGATGAGACACCTGAGAGCTTGGTATTCATTTATTTTTGTCATAATCACAAGGCATTGGTAGCCTCTACCATCTTCTTGTACCTGTAAATACATACCCAGTTTTCAATTAGAGATCTGTCCTAGTACAAAACCAATACCCTCTACCTATACCTACTAACATAGCAGCGCCCCTCAGTTTCACTTGCATCGACTACAGAAACCATATATTTTCCAGGGTAAAAATTCACTAGTACACTTTCCAGCTATTTAACTTTTTATGCAAATAATCTGATCAGTCCGTTACTGTTGCAGTGTTGTAAAAGAAGGTATAATGAACAAACTTATACATTTATAATTATTAATTTGTATAACTATACACAGATGAGAAGCTGAGGTTGCTTTTTTCTACTAAATATGCTTGATGCCAGCAATATGGCATAATAAATAGCATGTTCTGAATAAACCCTGAAAAGACATACCTGTTCCGCGCACTGAGCCGTAACATGGGTAGTACAATATGCAATGCATTTGAGTATACCACCAAATAGTTCCTCTTGGCTTCTCCTCAGCTCCAATGGCTCATTCTTAGTGTCACTAGTTTTTAATAGGCCGACTGACTCACATTCCGTAATAAGTAGTTTGGCTATACATCGCACTGAGTAAACACTGAGCATTTCATCTCTTTTGTCTGGTACCATCCAGAGTTGTCTGAAAATATGGTTATACAAAATCAATTGAAAGCATGTTGAGTTTGTTGATTTTTTTAAATACATGTCATTTAAAGAGGCTTAACTTAAGTTAATAAAAGGCCTACTAAAAATATTTAAGGATGTTTTCAATTTGTAACTATATTTAATGGGTTGTTGCATACCTTATACCTCTCACAGCCATAGTCAAAGTGGGATATGAAGTATTTTTATCCCTGCTCTCAATGACACTGATCAATGCTTGTACAGCTCCATGATTATGAAGATTTGCAGCATTTGGAATGTCTTGAGCCAAGTTCCCAAGCACCCTGCATCCTCGACCGACTATGCTGTCACGACAAACTGTTGTCAGCACAGATATTACTGCAGGAACAATGGGCAGATTCCCTATCTGTAATAAATACAAATATCTGTTCAAAACATAAAAGAAAAACATACTTACAAAAATAGTTGTAATGATAATAATGCTATTGTGTAATTTTAATTTTTGTGACTAAAAATTGTTTTAGTTTAGTAGTCCCAATATTTTTTTAAAGTTACCCCTAAATAAGGAATTATTATTAAATATTCAATATTATTAATTATAAGTACATTACAATAATTATTTATTGAACACCATTAAGTAAGCACAATACAATATACATGTAAACAAACAAGTACCTAGTGCCTGGGCCTTATCGCTTTAAGCAATTTCATATAGGCAACACAGGAAGGCATAGCCAGGTATTAGATAGAGATGTTGCGGCTTATGGTCTTATACTTACTGATAAGCGAAAATCGTCGTTTAAACAACAGGCACCAAGAATGCTTAGAGTTAAGTCAAGAATCCTTTCATTCGGCTTTCGTAAATGTGAAACCAAATAATTCAGTCCACCGTACTTGGTAAATAACTTTATGCCTTCCTTTGTTTTGACTTTGTTCCTTAATTTAAGCAGGGATTCTTGAACATGACTGGATGATGTAGATTTCAAACTATCCAATATTGATAACACTTCTGCATCCATTTTTATATTACTTTTTATACTTTGTTTTCAAAAATCCATTTTATTTTTGTCAAAAGACAGTTTTTATTTCAGCCAGCTGATTGTAGTGATGGGGTGGCGACTCCGAGACGAGATGCTTTGGTCGACTATTTCGATTGTTCAATCAAACATTTCGATGATTGTCTCTCGCAGGCTAATGTGAATCCGAGTTGTTGACATGAATTTAAAATCACACCTTAGATACGGGACTATATTACTTACTTATATTAGGACTACCAGGTCAGAAATATTACCGATTTTTCAAATTCTTTCACTAATGGAAAGCTACATTATCAGCGAGTAGCATAGGCTATATTTTATTCGCCGTATTCGCGCGGGAAAGGAACTACGCGGGTGAAACTGTGGGGGGCAGCTAGTAAGAAAAATATAATAAAAAAAAAAATGCATAGATAAATTTAAACAAAAACAAATGTAATTTGGACAATATTTATAGGTAAAAATATCCAGGAAGTGAAAAAAATATGTCAGCCTTAACCCGTGCTAGAGCTATCTGGATAAATCACGGTTATTGTCGCAAAAAGTGGATTATGGGCCATACATCGTAGGCAACCAAATGTCAGGCGCCAAGCGAGTGAGGCAGTTTTAGGAGAGTCTCAAAGCTGCTAGGGTGCGCGTCGTAAATGACTTGCTGTCATATAATTTTCACGTCAAACCGTGTTCACGGTGAACCGGAAAAAATCGTATCAAGGCCCATGGCCAACCAAGCCATAGGCCTTGGCACGTTTTTTCACTAATACAAAGGTATGAAAGGAAATAATATTTGTATTTTTGTAGTTTTTTATTTGTTGTGTGACGAAACGAGCAAGTCGTTCACCTGATGGTAAGCGCTACGTCTGCCCATAACAGTCACAATGCCACCCAGAACACTGCATTGCATAATCCGGTGTGGCATTGCACTGCCCTCGTCACCCCGAGACATTGGCTCTAAAGTCTCATATGCCCAGTAAATTGCCCTTCAAACCAGAACACAGTATTATTTGTACACTAATGCTTGGCGAATGAATATTTGTTAAAGGTACAATTCGGTACAACCAACTGCGATTTTTTTGAGTCAAGACTGACTAGTTAGAAATAGCAAGCGAAAAAAATAGCTCGCTCTCTACAGCCAACTGATTCAATTAGTAGACTCGGCACAATCGGAAAAAAATATATTGATGACGTTCAGTAGTGGTACGAGATTCTATTTACTCGATTGTAATTTGTGATTCATTCGGTTGTCTATTTTGTTTATACATTTGGCTCAGTCCATCTTAAGCTGATTTGTACGTCATATTCTGAGGTAAGTCATTTACATTTTCAAAATGGCTCCATCCAATCAATACTCATCTTTGATTCTTCCATATTTCATAGACAATCTAAAACCTGCTAAAACGATAAAAATGAATCGATAATTTCCGTTTAACATACATGTAGAATTCTCGACACATTTAAACATTATACACTCTGTGATAAAATTTACAGTCTAATTTTGTTCCATAGCCTACAAACTCAATGCTGCCACTTTATCTTGCGCTATGCGCGTTTTTTGTCTTTGCTTTGGAACTACATCTAGCGCTGTTTTTGTGCCGTATCTGAGTTAGAAAACACATAGCGACATAAAGCATAGAGAGAATACTAGTAGACTAGAATATGCTTGTTGTTAAAAACTGTTTTTAGTCAGCGCTACTGTTTATTTGACTCGTGAATTCCGAGAATCTAGCGCTTTCTGTTTTAGTGGTTTACTCAATGTTTCATCTGGCAGCACTGACCCAACTACCTAGTACCAGTCTGTCTGTCTCTGTCTGTGCTATGACTTTTACAGAAATAAAAAAAATATATGTCTGTCTGCGATGCGATGACAGAGTTTGTGAAACGTTATTTACAGAAAATTACATTAAAAATTAATTGTAGTTGATTTTATTCTAACATAAATTTGTCATGAAATCGTTTTGTGAGAGATGAGTGTCTTCGGTGATTTTCAACGTGTGTGGGTGCAACGTTTTCCAGAGAGTGCATTACCAGCCGCCTGGGAAGAAGATGTCAGGGCCAATTTGGCTAAACACAAACAAAAGGTCGCTATCCTCCGTGAGGAGTTGGAGAAAGAAGAGTTTTATGTCGAATACTTAGAGACATTGTTATCAGATGTCGAGAAACACAAAGCAGCTGCGCATGCCACCCGAGGGGCTCCGCCCTCGGGGCCTGACATCAACGAACCCGATTTTATGGCTCCTGACAGTAAAGAGGTAATAAGTTTTCCGTTGTAACTTACAATTTTTAATTGCAATTGTTTTTTTGTAAGCTTACCAAACAATAGCTATACTTTCACACCTTATTTCTTATCTTATTAGATTAGACCTATCTACTATGCATTATCTTTGTAATATATACTTATCATTAGTAATACAAACACTAATTGTTTCATTTGGCCGTCCTGTAGTGTTCAATGCCATCTTCTTCATTCTTTGGATTAAAGCAAAAGTAAACTTGAGTCATGCAACTTCCTCTAATTTTGTTATGTAAACATATTAATTATGTCATGCCTTCTAAAGTTTATAAAGTACTACTCTCATCAAGGATACATTATTCATAAATGCACAGTGTTCTTCCATGTTAATGATATGATAATTTCCTGTATACTTCACTGCTTATTGATTAATATTAATCATTGACCGCTATTGGTTTTTGAAGCGTGAAAGTAACAGGAATATTGTGCTGAATGTTTGTTGTGTGCATGAGTAGACACATGAGATGATAATGTTAAATACTAGTCTGTAGGATACCATAATTTAAGAAGGACTGGACAGCCATAGCTCCGGACAGACAAAAATGGAAGGAGGCTAGGGAGGCTTTTGCCCTGCAGTGGGACATCTCGGGGTCATAATAAAAATAATGAAGGGATTTTTTCCTTAATAATAATAATGAAGATGAATGATTAATAATAATGAAGATTCATAATTGGAACAAATGTTTTCATATTTATAAGTATGGAATAGTGTCATAATTGTGAGGGCTGACATAGATATAAAAATTTGCCATCTTCCGGAAAACTATGAATGTATCTTGCATAATTAGGGATTATCAGCTGTTGATTTGTTAAAACTTGTATATTTTACCATTATTCATTTTTTAAATGTTATGAAATTAACTTTCCCATATTATTCGAATCATCTAAATGAAAAAAGATGAACTGTAAAAGTTCATTATCCCGATATAAAGTTGACTGTCACTGGAAATGATAATCAAAACTTTTTTATGCTTGAATTTGTAGATTTTATTCTATTATTCCTTGAGTGTTGCAGATTCTATTTTGAACTAATGAAAACAAAATATTTCACACACATGCGACACACAACTGCTCCAAGTCTAATTAATACATAATCAATTTGCAACTATCTAGCACACACTTATTTACTTAATTACTTAGTACTTGGTTTGTGGGGTCTTGTTTGCAACTAGACTGTTTATCGGCCCTTTATATGCATAAACAGGTGGTGGTAGCTATTGCAACCACCCATTGTCCGCCATCCTCCATAGCACTCAAAAACCAGAACATAATATTTGTAGTTAAACAATTAACTGTCATTCGCCTTAGTACATCTAACTTGTATGTCAATCAAGGTGTATTAGCCGGAGGTGAATCATCTCGGAACATAATGTGTATGAATAAGTTTTAATTACAAATAGGCTCGTAGTACTAATCTTGGCATTATAAATTCAATAGGTACATAGATTGATTCTTATAACACTTAGGAAACGTACCTATACTATGTGACCCATTGAAGGGGGGCAGGGGTCTTCAAAATACCACGCATGGTCAAGGGGGGCTATGGTTTTCGTCACATAGTTCTCTAGTTTCCTCTAGGGAATGCTTTGTTGAACTCTATACAAATTTGGCATGTAGTTTTTTGGGGGGGGGTGCACACTTCTCATATAGCACGGGTGGTCACCAAGGGGGGAGGAGGGTAAAAAGAAGCAAATAATGGGTCACATGGTTATGGGTACATACCCATACTATGTGACCCATTTTTTACCCTTATGTGACCTTATGTGAATGTTGGTATGTTATAGTAGTATTGTTGTACTATATCATCTACAGTTTGAAAGTGAAGTCAGTTTATATTCTGCAATATTATTCGGTATTGATAATTCTCTATCAAGTTGTAATTTTGTAAAATTCTAAATCCACCCACAACAAAATGGGCCATCATATTCGGAATTACAAAACGTAGAGAAAAAATAAAAACAACTTGTAAATGTAAAAGGGAAACAATAATTAACCCTTCATTAGCTCCACATGGGAATACAGCATGCTGTTTTAATTAGTGCAATGTGGGTCGCCATACCCATGTACACTCTTTACTCATGTCAATGTCCTAGTTTTTACGCTTTCCTTCAAAACACAAAACTCAAATCATTTATTGCAAGTAGGCAAAAATAATGCACTTTTACTCTCATATGCAAAGAGAAAAATATAAAATTATTTCAAATATGATCTACTAAATGTATGTACTAATGTATTTGGATGAAATTTGGCACATAGATAGTTTATTACCTGTATTAAAACATTCATCCCGTAAAAAAAAACGGTTCATGTGCGAAAACGGGTGAAACCTTGGGGCAGTGCTAGTAGAAAATAAAAGAGTTGCAAAAAATGATCCATTTGAAATATTCACATATTCAAGTTTAGTGGCTAACATTCTAGTTGTCCAATGGTAACCCTACACATGAGTAATTATGTAAATTGGGACATTTATGGAAAAGCCGGTGGCCGGTTGACTGACACACCTACGGTCACACCTACTCAATTGAAAAATATGAAAGTGTTCCTCAAGGTTACATAATAGCTTCATTGAGTTCCATTTATGGTGTGGTAATGGCATTGCGGCTTTTTTAATTGATTCCCTACATTACTGTAAACATTGTATAGACATTGACACTTTTTATTTTCGTTTTTGCCTTCAATTATAATGGACATGCATGTGCGTTACCCAAACAAAATTACGGGTATTAAGGTTCTAAAATGGTTCAAGCCACTGAACTCCTCAGTGGTTTACCTATGTATCTTATCTTTTGTTATATGTGTTGTCTGACTTTCAATGAATAACACCTGTGACACACAGCATACATTTATTATGACACATTTTCTTATATCAATGAGGATAGCTAGGTTGTCTAGCATAGCGTTAATGGCGTCAGAACTTAATTGACCACAGCAACTATTCAATTTTCCTGTTTCCTTGACTCTCTTATAATATTTTTACATTGGTGGTTATATGACGCGATGATGTTTGATTCTAGGGCTCGAACACCAATTCATTATCAAAGAAAAGCGAGGCAAGCGTCAGTAGTAACAAAAGCGATGAGACTACGGAGACTGCTGAGTGCGAGCCGGTGCAGTTGCGAGCCAAGCCCATCCTCCTCGCCGAGAGGAGTTCCGTCAACCAGTGCATCAACGAACTGTCTTCGAACCTCGCTGCTGAGGCCAGGAGGAGGTGCAACAGCGAGATTGTGCAGAGAAGTGATAATAGTCAAGATTCAAGTGGTAAGTACTTAGAGGATTTCTTCAATATCTGATTCTGACTGGCAGTCCTTAGAGTGTTCCATCTTGATGGATCTGATGACCTTCAGCATCCGGCCGGCAGTTAGGTTAACCGCTCATACGGATAATCGACGCTCTATTGTATTTCTGAACAAAACAATCAAAGGTAAAGATTGCAATGATGAAAATGTGGAATGCCTAATGTTAACCCCGTCGTATCTATTTGTTACAGTAGCTGTAGATGAAACAAGTCCGAACAATGCTAAAAACCGTCCAACGTCACAAAGTGGTGATTTCGTAACAGTCATCGAAGTTAATGGTCTGAAGTTAGCCGAGAATGCAGCCAAGAAGGCGGAAGAGTCCTCGCAGTCGTCAGAGAGTAGCCCTGTCGATCCAGTTGTAGCTGCTAAGAAAAAAGTTCCACCTAAGTAAGCATGCTAACGATGCCTTCGTAAGGCCGACAATCCACTGGAACGGAGTTGCGTGGAGAAACACATATTAACACATTCAGTGCTGAGAACACAACTATCGTGTTTTTCATAACTTGCCGCGAGTGCGGGAAAACACAACTGTTGTGTTTGTTGTATGGGAAAACACTATGGAGTGTGCAGAGCCACACCCGTGGCTAGTCAAGCAAATCGGCTCAGCAGTGAAAGTGTTAAATATACTTAATGAACAACTATTGGCTGAAGTCCAATACCGTGTACTTAAATAAATAAAATAAATTTGGACGTAAATCGCGAGGTGCCTTGATATGACAGGTCGTCATCTTCACTCGTATAACGATTTTGTCGAGAGAAAACCCTAGTGGAAGAAGTTTTAACGACTAAAAGTATCAAACACACACTTTTGGAGTTGTTTTTGGTTGGTTGGAGTGGAGTTAAAAGACGACGGTGTAACGGCTAACGATACGAGGGTAACAATGTACCGCACGACTGCTTTCACACTTGTGATTTATGAGTTTTATTCCAGACCACAACTATGTCGCGTGACTGATTTAAGATTTGATGAGGGAATATCTTATAATTGATATTGTACGCGCGCGGCATATCACTAATGTATTTGGTCAGGCAAACTTGATCGGTTATCCTATCAAAGTTGCAAGTAAAATATCTCAAATTTTCGTATGTTTCCCTAGCGGATACTTCTTCTTGTATGTCGTCGCTTTAACCATTGCGCTACGAGATGAGTTGTGTTGGTACGAACATTGTAGTGATAGTTCCTGTCATCATAATGTTTTCACAAAAACAATATAGTTAACAATACTAGGGGTATGCGTAAGAAAAAAAGAAGTTTATTCTAGGAATTGTATTATACAGTATTCTATCAATAAATAAATACCATGATTTGCAAACTTTATTCGACATACTGCATAGTGTCAATTCTTTTCCAATAACATATTTCTGTGATCACCATGAAACTTTTATTACAGACCACCACCAAAAGTGTTCAGCAAACGCGGTGCCTCCTTACCCGAGTCTGGTTTGTCAGAGGACAGCCCACCTTCATCCCTGGGGCGCAGGCTTCGCAACGCGGAGTCCAGGGAGTCCATCTCCTCTGTCATCCACAGTCGCGCATCCACGCCCTCTATCAGTGAAAGGGTGCGTATTTATTTCAATTTATTTTCTGTTTTCTGCTTCATCTGCGTCGAGTATCGTTCAACAGAACCGTTAATTTTTACGGGATTATAAGTATTCTATGTGTTAATCCAGATAATAAACTAACTGTGTGGCAATCATCCAAATCCGTACTGCCGTTTTTGCGTGATTGAGTAACAAACATACAATCTTTCACATTTGTAAAATAAGTTGAATAATATGTAAATGATAATTTTTGTAATTTGTATTTCAACACTCAGCGTAAGGAATGTGAATTACTCGGCGTGATTGTTTCTCTATGTGTGTTATTTCCCTCTACTAATTAAAATTATTTTACAATCTGCCAACTTCGTGAACAAACGTTAAGATAAAAAATATCGCGATTGATAATTTTACTAGAACTTATGTGTAATTTTACTAAGTATTCCCAAAATTGTAAGCTCTTTAATATCACAGGTAAAAAGCTACGAATCGATCAACTCCCTATCTTCGGAGCGCAAGCGCTCGGGCGGTGCGGCGACGCCTCGGTCCATCGACGAGGAAGGCACATCCACGACGCCGGACCTGGGCGACGCCACCGAGGCCGACAAGTCCGCTCCCATTTCCCTTGAGAGCATACCGGCGGCGGTGCCCACTGAAGACGAGCCTTACTATGATCAAGTGCCTGTCGATAATGATGGCGTCAACGACGGCGAATACGTCTACATTCAAGCTGGTGAGCGAAAGAAATAATAAAAGTAAACAAATAGGTACTAAACCAATGCGGCGTGTTGCCACAATGTGGTCCTTAATATATGGAAGCGACATCTAAGTGGGCACTTTCCATACTGAGATTGCAGAAGCCAATATACTAAATCTAACCGCACACAGTACAGTGCTGCAGGAGACTGCGATTCCAAGTTGTAGATGCCGTTGAATACTCTACTCGTCTCGCCACTAACGCGTGTGTCTGCAGGCGGCACCGCGTCGAGCACGGAGGACGCGTCGAGCGGCGCCAGCACGCTGCCGTGCGCGGCGCTGCCGTCGGCGCCGCGCGCGCCCGACTCGCCGCCCTGCGCCGTCGCGCCCAACTACGTCAATATACACTACTTCATACAGTAAGTACTGGCCGCTGAACTCCATTGTGCCTATAATATATTAGCTGCGACCTCCTTAGCGACAGATAATAATCGTAACTTAATAAATATATATATTTTATAGGCAAGGTGCAGAAGGGCCAGAGGCTAGTGAGGCCGGCACAGATCTTGCCGACTCTAGCGACACACCTCTGCTCCTCCGAACCATATCCTCGGACACTGAGGCCAGCGCGACGCCGCCTGCGCTCAGGAAACTACAAAACCAGGTAAACTATTACTACTGATGAGATTATTTTCTAAGAAAACCATTTCAGTAAAATTTAATTTACTTGAAGGTCGTATCGTAAATCAAATCCTAAGTACTTTTTATCAAAAGAACATACTCGTATGTATTTTGAATTTAACCGTGAATGATAGTAATGTCTTGGTTTTTTTTTATTGGTAGTTAAATTAAACAAGACTCAATTACCCAAATATTCTATGTATTTTGTTTCACACAATTATACTACATTATAATTGAAAAAGATAATGGACATAACACATTAATCATAGATATAAAAACGCAGGGAACAAACGGCCCTATGGCGTCGTCAAATATAATCTTATGTCGAGTACAAAAGTTCCTTATCTCAAGTTAGATAAGCATGCTTTGTTGGTATGATCGTTTACACAACTTTACTATCTTTTACGTTCCAAAAACGAAGCACTGACATGCATTGTTTATTTAATAAACTATTTACAATCTTTATGTTATAATATTATCTTCTAAGTTATCACTGTGCAACTTATGTTTATTATCAGTTAGAGGCGGGATTCCATTTTCTTGTAAAATGAAATGGAGGATCCCAGATGATTTATTGGTGGAACACTTCTCTTCGTTTGTCAGTAGATTATACTTGCAGTACAATATTTTGCAATTGTTTTGTTTACATGTAGTGTAGTAGCAAATTCCCTTTACACAAAAGGAGTCAATTTCAGCGTCTACTATGAATTTGTTCATCAGTGTCGTTATGTATTCTTCCAATATAGAGTTGATGTACGTAAATATTATTATGTCTAAATCTTCAAGGAATGTTATGCTCGATTTTGGTTCGTCAGTTACACCTGTAAAGACGAAACGGGCATTAGAAAGTGTTTCACGTGTTCCATAACTAGCCGCCCGCACAACAGTTTCTATAGGGTTTCTTGTGACCAGTGGCATACGCAAGGCGGCTTTCTATCAAATAGCTTGGTAACCTCATATAAAAGTCTTTTTTCTAATATTATTAAGACAATAGTATAAGTGTTATGTCTATCGTGTGTACAGATACAGGTATAATTTTAAAATTAATGGGCTTTAGCATTTAAAATAATCTATGTTAATTTACGAGTATAATAAATAATGGATGCTATGAAAATAATCACTACAGGTTATTTACATAAGGATAATTTCTTGCAAAAAACCAACCATCCAACTTACTTTTGTTCGGGGTTCAAAACCCAAGTTTATCACCCTTTAACATTAACGTCGTCTCCTTTGACGGTGGATGACAAAGCAGCTTCTAGTTGCAATAGATGCTCTTTGACCGGTGGGCTCTCCTTCTGCGTAGTTGTTACCGGCACTGCAGAACTGGTTTCGGGAACTCTGGGGGGGCTTTCTGTTACTCTTTCTTCGACAGGCTTCGGCATGGTCTCAGTTGGTTTTGGCGCTAGCTCCTCAGGCGACATAATGTTATACTCTTTACATTCTCCCACCAGGTTCGTGTCGTATATATTGCAAGTTATATTTTTACATCCAAAACTGCCGCATTTCATCGTAGTGCAGGTCTGTTCATTGCACCAGACAGTTACGTTGTGTTTCCCGACCTCTATGTGATCGTGACGACTGTACGTGGACGTCGAGCCTATAAGCTGCTCGTTAATGGACGGCAACTCAGGCTTAGCATTCCACCATGAAAAGGGATAGGTTATCAAATCCCATAAATAGGACCCCATTCCGCGACGCGTGGTTAGGTCACCTGCAAGCGATGTTAGGCATGACACTACTAATAGACAGAAAATAAATCAAACATAAAAAATATTATTATTACTCACTTTCAGCAGTTGGTATACTCAAACATCCACTCACAGAGCACATTAAAAATAAGGTAACGATTTTTTTTGGAATTATCATGGCGACAGGTAGTGATGCTCGGAAGTCTTTACAGGAATAAATGTTTGAATAGTGGCGACTCACCTTTATACCCTTTTAGACTAAGTATGTCCCTATCTGCTGCGAGATAAGGCACTCTCGGGAATGTTTACCTAATGAGAAACTAAGTTCTACAGCAGGAAACCTTTTAATTTTGCCGGAATAGAGTACCTACATCGTTAAAATCAGTACTGGCTATTATGAGGAGGCTATGGTCAGTAGGCAGAGAAACGATGCCAATAGAAAGCAGAAGTCAAAAAAACTAGATAAGTAAGTCCTGCTTGTTTTGGTATCAAGGATTTTTTTCTCGTTGTCCAGCCGCACAACCTTGTGTTAGAATAGCCCAAAAATTTTTTTTGGTTTTTTAGAGTGTCTGAACAAGAATTCTGTATTCACATCTTCGCATGTAGTTGCATTCTTACTTTGATCCTTCAAGTTGACCTCGCATAGTGTGCAGTATTTTGTTATATCCGGACACGTCAGAAACCTGCACACCGAATGCCTTTTATCGCAATGCGTAAACATTTTGGTACGTTTGGTGGGTCGCGGTGAAGCGTAATATATTTCATTGATATTATTCTGCATTTGTTGCAAAAGTGCTGTAGTGTTCCATTCGGAGGAATCATCTTTCCGCCTAAAATTTGGCTTATTTTGTTTTTCTCCTTTCACAAGATGAATTAAATTTCCCAAATTTAATATATCCCGGTTATCTATTAGTTTTTCTTTTGTATTTCCATTTTCATCAAAGTCAATAAGTTTCGTGCGGGCTTTTGTTTTCGCGATTGACTTCCACGGATTTATGAAAAATCCCTCCGGCTAAAAATTACTTAATAATTATTACAAGCTGTTTAAGAATGATAGTATAGATAGATGTATGTTTAGCACAAAAAAAATTCAGTATAAATTACAACCCAATTAACCGGAAAACACGTACGTCAAAACAGATTTTTGCAGTTGAGTCTCGTCCTTACACTTAACTACACTACACTTAACTTACACTTGTTATTTATTCTGTGCCTGTACTACTTAGCTAGGATTATTTTTACTTACATGCAACCTGTCAGTCATTGTTTTTGGAAACAAAGTAATAGCAATTAGAATTATGCTTCTCAATGGCAATAGGTTCTTTGAAGTAAGTCTTAAAGACGCACTCATTTTAACGAGCGGCGTGTGACAAGGAATGTTCATGGTTGTTAAACAACTCATTTCTTATCGGAGCGCAACAAAGGGTTTGCATTTTTTAAACAAAAATTGTTTCAACCATTAATTTTTTTATTTAGTAAATAAGGTTTCACAATGAATACAACTACGCAACTTTAACATCTTTCAAAGGCACACAATGAGCCTTATTCAATTCCTTTACCGTACATTTTATTTTATTGAATACTTTTTTGGATGCTGCAAAAGTGATACATTTAAAATTTATACAAAGAGTTATCTTGCCAAATAATTTTCCGGTCATTCTATCTTGTAGTATATCCACGATTTCAAAAGCAATGTTAGACGGTAAATCCATTATTGATTCCATTGACGCTACGCTATCTGAAATGTAAAAAATAAGTTTTATAATACTTTGAGATGACAATACAGCGGGTAGCGACGACAACCGATCCTCAAAACCTACTTTGAAACTTTCAAATTAGTAATCGCCTAAAGTTCTACAGTAATTGATGAATATTCACTTACCAGTATTTTTAGATCCCATACAATGCCCTTTGTTGTTAAATCTATCTATAGGTGCACACACTCTATGGAGGCACTTCTTTTTACTACATGTCATAGAATGGCAAATGCGTTCATTGCAGAAGGTCAATATTCCTTCGATATATTTACCAACAAACGAAATGAATGCTGGTGCCACCTCGTCTACGTTGTTCCAGTCTACATTTCCGAAAATAGCTTGTTCCAAAGCTCTCGTGTGATTGCGGCGCAATGTGTCCTTACTAATGGTTAGCTTGGCTTTTTTATTTTCACTCTCTAATATTATTGTTGTGATATTCTTTGAAATATCCCTAGATTTGCTGCCATTTTTATTAGGCCAGTACAATAATTCCGCGTCAGCTGGTAAAATCCTATCGACTTTTGTTATGTTAGTTTTCTCCTTGTCCTGCTTTGAAACTGTAGAGTTCTTTTTAACGAGTAACATAGTTTTGTTCTTTGCTAAAGATTTCTTTTTAATTTTAGATTTCTTTTGAGGGACACTAGATTTTTTTTGAGATGTATTTTTTTTTATCGGTGTAGTGAGGTTGGTTTGAGGTGATATAGATTGTTTTTGCAACGCAATATTTTTTTTTGAAAGCGAGGTAGAAAGGTTTTGTTTTTGGATTTCTCTTTTTTTGCGTAAATGCAATGGTTTATCAGTAGTTGCATTCGATATTACATTCGTATACTCTGTCTCTATGCTGTTTTCGGTTTTGTGTAGTTCATTTGTCCCGTGTTCCGTATTGCTGGTTATATTTACCGATAGCAATATATTCTCTTCTGTTTGCGGTTCGGTCGCATTTAAGTTTTCATTTGGATTAGTTGCAGTCAAGTTTGCCTCCACAATGTTTGCCTTATTCTGTAGGTTTAAAGCTACAGTGTTATTGTTTTCAGTCTCATTTTTAGTAGAGTCACTGATGTTAACCATCCCAAAATGCGTTTGGTATAATTGTGGTTCAATTTTAATGTTGTGGAAAGTAATAACCTTCTTTCGGTGTTTTTTGTTGCTATTACCAGCTTTAGGTTTCTTTTTCTTATGAATTGTTATTTTATGCACGGGAGATGTATCGTGCTTGTTGTATTTAGGTATTTTCTTGTACCCGAACAAGTTCATAGGAATTGGAAAATTAAAATAAGGTGAAGGTAACTTTATGGCTGAAAGATATTCTTTGGAGACGCCAGCATCATAGTTGGACATTTTATCTCGACTTTGCAAGTTGTAATATTGAACGTGATCTTGTTGCCCTTTTGGTAATTGAACGTCGACTTTAATTCTAATATTTATAGTATCATCTGATTGTTCAGAATGATTATTTGAAAAAAAGGTTTTGTCTTCGTCAGAAGGCAAGATAAGAGTCGGGTTGCTTCTTTGTTGCATATGATCCGGATGAGACGAACCTGCGTCCTTGCAGCATGGTTTCACCGGAATATTTGGAAATGAAGGCATTGGAGTTTTGTTTTCGGTCATCAACAGTTTCTTAAACGTGTTTAAATCGTTGCTGAATGCGGATTGTTCACTTGTAGATAAATATTTGTTAGAATTGTAGGGGATAAACATGTTGAAAGGGTTAAGTGGTTGAGGGTATTTATTATGCTCCGAATTATAAAAGTTATTTTTGTAATGGTCTTTATGTTTGCCGGCGGAGGCAGGTTTCATTTTCGAGAACCTCTCGTGGCGTACAAGAGGAATTTTGTTTTTAAGTTTGTTACTGTTTTTTTCTAAGTAGTTTACTCTTTGTTTGTGAGCTCTTTCTAAATAGTGATGGTATTCTGATAATAAATCTTCAACGTCTTCATCGCTTTCGCTTTCGTTTTTGGCCTTTTCGAATTGAATATTCTGGAAAAATTAATTGAAATAATATGTATAATGTTTAATATGTGACCTATTTTTTAAATTACAAGTAAACAAACAAAAAAAAAACTGTACATACACTATTATCAAATTCGTTCATAATATCTGCAATGTCGCCATAGATTATGGTTTCGTATAATGGGCTCACTTCTATTCCATTGTATTCAAAACCTTTGGAAAAGAATCAACAAAATAATATTAATCTAAAATATATCTAATTCTATAGCACTTCAGGAAGCTGTACTTACTTTCAGAATCGTAACATTGTGCAGAGTTGAATATGAAGCCAGCGACGAAAATAAAAGCTATGTTCATGGTTCGTGCGAAGAAATTCACACCAAAATGAGTTCATTCGATCTCGCCTTCCAATCTTGTTCCCTTTTAAATGTTTACCTTTACGGATTTGTTACACCAAACAAAGGAGCTTTGAAACCAATTGTTTACTATTTGAAACGTAATTATACTTGCCTACTGTTACACGGTTACGTAATTATTACCAATTCTGCAATTGTGCAACTTTGAATTACATAATAATTTAACGAATAAAATACTTTTTGTTATCATATCACAAGTACATCACAAAAGTTTTTATATTTTTAGAAATTTGGAGTTCTTGGCGTTGCTAAATTTTTTTTTACGTAATTTATTATATTGCAATATGTAGTCATAAGACTCACATGACTATGTATCGTCGCAGAATAAATTGATGTTTTATCGCTATGCGTTGCACTGTATATCTTTACAAGTCAACCTTATTGTCTTGACTGTGCCGTTAAAGATTCCAATAGGATCAAAAAAGTACTAAATTATTATACAATATTTCTGCAAATTACTATACCTACAATAAAGAGTTGTTATCTTATCTTATCCACTTATTTATAGATCCAATTGAATGATTCTCCCATTTGTAATAAATAAAAAGCTAAAACTCTAAACTTAAGGGGTCCCGGTGGTCTAGACCTCATTGTAGAACCCATTCTCCTTTTTAATATTCTGTACATTGTGTATTTATTTTGTATTGTGGTGTACAATAATGTATTTTCTATTATATTTTATTGTCTCTTGATGTTCGTAGGAGACCGGCAGTAGCAACAATGCGGAAGCGGAGCGGCTGACCATGCACCGCTGCATCATCACAAGCATCATTGAGAGCGAGACCGTGTATGTGGAATGCCTTTATGTTATGGAGAAGGTAAGCTTAGAGTATAGAAGGGAAATAGTTACATAACTTAAGTTTAAGTAAAGTTTATGTAGTACTTACCCTACCCTTGTTTACCTATTGTAATTCTTCTGTACTGTGTTTAATTTTGTTTCTGGTGTACAATAAAGAGTTTTTCTATTCTATTCTATTCTACTTACATACATACATTCACGCCTTTTTCCCGTTGGCATAGGTTGGGACTACATCTTTCCACATGTACATAATCACACATATCTACACATTACATAATACATTACATTTTTGTGTGTACATTTTTAGTACATGAACGCAATAAAGGCGACGCTGTCGACATCCCAGCCGGTAATTACAGAGGAAGAGTTTAACACCATCTTCTACAAGATATCGGAATTGCACGAGCTGCATAAGAGCTTCCTCGAGGGATTGAAGTCGGCCGTCGCAAGTTGGGAAGAGCCTCTCTCAGTTGGAATCCATTTCAAGAAAATGGTGAGTGTTATTTTTTTGCCATTGTTAAGGTTTCTTAGCTGTTTAATGTAACTGCGCCAATTGCGCAATGCCGTGTAACTCAATCCCAAAATGTTGTATTTTACTTGGCTAGAATCTCGTTGAAATTATTTCTCAAATTAAGACATATACTAATTAATGTTCTGGGTGGCATTGTAAATGTTATGGGTAGGCCATATACCATCAGGTGAATGACTTCCTCGGCTCGTTACCCAGTAACATAATAAGAAATAATAAAGCAAAAATGCTAAATAAGTTTAATTCTTTGGGCTACATAATGTGACTTAGTTCACGACTGCAACCTAAGCTGTCTCTTTTTACATGATTAATTTATTGGTTCTTACTTAATTTTCAGGCTGAAAACATAAACGTGTACGGTGCGTTCCTCCACAACTACGGGCGCGCGACGGACGCGGTGCGGCGCCGCTGCAGCAGCTCGCAAACCTTCGCGAACCTCACGCGCCAGATCGCGTGCAACGGCCAGCCGATGTCGCTCGACGACTTGTTGCATAAACCCGTCGCTAGGGTGCAGAAAAACGCGCTTGTTCTACACGTAAGAATTTACATTCGTGATAACCATTTAAACCACTAGTCTTGGCTTTCAAGAACGTTTTAACTTTGATAACAGAAGCCTTGTGCTGTTTTTGTCATTTCTTAAGTGTAAGACGAACACAGCCATAGACTTAATCTTATGTCAAACTTAATGAACGTTTTAGTAACCCGACATTATTAATTTTACTAATTTACCAATGATAAATCAAGTCGAACCATTGTGGCAAACCCAAAAAACCAGACCTTAGTTAAGGCCGGATCCGAAAGTTATTAATATATTTAATTTTAAACAATGCTTAGTATAATGCTCATTTTTCAATAACAATCGTTACACATCTTTTGCAGGATCTTATAAAATACACGCCAGCTAGTCATCCCGACCACGTGATGTTAACCGATGCTTTAAACATGACGCAGCATTTCCTAGACGAGTTTAACATTATACAGACGAAATCTATGTTTCCTGTGAGTACTTTATATCTATTATTATTATTATTACACGATTGAGTCATTTTAATGAAATCTTTGATTCTTCTTGCAGAATGCCGACCGTGCTCAAAGGCGGCTGGTCAAAAACTCTTTCATAGTAGAACTTTCGGATGGACATAGAAAATTGAGACATCTATTTTTGTTCAACGATGTCATCGCTTGCGCTAAATATAAGGTAAGATCTTCTATTCAACGATTGGATGAAATCAACGCCACGAACAATTTGTTCTCTTGATATCTAAGAAAGGCCGTTTTGACCGTTGATTGTGTATTTCAGGCGTCCGGTCGCGACAAGTTCACTTTCGAGTTGAAATGGTTCATCCCATTGCCGGAGATAGTGGTGGTGGAGGAGGACAGCGCGGTGGCGAACGCGGCCGAAGCTCGCGAGACGTCGCCCGCCAACATCGTCGCGCTCAAGTCGCAGGCGTCCACGGTGCGGGACCAGATACTGGCGGAGGAGAGAGCTGCCAGCGACGACAAGGTGCTTTTAACTAAAAACTCGCATTCAATGTAGGAAGTTTTATAGCTCCCTTCATAGGTGTTGTAATACTCGTAGCAATATCATCTGTCATCGAAGCCCATACTTCTAACTTCGCTGAAAGCTGTCTTGGTGCCGTACGTACAAATCTTTTTCACTATCTACAATTCCCTTCCTCCTCTTTTTCTAATGTAACGTGAGTCATTCAAATCTTGTCGTTCCTCAAAGCTTGGCCCTTGTAGCAGACTTAGGATACAGCTAGGGCGTTTTTAAAGTCATAGTAATTTGAGCAATTATGCGGGATTCGTACGTGTTTATTATGACGCTTTCTCCGCTCACGCGGGACGCCAGACAGCGATACAGGATAAAACGCACCCATTGCGTGCGTCAGCAACTCTGCATGACATTATAAACAGTCTTCCTTCCTTGCCCGTAATTCAAGAACTGTAATTACTTTAAATCTCTATAGAAAATGCGTCTCGGCGGGCGCGGCACGGCGGAGAAACAGCGCAAGAAGCTAGCCGAGCTCGAGGGACAGCTGGTGCTGGCGTCGCCGAACTTGAACTTCCGAGTGGGGGCGAAGCCGCCGGGCGCCGCCACGCTGCAGAGGCAGCACATATTCTTCCTCAGCTCCGAGTACGAGAGGACGCAGTGGATCGACTCTATACATGCTTTGCAGGTAATTTAAATAGACACTGAACGGTAGGGATGCATTAGCATGCCTACTCCACCATGTTTAGATTCGATCACCGTGCTCAATAGAGCTTCTTGCGGATGTGGATGGTTTTGTGACTTACGTCGGGGTGGAAAGAAGGATGTGGCAAATAACGAGTCCCTTCATACCTCGTTGTGTTCCATCGCGAAACTGTACTAATGCCTTACTTACTAAGCTGTTGTGTGGATTGAAGCGAGACGTCGTGAGGAAACCCACACGTTCGAGAATAATTTGAAAGATACGTTATTAGGGAATGCAAAACCGGCACAATTTAATACCTGTTTTTTTCGGGTTTCGTATATAAAAACCCGGTTTTGCATTCCCTGTATGTGATCCATCAAATTCGGACCGGGTTCCGTGGTGGATCACGGGCTGATGTTCCTCCCGCACCGAGCGGGGGCGGGCTCGGCTCGAATGACGCGGAGCGCGCCCCCAGGCGTCGTCGGCGCCGCCGGGCGGCAGCTCGGCCATCTCCATGCTGGAGCTGCAGGCGTGGGTGACGGCGTGCCGCTCCTACCTGCAGACGGACATGGGCTCGTACCTGCTGCGCAGCGGGCGCGACGACTCGCTGCTGCTGGGGGACCTCACGCTGCACGTGGCCGGCATGACGGCGCCGCTCGACACTGCAGCAGGTCAGCTATTTTTTCAGTTCGCCTATTTTGTTACGCAGGCTACGGTCTTTAGATCTCTAGAACCGCATCGCTTAGTCTAACTTTTATAATGGAGTACGGGCTTCGGTGAGTGATGTCGAGCTTGTTAACCCCCTCTGACGATGAATCCGCAAACTTTGCTTTCGTATTTGTTTTATATAATCACCCAAATCTAATAAAATTATAAAATCGAAAGCAATTATGTCTCTCTATCCGTTTTCTCCATTTTCACTGCTAAACGAATTTTGATAAAATCTGGTGTGGAGATAATTTTAACCCCGAGGAAGAACATAGGATACTTTATGCCGATGAACTGTAGTTATTTGTGTTTCCTCGCGGACGAAGTTCCGGCCAAAAGATAATAACATTTAAATAGTTCTTAAATTAATTGAATTCTTCAGATTATTACATAGTCGTCGAGGTGGACTCGTACGGGCACTACTTCCGCAAGGCGAAGTCCAAGCTGGTGTGCCGCAGCGCGCAGCCGCGGTGGAACGAGAGCTTCACGCTAGACCTGGAAGGCTCGCAGAACCTCAGGCTTTTGCTCTACGAAGACGCGGCGCGCCCGGTGCTAAGGGGCAAGTGTACGATCAAGGTGAGTTGGCGCCGTGATCGGGATGTTGTTAAAATAATGGAAAACATTTACGTATCGCAGGACGCTTGGCAAAAAACAATAAGGTTGTTAATTTTGCTGCAGAGCGAGGAACCCGACATAAAAGTCCACCTTCATGATACGGCAATAGATATTTTCAAATCGATTTTATTACCTTCTCTAACTTGCACATTTTGAGAGAAATATGTTTGACCAGTTACTCCGAGAGTGGGTGAGCGAGAGCGCAGCCGGCGGGGTCAACCGCACGGTGGGCTTGGGCGGCGGATCTCTGCCGCTGCGCATCCGCGTGCTGCCGCCGGAGAGGTCCGCGCGAAGGGTGCCGACTGCCAAGCCCGGCGCGTTGTTCGGCGCCAAGATCACACACGTCGCTAAGTAAGTATTCATTATTAGTATTGCCGCCCTCGTCCGTCGCCGCCCACATACGGCGGTGACTAGCGCTTGCACGCGGACTAATAGTGATCTTGTACTGGTGGTAATTATCACTCGCTTTTCGGTGAAGGAAAACATCGTGAGGAAACCCACATACCTACCCGAGAATTATTTCGGAGGTAGGTATGTTATCCACCAATCCGGACTGGGCCCCCGTGGTGGATTATAGCCTAACCCTCCTCACGAAAGTGAGGAGAGACCCGTGCCCAGCAGTGGTACGTTTAGCTTAACGCGGAAAATTCAAGATTTAAACCTTTTTTTTTGTTTTTGGCTCTAGACCGGCCAACTAATTTAAATGATAATGGAATTTGCGACAATAGTACATATTTTTTTACGATATTCTGCATTGATATTTAAAACTAATGCACCAGATTTATCAAATAAGCCAATTAACCGTTAAACTGACGACTGAAGTGTTTATTGACTTTGCTTAATTAGCTGCTTTAGTCTTTAATATTTCTACATATTACATTAAAAAGAATCCAATATTATGGCAAATACCTTTTAAATTCGTTACCCTGTCTAGCTCTAAAAACAAAGAAAATGTTTGACACTTAAATTTCCCGCTATAAGCAAAACGTTTCACCTTAAAAAGATTTTATTCATTATTTTTATTGCAGAATAGGCAAGCATTTGACCGCAGTCTCACCTGCTGTTCCTTGCTGTTCTAACTTTGCTGTCCGTTGTGATAGTGTTTAACGTGCGCACTTTCCCCCCAGACGTGAGAAGCGCAATATTCCATTCGTGATCAGCGCGTGTGTGCGCGAGGTGGAGCGGCGCGGCATCCAGGAGGTCGGCGTGTACCGCGTGTCCGGCAGCGCCTCCGACCTCAACCGCCTCAAGAAGAGCTTCGAGACAAGTCAGTACACCGCCCCTCTCTCGTGTCGATGTTTCGAACATTGACGGATGAGCCTGTAAATAAATCACAGATGCAGTTGGTAGGGCCCTGAACAGTGATACGGTGCAAGATTCTCCAGCCAGACCGCAATGAAATCTATCTGCAATGTGAATTATTCCTATCCTCCTTTTCTATTCTTTCATTTATTGCTCGTTTCTATTGGAAACTGTTTATTAACACTATTAGATGAGGCTGCCTTCCACCTTTAATCTTATTTGGAATTATCATGAGCCAGCCTTCTAACAAAATTTATGAAAAATAATATCAACGTAGAGTTGAGCTACAGCGACAAACGAAGACCTTTAGACATACAAATAAAACTAGCAACACTTTTTTAGATGCTTACGAAGCAGAACAGTTATTGAAAGAAGTGGACATTCACTCTGTGACCGGGGTGCTCAAACTGTACCTGCGAGAGCTGCCAGAAGCCCTGTTCACAGACGCTTTGTATCCGGAGCTACTGCGAGCTTGGGGCTCTAATCAGGTATACTCCATCATTGAGACGCATCATTGATCGAACTGAAGAACAATCATTAATCATCTTGGAGCATTTTTTACGCTTAACACTTTCACTGCTGAGTCGATTTTCTTGTCTAGCCACGCATGCGGCTCTGCACACTCCATAGTGTTTTCCCATACAGCAAACAACGGCTATGTTTTCCCGCACCCGCGGCAAGTTATGCAAAATACGACAGTTGTGTTTTTAGCACTGATGGTGTTAATTGTATTTTTCGATATTCCAGGGAGTGGGTACGTCTGTGGACTCGGGGCCGGCGCACACGCGCCGCCACGCGCTTCTCAAATGCTACGCACAGCTGCCAGATCTCAACAAAAACTGCATAGACTTTCTGCTCAATCATTTTGTCAAGTGTGTATAACTATATTCGTAACTAGCGGCGCCCCGCGGGGTTCATTGTTCAATGTCGTTCTGTTCAGCAGTAACGTATCCCAGTGGTAACAAACACTCTTACATTCACGTTTTTAATTTTAGTAAACGGTAAAGTTATCGATTTCAAGAGCGCGCCTCTGTCAGTACAGTACAGTCTCTGTCTACAGTATTCTACTGGTATAGAAAAATCTCTTTCGTTTTCAGAGTGAACCAGCACGAAAGCGAGAACAAAATGTCTATGCACAACTTGGCGACAGTGTTCGGGCCGACGCTGCTGCGGCCGGCCAGCGCGGGCGCGGGCGCCAAGCTGCGGCCGGACCTGCTGGCCGCGGGCACGGTGGACGCCATGGCGCAGGCCGGCATCCTCTACTGCCTGCTGCAGCAGCGCCAGCTCGCCGCGCAACTCTCCTCGCACCACCGCGGGCCCGCCCTTCTCGAGTAGTAGCCGACGGTTTCCTAACTCTTGTGACCTATCCCGACGACTTGTAGTATTTTCCATTACCGTTCACGACGATGTTTTATAATCGTGATCGATTTAGCGTGTCGCAAATGCTTATTTTTGCACGCGTTACGACTTATATTATATTTCTTTCTCGATACTTCATTATGCGATATGGGAAGACGATTGTGTTTATTAGTCTTTTCTTGTAATTTCGGTATATAAATGTTAAGAATGGACATTTTTTCCTTAAACGTGCCGGGAAATAATGTCTCTATCACAATTTATGAAACTCATATTTTCATGGCATCACGTGTTCGATTGGACGCGATGAACGCGCATTTGACGGACGATCGCGATCGTTTGCGACGTACGCTCGAGCGCAGTTCCTTTAAAACGTATACATGTAACATTTATCAGCATTTTTATTCATACATTCCATGAATTAAAACAGACTGAAAGTAGGATGTATGATTTATTTATATTGTTTACGCGTGAATTTATTCAAACATATTATTATAGCTTTCAAAACTCTAAAGGAAACATTTGTATATTACGGTATGATTCAGAAAGCTATGAAATTGTTTTTTTTTGGCATGTAAAAATATATTAAACTACCGAATGATAAACATTTTTAAAAAGTATTATGGAAAGGGACCGAAATATATTGTTACGGTAATTATTAGCGTAAATTGGAGCAGACTGATTTTTATAATAAAACTGTGAGCTTTAGCATATTTAGCCTCCAGTATCAGAACAACGTCGATATCAGTACATCTTTGAAAATGTACTTAACGTATATTTGTCACTAAAACGTAAATGCAGTTTTGAGATTAATGTATTATTTAGACTGGTTTCCCAGACTTCCAAAGCAGTATTTTCTCCAACTTTCCTTTTGCTCCCATTATTTCAATTATATACCTGTTGGTAGTAAAACCCAATTGAATTGTTGTACAGTAAGTACGTAATTTTTAAGGAGTAAGTATGACGGACATAACACCTTGCGTCCAAAGTAGCATTTTATATGCTAGTCGTGTGTATTATTTTGTAGCTTTATGTATTTAACAATATTATGTTAACAGCACTTTTGGATATTGAAAGTATTGCGTAAGTTGGCTGCAGTTTTAGTCGTGTCACAGTCTTTTATTATTACTTGTATCGTGCACACCTGCATTTAGGTGTTTATTTCACAAATAGGGTTAAAATATGTTATATTTCTTAGTACTTAAATGTTTTTTTTCTACCAAAAATTATGAAAAATTAGACAATGATTCATTTATTTTGTGTTAATTTTTTGTTGACTAATATATTCAAGATTTAGATAGTAAGAACCCGTGTTTATATAAAATGTATAAAGTCTTAATAAATAATATGGAATGCGGCACTTTACTCTTCACCAAAGACCAGTTATTATCTACCTATGAAACCTACCCATTATGTACCTACGCAATATGTGTAATATATTTGTGATTAAATATCAATATATATTTCTTTAGGCTGAGGACTTACGCCGCGGTTTCCTGATGCGCCCGCAAAATAAGTAGACATGTAAAACTTATGGAAATCAGAACATTCAACATAGGGCGCGGTTTGGCCCGCCCTATCCGTCATCGCCGCGGCTATTGTACCGCGCTTGATCGGAAACTCGATTTCTCGAAAATCTATTCATTTCCTATCCACTATTATCTAGAGTTCCAAAAAGAGAGTGTCACATAATCACATTTAACTTGCAAAACATTTTTATAGGGGCTCTTTTTCTAATAGCATATATTGTATTTCCACATCACAAGTGAATACGAAAACATATTATTACAAAACATTTTTTTATAGTTCATGGTAATGAGATTTCTTCCATCAGACTGAGTGTACCCCAAGCTTGCTGTTGCCAAATGTAAAGTTGCCAATTTTATTGTTCTAGTGGTAGACCAGCAGTTTTCCATTTTTGTCAATTGTAAGAAATGTAATCATTGAACATTACCTACCAACTACCTTTAGATAACTGAGAGTTACAGCTTATATTACAGGTAAAGTTTTTAGAGTTGGTCTTTTTCAACTGTTTCTTTATTATAAAATGTATGTAAAGGCCACAGTTTGTATTAGTTTTGAAGCCCTACACAATGTTACCTTGTAGTCTCTGAATTAATAAGTAATGTCAGATGTAGCTTTCCAGCTAAATGACCCATATAGTGTGTTTGCCCGCAGTAGAACTTGCAGAAGTTGGCTTGAGTGCTATGGCAAGCTGGATCTTCACCTGTTGCAGCAACATGACTTCCTACAAGCTACAGATATGCAAGTTTTATTACTAGCCTACACTACTATTGATGTGTTAGTGATTAAACATTACTGTAATATAAAGTATTTACACAATTTGGTTGATGTCCTAAGCATGTATTTAATTTTTGTATATAATGACACTAAAATTTAGCTATGTAACTTTTGCAATAAATGTATTTTTAATACACCTTTCTATTGTCTTTTAATTTATCGACATTACCCTGGTACACTAAGTTTAGCTTGTTGGTGGAATATGAGACTCCTGAACCCTAATATAATTAACACATTCACTGCCAAAAACACAACTGTGGTGTTTTTCATAACTTGCAGCGAGTGCGGGAAAACAATTGTGGTGTTAGCTGTATAGGAAAACACTGTGGTGTGCAGAGCCGCACCCGTGGCTAGACAAGAAAATCGGCTCAGCAGTCAAGTGTTAATAATTATAATATAACAATTTGTGTATGCCAGTTTCTAGAGGAACATGCAGGACTTCATGAACATGACATCTTTATTACACCACGTTTCATGCAAATAATCCATATCAAAACTGCCATCTTCATTGAAATAATTATTGATGTGGTTTGATGTAAGTAGGAAATCATATTTAATTTATCCTATTATCATAATTTCTATACAAATACTTAAGATTTCCTCAGGTGCCAATAAAACGCACCAAATATACTTTAAAATGACTTTATTATATAATCACTAGATGTAGAGTTATCACTTTTCATTCTGTACAAAGGGACAGGTATCAATTCTACATCTACATTTACCTGATTTATTGAACTGACCTTATCTTTATAATTTGCATGGCCATCACACATCTAACACATAGGTAGGCAAAATTATAGGGAATGAAATCCATTATACCCTTGTGCTCATTGGAAAACTAATACCTACAAAAAAGTATTAATAAGATAAGAATAGGTAATAACAAAATTTGGTTCATTGTTGATTCACGAAGAAAAGAAAAACAATTTTAGTACATACAAACATTTAAAATCTGTAATAGATAAATTTCAACTAATACATAAGTATTATCATTGCCAGCACAACATTGTTACAAACTGGCTACAAAGTGCCATCAGAATCAATATCATCACTTTTCTTCTCTTTCCAATTATTATTCCTCTTGTGCACTAACCATAAGTTCACGAACACTTGGGTCTACTTTTTATTAATTCTTCTACAAGAGCTTGTTCTACAAGAGGTAGAGTGAAGCGGTCGAAGGTTGTACCACAGCAAACAAAGACGGACCGCGCGAGTGAAGCTGCTAGACGGCGTGCTAGCGAGGTGGCACTTCCCTCAACACCAAAAAGCGCAGTGGCGAGAGCGGCACGCGGCGCGGGCGCTGCCCCAGCGGTAGCCGTAGGCACTGGCATACCAAGAGCCGCTTCCACGAGCCGCGGCGCCGCGCCGCCGCCTGCACCCAGCCACACCAGCACTGACCCCTCCAACAACAGGGCCGCTGCACGGCACACCGCGCCACCGTTCCCACTGCACACCTCAAACTCGTGCACACGCCATCCGCTGGGCCGATACTTTATACTTTTAGAAGAAGTTACTGTGCGAGGCGAACTTCCCATTTTCATTGATTTTGGTATTACGAAATACGAGCCCAGTTAGAAAACAGTTTTCAGTTGCCACCCACAAATCACGAATAAAATAATGATATATTCATAGATGACTTTGCTATCGTAGATCCACTTTAAATCACAGTACGGTAGTGGTAGTATCAGCAGGCAGGTTATTTAAGTATTGCAAATTGATTGATTCTATTGTATAAAACAGCTCTTTATGAATAGGAGGGAAAGAAAATAGTTGTATTTTCTAAGATTTTATACGCAAACGAAATGCGAAACAGAAACTTATGACACCGCTACACTAGCCACTCTAGCCAGTGTCTCCCTCCTGTTGGATTTATTTTTGGCAATTTTGGGGAAAAAAAATCAGTACATTACGTTAATGTTTGATGGATTATTCTTTCATCCATACAAATTTGTTGCCTACTAAGGTGCGAGAAAAGGACAAATACTACCCAAAGACGTTTCCACCGTGCTCACCTGCCCTACTGGCTGTCGATGTTGACTGCTAGGCACTAGTGAGGCACTTTTTTATTGATAGATTAAAAAAAAAACAAAATAAACGGTGCACAACGCTTTTCAGAACTATCTGAACCAATGTAGTTATGCTGGTTCTATTGAAGTTTTCGTACTATAGGAATATGATTGAAAATTGATAGCTATTCAACGTGGAAATGTAGCCAGTGTTCTTGGCACCATGCCTCATGGACACCCTCTTTTGTTAGATTTTAAGTTTTAGTTTGTTTTCTATATATTTTTATTGAGTTATTGTTATTTGAGTTATTATAATAAAAGATTTGATTTAAAATTAGTTTCAAAATGTGTGGGAAAACTTCCCTAATTAGTAATTTTATCGTTAGGTACTGATTTTTTCCCCCAAAAACTTCCCATTGGTTTCCTTGTCCCCAAAATTGCGAAATAAGTCCCAATATGGACACACTGAGTGTACACTTTCAAAATTGAAATTATATAAAAGTCATGCTCATGTCATAGTCATTCGTTGTGACGCTTAGACCATAGGTTATAAAAATATCTGTCATTTATGTATTTTTATGTTTTGGCACTGCATTATTAGGGAATATAGCCAACCTCAAGTTTATTATTTAAAATTTTTAAGTTTTTCAGATTATCCGTAGATACCTATTAGTCAAAATATCAAGTCCCAGTAAGTAGACGTGCTCTATTCAAAGTCACGATAAATATCCACCACCTTGCTGAAACTTCGTAAGTTTTGGAGAGAACGCCAAATGACACGTTTGAAGGGTTCCATACCATACCTCAAAAGTAAAAAGGAACCCTTACATAGATACCGGCCCATTTTTAACACGCTTTTATTAGCTTAGGTTGTATCTAACTATGTATGTATGTAACGGAATCCTTGAACTTAATTTTCACCAGTTTCCAGAAGTCTGATTAATTTGAAACTTTGCATACGTATCAAGGACCAATGACAATGCAATAATTTGATAACAGTTAAATTAAAAATTAAAAAAAAAAAAAATATCCATCATATGGGGAAAATTCTAAAATATCGTTGTATTGTGAACAAGCTATCAAACGAAATCAATTACTTGAGTGATCAATTAATTGATAAATCGAACTAAAAAATGAAAAATAAATAATAGTTTAAAAAAAAGCTAAAAAAACACGCTTTTATAGCTAACCGAACTAAAAATTAGAAAATAATTTTTAATTTCAGAGAGTTTATAATACAGTAGTAGAAGATCGAACAATCAATCAGAATTTATCGCCTCAAAATAAAATTATAATAAAGTTTAAGTTTTTAACAAAAGAATTCAATTCAGAGTAAAAAGCGTGCCCGGACTTGAATAATATCCCACCAATATTATATATTAAATCAACACACGAATGTACCCAGTAAAGCCTTTTGCCGTACGGAACTCTAAAAACAAAAAGCATTAAAATTAAGGTTTTTTCTACAGATTTATAGGGTATATCATGAAGCTTCTAAAAATAATAAATAAAATTATAGCTTAACACTTTCACTGCTAAGCCGATTTGCTTGTCTAGCCATGGGTACGACTCTGCACACTCCATAGTAAAAAGAATAAAATAAATAAATAATAGTGTTTTCCCATGCAACAAACACAACAGTTGTGTTTTACGACACTCGCAGCAAGTTATGAAAAACAGGATAGTTGTGCTTTCAGCAGTGAATGTTTTAATACTCTAGATTTCAGACAGTGCTCATAAAACAAAACAGATAAAATGGTATTTTTTTTATTACTTCAATTTATATTATGCTGCTTTTTCTTAAGGAAATCCAATTAAATAATAATCTTGCCTAAATGTTACAATGATAAAAAAAATATTGCACTTTTTTATTGATTTATTTTGATCTAGTATTATGAGTTTTTTGTTGTTCATGGTTCGACAGGACACACTGCAGAAAAATAATTAAAATAACACATAGATTTTTACCAGATTATATTGGATAATTTGGTCAGTAAATCAGTACTTGTATGATAATTATTATTGAAATTATGATAAAGATTTAATACAACATCTAGTGTATTCAACTTTGAAGTTGCTTCAAGGTAAAATATTAAAAATGCAATTATTACACTTAGAATTGGTCCTACATAATTGTCATTCTTGTGCTTTACAATAAGTAACATAATAATTACTAGCACCACATATAGACCTAATCGCTGTAATGTGTTTGTTACAATATCTTCAAGTTCTCTTTTGGGAATGCACTTATTACTCCAGAGAACATCGGGATGTCCACACAATGTACAATTATTAGGTCCTAAACCAGCACAACTCTTGCAGGAAGTGTCACAAGCTTTGCATTGAAAGCTGCCTATATTATTAACACAAAGTTCATTACTTTTGCAGCTGTCTAAAGATAAGCATTCATTGATGTCCACACAGACATCAGCATTCCGCTGCCACCCAGGTATGCAGCTGTGACAATCAGCGGGTCCTTCTCCAGAGCAGCCATTACATGCCCGATGACATTGCTTACAAGATCCATCACTCGCAGAGAAAAAATTCTCGGCACAGTCTTTACAATTTTCTCCTGCATAGCCTCTTTTACAGATGCATGTTCCATTTCCCTCACGAGAGCCATCACCATCACATTTTCCATGGCCACTACAAATTCTATTATTAACATCTATAGGGCATGGGGTACAAGTGTCTCCGAAGTGATTGACAGGGCAACAGTACTTTAAAGTTTCAATACATAACCATGTGTACATGTCAGCTGAATTAGGGTCTTCATGAAACCACCATTTCTCTAATAATTGCTCGGCTTCCTCAGAGAGAATGTAACAGTAGTCTTGGTACTTCGTAACCTCCGAGCACAATCCTTCTTGTATCTCCACTAAACGTATTTCGCTACGAGCGTAAGATTTTAATTTGGCTTCTTCCCACGCTGCGTCTCCGCCTTCATATTTTCCGCGAGATGTTTTCTCTAGCCAATGGATGAAAGAATCCGTCAGGACTTTGCAGCGGCCGCATTCATTTAGTATTGCAGATTTTCGGCCCTCCGAACCCGGCATACGTAATTTTTTACTCGATGTAATCATACAGATGGAAATTAATAAATACAATCTAATGAAATTTGATAGCATTTTACCCCCACGTAACTCTCTTTTAAAATATAAATTGAGTTACGTAATTTTCAGTATATTTATTTCGATTTTGGTTTCACTTTACTTTTTTTTGTATTTTTCATTATTCTGTTCGGGACCACAGAACATACCATACATACCTACTTAACTTATTATACATTTTGCCACAGAAGGAACAGAAGTTCACAGAACAATATTCAAGACCAAAGATGCGTTAAACAAAGGGCTTTAAATTGACAAGCAACACATTTAAATAATTTGAATAAAAAATAATATTTAAAAAAATATCTGAAACTTAACTTACGTATATCTCACTCTCAATTTCCGTTCGCCTCACCGGATTTCATTTTCTTAACGCATTCACCAGCTTACTCCTCAAGTGTACCGTGCGTTAAGAAGTTTTACTTCAAAAAGTATATAATTTTATTTTTATTTAATTTTATAATTGATTTTGTAATGGAATTCATAATTTTTTAAATAATTATAATAATAATACGGAAAATACGGAAATCCAAAATGTACGGCAGTTCAAATTTTTACGATTACAACACTGCGACCGAACAGCAGTCACAGATACAAACAGAAAAATAAGCAAGCAACAAAAGTACAAAAAACAGTCAAGCAACGATTAGTCGATTGTAGAATTATAGTGAAATTAGTGAAGCGAAGTCCTTTATTTTTTATATGTATTGGCCACTATTATAGCGCTTGTCTGGTCTTTGTGTTAATGCTATTTATATCCAGTACAACAGAATCTGAATCATTCAGTTTTGTATTTTAATTATTGATCGTAACGAGTGGATAACCTCACATATGTGCTCGCTGTTCTTTTGATCACAAAACCAGTAAAAATGGCTGATAAATTAAGGTAAGAACATCGAAAACCATTTAAAACTGCATTCTCATCCGGTATAGTTTGCGTACTGCCGGCTAACCCCGATAAGACCAAAATCCGCTGTGCCATGCCACATGATGACTTATTTTCCATGTTATAAATAATTCATTAATGTAGTATAATTAATTATTAATATAATATAGTATAAACACACTAAAATAAAAATTTGTTACAGAGTAAAGTCAAACTTCAATAAAAAAGGAAACTATGAGCCTTCAGATTCTGAAGATGAATATTCCGCCAAGGAGAAAAGTTTATTAGATAAGCTTCGGAAAAGGAAACATGATTCTGAAAGTGAGGAAGAAATGTATGCATTTTCAGAATCTGAGGAAGATTCTGATGCTAAAAATGATGACTTAGGAATTGCCGACAGTGACGTTGAAGGGCAGGAAAAGTCAGATGACGACTTGCCTGATTCCAAAGCATGGGGAAAGAAGAAAAAATCTTATTATGCCACTGACTATGTGGATGAAGACCATGGTGGATTTGGTAATGATGAAGATGCAGCTCTCATGGAGGAAGAAGAAGCCATGAACATACAGAAAAGACTCCTTGAACAGCTTGGAGAAGACGATTTCACGTTAAACTTTTTCACAAAACAAGTGGCTGAAGTAGAAGAACAGGAAACGGTTATCAAAAGTGATTTGAGCCAAATGTCGAAAAGGCATAAGTTACAGCTTCTTGAAAAGGAAAGCCCAGAATTTGCAGGTCTCATTGATGACTTCAAAACAAAATTAACAGTAGCCAAAGATGACTTACATCCTGTATTGGAATTAGTCAAAGATGGAAAACTGCCAACATGTCCCGCCTCAAAGTTTGTCAAAACAAACTATAATCTTATTTTAAACTATTGCACCAATATAAGTTTCTATTTACTCCTCAAAAGTCAGAGAATTAACATCCAGAATCATCCTGTGATAAAGAGATTGTATCAATATAGACAGATGTTAAATAAAATGGAGCCTATTTACCAGGAAGTGATCAAACCTCAAATAGACAAAATATTAGATGCAGTTAAAAACAACATAACATTATATCAGAAGGAAGGTAAAAAACAAAAGGGTGGGAAGAATAAAACAAAAGAAAACAAGAAACTTAACTCAGGTAAAGCATTGGAACCTGCTCTCAAAA
Organism: Campaea margaritaria; assembly: GCA_912999815.1. Lineage (NCBI taxonomy): Eukaryota > Metazoa > Arthropoda > Insecta > Lepidoptera > Geometridae > Campaea > Campaea margaritaria. Next base: position 7,929,239 of record OU538800.1, read on the forward strand.
AGCTTAAACTGATCACTGCAATTGAGAAAGATGAAGGTGAAGACACTGGTGTATCAGATGATGAAGAGACCTATGAAGGCAATGACTTCTTCAGAAATGACAAACCATCCAACATTCAGAGACCTAATGATGAATCTGAGGAGAGTGGCTTCTCTGACAATGATGCAAATGTCACAGAAGCCGAGAATGAAGAGAGCAACAACAAGCCTTCAACATCTCAAGCCTTGGTATCTGAGGAAGTGGCAGACAAGCGGCAGATTACGTATCAGATTGCTAAGAACAAAGGATTGACACCGCATAGAAATAAGATACAAAGAAACCCTAGAGTCAAACATAAATTGAAATTCAGGAAGGCTAAGATAAGGAGGAAGGGTGCAATCCGTGAACCCCGGACCGAGGTCTCCAGGTACAGTGGAGAAGCATCAGGAATTAAAGCAAATGTGAAAAAGAGCATAAAGATTAAGTAAACAATTTATAATTTATTTCTTAACCAATTTATTGTAACAGGTTTATTATTCTGAAATTAAATTGTATCTTCCACTAAGCTTGATTTAATTTAATGTTGCCACCTGAAACAAAGAAATATAATTAATTTTAAGAGTAGGATACAAACTGAAATATAGTACAAAATTTTCAATATAGTAAGTAATCTTTACTGTATGTATATATGAATTTATATGCTTACACATTTAACCAATCTATCTATCTATTGTTTTTCTGTAAGTGTCCTTTATACAATGTTATCTGTTTTAACACCTTCACTGCTAAAAACAGCTGTCATATTTTTCATAACTTGCTGTGGGTGCAGGAAAACAACTGTTGTGTTTATTGTATGGGAAAACACTATGGACTGTGCAGAGCCGTATCCTTGGCTAGACAAGAAAATCGGCTCAGCAGTGAAAGTGTTAAGTAAATTAATACATAATAAACATTTTCTATAAAGTTACAATATAAAGTGTTTTATGTTACTCTGTTGCATCCGGCAACAAAGTTAGTCTGACGAGAACACTTTTTACTATTTCTATTTATCTGTGAGATTCAGGTAATGCACCTCATACGTCTCCCACAGGCACACACATGACACTCGTGTTTTTGAGTCATTGTGGTTTATTGTGGACATGCTATACAAAAATGTATTTACAGTTTTAAAACTTTGTCTTTTCCTCCTGAGGCCACATAAGATCCATCCGGTGACCAATCTACGGCAAACACTTCATCAGCATGTCCTGGAAGATCCAGTTCTAGTTTCTTTGTTGTCATGTTCCACACTGAAACAATAATTAATGGGTTGGTATTGTAGCAAATAATATCAGTTCAACAAAACATTAAAATGTATTCAACAAGATTAAACATCCCAGCTACCTTTAAGTGTAGAATCAGCACTAGAACTCAACAGAAGCCTGGAATCAGCAGACCAAGCAACCATGTAGACAGCTTGTACATGCCCTCGTAGTGTGGTAATAAATTTACCAGTGGTTGCCTCCCATAACTTGACTGATTTGTCAAATGACGCCGATGCTATAGTCCTGAAAATTAAAATAATAAAATTATAACTAACAATAATTTGCTCCTACAACTTTGTGAATGTAAACTAGAAACAGAATAGAAAGATTACTAATGTGCATTAAGACCTTTCTTTATTAGACAGTTTGATAATAATTATGAATGACTCTGTAAATTACAAAGCTAAAACCGTCATACCTGGTATCTGGTGAGAACTTGACATCATTTATGAGCTGTTGATGACCGGTCATTCGCGCCAATGGCCTCTTTTCTTTCTCTGGCAGCCACAGGAACAGTGTGAAATCATCCGATCCGGATACAAGTCTCTCTGCACCTTGTGGACATACTGATTCATATCTATCCAGAGCCCTCTGTTGCAGTACTTTTTCTGTAAGAAACATAGTTTTGTTGATGGTAAAAAATCTGGAAACCTTTCTTTCAGGTAATAACCAGGGCGGCATGTTTGCAAATGCCGACTAAGCCATTTTTTCATTATGCAAAAAAAAAAAGGAAAAATACATTATTTTATAAGAAAAATGTATATTCTAATTTTAAAAAAATATGCCTATATGTGTCGTAGTTTTATACTTACTGTCATCACATTTAGTGCCAGACTTATCAGTAACTGGATGGAATGGGCCAGTCCGCAGCACATAGTCCGTGCTCAGTGCAAGTGTGTTGACCCAATGTGCATGGCCTTCTAATGTCCTACAAAGGATTCCATCATCTGCTCTCCATACCTGTTGAACAGATTTGCACACATTTTGTCTTATTACTTAGTAAAATATTTCAGTTAATACTATTTGTTGTCATATGTAATTCAGATAATTGAATATTATGCAGAAAATCATTTAAGATTATTAAAAACAAGTAAAATGTGTAATAAACATTGGTTTTTAAATAACTGTAATCGGTTTTTCTTGTTAGTAACAAGTTTCCATACATATTTACTTAAGCAGAAGAACTACGAAGAAGATATTTGCTTGCAGTTCAATCTGGATAATTGTGAACCCACATAACTAAGGTCCGAGTTATGGAGTCTATCGTATCAGAACAATTAAATTTGTTAGAAATACCTTTATTGTACGATCTTGGGAAGACGTGTAGATGAGTCCAGTTCCTCCCCACTTCACAGAGGTCACAGCTTTGGAGTGTCCCGTGAGACTGAGGACTGTGACCCCGGTGATTGTGTCCCATATCCTCACATCACCATCTTTTGATGAACTAGCTAACTTCCTGCACTCTGGATTTCTAGGAAAAAAGGACAGTATGATGTTTTTTACTGACAGTGAGATTAATTAAAAGTAATAAGTAAATAATTCTAAAAAATCCTAATAGTAATTATTTCCAGCTTGTTCAAGGTGTATTATTATTCGATCTACGATTCTAAATACTAAAAAAGTAATTAAAAACTCATTATTTAAATACCTGTGATAAGGTTCCCAAGCAAGAGCAGTAACCCACTGTTTGTGGCCAATCATTGTTTTACCCACTTGTTGGCCGGTACTGGGGTCCCATATCATGATCCTGCCCTGTTTGCAAGCTGATGCCAACTTCAAGCCGTCTGGTGACCAGCTTATACATAAAACCCAGTTTGTGTGACCTGAATAAAAGAGCATGATTAATGAATGTATGAAATCCACTTTAATTTATCAGTACCCTATGAAAAAAAAACACAGTTGAATAGAGAACCTAAGGTAAAAAGTATGGAGGAAGGGGTGGATCTCTACTGACAGATTTGTAATATATAAAAGCCAGCAAAGCATGTCAATATAACTATAGCTAAAAAGGTGGTTATTCTATAGAAAAAGCTATCATAGCTATTCTATAGGACCTACACCTCATAGGTAATATTAGAGGTTATTGAGGTGCAAGTAGAGTTTTATCAAATCACATTTAGAAATTGTTCCATGAGAAGTGTCTGGTGCACTTTAGGCAAATGACAGATAAACTGTCAGCACAATGTTTCAATCATACCCTTTACAGGGCCGTGCCAACTTTGTTTGGTATTTATTGAAAGATCCCATAACAGTTGAAACATCAATACAAAAACAAAGAAGAAATGTTTACCTTTACATAAATGTAAAGGTGTCTGTGTGCTTAAATCCCAGAACCTCACAGTGGTGTCTCCTGAACCACTGGCTAGCTGTTTCCCCGATGGGCTGAAACTTGTGGATATTACCGCCTCTGCATGTCCAGGTATTGAACTAAATAAAAGAAAAAAAAACAAGTATTAGCTTTTTGTATGGTGGTAATCATTCAGGGTTAGTTATAATAAATTATATGTAGTTAATACCTTGTACATCTTGTCACTGGTCTGACTCTGAATACTGCTTGCTGTTGATATATGATTTCAACTACTTCTTCTGAGTTCAAGTTTTTGATGTCTATAGAATCTATGAGTGCACTTTTGATTTCAACGTCATTTACGAAGAAAAGAAAAGGTTTATCTTCCTGCAAAATAGTAACGATTAAACTTTAGTCTTTAGTATTTTATACAGTCTTGTTAGTTTCTTATAAAAAGGGGAATTATGTAGATTACCTCTTGTAGTAGAGCATTACAAACAAGTTGAAGTTGCTCCTTGGTTATGTTTATGGGTAGGTCTAAAGTGCCTCCGGCGTCTTCTCCTGTATCTGACTTAAGCTTAGCTTGAATAGTACTCGGCAAATCAATCTCCATTGTTTAGATTCTGAGATATTACAGTAATATTAAAATAGTTTCTTTGTTGTCCTCTTTTTTAATGTCCATAACCTCAAAAGTAAATAAACTCACGCTGACTGGTCGCTGGCTAGGCTAGCTTAGCTCAGCTGGCTGTCCACATTTCAGCTGTCAGCGATCAGCGTAATGTCACTGTCAAACAAAAATCGGTAAACTGTAACCAAGAGTGTTTAACGAGAATTTACGGAAATATACGGTTTTTGATAAGATTTGTAATGTCATTGACAATATGTTTGACACTTCGAATATTTGTTAATAGCAACACATTTGTAAATGTCCGACTTCGGCATTCCACGTACGTGTATGTTTATTTTATTTTATAGTTAAATTTAATTTTTAGACAAACGCTGAAGTGCACAACATGAAATTCTTGTACATTTTATTGTTTTTGTGGACTGTAGTCCACTGTGATGAGCACACCCACACTTATAAAGATGGAGAGCAAGTTGTGCTGTGGATGAACACCGTTGGCCCTTACCACAATCGTCAAGAAACGTATGCGTATTTTTCACTGCCTTTTTGCGTCGGCACTAAAGTTACCATCGGACACTACCACGAAACTCTATCGGAAGCACTCCAAGGCGTCGAATTGGAATTCAGCGGCCTCGATATCACATACAGAGACAACGCACCGGCGCAGCAGTTTTGTGCCATAGAACTCAATGAACAATCCTACAAAGCCCTAGTGTATGCAGTGAAGAATCACTACTGGTACCAGATGTACATAGATGATCTGCCTATTTGGGGAACTGTCGGTGAAATCGACGGCGACCATCACTATATTTGGACTCACAAGAAATTTGATATTGGATACAATGGAAACAGGATCGTGGAAGTAAATCTAACCACCGAAAACAAGGAACGACTCACTCCCGATGCGAAGATTCCGTTCACTTACGAAGTTAACTGGAAGAGGACCAACATTCATTTTGAAGATCGTTTCGACAAATATTTGGACCCAAACTTTTTTCAGCACAGGATTCATTGGTTCTCAATTTTCAACAGCTTTATGATGGTAATATTCTTGGTAGGTCTCGTTTCCATGATCCTCATGAGAACACTGAGGAAGGATTATGCCAGGTATTCCAAAGATGATGATCTTGATGATTTAGAAAAAGATTTAGGCGATGAATATGGATGGAAGCAGGTACATGGTGATGTGTTCAGGCCGGTGCCCCACTTAGGATTGTTCTCAGCTCTTGTCGGGTGTGGCTATCAACTGACTGTTGTGACATTAGCAGTTATAATATTTACCATATTTGGTGAACTCTACACGGAGAGAGGATCTCTACTTTCTACTGCCATCTTCATCTATGCTGCCACTTCTCCTGTCAATGGATATTTTGGGGGATCTTTGTATGCTAGAATGGGTGGAAAACTTTGGATTAAGCAGATGCTTCTCTCTGCTTTCTTATTACCAGTTCTAGTTTGTGGAACTGCATTTTTCATCAATTTCATTGCTATGTATTATCATGCTTCAAGGGCTATTCCATTCGGCAGCATGATTGCTGTTATGTCTATCTGCACATTTGTTATACTACCTCTGACTTTAGTTGGCACAGTACTTGGGAGGAACTTGGCTGGTCAGCCCGATAACCCTTGCCGTATCAATGCTGTGCCCCGACCGATCCCGGAAAAGAAGTGGTTTATGGAGCCATTCATCATTATTATTGTTGGAGGAGTTCTGCCATTTGGATCCATATTTATTGAGATGTATTTCATTTTCACTTCTTTCTGGGCATACAAGATCTATTACGTATATGGGTTTATGCTGCTTGTGTTCCTGATTTTAATGGTGGTGACAGTGTGTGTAACTATTGTTTGCACCTACTTCTTGCTCAACGCTGAAGACTATCGCTGGCAGTGGACTAGTTTTCTGTCTGCGGGCAGCACTGCCATCTATGTCTATTTGTATTCATTCTACTATTTTGTGTTTAAAACTAAAATGTACGGACTCTTCCAGACTACTTTCTACTTTGGGTATATGGCTCTCTTCAGCCTTGCGCTTGGAATCATTTGTGGTACCGTTGGCTATTTGGGAACTAGCCTCTTTGTTAGAAAAATCTATTCAACTGTTAAAATTGATTGAAATGCCCCATTAAAATTATTGATAGGTAGTCATGATAGTATTTGCTTGTCAGGTAATATCTTTTATTTCAGTTAAATCACTGTCTTTTATATCATTAACTTTGTTGGATTGTTTAATTCTAGTTTTTGTTTAAAATGTAAAGGAATGTAATAATTAATAATTAAATTATATCTTATTTAGATACATTCCTAGTGTGTATAAAAAGCATTTTAAAGGCAGGATTTATGGGCATGTTTGAAGATTTATTCAATTTCATAGTATTTTGTTATGAATGAGTAAGTTGAGTGAATGTGAAGTTTCTATAGATGAGATTATATGTATCACAAGTAATTAATGTTCAACATAAATCCAAGCAATTAAGCCCATTTCATAGACTTTTATTTTTAGGGTTTCACACCCAAAGGTTCTATAGAATCCTATTGCTGTGGAAATGTTTCCTGCCCATCTCTCAAGGGCCTGTAAAAACTCAAATATCAAATCACTTGAAAATTTGCACACAATTAATGTGTAGTTCCATAAGCCAAAATGGAAAATCACATTAAAAACTATATGTCAAGGGAGTCGACTGCATAAACATTTTATACTTACATTATTAGTATTATTACTAAAAAATATGTACATTATTATTTTATTAGATTCCCAATACTTTCTAGTACCAGAGAACTGCATTTTGCAGTTCATATTATGAGTCTCAAAGCTATAGATAAAATCTTTGGATACGAAACCCTAAACATGCGAGATGCGATTCGCTACTTAGATATTTAGTTAGTGCTCATTGTACTCTTTCTCAACAGCAACATTTCTGATAGTTATGGCTATAACTTACATTAGTGCTTGTGAAATTGTAAGCTTTGTTATTAGGATTTCTAATATTGTGCTTGGTATTTGCTATCCTAATACATTAATATAAAGATTATAAAGGCATGTTTTTATGTACCTATAACTGTTTTAGCCTGAATTAATGTAATATATTTTTTTTTATCTTGCTATCTATCTATTTGGATGGATTATTTCCAGCAATCACCACCAAATGGACACCACTGGTGGCCGTTGGACTAAATTTTATATTTTGTCCAATAACTCACAATGATACTTGTTGAAAAAATACCAGATTGTACTATACCTAAAGTTGTAAAAGTTATTTCCCGCATTCGATATAGAGATAGGAAAGTGTCAAGAAGAGTTTAGTTTTATAATAGTGTCAGTGATCATTTTGTAAATATGTCTACTATGTGTAAATTATTATCATTAATATTATATCTCTAGCAATAAAAGCGCACTTATGTGACACGGAGAAACTATGCCATCCGTCATGAACTTGTAATGAACTTTTGGCATGGAAATAAAGACAAAATTAGAACAGTATTGTTTTATTTATAGAAATATTCTTAAGCATGTAGATACCTACATATAAAGGGTTATTTACTTTCTCTCCACCAATCCAATATCATATACAATTTCTGTTTTACACAGTGTCAGTCTCACCACTAACAAATGTTTCGACTTCAACAGCTCCCTTTCTTGATTTCTTCCCTCCAGTATTTTTGGCGTTGAAAGCATCAGCTGTTCTTTTCCTTAGTAGACCAATATCTTCACTCTCGTCAGACTGATCAGCCCACTCCAAGACCAATCTTCTACCGTAAAGATGGGTAGATTGGCAAAGCGCTTCAAACGCCGTCTAAAAACATACAAATTGATTACGCAATCCTAACTGCAGATGTTAATTTAAATGTTATGAGAGGTCAATAAACTGTTGCACTAACCTTAGCGTCGGCTTTGGAATGGAAATCGACGAACGCAAATCCACGATGTTGATCCGACCCTGGTGATAGCTTTTTAGGCAGCCTTAAAGTTTTTATTTCGCCAAACGCCCTGTTATAAACGATATTATAGGCTCAGTGAGATAATAAACATTAGGTACACATTCTATAATCACCATTGCCGCGATATCATGCCATTAGTAGGTAATGGGTACTATATAATACTTATCAGTTAAACTGTTAGTTTGTGTACGAGTTCATTACCTGAATATTTCATGAAGTTCATTTCTATTTGCTTGGAAAGGCACATTCCGAACCAGTATTTTGGTGCCGTTCTGAACGGTATCTTTGACATTTTTCTTCGACGTACGGACCTCATTTCTGCAAATTGTAGACAAACATTCGAATTAACATCACTTAATGTTATGAATGACGAACGTTTTTGTATGTACTTGTCTTACTTGCTACATCAAACCATGCTATACAGTCTGTATAAAATAACGATAAATTAACGATAGTGTGACCAGAAGAGATTACTTTTGGCGATATTTTTGCCCATTGAAATTTAGATTTAGTCATGTATATTTCTGCAAGTGCCTTGTGTATTTGTAAACTGGTGTACAGTGAAGTATATTTTCTAATTTAAATAGGTATTTAATTAAATTCCAAACAGAGAGCTAGCTTTGTGTGTTCGTGGATTTAAAAAAAGATGACTATATACGTTTGCCCTAGAAATTATTCCACTTTGTACTTTTTACACCTATTAGCATAAAATGTAATGTACCCACAGGAATGCCGTAATTGGAAAGGCTAGTTATGTTGAATTTAGATTAGGTAATTTATATTAATTAATTAGAGTTGGTACATAAAGCCAACTTTTATTTTTCATGTGTGCATTATTTATGCTAGGAAAAAAGTTTGGAACTTGTAATATTTGAATTTGATGTAATAACTCTAAATATAATTTGGGAAATAAAATACTTACGTGTTTCCCCTTTCTGATCGTTTCAATTCCAATGTTTTCCCATCTAAAGTAGAACTTTGCAAGACTTTTAATGCTTCGTTGGCGTGTTGTTTCCTCACAAACTGCACAAAGCCATAGCCCATAGAGAGCAACTGTCCAGGATTTCTGGTGTCTTTCTTTTTTGCTATTGTTGCACTGTGAATTTTGCCGCAACCTGAGAAATGCTGAAAAACAAACAATTAGTACTTAATAGGACTGCCAAAATGCGACATCGAAAGAAAGCCAAAGAAAGCGATGTTCCCAGACTTTGATGGGTGTGGACTTGTGTGTAGAGGGTCTAAATTTTTGGAGTTGATAAGGACTAATTCGCGGGCGATGGCTAGTTCCCTATATCCACTTACAGATCTTAGTGTTTCTTCTGTTGTTCTGAAGTTAAGATTCTTTACAAACAATGTGGTATCATTTTCTAATTCTTCCGAGTCACTGATAGCATCTTTAGTTGCCCTAGAAATAACTTCTTTATTATTCACATCCGCTTGTGGTTTTCGCACTTTTGTATCAGTAGGTTTTGATTCTATAACATTACTCGATTTGGAGTCTCCATCACTACTATTCGTATCCATTTCATCTTTGACACTTTCTTTGTTTTGGTCAAGTTTTTCGGCAGATTTAATGAAAACATTTTCCGGCGCCCACTCTAAATATAGCGGCGTATGTTTAAATTGTGAGTATGCTAATTTTGTGAATGCCTTCTTAGCTTCGAAGGGTTCAATGAAGTCAACAAGCGCGGTGATACCATGTTTAGGCATTAGGAATCTTGCTATGTGTCCATGTTTCTTGAAGAGCGTCTGGATTTCGTTTTTCTCTGTATCGGCCGGTAAGTTCTTGACTAGAATGCAGGTCTTAGATCTCTTTTTTGCTGGCTGCAAAGCAAAATGGTCTCTCAGATTATTATAAAAATCATGAATGTATTGTTTTGTACTCTTAAGCTGTAGTTCACTATTATTTGATGATGCGTGGTGTTGTAACCACTGGCACCGTTTAAATGTTGGTATAGTTAGTTTCATCAAATCAGTTTTATTGATCAGATTTAGGTGTGAAATCCGAACTGTGGAGGGTGATTTCATTGATTTAATTATTAGTGACACTAAGTCTATCAGTTAACTTACTCTATTGAAGGCGTCTAGGTAGACGCCGTTGTCTTCCAAGAAAGCCTTGGTTTCTACAACTAGCTGCGTTTCTCCAAGAGCCAACCTCACAGCAGCACTTGTATCTGCAGAGTTGAAAATATAATTAAGCCATCACCACACAGGTCGGCCGTCGCTTCACAACATACTGCAACAGCTGTACTTAATAAATATTGTAAATGAACGTGTGCGTTCTTTCAGACCCACTTCGTAGCTTTTATACAAACGCGACGTATCCCAAGAAGTTGGAAAGTTCGAATGTTTGTTTTTTTCGTCTAAACGGTGGTCTACCAAAATACAGTCTAAGGTAGACTATATTTTGGTAATTTTTAATCGAAAAATCTACTCATAAAAGTGTGACATAGTGTGTCATGGTTTATATAAAAAAAAAATTAACTGCAGGGCGCATCTAGTATTACAGTATTTTTAATATCTCAGGAATACACACTTACGCGAGCACGCCACTAGCGAGCGATAAAACGCAGCTGTGTGTCAAGACGAATTATCGAAATAACACATTGCGATATTATCGATCGGTATAATGCATTGTCCGGGCGAGGTCATCAGATGCGTATCGATTCCGTACTGTTGCCGTGCGCGCCTTGTCTTTCGTGGAACAACGGTATTCAGCGCGAGAAAAGTTCGTTAAAGAGAAGTTCGAGAAATTTCACGAATCATAAAATACGTTGTCGGCTTTATGTTTATGGTGTAGGTGTGTGGTGTAAGTTAGATTGAATTTTATACCAGTACGAGATGCCTATATAAATAATTTATGGGGCTGGTTTCGCCCACAATCCACATAAGGTTTTATCTGAATACAATTTGGCAACGTTGCATATCTTTCAGTTTCAAAAACAGTTTTCATCAACCCTTAGAGGGGTATGATTTATTGCTTTCAAAGTTCGTTTCAATCATTCCGTATTTACAGGGCCATTTCTATATTAATTACTTTTGTTTGGAGGTTCGCTTAATTGATTGTATGAGAGTAAAAAGACCTTGAATTATACCTAATGAATTATGTCATAAAAATGACCTGTATTGTGTATATGTAGAAATGGTTACAGTTTATTACTGTATGGTTGATGTTGAATATTGATATAAACAGAAAACAACATTAGATTTAAAAAGATAGCGATGATATGGTTTGATTTCCCGAAACTATGCCAAATCACTGATTAAATAATTAAAGATGTGAATGTGTGCGTGTCGTCAGGGTTGCGCATATGAACGGACCGGCTATGCCAAAACCGGTATTTAAGGTGTTGCACTGTTAAATTTAGCATCGCGCCGTCCTACTTCTTCATGGGTTAGTGAATCTTACTTACTTTTATTGTTATCATTGAGCAACTGATCCTTGGTGGTGTTGTAGTTGGAAGCGACGACATCTGCGACCGCGTTCGCGCCCAAAAACAGTACGTTCCAATTGTGTGACGACTTCGCTTGGGCTTTCAGCTTTTTTGCCTTTTTTTCTTTGAAAGATAGACCTTCTGAAATAACATTTTGTCGCTATCATAAGCCAGAACGGAATGGTCATTTGAGACTTGAGCTGGGATTAGTTCAATAAGCCCTTTAGGGGGATTTATCATAAGAAAAAAAAAACAGTCGAGTTGAGAACTTTCTCCATTTTGAAGTCGGTTAAAAATAAATAATTAACGTGTCATGATCACTTATATAGATCCTGATCTCTAACTAGCATTGCGAGACCATGGTCCCACAAACACCGAAACTCAGAACAAATACTTGTGTTTCACACAAATCTTTGCCTTGTGTGGGATTCGAAACCACAACCTTACGCTTAGCAGTCAGCTCATCACCCACTATCCCACATAGGCCGTTATATGTTGTACAATAATACGGTGTGTTGGATGTCCTGCTTACCACTAGGCAAACAACCTGGGCTAGTCTGTTAGCTATTTAACATATTGCAATCTGTCATATTAATACATACCATCATCACTCTCATTGTCTAGTTTCTCCGTTTTAGCGGGCAACAAATGTATCATTCGGCCACAGAATGCTGTGCCGTCAAGTTCCGTAAACGCTTTCACTGCGTGCTCCGGTATCACAAACGTGACTGTCGCGAACCCTTTTGGCTGACGGCTTATTGGATCTATGGGCATGTTGACGTCGGCGAGGGGACCTGCGTGATGTAAGAAGATGTCGTGAGAAATTTGACGAATATTTGTTCTTCTGTCTAGTTACTGTTCTTTAAAGCAGACCCCGATTCGCCGAGTCTTTTACAGGGTGCTCCGGCAGTAGTACTTGCGTGCCAGACCAATTCTAGATCAAGGCCAGGTTCTTCCATGGTTGGTTCAATAAATAGAGAAGCACCCCCATAGGACATTCCTTTTCTATTCTACCAGTAAGACTAGACACAAAAGAACTTGTACTCACCAAACTTTTCAAACAAAGCTGTTAATTCAATTTCTGAGATAACGTAAGGCAAATTCCTCACGAATATGCTGCCACTCTCGCCTATACTTTCCTCGCCTGCTGTTTTCTAATGAAACAGAATTAAAGAACATATTAAAGTCACAATACTATAAATTGTTTCGAATTTTTATTTTGCATTGGGGATTTTGAACCAATTTGGATGATTATTTTTTTAATCTCAAAGGCCTCCTGTCGAGAGTTACTATAACATTAAATATCATGGAATTGGTTCCAAAAATGATTTCTTCCTTATTTTGTTGACCATATGTAAAAAAACCATACCTCATGTCTTTTTTTGTTATTAGATTCTTCTTCATCTGCTGCCTGTTTCGCTTTGTCCTCGTATTTGTGGATGTTTATTCGGTGATTACCTACAAACATTAATATAATTGTGTAGATACTATGCCATGAAATAGGAAAACTGTTGATACCATACCAAAATTATATGTAAGACCTTTGTACACAGTTATTGCAATAAAATATATTCTATTCTATTTTATTTTACAACACATTAGTTCACATTACATAAAGCTACTTCATATTTAAAAACTTAAGTTTTAAGAAAAACACTAGAACATTCCACTTATTTAGTACTTTGTTGCATAGGCTAAATAGCTTGTACAAATGACGGACTTAAAGCTAAGAACATTTCTACCCATGCCGTCATTTTACTAAGCTCTATTATAGATTAAATTTTGATATCCATATTATAGCATGGCCTTATACTGTTATAAATGTTCTTAAATACCTATAGAATAGGATCATGTAAGATTGTGTATTAACAATTGCAATTTTATTTTGATGCTTACATCATCTGTAAAATTTTTACAAACCTATGAACAGCTTGTCTTTGCTCAATGCCTTCTTGAATTCCTTTTCAGTTCTGAACCCAACATAACAGAACCCGGCTAGTTTCTTGCCTTTGCCGAGCGGCAATCTGATAGAGTATGGAACTAAAGGTCGGAAGAACTCCTTTATATCTTTCTTTTTGCATTTGAATGGTAGGCCCGTTATCTGAAATCAATAGTAAGTAATTGTTAAATTATAAAAGCTCTGGTAAGTTTGATCACTAGTTGAACCATTTTAAGCCTAGACTAGTCTGTGGAGACAACTGAGCATAGTAGTTTTATCACTAGAACATCTGTGGCCATTATTCTCCATTCTTACTATGTCAACCAACTCATAGTGCACACACACATCAGTACTACTTGTCTTAGGATGTTTATGGATCCAAAGCGCAATTATTTTATTAATAAAAGTAGATTTAAATTTAATCACTAGGCGTATGAATGCTCGATAAACACGTAATAAATTAAAAATTCCATTTTCACTTACTTTGACATACAAAAGTGGCCTATTTCTTATTTTCTTGGGCACTTGCTCCTCTGGTTCTTCAGATGTTTCTGTGACTACGGTTTCTGTTGTTCCTCCTACTTTTTTCATGAGTAATTTCATGTACTGAAAAATGAAAGACATGTGAGTCAACCCAGAAAAGATATAAAGATAAACTCTTTATTAAATATATATAGATAAACTAAACACTACAGAACTAAGAAAAACTTAGAAAACATGAACAAAACAAATTTAGGTAGATAAAGATAATAAATATAGATGTCAGAACAATTAAACAATTTATCGAAGTAATTTCTAGCCTTTTTAAAGGAGACTATAACAGTTTTGCTTTTAATTTTATGCTATAGACTTTTGCGAAAGAGGCAGTCTGGGTCAGTAATAAATCATTGCCATGTATTCTTGTAGCTCTAAGAAACAGATTTCCACCCTATTAGGATTATACATGGCCAGTCTCAGTGTTAAACATGCAGTGATCAATATCACTCATCATTAAATTACTGTAACTGTAACCTTGGATAAGCAAGCAATCGGCAAATTCCTGATAATATTATATTGCCGTTAGGCAAGCCTTCTATTAAGGTTTAGGGGAACAAATTGATTAAGGATTTGCATAAAATTAAAACTGTAACATACCTCTAAATCACTGATCTTTTTATTGGCTACTTTTTCATCTTTCTTTTTAACATTTTTCTTTTCTGTTGGCTCTTTAGGAGTGTCATTCACAACCAATTTGATTTCTGTTGCATCATTAGCGGTATTAGTTGGTTCAGCTTCAACTCCGCTGTCATCTTCATCATCACTTTTGGAGGCGTCTCTGAGAGCATCTTTAATCCAACTTGTTTTGTCATTGACATGAGCTCCAATGAACTCTGCGAACAGGGGGTCATCTTTATGCTGCAATAAATACAGATTTTACTTCGTGTCTCTGTTTGTTTTCACATCACATATAAATGATTGAAATTAATGATGGTATTATGGTTTTCAATGTAAGTTTGTGTAGTATCTGGTTTGGGCAATGTTGGGCATTTATCTAAATCTAATGAGGAGAAACTAAGCAATTGGTAAAAGACTGTTTGTAGGCATCTCTCCAGCTCCACTGATTAATGTTTGTTGATGTTGTTGATGTTTGTTGATTAATGGGCTATTGCAACAACTTTAGGTTGAAGCTGAGGGCTTAAAAACTCTAAGAAAGTCAGTTCTAGATTGGCCAAAATTAATAATACAATTACCCAGCAACTTGTCGAATATAATAGCAAATTTTTGATAGTTTATTCATTTTCTGAGCTTGCTAGGAACCTTCAGCTTTGGCCAAAATGGACGAAAGGTTTCGCCGAAGGTGGTTTTGAAGCAACAGGTAATATATTGAAAGGAAATAATCTTTACATTTTGATTTCAACGGAATGCTTACATACCTTTTTCAGTAATTCCTTAATCTTGTTTTTATTTTTTGCAACCTTTTTCTCCTGTTTTGCAAGTTTGGCTGCTTCTTCGGTTTCATCTTTATGCAGTTTTTTGTAAGCCGAACTGTCAGCCGCGTATTTACTCCAAGCTCTAGGTTTTTTTTCGTCCCCCAAGTTAGCACAAGGTAAAACTTGGATCGTCATAGACTTTATACAAGTGCCATCAAAATACTCGGTTGCAGCGTTCGCCTGCTCCTCAGTTCTGTAGCCAACGAACCCGAAATTCCTAAACTTACCATCTTTCGTATACTTTAACTGAACATCGGTTACCTCTCCTTTCTCGCCAAATATTTCCCTGAGTTGTTCTACAGTAACCTGAAAGACGTATTTTTTATTTATTTCTAGGCACAAAATTACTAGTCAATGTACATGTATGATATAAATATTCTCTTACGTTATTAGGCAAATTTTTAATAATGAGGCGTGACATTTTAAAGAGAAAATAAATATATAAAATGTTTGTTATTTTCTTCAATTTCACCAAAAACACGTGTGAGTGACGTGCGACTGTGGGAGTGTTGCTGTTGGTTCAAGTTCGAGGCGAACACTGACATGATTGACATTGACATAAACATGAACTGACTGACTGAGATCTTGAACATTGACTGCGACAGATGAAGCAATCATGGTAATGACGTCTGACAAAACGAGCCAAGGAGTAATAATGTATTGTCTGTGATATAAAGTACAATCACAGATCATCTAATAGTTCTTTCAAGTACTACGGTAAATTACGGTTGTACTATAAGTACGCAGAGCTATGCATTCAGTAGTTCTCGTAGATCAAAAAGATTGTACTTATTAGATCGATAGTTAGTACGTAGTCTGTGGTAGTTCTACATATTCCTTCCGTGGGTAGTCTGTGGTCAAACTGTCAGTCATCACTCAATCAGCAGCTGATAATGGTTGTCATCCCTTGTCAAAAATGACAAAGTTATCAAATTATCAACAAGATTTTCTGTACCTTGTAAGTTTTGTTGTAAATTTTAATAAGTTCGTGTTTTATTAAAATAATACTGGATAAATAATTTAAAACATATAAACGGCGATAAACAGATACATAATATAAAAAATGTCGACGGCAATGACGTTTGGTCAGAAGCAGTTTATTCCGACGCCGCCTGACAAAGGCAGTTTTCCCCTGGACCATGAGGGAGTCTGTAAGAAGACCATGAGTAAATACATGAATTGCCTATTCAGCAACAACAGTGATAACTCTATGTGCCGGGAAGAAGCCAAACAATACCTAGCCTGTAGAATGGAACATAACCTAATGGCTAAAGAAGAATGGTCAAAGCTAGGCTTTCAAGAGAAAGATGTATTGACAGAAAGTAAAAAATGACTGCTGGGAAACCGTTGCGAAAATGAAATTGTGTACCTAATTAATATAAAGATTGTAGTCTTTTTGATATGACTTTGTAGATACAGAAGTGGTTTGATTGTGTGATAGAAAGGAAATAATTTCTTAAAAGCTTTAGTCAAAACTTATAAATAAAAGATTTCTCCTATTGGGGTGATTACCAAAGTAATGTTTTTTATTTTTCTTAAATACTCTACTTTGCAGATACCTATATTAAAAAGAAAAGTGTAGAAGAGTTTAAATAAGCTTCTGAACTAGAGTATATTCTAGTTATATGAACAATTTTGAGATTGTTGTCTGTCTGTTTGTTTTAGCATCACATATAAATTACTGCACTGATTGCACTAAGTTTTTAACTGTTTGGTGGCTTACAATGTTAGTCATGGTCCATTTTACACTATAAATAATATTGATGATCCAAACATTGTGATATTATCAAGGTAGTTCCTAGTATTGACAACAGTACTATAATATTGAGGTTGTAAGGTGCTGTTGTCTTGAGTATGGATAACCAAAAAAATATATTTTGTTAAAACTAAAAAACGCTATAAAAATATTTTATTTTATTGTAAAAAAGTACTTCCTGTTAATCTTATTGATTGTGATTTCAAGAATGTTTGAAATCCGTCAATGTTATCGCCATACCATAAATAACATCAATAGTTCATCAATACTGGATCACAATAGCGAGTATCACATGATATTATTGATTGTGTGCTAAGGCCCCTATGTGAATGTATGTGATGCTTCAGCATAGTCACCATATATATTTGGCTTCATATTTTGTGCCTTTTATTTCTGCCTATTTGGCCTTTTAGTTCCCTATTGTGCTAATTGTCCAGGATAAAAACAAACAAATAGAATCTTAAAAAACTTTTATTTAATAAATCATAAAACATTATAATAATATTACTTAGCAGTATAGATATTTAAAAGTTATGTTAAAGAGTATAATATAATAATTTTAGAGAAGTACTTTGATATTTTTACCGCCAATCATAAGTGGCTTCTTTTATAAAATAAAATATCACAGTTATCATTAAATTATTTGTGACCAAAGAAATTGGAAAATGCTAAAGTTGTTTTTATATTAATAATAAAAAAAAATTGAGAGACTTGGCAGGATTACAAAAAAGTTATGAAAATATTCAAGTCACTCTACCGGCTTATGACTATTCATTATTATTCTTATTTTTATATATTTGAATATATGTATTTATTATGATCATTTACTTTGATTATATAATTACTGCTGATTGCACAAGAATATGTTATAAATCTACACCATATAATAATGTAAAGCAACAATTTAAACCTAAATAGTGTAATTAAGGGACACATGGAAGGAAGAAAGGTAAATTACGAATCATAGTTACCATTATGCATTCATATCTCAAGGCAATAGCAATTACAAAAATATCCAAAGATAATTTGTTCTGTACAATGACTAACTATATAAGCACCATTTTCATTCTACAAAGTTATATGTCCAAAATTGGCAATACAAATTACTACAGTGTAATGTAATGATAGTTTCACTTCAATCAACATACTACAGCTTACTCCACAGACACATAAGGCCAATCGTGAATGATTCGTTACATACATTGAGTGTTGACTAATATGGCATTTATTTTCGATCACATCACTAATATTTAATAATATACACTTCATACAAATATAATCTTATATAATTTACAATTATTTTATGTGTACCTCATTTAACCAGCATTAAGAGATAAATAAAACGCATTAATTAATAATGCCTTATATAATAGTATAAAGACTAATTATTTCAAATTGATAAATAATAAGTTTATACCTAGTATGTATGTTACATGGATCATAATTTACAAACACGTAATTTGGAATATATTTTGTATAAGGCATTCTTGTGATGTAATGTACAATTATATTATTAGACGGTTGAAAGATATATAATATAGGTCCTATGGGTATGTTAATGATTATTATATTTTTTTACACAAAACATTATAATTGTATTAATTAATTTAATACTGACATCGAAAGACAATACAAACTGTACAGATGCTACTTCAGTGGTGTTTTATACCTTACATGTCAATAAGAACCAAGCACTCGATCATATTGAGATCAAAATGTACATATAACAATTAAAGGAAATAATAAATGTACCCTAATTGCTTAAAATATTACCTAAACCTAAATATTTAAATCAATACTACGTCAGGCAGTGCTATATTGCGCATAGGAATTAAACTACACCTATTTTTAACTCAGACAAAAATCTTAGATATGTTCTGTTTAGACATTAGATTACAAAATATCTTTATATTTAATACAGTTCGATAAAGTGCAACCTCGAAATAGAGTGGAATTAGACCATAAAGTATCGAAAAAAACCTAACAATTATTATAACGTATTATTTATATTGTTTTTTTTTTTAAATTGCAATCCTTAGGCCGGTATTAGTGCTCGACCGACCGTCGGTGCGTATGTCGGTCGCGCTTGTCATTTGTATGAAAATTCACAAGTGACAGTGCTCGACCGGCCGTACGCACGCGTACATTGGATTCGATGAGGCAACCATTCGTATTGGACCTATTTTAGTTGAAATAAAAATTAAGTATGGTACCTAAATAGTCAGCAGTGAGGATAAAATAACATACCTACCTATGTTTTCAATGAACTGTAATATAAAAATTGTACCTCATTCTTATTACCGTTCGTTTTTATGACTTTTTTGTATGTAGAACCGAAAGTGAAAAACATAATATTTTTAGATATCTAATAAACTACATTAGGTAGGTAATTTCATAGGCCTGGCCTACACGTTTAGATTTAATTTCTGCTCGATTCCAGTTTCGCCCCATTCCGGGATTGCTTTTTATTCAAGAACACGCTGTACTTTTCAGTTAGTACGAAATTATTTACGTGGCACACTGTGTGAATATTTTTAATGACTTATACTTATATCTTTACCAATATAAGTATAGAATATAGAAATAATTATATTATACTTATTCAGCTAAAGCTAAGTAGAAAGATAAGTATTTACCTGATTTTCAGTTCAAAGAATACTTATGATACGAGTATAAATATATACAAAGGTCTTTAATTAATAATTATAGATAACTATCGACTGAAGAAAACTGGAAGTGGGGACGGGTTGTTACTGACTGCAATAGTCGGAAACAACTCTTCACTACTAGTCTTTAACTGTTTGTCCTAGTACTTATAAGGTATGCCTTGTGAGTACTAGTATAATAGTAGTAAGGAAGGGTAATAATAACGTGCTAATGTGTTTTGTGGAAGCGCCGCTCAGTGATCGCAGGGTAGACCCCGGGGCGGGGAGTCCGCGGTAAGGAGACTTCGTCCCAGTCGTAGGACATCCCATCCAGACTTGGGCTGACGGCAGTTGCTTTTCTTGCTCCACTCGCATTTGAAGGTCGTTGAACTTCCAGTAGCCTTTCCCCTTGAAGAAATAAGTTTTTCCTGTAAAATAAGAAGAGCGTTTAAAAAACTTATCAAGTCAATGCCTATCAACGACTTCAGTTCAGACAAAGTTCAGGACCCTAATTGAGATGTTTGTGTTACCGTTTATTTACTTTTTTTTGTTAGGAGTACCTACATACCTAGTTGCTTCCACCAAGAAAAACTATGTAAACAGGAACAAGTAAGAAAACAAGAAAAGAGGATCACGAAAATGGAACAAACTGATGTAGGTACAATAAAGCATTGTTTATTCTATTCTCCATACGCGTCGACAAAAAAATATCATATTTTCTGCCACTTTTTGTTAATATTTTGCGCACCTACCTACTATACGCCTCGTGTTGACTATTATCCCACAGAAACCGTACATTGTCCAGAAAGCCTTACATACCCGAGAATTATTTCTGAGATTGGTATGTTACCCACCAACCCGGATCGGGTCTCATGGTGGATTATAGCCTTATACTCTTCACGAAAGTGAGGGGAGACCCGTGCTCAGTAGTGGGCTGATAGGGGATGATGATGATGATAAAAGTACTGCGCGGCGCTGTCAAAATGAATCAAAGTGACAGCGCCGCACGCTGCCGCGCTCTGCATTGATTTGTGTTTCGCCTCAGTGGGATTCGTACAATATTATTTCTTAATTCACACTAGTTTCTTACCATCCTTCCATTGGAAGACACTGTCAATGTTGTAACCAACTCCTTTCCACATTGCCATAGATCGAGGGTAGTCCGGCTCGACTCGGCCTATCTCGTCGTCAAACCTATGAATGGGAATAAAAATTAATTTAGTTTTAAAACAAAGAGAAACATTTAATCGTTTGAAGGATTTCCAAGTAAGTAAACTTTATAATTTCATTGTAATCCCACGCTTGTAATAAACGAAAACCAGAAATGTCCGAACTTACTTCCAGTACATAGTGCCACTGTAAAAGTAGGTCTTGGTGTTGTGACCCCAAACCATAGCGGCGTCCAACTTTTCCAAACTTGGTGGAAATCCGAGCGTGACGATTGGTTTCGGGTATCCAGGTATTAAGTTCCGTTCATTGAATAGGTATAGTCGTTTTCCTGTAACAAAAAAAGGGATTACCGTTGACATCGTATTACATGCTATAATAAACCAAGGCAATCTTTTCTCTGTCGAAACGTTAACTTACCAATAAAGATAGCTATGTTCTGATCTGGTCTTTCATACACGGCGTCGACATGAGTAATGTCTCTAGGAAGTCCTGACCACATCCTCCTAATTTCCATGGGGTAGCCTGGATACCGACCGTGAGCACCTATCCTCCAATGATACTGTAAAAATAAAGAAAAGTTTATATTTAATAACAATGCGATAGTAGTTCCAACTGTTTCATGGTCATTCTAAAATCTGTCTCACTTACTTTTCCTTTGAATATGAAAAGCTCATTTCGTATAAGCGCTACAGCATCGTAGCTGGTGTCGCAAGCTTCAGGTATATCTGGCCGTGTGGTAGAAGGTGTAGTAGTAGGCTTATAAGTCGTCGTTTTCACAGGGTATTTGTTACGATAATCTGGCCTAGGGTCGGTTGGAAAGTTTGGTCTATAGCTTGGATATTCGGGCCGAACGACAGGGTAATGAGGGCGGTACGTTGTAGTGGGTTGAGTGGTAGTTTCCGGAGTAGGTCGTGGATAGTGGTTAGGAATTGTTCGTCGAGGAAATTCTTCAGTTGCGTTATAACGGCGTCGTGGTGGGTTATACGACGGACGTTCTGGGTAGCTAGGCAGGTTAGGATAATGTCTTTCAGGATAATAAGTTGGATGTTTGGTAGGTTCCCGCGGGTAGGAGGGAGTATAGCTTGGCCTGTAGGGGTACTGGTGTCGGTGGTTGTGACGATGCACTGGTCTTCTAGTTGTGGTGGTGGTGGAAGTGGTCGTAGGGGGTGGTGTTTCTGGAGGTTTGTAGTTTGGTATTCTCCCCCATTTCTTGCTGGTTTCTTTGGGACCTGAAACACATTATTGAATTGTTTTCGATATTCTGTTATTGGCATAAAATACTAAGCTTCCGCAAGAGTAAAGTTGTATAAATTTTATATAATGGTTTGCTTTCTGTAACGTACCATACATTTGTTGGATTCCATTCCTGTCATCTTCAGGTAGCACGAAGTTTGGCTGGATGCCTTGATACCACGGAAACATGAGGGCGCCTCGCACTGAACTATGACTTAGCCCTAATGAGTGTCCGAACTCGTGTACTGCTACGGCAAAGAGAGATGTTCCTGAAATCAAAATATAAAACATGGAACATTGCTTTGCCTAGGAATGTAAACATTGTTTGATGTAGAATTGAAAAATACCAGGCAATTATTAAGTAAGTACCATGAAGCTTTAGTCGTGTGCAATCGCCTACGAAGTTCCATAATAGTATTCAGCCTGTAATCACCTATCTTCGTGTGGCGTCAGTGAAATAAAGGTGGATTTACACATGACTAGCCAAACACAATCCAGCGTAGGTGGGTGCGGTGCCGCGCGGCGGTCGTACGTGTAAATTATCACGCTGGTTCGGGGGTAATCGTGAGCCTGTCGCGCCTCTGCGGTCGCACCGGCTATCGTGCCTGTGTGCGTTGCCAGTGCCACTCTGTTTACCCTGACACACTGTAGGGTTACCAACATTCTAAACAGCTAGGAATACTGACTAGGTAGGAATCTACTTTCAAATCATTGTATAAACTTCGGTCCCGTGTCAAAACAAGAATCTCATTTTATCGTTCAGTGACGGTAAGTTCAGTTTTCCAGACGTCTTTTCTTATGACTGTTGTATTTTATTTATTAACGGAAATTTTGAATGGTATGTGTATCCCTATGGAATGCAATTCTCGATTAGTTTCAGTTTGCATCGGCTCTGCCCCTACAGCGACCAATGTCGTGGAATTAATTCTGCGATATGATTTCGATATGCCGCGTGACACCGGGCGGGGACGGAGGATTAGCATTAATGAATACAGCGTTGATGAGTCCGCATAGAAATAAAGTAATTAGGCAGTCATTTCAGCCAAGTTTCACTTCTGTCTACTTGACAACGCCTAATGATCACATTCCTAACAAAAGTACTAGTACCAACGCCATTTAACTAAGTTGATGTGTGAATAAAGCCGGAACCTATTGTGTTATAGGAAATCAGTAATCACAAACGTTTCAAATATGAAATACAAATTTATATAATATCATATATATTTTGTATATATAGGAATGCATGCATTGATATTGTAAATGTATTGTTAACAATAAGCAATTGATTTCATATTGTTTGTTTCCGCAATAACTTCATCACAACTTACTTTTGAGCATACCATGTGACGTAAGTATAGCAGACAGAGAATACCTAGATAGACCTTTTCTTAAGACTCAAATCTTCTTAAGAAACTTTACATTAAACTCCAATGGTAATATTACCTTCTTCGTCCTCGTTCTTCGGCTGTAGCAGCCAGAGCTCGTCGTCATCGAAGTGCGCGTCTCCACCGCGGCCAGTCCCTGGGAAGAAGGCGTGCGCCAGGATGGAGCCGCGCCCGTCGAAAGGATACGCATCGTCGTGATATTTCCTGTAAATATCAAACCATTCTATAATTAAAGTACCTTCACAAAGTAAATTACTAGTGGTTAATGCAAAACATAAGAGGAAAGTCTGTCTTGTGGGTAGTTAACACCCTCAGTGCTGAAAACAACTGTCGTGTTTTTCATAACTTGCCGCGAGTGCGGGAAAACACAACTGTTGTGTTTGTTGTAAGGGAAACACTATGGAGTGTGCAGAGCCGCACCCGTGGCTAGACAAGGAAATCGTCTCAGCAGTCAAAGTGTTAACAGGGTAGATCTTATCAGCAAGAACGGAAGCTCTAAGTTTCAGTGCCAATGAAATTGACATGCTTTCACCTTTAGAGAAACGACCACTTCGGCTCCAAACTTTAAGAACTACAATTAGCGCAATGATGTAAATCTATTCAGTAATTCCAGCCACTAACTATTTCATGAAACTATTACGCTCGCAACGTCAGTCGTTGCGGTGAGAGTACCTCCCTTAATAAACTAAAACAACCCGCACAACCGCAACTAAACAAATAGACGTTATCTAGGCTCTCTAGCTTGATGAAAACAGTCATAGTACGTAATGTATTCATCTCGCAACAAACAACAGCAGATGGAGTGGACGTAGCCTGGTAGAGCAATCAAACTTGCGTCCCGCGGGTCTGCTACCGACTACGTACCGCAGTACCCACCTAATCATTTTTCGCACCGACAAAACGAGGAAAAGACCTCGCCCGTGCATAATTCACGCAATATTAGCTGACCGTTGCTTTATTGAGTTGCCAATGTTGCCATGCGAAAGTTGTGCCATTATCCGATACGGGTGCGGTGCGCAAATATGGGGAAATGTTCACGTACTTAGTGCTTCTAGTGTTATTGCCTTCCTATAGGTAGGTACTCAATGTTCTACGATCTATTTATTCTAAGTGCAATTATTAACTTTATTGCTACGGCGGGGTACCAAGCCAGTCGTCTTGTTACGTATTTATTTATAAGGATGAAAATTCTATGCCAAGTATAATTTGTGGATTATCAAAATTTAAATACCTAGTTTAATGTGATGTGAAATAGCTTTACGTCTTTAGTTATATCTTACGATCTGACATATTAGACGAGACTATATCTTAATAGTAATTACATGGTATCTACAATAATCAACATATAACTAGTTTAGAGTAGGTACCTATAATCATTTATCCAGTGCTTCAACTTATATCATCTGACTTGAAGTGCGCAGTTAAGTTGTACGTATATTCTCTATTACTGGGGTAATATTACAGTTTATGGGATATAAATCTCGTAGGAGACGCATATATTGTGGGACTGTGCTTTGTGCAATCACTTCAGATATCCCGGAGGAGTGACGATGACACGGGCAAGTATAAAAACGTAGATGAAGATTTATTAGCTAGAAGCTAGAGTGAAAATTCAGGGACTCTTCTTTATAATTATAATTTCATACATATATATTGCTACAAATACAGTATCTTCGTGTAAATAGTACAACAACAAAAAAAAAAATACAGGCAAACGGGTTGAAGTAAAAAGACTTATTAAAAGCATCTCTGAAGATAGAGTATGCTTCGTCCTCTCGATGTAGGTAGGAACTCCTCAAAAATGTTTTCGTGTAAAGTACATAAACTAGACAGTAAAATGCGTGAACATTTAATTCAAGCTATTTTATTGAAAGTGAAGTTTACCGAGGAATATCGTAGAAACCGGGAAGAATTTTATAGAGAGTAATATAAGTTAACGGCACACATAAAATTCAAGACAGACACAGTCGGCCACAACTCAAGCCATAACATTTGTCAATATTGCCACCAGTATCACCATTTTCACTCGAATACAATAAGACTACGGAAGTAAACTGTTTTTTTCCATAACCAACATGTTCGTTTTAAATTTGAAATGATTTTTATAGAAAATAAGTTTATTCTGAGTAGATTTCCTTGCAAGTGGACAGCTTTTGAAATAATGAAAGTGCACTTGAGACGTGACCGCAAGCGAACTGAAGTTTCCGACAACGTCGTTTCTCGCGCACCCTGTCGTCGCAATTCGAAAAAAGAAAATTTCATGCAGACCATATTTGAAGTTGGTGCAAGTTTGCAGCGTCGAGCGCAATATGGCGGTCGCAATATGTCCACGCTTGAGGTTTTTGTCGACGCTACTTTCCTATATCTACGGGCCTGTAACAAGCGAAACTTTGTCCTACTCTCATTCAATATGCGACTCCTGTACGCAACTCAGCGTCATTTGTCAGGATATAGCTGTAGTATCTTCTATCGCCGCGCCCTGACGGCAATGGTGAGCCTTCATAATATTAAACAACATTTTCCTTCAGACTGTTTCATATCCAGTTGACATGCTCAGTAATATTTTAAAGGAAAATATATGGCGGGCTGTCTATCGTATCAGCACTTTACATATCGACTTTTAAACATGTAAAATAGACGGGTCGTAACGAATGACTCTTGCGTGCTGTGAATACAAAACTATTTGCGTAAAGTGCAGCGGGCGATGTGCTCGGGTACATTAGCTTGATAAAACATTAATTTCCTCCGCAATTTCAACTTGCACGTGTCTAACAGGCGTCCATTATTTCGAGTATAGATACCTCTGAGTGTTAAATAGGTTTCTTTAAGTTTTGCTGCAGGTTAGTAGCGTTATTAGATAAGTATTGTAGTGGATTTCGTGTCATGTCACGTTCCTGGAACGAAAGTGAATCGTGACTGAGAACGAAACCTCCTACGCTCGGATAGTTTCAATGCGGTCGAAATTTAACTCGTAATAATAAGATTTATTTTTGTCTATCTAAAGGAATTTGAAGAACTTGAGCGGTACAGGGTTAAGAATTACAAAACTAAAGTTAATACCTACATGATTCAACGGTACCCATAAAAGATGCTATGAAAATCAAGCCTATTGATAAAATTGTTATTCTTTTTGGCGTAAGAATAAAGATTTGAACTATTGATATTATTTGATCTGAAGAAAATGTTGGCTATATTGTAACGATATATATGAAATTTGCATTTTCATTTATATCTTTGTTCCACTCTTGAGAAACCTGTATTATAAAGTATTTAATAAACAGATAGGTCCCTATATAGTATGTAGTACATAGTACAAAGTCTGTAACTTGATAAATGCTAGTTAGATTGTTGCTCGTGTATTTTCACACAAGTTCCACTGCGCGTCCCTATTCTGATGCCCCGCACGAGACGCACACAAATCCCCCTTAAAATGGATAGGACGTTTCTCTAAATCCTGCCTTGATTATTATTTATTATCAAGGCAGTAAATCAAGCTACGGATTGCTGGATGAGCTAAGTTGGATTTTTACGAGATTAAAAAGGTTGTTTTCAGTAGTTTCAGTTATTCTATCACAAATAAATGTAAATTATATCAGATTCAAAGTCACTTCACTACAAAGACGCCTAAGAAGGAAGTCGACAATGTTTGAATTCCCTAAATTAGCAAATAGATTAACTGCACCTATAAAATTATGATACTAAAGTTATTGGATCTAGCCTGCCTGTGGCCAGATGAGAGATAAGGAATGCGAAAAGAGAGGAAGATATGCTAGGTACTTAGATTTCCACTCACTTGGCGAAAGAGACCACGATGTCAGCTTTGTCCGAGTTGATCTGCGTGAAGGTGAGCCTGGAGGCTTGTTCCCAGACGCTGAGCGCGCGAGCCAGCACACTGCGGGTACCATCTGGATCCAGCTGCGACGGTTGCCGGTCTTGGGATAGGCTGGGGACAAAAAAGTACAATTATTAGAAAGTCAAATCAAGCTAAATTGTATAAAACAGCTGAGAGCGGTGTCAAGATGTGCAAATGGATAAATAACCGGATTTGGGTGACCTATGCTTCTTCGACGACGGTGTGCGTTATGATATCAAACAGGCAACGCCTTTTATATACATGATCAAATAAAACTCTATTAGCTGAATAAAATAATTCCTTCTTATACTAGGGCAATGTCAAGATCAAACGTGGGCACAACAAAGAAGCTAGAAATCAAACAATAAGTCGTCGCGCAATCTACACTCGACGTTCCTTTTTAATCGTTCCCTTTCAAAGGTTTGATTCTTTAGAGTGTGTGCATATTCATTCACGTTCAATAGGAGACTGTATTTACGGATTAGAACCAATCGAGAGAGCGTCTGCATATAGTGCCAGTAGAATATTTGACGAGAAAAGACACCCAGCCTTGTTAGTTTTCAGATTAGGCTAGTCAGTATATGTTGCTAAGTGTGGCGTGGTAGCTACACTCGTCACGGGGGGCGAGGGCGGCCTGTTTCAATGCTCGCCTGAGCTCACGTTGTGTTGTGTGTGTCCTGCGGTCGGGCAGCTTTCGAGTAATGGAATAATCGCATTGTGGACAATTTGAGCGACTCGGCTCTATTTAACGCTCGCTGCGTTCATTACACGGGATTTATGCGTTGTCATTATAACAACAAGCGACCTCATTAGGCCGGCACAGGTTTTAATTAGAGATCTAGTCCAAGCTTAGTACGCCACTAATCCGGAGCGTATCATGGCGAATTAAAACGTAACATTGTTTACATCATTCGCGAGTAGGCGTGCCATCGCATTATTTTTAATTTTCATACCTGAGCCGGGACACAGCCCGCAGGCATTATTCAAAATTTAAGTGGCGGGGAATAAACCGGCCTGCCAGTGTTGCGGTCGCATTTTGTTCATATCTGTGCAACACATTTTGTCGGATAAAATATCGCTTATGCGGGTAATTAAAACTAACCAACGCGGACAGTGGCCGCGTGGTTGCCGTTGTATACAATTATTTTATTAAAATTATTAGTGATCGCTGGGGAAATATGCAGGATAATGAGACGTGCTACTGAAAGGCGGAATATTAATTTTGAAATTGGCTGTCGTGGGCGGTGCACGTCTCTAGGTGGCAGCCGCCGACCGCGCTAGTAAAATGATATGTGTAAAATATTTCATCGAGACTTTTAATGGGGCGGGCCTCGGGACAGTCACAGCGCGGATGGAAACAGCTCCAAATTTATTATTGCCATATTAACAGGGCGGCCGCTCGTGTACGCACTATATCAGCCAACTAGTTAATTGCATCCCTTGGATGAAGCTCGCAACCGCATTTGGAAGTTAATGTTGTTATGTCAGCCTAAAATAATGAGACTAGACAAAATTAAAGGCAGAATGAGTGGTGTTTTTTAAAAGGCCGGTTATGATTAGCAATATTATTTTCATTTGAATTTTCCTCAATTTCTCCTCTATGCTAACAATGAGTTTCAGTTGCAGCTGCGCTAATTAGAATACGTCTGTTATCTTTCCATACTGTTAAACTGAGTGTCTGGTAATTATATCAATTATTATAATATGATACGTGTTTCTATACCAACCCCTGCGTAGCTACTACGGCGTAGCACTATAGCTACACCGCAGGTAGTACCATAGTAACTGTTCATTATGACAGGTCATCATATTAACAAGCCTCTCACAGTAACGCGAAGAGTATAGGTAGATCTCCAATGTTTATTAGCTAAGCCCGAAAATTATTCAGAGTAAATTTAATTTAATAAAATAAACTTAAATCAAAACGTATTTCAAGCAACCGAACTGTTAAGGCTTCACTTGAGAACTTGTCGCAAGTAAAGCCAAATAAATGCCATTCTTTTCGTGGGGGAGCGAGGTCAACCTCGCAATCGTTCTCCGAGTTGAAACACGTGAGTCGGTATGTAAATAGGTAAGTTTGAGAAGTTGGCGGCACGTTGCGTATCGGGTTGAAGGAGTTGCGGTAAACAGGAGGCACGTGAGAGTGGGCGGTGGTCACGCCACGTGCCACGTGCGCGACGACAATGCCTCGCCCCGTCATGGCAACCCCGTTCTATAACGTTCTGAGTACCGTCCTCACCCTTATCCTTTTCTGCGCAATTTATTAACAATAACCCAATCCATACCCGACGTAGCAACAGAAAAATATTCAGATTTATTAACAATGCAAGGGCAGCGGAATGGAAGTTTGTACAGAAAATATATTTATCGCGCCCATCGGCCGGAGATTGACACCCGCATGAGTTCATGAATATCTTTATTTCTCTATAAAATAACAGTCATTGTTATATTTATTGGCTATAAAGTGTCGCGAGGCGTTCGATAGGCACTGGCATTAAAATGTGTCTGTATAATTTAGTGAAGGCGGGGCACTGCGTTTATAGGTTGAAATAATAAAACATGGTGTATCGTATCGGGTCAGCAGCACCACACGAGCGAGACAGTGGCTGAACTCTGTTTGAAATATCCGATTTCTGTCACTTACTCATGTATGCTCACCTTTTCTTACTTGATTATCGCGAATAAGCTTTAGTCTATTAGACACTATTAGAGAGAGAGAGAGTATATGGAATACACAGCCGCCATTTATATGTAATTGGGATTATATCGTAAGATTAGTAACAGTCATATATTTGGAGCTGCTACTGCAAAGAAGACGAGTAAATATTTCCGCTAAACAAGCTTAGGTACTGTTTATTCTACTATGATATGGCGACGTCTTCATAGCAAAACGGACATAATCTCCTAACGATGTCATAACAAACAGATTTGTAAGCACGAACTTTATGGCGTGTGTCCGACGAGCTAAAATTTAATTTTCTGAAATAATTTGTCAGCTGCCATTAAAATAATTCACCCGTGCGACGATCCGCACAAGTTGTAACATTTTATTACTTAGCTTAGAGAGATGCTACAACATGTACAATCTCATTGATATCTCTGCTACTTTTGAAGTTTTGTATTTTTTTATTATTAAAGTTGGCTAATTACGAAGAAACGGATATCATGGCAAAAGGAATCGCTGTTGAAAAAATATAAAGATGAATAGAGAACCTCCTTCTGTTTGAAAACGATGACTTCTTCTTTCTCCTTCTTCTTGCTATAATATCTATACTATGTTGGATGTGACATATCAACAAGAGATGCCAATTTACATCATGGACTGGTTTAGTAGATAAATTAGCATAAAAATAATAAAACGCCAGTGTAACATGTTCCCCCGTGTCACCACGGGGCGGGAGTGCGCTGCGGCCCCTGTCACAACGATTGTCAGCTCCGATGACACGACCACCCCTCTACTCGCTCGTTATTCTCGATAATAACCACAAAACGATAACCATCACTTCAAATTGACTTGAATTACAAATGCAGCCGTTCCGAGGCGCAACTGCAGAACTTCTAAAAGTATACAGATACAAACTGTTCGAACATGCTGTTTGAACATGCATCGATCGAACTATTTATTAGTTCTATCAACATATCATATTTCTTTGCAGCCGTGCTGGCTAATAATCAGATTGTTGCTTTTCAATTGTTTCTAGTTGAAATACGAATAGGTAGTTGTTAGTTGGGACGTGATGCAATCGTGATCCTTCATTGGAAATCGTGTCAGCTATCGGTACAAAGTCCTCATTTACGCAGTCTATTTGGAACATTGTTACTAATGCATTTAGGTATCAAGCCACGATTGGGATAATTGTTTACCGCTCTTGACTGCAGTAATGCAATCCTTTGAATTCCCCTCCCGGCCCGTGGCATCCCCGCGACGCCCTCCGACTCTCACACCGTACACTGCAGATAAGCGACGTGGCAATAGGCATTGATGCTCGCTGGGGATTTCCATAGCAGTCTACTACGGTCTCGATTCTTTGGTGTATAAAAGGATTTAAAACGCCTCAATGCGAAAAAACATCCGATTTGGGAAATGTAAAATCCTTATTTTCGATTTATTGTACGCAACACAACATAACCGAGACTTTATTTAACGACTGACCCAGTAAAACATTTTATCTTTAGCCAATATCGATGTGTGCAAGGCATTTATTGGGCAATAATTAGTGGCCAATAACGGGCAGATGGCTAGCGCGACGTTACGTTGACTTGACGTCGAATCCTAATTGACCTTTATCGGTGAGCTCCTTTAATAATAGCTCCTTTGAATGTCGGGCGTCAAACGTACTGGGCCCCACGTGCACCATTGTGGAGGCAGCATTCATGCTCCTCGGGGATTTCAGAGGATTTCTAGACGACGCCGACGTTTCGCCCTGTCTATACATGCAGCTCAAACGACCGTCTAACTCTATTGTGTAAGGCGTTTACATGTTTATGCGAGGATATAATGGCTGTTTAACGCGCACATGAATTCAGATCACAATGTAGAAAAAGGAATAAATCCACTTAAAAATCTAATACAAGGCATTCTATCTACACATAAAATCTAGTGGATAATCTCGAAGGCAGTAAAGCTTAGGTGTATTTAAAGCGGGGTTTCATGGTTGCGCACATAAGAGAAATTAGCGAATCTGGCCGGCGGTGCTGCCGGTCGCCGGGGGCAGAATTAAGTCGAGAGTAACGTTGTTATGACGGTAATGGCATATTACCGCTCGCTATGTGCGGCTATTTTCCGCGCGAGCTCAGATACCGAAATTGAAACGATTTTTCAGTGACACGATTGCATCTGTAATCACGGACCGCCCACAATTCATATCCAATCGACGTGCGGCAGCGCGATCCGTTAGTTCAAATTTTATTGTCTCGTTTACATGAAAAATCCCTGAATGTTAGAATTCGCGGAGATATTCGATCGCTTCCGCTCTACGGCTATTCATTTCGACATTCATAAATACAGAAGACCGATAATGATTCCAAAGTAGTATCAAATTGCCAGCATTGTTTGAGTGGTGTACTTAAAAGGGATGGAAATGACTGTTTAATAGTGAAGTACCTATTCAGGCTTAATGACCGCTATCGATTGCATCATATGCTATACTCGGCTGGGCTTAAGTCGGGTCTTAAGCCTTAAATATCGTAGCTAACACCCAGTTAAAGACACATGCTGTTAGAACTTTTATATGAGTTTGCTAAACTGAAAGAGGGCATAATTGGAAACTCGAACCAGACCGCTGCAATACCGGGACTTGCCATTCTTGGTGCAGTTACGACCCTAATTTTAACTATAAAACTGCTTTTGCGGAGATGATCGCTTCGGATAATAAAAGATATTAAAAAGTTTGTGTCCTCAAATGCTATTATAAACACTATTATGCCATGTATGTATCTTGTCTTTTTGATTTCTATTAGATAATGGGATAAAGGGATTGGATTATTCACAAATTTATCATTATTATTTATTTGATAAGTCAGGAAAATTGGTATAATGTCAGGATTATTGAATTATATATGAAATTACATAAAAATATTTACTAGGCATGTCCGTGTAATGTAAAGAACTAAAGCCTTATTTTACTTCTTCCGTAAGTGGTAGAGATTATTATAGATACAAAAGATGACATGATCTAAAACTCTAAGGAACTTTTACGAAATAAAAAAAGAATCTCTGTTTTATTTTTCTAAATCGATAAATAGTGAGATACCGAGAAAACATGAAAAAAAAACAGCTTTCTTGGCAAAGGGTTGCCTTAATTCGCTATTTGGCAGCTCGTGCCGCGGATCACAGGCTTCTAAACAGAGTGCTTTTCCTAGATAATAATAGTTAATCTTTTATTGTTTAAATTTTTTTTTATGTATTTTAGGTGTAGAGATAAAGTCTTGCGAACACATGAAACCCTTTATCTCGTTTCGCTTGCCCTATTTTCGTTTAAATCCTATTAGGACTTACTTTAATAAATTCACAGACGGGCATATTTTACTTTTAATATCTTTAAACTCATAAAGGATTCAGAACCATATAAGACCTAGTGTCATTCTACGCCAAAATCTACCGCGAACGATTCCCTCGTATGAAGTTAGACATTAGAGATTACGCGCCCTCGCGCTCATACCTAACTTTTATGAATCACCGTTCCAAGGCGTGTGAGCGTAAGGTTTGCATACACTCGGCGCGACGGCGACGCTGGTGCCCTCTAATCTCCGTCGTGTAGGAATAGACTAGGAGATAGGAGAACAGTTTAGCACCTACAAAGATTTCTTTAAGAAACCAAAAAGGCGATGCTTTTAAGACTTGAATTAAAAATTGTGGGCGTACCATTGTATCATACTTGCAATGTCTACAAAAATGTAAAGCACATTAGTAAGGTGAGCTAGAAATAATGCGTCAGACTTTTACAAGGTTGACGATATCCAGTTTTCAAGTGACTCATATATTTTTTGAAACTAAGCTATATTCCAAGAATTTGCTAGACTCGCCGAAAATGCCTGAAAGAATGCCTGAATGCTTGAAATGAAAACTCCAACTATCCCAAAAAAAAAACCCTGGACGTGTGCATATGGCGCACAGACATGTTCTTTGACAGTTCAGGAGAGGTCCACTCTCAAGGTTGTCAACGAGGTATGGAGCGCAATCTACTTTGCGTAAAGCTGACAGACAGCATCCGGAATACTATACTGCGCTCTCGGACAAGAAGAAAACAAAATATAGGGTTTAAAGACTTTAAAGAAACATTATGATCTTCGGGTAGTTGCAGTGATATTATTTTACCACATTTCTGCCTAGTCTAAAGCTTACAGGAATATTCATAAAATGAGCATTCCAGGCACCCAGCGGTTATCGGCCGGAACGAAATCTCTTCGCGCGCCGTAAAACCATATATCCAAATATCGATATAAGTAGATATCTACATACTCGTATTTGTATCCACTGATATTCAACATTACTGCGTGAAAATAAAATATATATTATCAGTAACGAAGATCCATTACATAATTATATAATTATAATATACGTTTTCCGCTTAATATATAAATGTGACACGGTGTCTGTAAGTGTTTCTGTTGCCATGCACTAATCTCCGTGACAGCTGCACAGATTTTGATAAAATTGATACGTATATAGTAGTAATTAGATCCTGGAATAATGCATAGGATATTAAGTATCACTATCCGTGTGCAAAATTCCAGCTTGAAGCAGTCGATAAATGTAGTTTAGTAGGTACCTACTACGGTATGATATCAAAAAATGTATGTTCAATTATATTTCTTATATCTTAAAACATAAAACCCAACAAATGTCCCAATAATATAGAAACGCGCAATATTAAATCAATAGGAAACGGAAATAGTTATTTCCGTTCCATCGACCTGGAGGAGCAAACTCGACGTCAATTGTCCAATGTTTCCACGTTACTTAGGTTTCAATGCACTCCGGTCTAACTCTCGAGAAGTCTCAAGTTATTTTTACCGCCCTCACCTTATCTCGGCACTAAAAGCGTTTGTCTTGAATTGTTAAAGTGCCAATTGTAGTTTTACAGCTACAGGTTGAGTGCGGCTAGTGACAATCGCAAGAGACTACATTATACTTATGTTTATACGATATCGTAGTGGTAGTTAGGATACGTATGATGGACTGACATGAACTAGGCGATTATGAAGGGCAAGCAAAGACAGTTTAGTCTGGTGAAGACATTCTTAAAAATACTAAGAGCAGTTAATGGGAGAGAATCCCATAAGATTTGAGTAGAGGATTTAAAAAAATCAAGGATACCTTTATAGTTATAGCCGGCGTAAACAAAGGGCAAATATTAAGTATTCAAAGCGGCGCCGCGGCGGTCGATTGCGGAAATGACAAACCGATTAGATGCAGGTTCTACGGCCTGGGAGAGATGTATCCGGCGGAAGGGAGCTAAATTACTTCCCGCCTCGCTCCCGATGCACCACAACAATGTTCAACTAAATGTGCAATTCGATTTAAGAACGAACCACCATCGGCTAAAAGTCCCCTCCGCGTCCGCCTATAAACTTCCAACTCCGTCCGCTTCATTAGAATCGAAATTCCCACGGTTCATTAGGATTCCCCAGAATTCTCGGCGTTCATTAGAAATACTCTCGCGGCAGTGGACCCCGGACGTAAATAAGTGATTAACGCAGTTGGGATTGTTTTCAGACGCTCCGGCGCTGCAACTAGTTGGAGTGAACTCTTGATACATTTAAAATGAACCAAGCCCGCCGCGCCGGCGACGCGCCGCCCCCGCCTTCGCTCGGCGTCAACTGGAGGCGCTAATGTTTAATGAGATTGGGAACAGTCAAAATAAGTTCCTCATGGAATATGAAAGGAATCGCTAGATGAACCCTATTATTTTCCCTCGGTTCCTACAGACATTATAATAAATTCTCCTTTTCTTGCGTTGATGCGTCCAGACAAAACACCAGAAAAACGTGACGAATGCACCAGAGGAACTACATAATATTTTTTTCCCACGTCATGCACTGTAATAGTGTAGTATATATCGGTTTAAGCTTAATGGCAATAACAAATCATTAAACCAAATTATGCTACTGAGTTTATAATAATTAGACAATTATTGTCCACGTAGGACCAATTACCTAAAATGGACATTTTTTTTACATGGCTTAGATGGCTTAGAATGAATAGGTACTTTGTATTGCAGGTGGTTTTATCAACATACTTATATTATCTCATCACCTTACTGACGGTACTATTTTCGAATCTCCGATTTGTCGGAACTCGCGACACTCGAGAACATAATCGCGTTCATCTCATGAGGAGTTTTATATTCCACAAGGAACTTATTTTACTCCAAAGCGAGACGTCCCGCATTTGTCTATAGATATATATTTTAAGCTGAATTTTATTACATCGCCATGGAAAAGGTAAAAATGTAATCCAAGGTATTAATGCGGATTCTGGGGTACACGCGTTTGTTGAAAGCTAATACATATTTGATTCTGTATTCGTGCTTTAAGTATCCATTACTTTGACTGAATTGCCCTATCTCCTTGGATCGTATTGTATTTATTAACGGGGTGTAAGAAAGAGCCTGTCCGAGTGGCGTTTTGATAAATCGAGTTTTATGATTCTAAAAACATCTGGCGCAACTGGGAACGTGGACTGCGTTATTGCAGTCTACCTGGCTGGTCCTATCACTACGTCGTTTAAACTACAACAGGCCATTTCAACGCACCATGGTTGAAGCATCATTGATACGAAAGAAGAATATCGCAACATGATATTTTTATAACCATATTATGGGTCGATGATGATGATTATGTTATCATTTGCCTTTGGCTCATCATGGAGCCTCGCTCGATCCCGCAGTTATCCGCTTTTCCTCTAAGACAAAATCACAACAAAACAATTTCTGAATCCCCAACCCTAAATCTCCCTATGAGACTTACAAAATTCAAAAAAAATTCAAACAAAACGCAATAATTACTCGCTGTGTTAGCATATTTTCTCCGACGATTCTCCTCTGGTAATTTGAATTTATCCATTTTTCACGTCCAAACTAAATTAAGTAAATTGTGTAATTGAAAATGGTAATTAATGTCAGCCCTCAATTTATTTAATGGTTACAGTTCCCAGGTTGTAACGCTATAGATATGTACGCTATAGATGAAACATATAAACGTGTAACAATAAGATATTCCTGTCTCGTATTTAGAGCGTACCTCATTATCATCATCGAAGATCAGTAATTGTTCAAATATTCGATACAAATTTTCAATTACATAACGAATTAAAATCTGAAGCTCCCGATTTACATGTGCCATGTTTTAAAATCGAAGCTCAATTTTATGTGAAATGTACTAAAAAGTGAGCCCCAGCCGAAGTCGCTCCGTCTACAAGCTCTTCGCTTCTCGCAAAGTTGATCATTTTCCAATAATTAAGTTACTGAATCAATTTCATTCGTATGGACTGTCAGGAAACAGCATTTCACAGTGTGAAATTGTGTTGTTACTTAACAGCGTTGTGGGGAGGCGTCCCCTCTATGTTTGCGCAGGCATAGACGGCCTTTGCATCTGAAACGGGTGGTGTGTTTTATAACTTGATGTCTAAAGTTGGCCGTTGAATGTTAGCTGTTAGGTTGCTTTGTAATAATTTATTCGAAATATTGATTATTTCGCAAATATAATGTTCTCAGGACATAACTGCACTCAACGATAGTCTCATATTTTTGTGGAAAAATTATGGTAATCATACCTACCGCCTACATGACTCTATTTTATGTAATTTAGCTTGAATCGACTGTTTTTCAATATTAAATCACAATTAGATCGTAATTTACACGAGCCATTCAGCTAATGAAAAAGACTAAGGAATCATCTGGTAACTTGACTTGTATTTGGCGATATTTTGATGATAATATCGTTAGTTGTTGGTGCTTATAATACATATAAGTTAGTGGTTGGTTTAGGACCTAAATGGGCCCGCACGTCCGGACAAACATCGTGGGAATTCGCAACTCAAACAACTTTAAGCAAATTTATAACTTCCGGATTGGGACCGCGCTGTTGCCTCTTACTATGTACGTACTTTAATAAACATCAAACCATACGGCTCTTCCAATAAATTAACCACGCTTTCCAAGAACCAACAACACGGGCTAATATTATGTCCATTTGAATAGCTCTTTATGATTCATATAAACACGCAAGAACAGTAAAATTCAATATATACCGTTCAGACTTTTTGGTCCCGTTACGAATGTATTTGAATATGAGAACAGTTCGAACCGAAATTTCTTTAATTTAAGAGAGATCAGAAGTTTCTCGACGATAAAACAAAGAGATTTTATATAAAAACAGTTTCCTTCGGAAGGATGCATGGCAGGAAACGTGTGAGACGGAATGCTCTCAGCGCGCGGGAACGAACCCAGGGTTGCTAG
This sequence comes from Campaea margaritaria, assembly GCA_912999815.1. NCBI lineage: Eukaryota > Metazoa > Arthropoda > Insecta > Lepidoptera > Geometridae > Campaea > Campaea margaritaria. The sequence continues at coordinate 7,967,719 of OU538800.1, forward strand.
CCCCATCAGTGTCGCTCGATGCACACATTCATTTCCGATTAGTTGGCAATTTATTTATCGAGAAATTCAGCGACTGATATTTTCAATATCGAAGTATTATTGCGACAACTTTCTCGTTTTCTCCTACGTACATATTTATATCTAAAAGACTAGACTAAACCGTTTCCAATAGAGTGGAGGTAGGGTTAAAAAGCAATATCATCATAGTAAACCGCTGTTCTGTTATCATCAGAGATAATCCCGCTTTTATTTTCCAGACAGTTCTAAGCTACAGGCGTTACGTAAAAGTATATTATCTAAAATGAGCGTGCAATAGAGTGTAACTCCGGTACTGGGGGTGGAAGGAGCAAGGACCTGGAGGGCGGCGCTCGCGCGGTTCATGCCCGGTCTAGCACCCTTTGTTTGATGCTACCAGGTAGGGCATCAGGGGAGTTCGGTCACGCCAGTAAGGCAAGGGGTGATAAGGACATACCCTACCATATATGTAACTTAACGGTGTTTCTAGAGTTTTCAACAGTTGTCCTACTTAGACTAGCATGTCATCGTAGAGTGGCATGACGTAGACAGACACGATTATCAAATAATTTTAAAAGCTGTTATATATAATTGTCTTAACAAAACTCCAACTATATACTGGTGAGAAATACCATGTCTGGCGAAATTAATATTTCAATACACTCTAATTCAATAGAAAAGCAAAATGTGTCTGACGCTTCGAAAATGCATAATACAGTCTATTCGTAGTCCTGGGATCAATAAAAAGCAATGTCGTCTATTAGCCGCGGTTACTGCAGGTTATGAAACTACGTCTAAAGTTCACGAGTTGCATAATACATGACTTGTTTCAGTGCCGTTGACGCGAGGTGACTGAACAGAGGTTCAACAGCACCGAGTTCGAAGTCCGAACCATTGTTACAACGTTATATAACAAGTACCCACAGTTCTCCACTGCATTACTTTTGAAAAGCTTCGCCACATTTCGTTTTATGCTATGAGTTATTTTTGTTGCTGGAGATTCGGGTTCCATTGAAATATGGACTGCGTCTTTGAAATATGCATGGTTGATGTTATTTAAGATGAAATGGCTTATATTTTTATTGTCTTGCTTACTGTTTTAGTGGCTTTCTACGAAGGATCAAAATATATCAATTTTACCATGATTGAGGAAAATTATAACTTTTCTTTTGTAAATATACTCTGCATTGTGGTCTCAAATTACTACTACTACTACACACTACTATACTTATCTATATATATAAAAATGTTATGTTGGTTTGTGTACGCTTCAAAAACTCAAAAAGTTCTGCACCAATCGAGCTGAAATTTTAGCATGATATATAATCCGCATCAAGGATTGTTTTATCTATTTTTTTCATCAGTGAGATATCAGCGAATGTGCGAATGTGCCACAGCGAAGCGTGGCAGGGTACAACTAGTATACTATACTTTTCCTAAAAAAAAAGGAATGTAATATTATATTATAATATATATTAACCACTAACTGTCCCCTGCAGCTTCACCCGCGTGAATAATTATATTAAGTATCTTACGTTTTATTTCAGGACCTAAACCCAGATGTGTCTAACATACATGTGTGTGTCACAGCCAGACCGGCTCAATGAGTAAGGGACGAAATTCACAAGAATATTTTGATCAATATCATATAACAAAATTAATTTTGTACCCAGTGAACTAGTTTAAGTAGTAAATTTAACTGATTTTAGATTTGCAGTAAAATATCTTATGAATGTGACAAACGCTCGTAAAAATATCAAGTAGAGAACTGAATCCAGATTGAATCTTATTGTTTTCACATTCACGCGCATTTATATGCTGGAATAACGCATTCAAAATAATGCTTGTAGTGTGCATTCGAGAAACTGATATAAAACTTTATGCAGCCATAGCCACATCTGCAATAAAAGAAATCGACTTATCATAATATTTTTCATGAGGAACGATTCGCACACTCTCGAGCAATCCCGGCGAGTGGGTGAGTATTAAATCATTTCAGTTGCATTTTTCCGTTGGCGCTGCGAGAAACAAGTGAGAACCCATTTAGCGGTCAGCGCGGAGGTGAAATGGGTTCGTGCACACGACATGGCGCCTTCCGATGACAATTTAATACGGTCACCGCTACTAGATACTAGTTTCGAAAACGGTCCACGAATTCAGTGAATATGTTAATGCTGTTTTTGTAAAGCTCGCCACCGAATCGCAGGCCGGAGCCCACTGTTATTTTATCGACCGGCCCCATTGTCGCGTAATTACCCACCTGTTTCTCGCCCGAAACGTTGAGCGTTCAGAAAAGTTATTTAAATTAAGTCCCACATCAAAGGGAAAGTCATTTGCGTTTACAAAAGTGCAGATCATATTTTTTCTTGTGCGTTCGAATTGAAAGCGGTGTAATATCTTTTATTGTCTGGGGCAGGACGGGCGTGGTTGCGACCGGGCGCCCGCGCCGCACAATACCTGCCTAGCTTGTGTTGGCTACCTCACTCACCTGGAGAGGAAAGAAAAGAAAATGTTAATTAAGAGCCACTGAACAAAATTGATATCGTCGGGAATGAATTCTTTGCTGTTATTGTAAACGGATGCAAACAGTTTGCTTTGGCAATGTTCATTTTCTTGTTTTCATTGAATAGCTGTTTTAATTACCTTTTTAAAAAGCTAACAATTAATCTTGCTTTAAAGCGTTAGGAATGAAAACGACATTGAAAGCTGCATTATGAAAGTGTAAAACGGTAAGACATTTAGTAAATATTACGAAGGGTCGGTAAGCAGCGAGTCAGCGCAATGCCAAACGAGGGGAAATGTACATCTCATTAACACGTAGCGGTGACGATATTTAGCGGCGGGCGCGCGTGGTGAGCCGCGAACTAGCATTTGGCAGCGCGAGCGACCCGCTGCCGGCTCTCTAAACTAAACAACTCGTAAAAGTGTAAAAGTCGTAACGATAGCGACGCAGAGACTGCCTAATATGAGCAGCGGCTGGAGCGGCGCCAGTCATGCTCATTATCAGATGGGACGTTCCGGCGCAACCCTTTCGTTTTACGATTGGCCTCTAATTACAGCGGCGCTCAAGGCGGCGCGCTTTTTCAGTGATACGAGCTCGAAGCGGGCGCGCACTGCCAAATGGACATATTTATCGGTACTATCCGAATCGTTTACGCGGTTCGACGGCGGCGTTCCGGACGTTGGTTTGCGTTACGATCGGCCGGGTGTTTCGCGATATGAAAAAAGTCTCGGAAAATGTCGCAGCCGGCCTGCAATAACAGACGGAGTTGGTTTACGAGAGACTGCTGATAAAGCCGGCGCGGCTCGGGCGCACAGTGTGCGGGTCGCCTTAACGACGTGTTGCCAATTTATGTTATGCGATAAGCTGAGTTTGTTTTGCCCGGAGCTGAGACGAATTACTACTGCCGAATCATATGTCGTAGTGCTTTACGATTCCAAGATTTTCCGGGTTATCATAAAAGGGATGGGATTGTTATGATAAAATTATTATAGCGCGTGTAGAGCAGAGGTTTTCCTTAAAGCTTGATGTTGTAAATGCTCTGAGAGCTTTATATACCAGGCTATTTCTCGTTTCCCTCAATGAGTAGGTACTTATAGCTGAGACTAAATTCAAGACGGGGTGGTTTGCGTTGAATCGGCGCTCGCGGCGGCGGAGAACGGTGGAATACCGACCAGCATTACACGGAATCGCTCGCAGAGTTTATTAGTATGCCACCGGCGATCGCCACTGGAATGAACCGACGTGACATCGCCGGCATCTCCAACGTTGCTACGTCAAATGCAATAACACGAATATTGTAAATCGGACCATCGATGAATAATAGCGGAAGGGGTTTAAACAGATTTGCTGAGACAAAATTTAGGGGCAGTCTTCAATGATTTACTCACGTTTTGGGTGAAAGTGATTCCTATATATTATTCAATTTTTATGATGAGACTCGGCTTGTGAAGAAAATTGATATCCTAGAAAGTTAATCTTCACTGAGCTGCATTTATTTAGCGTCAGTGTTAAAAGATTTTCCTCGAGTAGTCTCGTCGAACTTTATGAAAGCGCAACGGATAAGTTATAAAATATCAGTCCATTAAAGAAATTCGATTAAAGCGTGATGACTGAGTATTGCCCGGATACATCGTAAACTTATTCGGAAGGAAATTCAGTGATGAGAGATGTTACCCTTTTAACTCGCAACTACGTGACGAGCGTCACAGTTTCTCCTGCATTTATGTAAATGTATAGGTGGTACATGCAATCTTTGAGAGCCAGTCTCAATCTAAGATTAGCTATATGTTTATAACCTTAAGCCTTATCGTCACATCAGGTAAGATAGTGGTCAGACGCTAGTTTGTATAAAAAATACAAATTTGAAGGATTTATGTCTTTTATTTAAAAGAAAATCTTTAAAATACAGTTGAGAGAAATCCCCAAAGTCCAGTTACAGTTGAAAACAGTTGGACACAGAGTACTATTTCTTGGTTTAGGTAAGTTCGTAACGTGCAGTAGGATAAAAGATAATAAATATAAGTTAGCTCGTCCTCGTGCCAACTCTGAAGCCACTGTAGAAGGAGTAAGTTCCGTCAGAAAGGTGAAAAGAAGTGAAAAAGAGTAAATAGTAACGAGGCAAAATTTACAAAACCATCATATTATTATATGAAGTAGATGGACATTTAGCTTCGAGGCAAAGTCGAAATATATAAAAAATTATTCAAAGGTAGGTTCCTAAAAATATCTTGTTAGTTAAGTTTTGGCATTTAACACCACAAGCTTAATATTTCTAACTGATACTAAAAGAAAAATTTAAGAAGCTCGCTTCAGTCAGTAATTTCCTGAAACGTTGATAAAATCTTTCCGCATACATCATGATAATGTGTGGAAATGAAGCAGGCGTCGTATCGTGTCGTGGTCGTGCCGGGATCGTGCCGTCCCGCCCCCGGGACAGCCCGTGGGGGACCGTCAACTCAATCTTGCCCCATTACGCGCGACAAATTGGAAAAATATTCAATTACACCTCGCTAAATATTGAATTATATCATAGCAAATTACAATTTTGCATTGGGGACGTAACGTTACACCCGGAATAATTTCTTGGAGTTCATTTTCGTGCGACTGGACAAGGAAAAGGATAAGTAATAGCATAAATTAGGGAGAACTACTTACTTAAATAAAAGGATAAGTAATAGTTTACTATTTGAACCTTTAGGTGTCTATGTTGGATGGTAGCGGGTAATTAAAAGGATTCAACGCAACGCACAGTGTGATATGCATTTAAAAATGTTTAGACTGATTAATTTCCAGAAATTATTGCCCCGGCATATTTTTTTGACGCCTCGTCGATGCACAACCATCAGCGAGCCGTCTCAAGAGCGATCACGTTTCCTCGCGTGCATGTCGATCGATTGGTTCAATGAACATTATGCGAGTAGTCGGGGACAAGTGGGCGCGGGAATTACTCGCCGCCCGGAGTAATTGCCAATTAATCACCAGCCGTTTTCTATTTCAGCTGGTGACGCTTTTGATACCATCATGTAGTGTAGAGACTATAGGACCTAAGACTGCTTGCTCGTTTCGATTAAAGACAGAACATAAATGGTTAGTTGGTGATAGTTTTTGGGAACTGTGAAAAAGATCACGTTTATAAAGTTAGAACGTAGAAAGAAGTTTTGAGTGCCTTTGATGGTGATGTAAAAACTTTGACTCTCCCTCTAGAATATAAGAACAGATTCTGGCAATAATAATACTGTAACAAGATCAAGACTGCATTGAATCTCGACATGACGCGATAATCCATTTACCATCCACTCCGTACCAAAAGTTAATTACTTCCACACAACTGAAATTAATTTATTAAGACCTATATCGTTCCCAAACCCCACGTTTCCACGAACGCCTTTGATGTGCCTTTGTAAATATGTTCGCTTGTACGTAATATGATTTGGGCTCGGGTTGCTCGTGATTAGATTTTTACTGATGAAAAGTAATAACCTTATGATTAGGCACTCCATGTTATCAGGGGTGTAGTAAAGCTATCGATCGACTAAACGCACAAATAGACTGAGGCAGTGGCGAGTACGGCGGCTGTACGATTCATATGAATTCCTTGCTCTGTTAGGCGCGCTGATTTAGGAATTAATTTTATTTGAAGATGACTCGGGCTATAAATATCGAATAAAATATAATGTAAACTTTTAGGCCGCAGCGATAAAGCAGCGATTGTCGGCGATCCCGGCACTCGTTCGCCCCTCAACGCACCCACTTTATCCAGATTGGTATCTTTATAACATAATTAAGCAAATTTCAGAGTCGTACCCATCTCTGAAATAATACGCGCGCAGTCTCAGATTACTCGTGACTTTTTACTTTCTCTTATTCCCGTTTATTTTAATTATGAAGTTGTCATAACGAACATTGTTTTGCATATCCTGTCTCTAGAGAGGTATTTTGATTACAAGGCGTCCTTTGTCAAAATATTTCAACTTTTTCCGGATTTGTAATCAAACGGGACTGGTTGATTGATTGCGAGACTTGTACGCTATATTTGAGAACGTTTAATCTTTTATTGATTCGTTTGCTCAGGGTCATTGATCTTTGGTGAAGTATCGTTGTTTGTTGTCTGTGTCTAATATTCTTCCTGCATACTACATACTCCATTTCAACCATACCTACATTACCTACTCATCTACTATAATGGAATCATGGTAACCAAACGTGACATTTATGTGTTTATGTGTAATATGCTATAACTAAACGGAATAATCTAAAATCAGTTCTATAAAGTATAAAAGGAGTTAAGTTCTCATGATATTTAAAAAACAAGCCACTCACTTATCTACTTGTTATGGTATTTTATGCCAAAATCTACATCTTTTGATGACAGCATAAATTACGTCCCCATATAAACCTTTATCACGTCTTTCACATTTTTATGGCTTTCAGTCGTTGTACCACTTGCGTTTATCAAATTTAAACACCATTTTGTGTAAGGCTTTTTGTAGTAAGTAGATTCCGCAATTTGTATTGCTATAAAGCCGCTAAAAATTTCGTTGTTTGGAAGGGATTTGAATAAAGCCCGTGAAAACATTAAGGTTTTCTATAGCCATGATAATGGTAGAGTTCACTTCGTTGTTAGGAACTGTCTAGTATAAATTGACTACGAATCTAAATCAAAAGTTACGATTCAATCTCGAGAACATCAATCAACAAAGCTTTCACAACACCGCGCTCCTGAACGGCGGCAGCAGAAGACGTCGCCTCAAGACGCGTCCAGTTAGGTAAATGGGTCGAGCGGGTTATTTCCTCCAAGTGATTTATACCAGGTTATTCCAGGCTGGATGCTTGTATCGCCGATCGCTGAGTGGATTGCGCCGCGACACCTTTCAAATAAATTGTTTTGAGACCCACCGGAGACGGTAAACAACTCAACCCTATGCAAAACTCGTACTAAAGCAAACACCTTGAATTTTTCTCGAGGGTTTGTTCCGGCCCTAAAATTGCACTAGACTATCGTTGTTTTACGCCATAAGTGACTACGGGGGCCTTTTTATTTAATCTACAAAGTGAAATTGTTTTATCTTGTTTAAGCAACGCCTCGGCGTGGAATCCTCGCGGCATTCGAGCGTCTACGTTTTACGGCCGAGGACCCGTCGGGGGCTTTTAAGTCACCTGAAATGTACTGGTGAATGCTCCGAGTTTATAGTTGGACATAACAATGAAAGGCGTAAATACAAGTTCGGTGGAAACGAGGAATAAATATGCATAACGAACGTCGACGAAGTTTGTCAATTAGCGGCACCTCTCGCCGCAATGATAACCCTCAATCGCGACTAAACAAGTTGATTAATTACTGGACAACGAGGTCGCAACGTACGCTAACCTGCTCTGACTCACCGACAAACGAATGGATCGGACTCATAGTTCATTTCAAAGCGTGTTTGTTATACAACTTTTAATATCTGCAGATTTATTGCTCAGAAATGTCTAAACCGCTAATGTTTCAGATGATAATACTATAATAAATATTAAAGATTTAAGAACCCATACGGCTGCTACAATTTAATGGTTAGGTACAGTGGTCAATTTCGTTATATTTACGGATCGAGTGATATCCACCAGGGTGGTTTCGTTAATTTAATTAAAAAGATCAATCGGGTGTCTATAATCCGGCGAATTTGGCGGGCAGTCGCGCGGTCGGTGTCGCCGTAGATAATAAAAGCAATTCCAGTTGCACGTTGTCGGTATGAAATTGGTGTTGCAATAGGAGGCCGTGTTGCTGCCAAATTACCCGCTCCAGTGTGTGCGCGCCCTAACAATTACACCGCCGGCCTTTAATGCCTCTGTCGCGCATAACCCTTATGTTTTTGTATTAACTTTTATTATTATTATGCGCAATTACTTGTCGGATTAGACAGAAGACTTGTCTAACGATATTTGTGCAATGTGTCGCTTGCCTTCGACCGATATACGCTTGCTCAGAGATTGTGTAATTAAATTGCGATGGATAGAGTTTTTTTAATGCCGGAATCGATTAAAATGCAGATTATACAATTTTTCATCGATTTCTACATTGGTTTTGGATTACATCTATCTTTATGAGTTCGTTATAACAATGAGGTTACGAATTTGTGGATTACTCAGCAGTGTTAAGTTATAAGGTATTTACTAACACTTAAAACATAGTTAACAAACCTGTAAAAACAATGTTTTTATTGATTTTTAACTTTTAGCGTTTTGTACATAGTCCAACCAGAATGAACGAAATTTTATAAAATATTTTATGACGTATCTAATCTTTTGTAAGAATTTAAACATTTCACTAATAAAACTCTACAACGAAAAATCAAACGCTGCTTACATTTGAAAGCTTCAGTATTATAATTTATACTAAAGGGGATACGTAATTACTAATGCGTAGACGCCTACGACGACGTAGCACGACAGCTGATATCGGCTTAGCCGCGTAGCACTGTTGGCAACCGCTACGAATGCCAGAGTTGCCAACGTCTAAGTGCGTTAGAATTGCCAACGTCTACGGATAAGCTCAGTCGTTACGATGGCAAGACTACGAAATCAAATGCAGGGATTTGTAGTTCAAATAGGGCTTCGAGTTATAAGACGGTAATAGACAAACCCGTAGCTTCAATATTGGTGCAAGATGAAAATTAATGATTTCATGAAGAAAAATTCGATAAAAATCGACAGTAAAATAGTGTGAGTATCTATGAGTATTGGCTATACATATATGTATGTATATATCTATGAGCAATCGACTATAGATAATTATTGATTTTGTATTTTTTATCAAACTTGTGTTTCTTAAGCTGTGCCTCCTGCGCGTATTAAAGTTGTCAAAATTCAGACGGTAAAATAATCACGCTGCACGTTTTTCCCTATAAAATTAGAAAATAAAATATAACTACAAGTAATTTGTCGATTAAGAAAGATCAACGACAACAGCAATATCTATAGGTTGACTGGAAGAAACCAACTTCTTTTCTTTTTCGAGTAGGCACGTACCGTTGAGCTCTATATTTCACCAATATCTAAATTATAGTATGAGAAGGTACTGTACATTGTTGTTGTTTTAAAAAACTAAAAGGTACCTCAATTTTTGTCGTTTAAATTATTCTTCGATCATAACAGCAAAAACATTGCTTTACCTAAACAGTGCTCTAACATTTATAGGAAGATTTGTCATAACCATAACAACGCATTATCATAACAACCAGATACAAATTACGCGTACATATTCCATCACATTATTATTCCATAACATAACCGACAATCAGACAGGTGTAAACCACACAATCGACGTCAAGTGTGAGACACTGCATGCCTAATCATCCGCGCAGACACGGCATATCAATGCGGCCAGGTGTCGCGCACGCTCCAACCTAACAACAGATTAACAGCTGCGCATTCGATAACTACCTCTCCTAGTATGGTTATAGCAATTATAACGTCATAATGATCCAAAACAATGTTTATTTCTAATACAATTATTGATTTTTTCCACAACACCGACGCAAAGAGATCTTACTAATGAAAAGTATCCGACGCTGATTACAAATATTATTTCTTGGAAAAAATATCGTGAGCCGTTATTATTTTCATGCCGTGGGAAGCTCTCGCTATAAACAGGGTCGGGATCGCGTAATCGTAATCAGACCCGAGACCTTAGGTTACTGACTTACTAGCAATTTGAACCGACATTAAGCTTAGTAGATAGAAAAGATATCGGCTGTGGCGCTCATTTTATTATAGAATTTTAGGAAAGAGCACAATTTCTCGGCGTCATTATTCCAGTAGGGACGGGACGGGCCGTGAACTGCAATAGCCATACGGTGTGGGACGGAGGATAAAAGCATTCGGTTGACGGAGACTGAGTATGCTTCTCGGGTAACGATGTTTGCGAATCCACTTTAGCGCGGACGCGGGCAGAGGCGATGCAGTCGCATTCGGATTCTATTTCATACAATATTTTACCTGTTATGAAACGTTTGACAAATCGACGGACGCTCTGCGTACGCTCCCGCTCTGTGTGGATGTCGTAAACCGCTGAAGCGGTAACCAATAACGAATAAATCACGCAATAGATGTGCGCCTGTTTTCTGTATATTCGTGATGCTATTTTTGCTGGCTCGTGGCCGCCTATCGTTTTCCTATTGAACCCCGACGTGATGTAAAAATTGTACATCTCTTACAATATCGGTTTCGGACTTACGATCGCTCGGGAGTTTCTTAATGCGATAAAATATTTAATTACTCAAACAGATCGGTTGCACGTTTTTTTGCAACGAATAAATAGAATTCATTTATTGGATTTATGCGGCTGCCAGCTTTGAAAGTATGCAGCGTTAAAATATTTTTTCTTGATTATAAAATAATACTCATATAACAAGTAGGTATCCATTGGCATTATAATTATTATAGGAATGTGTAGGGTGTCTAACGAACGATCGATATTTATTTATATAATAATTTGGATCTCCCACAGAGGTGACACTATACATAGTATATAATAATATTATTTTCTAAGTGTAGCTATTCTGCATTGTGTTTCTCTTATTATATTATATTAACATATGCATTTCGTATATTAAACATTATTTATATTACAATACAAGGAGGTACGAACTAATGAGATCATATTGTTATAAATTAATGTTTCTTAATAAATTAGAAAAGATGATAAAATGAGATAATTATCTTACTTAGTGTTATACGCACACACATATCTAATGACAAGTATTATGTTTTAAGTAAGCTGTGAGTCTTCTCGAAGCAGACCTTCTTTTTTCTTCTTCTTTTACGATGTCAGTCTCTGTTACGATCGCTCACTCAAGGAGGTTGTGATGGGCCGAGCACGAGTGCAAACATCACACCCAGGTTGAGTGAGTAACCGGAGCAGTAACCATTATGCCTTCTTTTCTTCTTTTTTCAATTCTTCTTTTTTCCTCGGGTTTTGTTAATATATATTTTTTTAATAACCTATACTGTCCCACTGCTGGGCAAAGGTCTCCCCCATCTCCTTCCATATGTCGCGATTGTTTGCCACGTCGGACCAACTTGGTTCGTATGTATCAAGATCGTCACGCCAGCGTTTTCTTGGCCTGCCCCGGCGCCTACGCCCTTTTTCAGGCATCCATTGTGTGACGATCTTGGCCCATCTGTCGGGGTGCATTCAAGTTACATGGCCTGCCCAATCCCATTTGAGCCTAGCTGCTTTGAGACCTACATCAGCGATGCCATTCTTTAATATATACAATTTATTTACAGAACGTTAAAATAAGTTAGATAAAATTAAATACAAAACTAAAACTTAAAGCTAATAACAAAAGGGGGTGTCCATGAGGCATGGTGCCAAGAACACTGGCTGCATTTCCGCGTTGAATAACAATAGCTATTCTCTGTGTGAGAAATGAGCCAGCCCTCTTGTCACCAGCGGGTCGACTAAGCCATGCTAATCTAACTTTGGGCTTCTAGTTTTTCTAAACTAAGATTTATGTACCTACTTACTTATATAAACAGACATATTTTAGCATCTATAGTACCAGAAGAAAGCAAAACAAATACATAAAGTGAAGCAAAAAATAAATTGCAGAGGTTATACGAATTGAAATTTTATAAATCACGATTAGAATTAGACCCGAATCATTGCATAAATCCATAAGAGAGTTATCGGGCCGTTTGATGGCGCGATAGAAATAGCCCGCTGTAAAACGGAGCTTGTAAACCGACCGACGTCTTACTCCGCTATTTCGGCATCCCAAGAACGCGTGTTTTCACAATAAACACGCTTATACCTTTCACCTTCGGCTTTTGACCGCGATCTGTTATTAATTACGCACCTACATATTAATTTATAACGCTTACATATTTATAATGCGCCCACACGTGTTCCAGGTCAGCGCGGGTACGGCCAAGGATTCCGCGAACATCCGAAGCGTTAACCAATTTATTAATTTCTATAAACTCCCGACTAGTACGCGAATAAAATTGTATTGCAAAGGGGTGCGGCTCGAAAGCAGCGCCATCTATTATTATTTACAGTGCGAATGGCCCCGGCCTACCCTCGTTTACATCACAATTAATTTAATTTGCTTTTTCACAGGCTTCTTCCATTCCCTCATTGTGGTGTGGAGCGCTGAGGGCGTGAATTTTCTCGTGATTTGGTAACGGAGGCGGTAATTAAAGCAACTGTGAGGTTTCCCCATTTGTTTTTAAACGTTTACTGCTGGGGGCTTGTTGTCAATTTTACTCATGAGCTTAATGTTGTCGTTAAAACTTCTTAGGTGACGCTCACACCTTTAATTAAGTCTAGAGTTTCTAAGTCAATTTACTGGATATTGGTTTATTATCGAGGTCTTGCGGTAGGTCTGCCGAGTAACTCGATGCGGAATAGCTGTAAAACGATATTGTGCGGTAAGTATCGCTGACCGGCACATATCGTATCGCGTATCGGTCGACATGCGCACGCGCCGCCGGAAGCCGCCCACCAACGCACTTCCGTCCACATGATAGGATGCCTGTTCTCGAAGATATGATAAGGCTTCCCGGTTTAAGAGTATTCTAATGTTTTATAATTAAAAAAGAGTTATATGTTGATTATTTCGGCAAACAAAAGTCAACCGCTAATGTTGCACATGTGTCTACACACGTTAGAGCGTCCGATTGTTGGTGACGATAACCCGCTTTGCGTCATAGTGGGTGGTACAGAGTAGTGTAAAGTTACTGTGAATCTTCGTCTAGTGAACCAATATAGGTACAGTTTAAGCACGCGCTCGCATCGTCGCCTTCAATCTAAGTTTCGCCCGACTGTCGCCTGTCCGCTACACTCCTGCATAATGAAATCGGGACCGTCCCAGAATTCACAAAGTTATCTCCCCGATACCGGCAATAATTACATTCATGTCGCTCTACGTCAATGTTCGATACTTCGCCTATTAAGTTCTGAAATGAAGTTTTTATACGACATTTTGTGCACGTTTTTATGCGCTCCACCCTTATCTATCTCGGCGTAACATTTATCTAGTATCTGTCACTTAAAGCCTTTGCTCTCGTGTAAACGGGCGACCTTATTTTTTGCTAAGGGCCGGAGCTATCAGTCCCGCGACACAATATTACCCTGCACGGCGATATATCGCGTTCGAATCGCGTCATCGTTCACCCTCCGCCGGCTGCCACGATGCCAGGGCGTGGTCCTTAAAGGATGAGTTTGTGGGAAAGTTCGCTTAATGCCCGCGGCAGATACGGCCTGATGCCGCCGCTGACAGCCCTATCCACGCATTAGCGAGACATTTTTAAAATGTTACATTTTAACATCATATTTTCAATCTCGATACATAATTTATAAACTTTTATAATGTCCGCAGAATAAGGCTGGTGTAGGAAAACATCATAGAGTATGTATTTCTGCTTTCTAATTTAGGAATAAGAGTAAGTAGGTAAGTCCGTAGTTGAAAATTATCGCCTAAGTATGGTAAGTTATTAAGTGACAAAAGTGCAAAGTTATGCATACTGCACTGCTATTTAATAGCGTCTAGTAATTTTTTAGAATTAGAACATTAGAATCACTGGTGCAACTTTGGTATTTCTCTAACACTATAACAGGATGCAGAGGTATGAATTACCATCGGAGAGTCACTTAAGCCCAGTGTGGCTTTGGCCTTATATCACATCTGTTATATCAGGCATCTGAACACTGTTATAAATCCAGAGTGTGATGGATGGATTCGGAAGAGGCACAGCTTAATAGTGCATATTGTGGTTTAAGAAAGTATTTGTATATATATATTGTACGGTGGAAATAAAATTATAATAGTAAGCGGAGGCTAGAGTCAAATTGGCCCAAGAATTTATGATGAATTTTATATCTACATGCTTTGGGCATACTATTTGCTTTATAAAACATTATTTGTCTATTAAAAATATTAATAGGTGTTCGTTCCATAGACAAAAAAATAAACTAGATAAGACAAAAGCACTACGAAGCTGATAATTAACCATTTGAAGAAAATACAAACAAGGCATTTCGTAAGAATCCGATAAATCATTAATTAGAAAACTTTACAGGCATTTGTAAAGTAAATTAGGTGTGGCGGCGAATAAATTTGTCAAACATTCTTCCCACCCTTTCCCGGTGAATAGCCTAGAAAAATAAGCTCCCTATCTTTATGAAAACGCCTAAAATTAAGTTCAGCGACGAGCTGTCGCGACGGTTCATGATGGAAAGGGTGTGATTAAGGTCGTTTTGTCTATTTCAGTAGATATCCAAAGTTTTTAAAATGAAAAAAGTTTACTCTTAGCAGACTTGAGACTACTCTACTAGTAGGAGACCAGAAGAACTCGTAATATACAAAGCAGATGACAAAAATAGTATGGTATTATATGAAACACGTATAATTTTATCTCATCAAAGTATTAAGTTAATCAATAATTTCTATTCTTTGGAAATCCCTATGGCATATCGCATCAATCTACTATTTTACGTACCCCATATCCATTATGAATAAGCATAATATACAAGAAGTGATGTGTTCCACGTGTATCTATAACGTCGGTTCGTACATAGTGTAGTAAGTAGGTAGAGCATCGCGACAAAGCACTTAGCGCGTTCGAGGCGGTCGCATCAATCACTACACAATTTTATATCAAATGTCGCTCTCAATCAATTTGTGTTGGGATCGCGTTACCCACTACCGCTGCCGAAGAACCAACTATTTCGCCATAGATCCTCGTTTCAGAGCTTTTCTGCCTGACGACGGGTGTTATGCGCCGATATTCAGTTTACAAGGTGATATTTGGTTTTCTACGAATAATATATTTCTTGTATTTGTATCTGTGAAATATTTTCTACAAACATAGAATCAAGATCTTTCAAGATTGGTTCTACCTATTTGCTTGTGCATGGTGACAATATTTTTTCCAATTTTTTTCAAGTGTTGCCACTTCTTTTTGTGAATTTATGTGTTTCTGTGGAAGTATCAAACAAGTGTATGATTGGCATAAAAACATGCATAACCCAAATTAAATTTAAACAAATGACAGCTATGTTAGAAACTATTTTGAAATTACTTACATACTTACTTTATGCGTCCTTCGTTTCGAACAAGTTATCACGAAATGAGTAACCGTTAGCCTAGTAAAAGTGGACTGGAACTTCTTTGTTCCTTTTCCTCGTAGATGACTAATATCAAATGACGTTGAAACGTGGCCCGAGGTGGCCACGGATACTAACTTTCCTAATGGATAGTGTAGTCACACAAAAATAAGTTGTGTAAACAGTACCCTAGCTTTTAGGAATTTGGTTTATTCTTATTTTAGTTAAGATTTTACACTATTCGTTTTGAGATCGATATTATCGCGCAAACTGAGTGTTGCATATTATGAGAAAAATACAAATACCTTTTGAAATTTAGTACAGGAAACGAGCCTTTGTGAGCGCTATTTTTTTTAAAGTTTTAAAGCACAAGGCTCGGGCGTGCCTGAGGCAGTGAAAACTTCCACCACTGTAACTGACCAATCCTTACATTACGATGATTTAGCCTATCATCAGTCATATTTCCACAATGATGACTGAATTGTCAATGCGAATGATTAATCGTTAAAGATTCTTGAAGTCGCGTTTCAAAGGTCTAAGGTATCCTGCCAGTGTGTGACTGACCTATCAGTTTTACCTAACTGAATTAAACGTCTTATTATTAAACATTATTAAATGTCTTCCACATGTCAGTTATTATAAACAAGAAGACGCGCCATAGTAAATATGTATTATCAATGGAACGCAATGCCTTTTC
This sequence comes from Campaea margaritaria, assembly GCA_912999815.1. Classification (NCBI taxonomy): domain Eukaryota; kingdom Metazoa; phylum Arthropoda; class Insecta; order Lepidoptera; family Geometridae; genus Campaea; species Campaea margaritaria. The sequence continues at coordinate 7,984,027 of OU538800.1, forward strand.
ATCCTCCCCCGTCCCGCTCTCATGCCTAAGGCGGTGAATAGCATTTACGCGCGGTCTATAGTACTGCGTCACCTGTAGCACGACCGTGGCGTGGTTTTGAGGAAACCACTGAAGATAATTAGAGAGTTTGCCCGCTCGCATGACTGTAGTTAATTGATCAAGACATTCCTGACCCAGACGTGCTCTGGGGACTATTTAGTGTGTATAAAATTACGGGATACCTCTTAGTGTTTTTGTGACTTATTAAATTGAACAGCTTATGGTCTAAGTAGACTATTTTATATGTGCATACTGTTGTTAAAACATGAATTATGAAGATTCTATCCGTAACCATAATCTTTTTTATCATAATCTGCTAGAGTTTTGTCTATATCTAGTTATTTTATAGACGTTTCAAAAATTCAATAAACGTGCCTGCGAATTGAGGAAGTTTTCATTTAGTGGTTAGTCATAGAGTATGTTTCAGTCACAACTAGGAAACCGCACTAGCCCACGGGCCATGATAGAAATAAATCAAGCTATGATTAAGTCTGCCGTAGTTGCACAAAGGCGCTTGTTTATAAAACAACTGAGCCACGTTCCTTGGCCTAGCAATACTTTGACAGGCTTGGGTAACGGGCTATAAACGTTGTTATTCCTTGACTAGTAAATTTCACAAGAAATCTTGCGAGTGTGCCTTTAATTTGTAGTATGTACTTGTAATGTTAAATGGTCGAAAAAAAATCGAACTTACTCGTTTTTGGCCAACCTTATTTATTTGGTTAGAGCGTCCACTTTCAATATGTTTAAAAACGATTAAGTACTTTGATTTGTTGATAAACTAAGTATAACCGAGTAAAGTTCAAGTTTATTCAATAAAGGATTTGAAAAACTTGACAAAACTCTTGAAACATATCATCGGCATTCTATTTTTCTTGTTCTTCGACGAAATCGTTTAAAACAATTTAAAAAATGAATGTCTTCCTGTTTGAAAATCACGACAAAATACTAATTTTACTATCTTATCGGTTTTATTCAATCTATCCGAGGGAACCTCCATTTTTTGCTTTTCTGTAAGCAGTTTAACAGACATTAGGGGCGTAGACCAGATAAGGCCTTATCAGAGCTTATCTGGCCGAGGGAAGCTGCAATCGATACCCGTGGATGTTATCTTCATGTCGTGGTGTGCCACAGAATCATTAGGGATGGGATAACATGGACATACATCGGCGTAAACAGGAGATTGAAAAAGTCCACAGCGGGGACATAATAGGGATTAAATACGATTGTACCAAATCTTGTGAGTAAGTATTGTACTAAATTAAATCAACATCACTCATTTTCTTTCGCACTGCTGGGACACATCCTTTTCAGTCGGAAAAGGATGGGCCATAACCCACAACGTTGCCCTGAGCGGGTTGGTGGTATTCGATAGCTTTGATTTTTTGATGATCTGGAAAACGCTGGTTAGATAAGCATGTACTCGTCCAATAAATATTTTGGATCTAAATTTCTTTTTGTATCACGACGAATTTGAAACTTGGTTGTGGCTATAATCTAGAGTATTGAGACCTGAGCTAAGTTCATGTTTATATAGCTTAAATATTCGATTATGAATAGTTCACAAAGGGTTCCCTCAGTGGATTAAGGTTCACACTCTCCTGATATAGGTAAGTCTGTGTCTTGGCGATAAGAACTAATAGATACCTAAACTAAAACAATTTTGTTAAGGGGCATAAAAGCTACGAGTAAGCAAAAGTGAACTAAGTGGGTACAATACGTTTTCATTAAGAATAATTGAATAAAGTATGTTCAGTCTGAGAAGGTTTAAAATGGTTTACACAATTTTGTAGTTGACTCCATGGCGTTTTTGCTCAAAGGAACTTGCTTCAAGCTTGTTGATGCTTATCTTTATCGAAACATTATGCGTGTGTCTGTTACTCGTACCAGATGGACTATTAATGGTTTAAGCTGAGATAACGTTTGTAGATGTAAAGTAATTGCCAGTTTAAAAACTTAAATTTTTAACGTTTCATTGAAATTATTTCAATATGTCATGCATAACGCTTGGTATAAAAAAAAGAACGAAAGAAGTCACCAGGTTTATATAATTATTAATTGTATCTTTATTAGATTTTTTAACTCGATTGAGTCTAAAGTTCTGACAGATGAGTCATACGTTAGATCCAAAAGCATGAGTTTTTCGCTGTTTATTTATATATATGAGGTAAAGGCATAATATCGCGGCATGTGTTTCTCGTGAGTAAATAATACCTACGGCCCGCGGTTGCGGTTTGAATAGGTAAGCCAAATATATTGTCCCGGGCGAGCCATCTAAGCACAACCGAAATCGGTAAGCCATGAAAATTTAAGAGTTTGCTTCGTATCGAGAAAGAAAAGGTTTTCGGGAATTCTACCTCTAATTGGGTCAATACGGGTAAAGCAACATGGAAGTGACCACTCAAGGATCTGTGTCTTATTGGGGCACAATAACCATTATCGTTATTTTTGTAATAAAATGTGTATCAAAATATGTCTTGTGAAAAGTACATTGGAACAACAGTACGGCCGGTTCGTTCCTCAATAACATCAATAATGCTCTTAACAAGAGACTCCTCCGCTTTTATTGGACACATACTGTGACAGGCATAAATGGCTTAATAGAATACTCATAGACTCAGATGTTTATTGTAGATTGCTTAACAATGCGCATGAGTGAGGAAAGGCGCGGCTACAATATAAATTGATGTATTCACTTTACCCGTATCTGTTTTTAGCATTTTAAAAATTTGCACCACACTATTTTGTGAGCTAAAAAAGCTGCCTGTAACAACAGCAGATGCGCTGACCTTTCACGAGTTTACAGGAATTAATTAACCCGTTAAGTGGAAAGATCTGGCCGTTACGACCCCGTTAACCCTCGATCACCATAAAAAAAAAAAAACAAAATAACTCACCATTTCGTTGTCGTTCTCCATTTTCACTTACGCACAAAACCAATAAAAAATAACGAAGTAAAAAGTAATGCGGCTTGCGCTGCTTGAGTGCAATTGCATTAGGAGACGCGATATAAAAAGGGGAAATAAAAGACGCGGAGTAATAAAACGGCGTGTTATCGCGAGTAGTACAATTAATGGAATGTTTGATTTGAATTGTTGTGTGAGCGAACGCGGCGTGCGGACTGCGAGACCGGCGAGCGTGATGTGGTGCGGTGGGCTGGCACTCGAGCACTGTGCTGGCAGCGGTGGCAGCGGTGGCAGCTCGTCCGCTCGTGCGTCACACACGCGAGCAGTGAACACCGCGCGCTGGCGGGCGGGGCGGGCGAGTTTGCCGACGCGTAGTATGGGAACGCTCAAATCTACGGCGCAGGGTCACGATTGCATACCAAAATGTAAGAAGTCACATGCGTGTCTGACGTATGATGGTGCCTGACGTTGGGCTTTGCGGTTTATTTATGCCTCTATATTAGTAGCTTTACCGATGGCGGCTTTTTGAGAGATATATGTAAATTTTGGAGCCTAGGTTTGGTAAAGTCCTAAATAAATTATGTAAATACGTTACTGTGGCCGAGTGCCGCAATATGTGGGCCACGTTACACATACAGCGCAATTAAAAGCTACGCTTATGCTTAACTAAAGATAACATTTACATCTGTGAAAGGGTCTGGATGCGTATCATGAGCGGAACGTTTTTATTTTTTGTTATCAGTACGTTATTCAATTTAATAGTTATTTCTATCGTTCCGTATTATCTATATGAATATAGCTTTTAATTAATGGAAAGGACAGCTGGGCTATTAGTTCTGATAAATTGTATATATTTTCCTAAAAAAATATAAATGAACGTACCATTTAATTTTCTGATTTTGTCATTATTCCTTAAAACAGATAGTATTTATTTATCAGATAAACAGGAAAACGGATGCAACCCTAAGGAAGTTTAACATATTCGGTAGAATTAAGTAGAGATAACTTTCACTCTGTTTCTACCCTATGAGTCAGTATCGACTAAAGTTCCTCGATAAGGCTTCCCGTAAGTCGCCGAATTGTGGCTTCCTATCCGTCCAAGGGTCGATAGCCGACAATTATACCTAAACATACATATTGTTTTACTAATTAGGGTTAACGACTCTTGTATAAGCAATCCAGATCCCGCTGATGGCATCACGGTGATTAATGATGAGATAATCCATAACGACTTATTAAAAAAATATATATGTTACTAGAGAAACATATTTTATTAAATACGTTGACTATCACCGGTCATTTGTTTGTCTCACACAATAAAATACAGACCATTCCATTCGAGAAATTATTATTGGCTACTATATGTATAACATATGTTTAAATTCGATTTATAATTGAATGTCTACATTATGCTAGCTGTTGTGAGTTTTATTACTCAACAGAACGAGGTAAAAAAATGTAGAAGAACTATACACAAATCTTTAAAGTTTTCTATTTAGAGTTAACAGGGCCAGTAATCCTTAAAAGGTCAAATCTTTGTATCTATTTCTTTCTATACAGGTATAATGCGCTTTATTATGTAGATAGTAGATCCCTTACACCTACGGCGTATACGCAAACTGATGTTACATCATATAAACAGGCGAGACGGTTAAATTGTAATTTCACGGCTCGTCGGAAATTTTCATTGGCGATTAATTCTTGTTCGCGATTCTAGAGGAGAGGAGCCGCGGGCTGCCTAACAGTTTGTGTCGGTTACATCATTTATACACTCTCTCCATGTCGTCGCTCTACTATATCAATTAATTTCTTCGTGTATCGATTGCTTTTTAGATTATCGGTTTACTTCAAATTAGATGCAGGATTTTCTAGTTACAGTTTTTATTTAGGTTGATCTGTGATATAAGGTCTTTGAACGATGGATTTCCAGATTTGTAAAAAGGTTATCTCTTTTCCAGCTAATCGTTTGCATACATATTTTGGGACTGTCGAAATGTTAGTCCCTCTCCCATAACTCATACACCGTAGGCTAATACTTAAATACCGTCATATGTTTAACTGCTTCGCTGTTGTTTTGAGAACATACATAAAGGTAAACACATTACAGGGGTTAACATAAACAATTGCAAGCTCCTAATCCGATGGTTTCCGTAACCGCCCTCGCACCGTATAGGGTGGAATTTAGAGGCTTTATATCCACCGCAGTCAAAAAACAAAAAGCGCTCGCCATTTTCGGGTGATACCGCAAATTGTGACAAATTGTGTTATTGAAATTTATGTCCGGCAGTTTTGAGACATAATTGGATGCGGAGAGTCGGCGGCCACGCTTCCGGAGTGACGTCACGTGCTCTAATGACATTTATTACGGACAGTTCATTGGCGCGCCGCTCGTCTCCGCAAAACGCAGCGCTATTCGAAATTTGGAAATTAATTTTCGCGGAAATTTAATTCTGCAAGCCGAAGCCCGAAGCCTTTGCGCCGTACCTGCATTTCAGGGCGTATACGTCTGCTTGTAGAGTAGCTGTTATATGCGGTTATTTTACTCACGTGTCTGCAGCTCCAAATTACAACATACCTGCAAAAGGGAAAGCTTTAGTTAGTTTTAAAAATCTTTGGTTCAAAATATATATGGTATAACATGCAAAATAGCATGGTAGGTACAACCTGTGTGCATCATAACCGCACGAATCACCAATAGACCACAGACAGCCTGTACAAAATGACCGGTGCGGTGTTTACGTCAGCGTAAATCCGGACCCAATAAAAGTAATAAATCGTGAGGCGTCGTTACACAGGTGCCGTTTTTTTTCCGATAGAATTGAGAAGATTGCGTCTATAAATAACTGCATTGGCATGTGAGACTGGACGTCCGCACTTCGCGACACTCCGTGAGTGATTGCGGGGGGCGCGACATGCAAGGACCAATAGATGGCGTTGATTAAGCAATTAATCAAGTCACTAAGCCTGATTAATCGTTGTTATAAGTTGCTAACTTTATATTTATTTACACTAGGTACATTAATTACCTACTAAGTTAGTTTCGTTCATTAATGACACGCAAAATGCAAAATACTCCGTAAGCCGAAAGAAGATGCTCATGTTGGTTTATGAGTTACGAGTATGATTCACTTTATTTAACTAAACTTCAGCGCGTGAAGTGAGAAAATCCATTCAGAGTTTAAAGAAATCTTCTCTCGATAAACTAAATTGAAAGGCGGCTTCAAAGCGGGCAGGAATTATTGGTGTTTCGACGCCGAAAGCGGCAGACTGTTTGCCTTAAAGTGATATACTCCGGTCTCTAAGCTCTCTGCTCATCTGAACTAAACACACAATAGGTTTCCGTTCACAGGAATCGCCACATCATTTCTTAAACGGGAAGTTCATATCCTTGCGACATCCAATACCCTCCCCGGCACCTATTGTGTGCCACAGAGGAATTCTCAGACGCTCCTCGGTGGTTGCTAAATTAAGTTGAACTTTACGTTGAGAGTTTGTTTATGAAACAGCTACGTTATTTACTCCGTTACTAATCACTGTGCAATATTATTTTTCGCTCATCAATACATCAGATAGGTAGGCGGATCGAATAAAGATACCGTGAAAACACTGGTGAGGAGGAGTCGCTTTCAAACCTGTCAAAAGTGACAGGAAAAAGGGCGGGAAAATGTCAGTATAATGGATGTGTCAGCGACATCGCGGCAAAACGCGACCCGTTGGCATGCACGGACTCAGATCCACTCCCTGTGGATTAAGTGGATTATACCTACATATCAGATTTTCCTGAAAAAATGTGCCCCAATGATAAAAAAACGTTATATTAGAGAGGCCATTATGTTTGGTTTAGTTTCCGGACGTGTTTCCCATATCATACATCCGCTTAGATAAATACAGCTATATCGACATGTAGATACGAGTAGGTCAGATTTCTGCGAACGTATCGTTGAGATTATGATTTATTAAAGTGGCACTGTAATTATGTATCACTAATGAGTGAAAACATTGCATTAGTTAGGTAACTATTAGCATTTATCTATATATATATATATATATATATATATATATATATATATATATAAATGTTATGTTGGTTTGTGTACGCTTCAAAAATTCAAAAAGTTCTGCACCGATCGAGCTGAAATTTTAGCATGATATATAACCCGAATCAAGGATTGTTATTGTCAATTTTTTCATCAGTGACATATCAGCGAATGTGCTAATGTGCCACAGCGAAGTGTGGCAGGGTACAGCTAGTGGTATTATAATTATCTATTACCAATACCTATTAGGCTAATTTTGATAGCATTTAATCCCTTTAAGGTCCAAAATAAAACATTTCATAGGTATATCCGTTACGCGCGACTGTGAGGGTAGGTAAAACAATCTTATACATTTAAAACGTATTCACGTAGTATACCTACATAAATGGCATGAACACATCCCTAATCGACAAATCAAGAGACACTCGAGTGTATTCAGGGCATACAATGGTACAATGAAGCCGTAATCAGAATAATGAATGCGATGGTTCGATGCGATACTCAATAAATATGTTCGGGCGAAAACATGTCCGAAAATGATGGATGGTGAAAGCACCGATACGATGAAAGACAGAGATAGATATCTGGTAATAGTCTGATGCATCAGTTCTGATTTAAAATAAAAGTTTTTTTGATAGATGTTGTAATGGAAACGGTGGGTGAGAACTTTTAGTTTGCGGATGAAGCGCCCATCAATTTGGATAAATGAAAATGTTTGAATTGGTGATTGAAGATAAAGGGATTGTGCAGGAAACACATACATACCGAACTAATACATACCGTATAGATATACTTCAATTATCTCACCAATGAGTCACTCCAAATAGCACTTTTAAGGCGTATTTAATGGATTGCGGCATTGACAAGAGTTAGTTAGGATTTTGAACGCTTCTAGCTCTCATTTCTATGCATTGGCGTTGACCTGACCTTCTTCAGAAATAATTCCGACACCAGACTGAAATGAAATAATCTTCAGAGTTCGACGAGGCGATATCATCGGGTTGGCATTACCACCGGCCATATTGGTCGTTATCTGTCACCGCCCCCTGCGATCCGTTTCACTTGCAACCCGATAGGGGGCGACGCCGGCGACTCGACTACTCGCCTCGCAATGCCCACCACCACGGCCCCTTTTTATTACTGAACCGCTAGTAAACAGATCATTCGGGTTTGTGGTGTTATAAAAACGAAATTAACTCTGGCCGGTGGATGTCCAGATATCCTCAGCGTCTGCCATTAACATAAACTCGCGTGTCACGCACATTCCGCGGTTTAAAGCGTCTCCGGTACATTAACTAGTGATGGAATTGCCGCCTATTACTTTGTAATAACGCACGGAACCGCGTCTCCTTCTAACGCTCAGGACCCACCTGAACGAAGAGCACGAAGTGGGATTGAAAGTGACTATCACGCGTCATCGGCTAACACAGCGGAGTGAACAAAAAACCAATGCGTTGACATGACTGACGGATCAGTCACGCGTTACACGGTAGCGTTGTCGTCGTATTCACGCTAGGCGCTTATGTGTGTCCTGAGCTTTATTTAACGGCAATCTTTAGGAAATGCAAAAATATCCCTATAAACAGATTCGTATCCGATTGACGATGAGAATTTTAATATCCCTGTACGTGGCGCTTACCTTTCACGAGGAATAAATTTATATTTTCATCAATATCAGTAGGTAAATTCATCTTGTAATCCGTGATTGATCGTATATTTTATACATGTATTTCAGAAAAGAAAATGTCATGGATTACAATTTTTCTATGTGAAGCCACCATTTATCGATATACAATTATGGTACAAACAAACTAGGGATGGTGGGATGGTATCGTCATCCTATTATATGAATATAGTTATTAGGTATTTTGTTTGGACTTGAATGAATGTAAAGACTTGTTTCCATCAAGCGCCGCGTATCATTGCACACAAAACGGTAATAAATCCCTCCTTAAAATCACTGTGCACTAATGAACTTAATACCACTACTGGTAGGAAGCTCACACTACCCACAAATGCCATTGTGCACTGATATTTTGCTAACAGATTAATCCAATCAAAATATTAATTCCACACCGCGGCACGATCCTGCCTATTTACATTTAAATCGTGCGATTTATCCGTACAATTTGACGTGATATTCATTGAAAACGCTGAATCGATGATATATGTAGGATGTACCAAAAGGATTATATTAGTTTACCCAATAGGTACCTACTTTAGATCTTTATACTTGACAAAAACTTGAACTTATGGCTATTGATACACACTCCATTGCTTTACGCTCAGTTAGTTAGTCAACCTTGCCTTGTGTAGAGTCTCCCCATTTATAATTCCAAAATGTTACCTATCTTGAAATTTGCCTGCATTTTGCAATAAATAATTAAGTTAGATAACCTGATCTGGATTTGATGCCAATACACTGCTGCGCAAAAGTCTCTCGATTGCAAAATTTTACTACTTTTTATATCTAAAAGATAGAGGTCGAGAAATTATTAAATGTTTCGTCAAACACGAAGGTTTGCCAACAGAATGATTACATTTTATAGGAAGCGGGAAAATCGCAGCTTTGCAATATGAAACAGTAACGTGAGACGTGCTGACGGCTCTCGGGGGATCTCTGACTCCTGTTTTTTTCACTAGCTGGCGTAAACATACCTATAGACTTCTTTTCCGTAAACATACCTATAGACTACCTCGTCGTTACACGGTGTCAGATCATTGATCCAAGTTTGACTTCGATATAATCATAAGGTACCTTCCGTAGGCGAACACTGTTCGTAATTCGAATTAGTATACGTATAACTCCAGAATTCTCATAGTGTGTGTCTCATATAGGAATTTTGGAAGAGATGCTTCAGTAAAATCAGATTTTTTCCTGAATTCGTCATCGTAACGAGTTTAAGGTTGGCCAACCTGAAAAGAACCTGCTCTATTTTTCTGAAATACCTACTGTTTAAACGTATGTTATGAAATGGTATTAAAATTTTTAATTTATTTCCTAAAACTCTAAGGCATGTTTTTTAACCACATAATCTAACTGCTTGTCATCATACGTGGCAGTAGAGACGTTCAATAGCCACCTAATTTCAACATTTTCATCGCCGAGTACAACAGCTCTGGCAAATTGTTCCGGAGTGCGGCGCGTGCTCTCCGCGGCGGGCCAGGGATTAGCGCTCGGTGCGTTTGTGTTGCGGTGCGTTTCTCCATATTCAAAGCAAAATGTTACGTCTACTATAGGCATCATTTAATCAGCTTTTGACCCAGTCATTACAAATCACTTAATCGTAATCATAATCATTGCAAAGTAATCTGGGTAGGTTAATAGAGTTAGTGATGTGCGACTAATGTCTAGAATGCATCACAGCCTATTCTAATGTTATTAACAGTTTGGGTTAAGTTATATAATTATGTACTATAAATAATAATAATTTTACACTAAAAGCTAAATAACTGTGATATAATATATTTTAGAAAATAATGGATTTAAATAATTTTTAATTAGTGTCTTTATTTCCTTAGGTGAAAAAATCTCATAATATTTTGCGTGTATCATCGGAACGTAAGTATAAATGTTGTTTGTACTCCGATGAAAAATATAGAGATTTCAAAAGGATTTAACCGCAAGACAATCGAGTTGATTCAACGCGGTGTTAGCGGGGTTAGCTGCGATGAAATAAGTCGGGTCACCCGCTCTCACGGCTCAATATTTGCGCTGCAATACAACCTTTATTGCGTGGATCAACACGCTCACGCCAAATATAGGCGCACCCTACGTAACTTGTAACCACTACACCCAAATCTCGCCAAATATTTGATACGCTATACTTGCGCACAAATTGAACACAGAAATTGCACTAGATAGAAGAGATCTTTGTTGTGAAACTTTCTTGCAGCCGGGACGACCGCTTCACAAAATTTTTCTTATGCTATTTGTTGGCGTCGTGTCCCGTGCAATTGGAAGATATTACGTCTGTGTGACGAAGACGAGCGTGTCGGGAGCTCCCAGCGACTGCACCGACGACAGCTGGCCCGCTTTATTTGATTTTCAACTATACGGAGCACTATTCAAGTTTTATGTCAACTTTGCGACGGATTCGAACAAAATTCTGAATTTATCCGCACTAATGATGTTTTCGGTTTCTCGCTCGGGATTCGTTTGATTCAAAGTAACTTTGCGAAGGACTTCTTGAATAATTTGAGGCGCGTTATCGAAGTTCCGTCCCGTACCGAAGTCTCGATAGCGATAACGATTGCTCTTGTGTGGATGGTGTGGGACAGTTTAGAGGAGACTGTCGCCTGATAGGTATAACATAAACACTGAAACTGTTGTTGAGCAAACGTGGGTCGCGAATATCGTGCGTGAGCAATATCGGTGGGGCCAGATGTCGAGGGCGGGGCTGTTTGTGCGCCTCGGACGGTCAACAACGTCGACAAACAGCCGTGCGAAAGCTCTCATGTGCCGCGCGCCGCTCGGTGCCGCTCGCGCCGCATCACACACGATATATCCTATTTTGTATATCAATAAAACAGGCATCGCATTCAATTTGCACAGTTCACATTCATACCACCTGCATATTGCGGTCCGCGGAAAACACTCTCCTAATTCGTTTTAATTTAAGCAATTTGCGTTGGGTTGGGTCGTATTCCCACAGGTGCTTTATAAAGCAATATTTTAGTTGTTGTTTTAATAACGTAAAAACTTATTATTTCGATTAAAGCTACCCGTTGTCAGTGAGCTCGCTTTAATAAATATTTTTAAATACATTTATATTCCGAAACGCTGCGCGGCGGTTGATAAGCGACATGCAACCGACCGAGGCCGTCCGTCTCCAAAGTACATTTATCACGTCGGGTTCAAAGTTCGAATACAATAACGTTGTTAGTTCCACGAGTGACACTCCTGTATAGCAGAGATATCACCCAAATACGCTTATACGAGTACACATTAAAGAACATACATCAAAAATGTTAGATTGAAAATGTCAAGAAGAAAGTAAAATGTAATAATTCATGTTGTGAAGCTGAAGCTAGCAGACGAAATAAAATGCATTTTCTTTACAATGCGCAGACTTGTGTTATCTCGAAAGGTAATAAAAAGCGCAAGAAGCAGATAACTGTAATTCCTTTTTCAAATTGCAGCGCCCGAAGCGGTGATGGAGATTCATTGGAGCAGCGCATCATTTATCAACCCAGCGTTTCTTACTCATTTTATACAGTGTTCCCTAGATTTAAACTTTATTCCATTTAGTCGTTAAAGCCCTGGCTAGTATGATTGCACTCTCATTTTTGGAAGATTTTGTGAGCTCGAGTCTACGATTTCTTTTTATAATATTTTTATTTCGCGCAGAACTCATCAACTCTGGAGTTTCATAGCTTTATAGGTTTTTTAAGTTAAATAATGAAATTTTATAATTACATACTAGGTTTGTTTTAAAGACCTTCATGCAATATTGCAATGACGCGGTTAAGCCGCCTGGATGTATTTAGAATTATAAGGATCGATTTGTAAACTCCACTGGGTAAGACTCCGGTCTTGCGCGCTTTTAACCAACTGGAACTAATGAGTCAACATGGTGACACTTATGTCTTAGTTATTATTTATTTATTAACTGTGTCAGACAATAGTGAAAACAAAGAGGCAGGAGACTGATGCCTCAGGAGTTGACGATGATGACACTTGTTTGTTTTATTCCCTTTCGCTCGTTTGGCGGCGGATGAGAGGAAACTTTTTCTGACTACACGAACATTTTGAGAAAATTGACTTTTGGAGTGACAGCTGCGCCGACACACCGAAAAGCACTCACTCGTTATTTTATTTCTGTAACTGCGTCACCTACATGTGCGTTATCAAATATCTACCTCTGTTTCATGAAGAGTGACAAGACACCAAGATTGCCTAATGTTTTAATGTTCTCTCACAAAAAGACACCAAAATAAGTCTCTATGCCAGTTTCAATCACAAAGACTTAGAAAACCAAACTTTGATTTAAAGTCATTTTGACTTAGTATTACTTAAGTGTGGGCAAAGCTGCTTTTTCATCAGCTTATTACGGCACAAAACTTATAATGAGTTCAGAAAGCGGTATTTCATAAGATTTATTATACGTAGAATAAGAAACAGCCGCGTTAACTTTCGCGTGAGAGTTTTGTTTCTTCAACAAGAGCGATATATATTGAAAAATGTTGAAGGAAACATCAGTTCGGGAATATAAAAGCAAGTGGAGGAAAGAGGGTAGAAGTTGTCTTGGATTAGCCTGCGGCGTTCGCAGTACCAAGTTGCCGGTAGCCGGCGCGCGGCGCTCGGAAACGCAAGCGTCTGTTCCGCGTTAAACTTTCAGCTACTTTTATTTCACACCCAATTTATTCCCGAGCAGCAATCTAAACGCGATAAACTCTGTTTGCTGTTGCTTTTTATTGCCACCTGTAGGTCAGTTGCTGGACTGAGGAAAGCTAAAAGTGGTGCTAGTGAACTAATATGGAAATAAATAACACGTTTTTCAGCGTTTAACATCTGCTTCTCATCAGATTCATGGGTTATTTCGCATCTCATAGCTACAAGTATCTGCTGGATATCTATGTAACTATACGAATGATAAAAATAAAGCGGAAGTTCATTTTCATGACTATAATTTCTCGCCAGTCTCCTCCTAAGCTACCATTTAACAGCGCGTCTCTATATAAATTTAATAACTGGTTATATCGTAAAAAATAAAATAAAACATAAAGCCGCAATATTGGTCCGGGAATAAAAACCGCGGTTGATGTCCAAAAAACCCTTAAAAGTAGTATCAGTCCAATTTCCCTATAGGGGTTGCAGGGTGTCACAGCATAAAATAAAAATACCTACGTAACAGCCACCCTCTGTTTGCGGGGTCCGGGGTGACAGGGGGTCGTAATAAAAATTCGTTAATAGCTTTATTTACCGCATTAGCACCTATATCCAGTCTATACGACGATCGAAACTGATGGATGTGGTAGTAAATTTTTTATTGGGAAAAACCAGCACTTATACACCATATTTCGAGTGACATGTTTTTGGTTGATTATTTGCGAGTATATGTTTGCTATATATGTAGTTCCCAAGATTTTAAAATGTTGGTAAGAGTTGAGTTGATTACATAACTTTAGAACGTACATGTATACCTTTATCTCTAAACAGGACTGATATCGACCATTAAAAAAAATGGATTCCTGAAATGTGGGCATGTAATTCAATCCAAAGTTAAGAAAATATTTTGATGTTATAAGGATTTTGATTGTATTTTATTGACTACTTTGAATTTGAATATGTACTATTGATCAGACACTTTCGAATTCCAATAAAGATTATGTTCGAAAATAAAGTATTTTGGCGACCCACCAACGTGTAATGTCGAGTCCCTTTTTTCAACAATTTTCCTGTCTGCAATTTGGCCCGACTCCACTTGTAGAATTGTCACTGCACCATTGCATATAGAAATGTCACTGCAGCGAAGTTGCAATGTCATCAAATTTACTACTGTTTATTTCGTAGCTTTGTATTACAACCACCTATTACTATGGAAGGATTGATCGTACCTACTATTAAACTAGTTTACATTCCGTTAGAAAGTACGAGTGCTTTCAATTTACTTTTACCTATTGTTAGCAGCGTCCTATTTGTACGCGCCGCATGCATGCACGCTACGTGATCGAAACACAGGTGTTTGGCGCCAGCAGCCGTGCTAAGTTTCAGTTTTCACTACTCAGCGAGCTGAGCCAAGACTTAATACTTTATTGAATTTACTCTCCGCGTCACTGGGTTTTTTTATTTCGTTCCATAGATGTTTACCGTCAAAATTCAATTATTTAATTTTTGAGGTAAGCGAAAAACCCGCCATTAATGTGCTTAATTCGGCAATTAAAATTTAATTTGATTGCGGTGGCGTAGGCTGCCCGGGCAACGCTGGGCGGCAGGAAGCAGACAGCGCACCTGCAGGCCCGCGCACTAAAATGAAGTAATTTGACTCGGTGCGGCACGTCCCCGGCATTACTTACCATCTACCAACAATTTGTTTTTTCCCGCCCTCAAGAGAAACTCGAGCAAGCGCGCCCTGCTTTTTAGTCCCAATTTATTCTTCCAATAAACTTTTCCGCTTTGCTTTTCGTACACAAAAAGTGCCTAAAATATTTAAACAGTTTATGTTTTCGCTCACATCCTTACGTTACCTATTGCTTACGAGTACTGTATTACTCGTCGAATTTGTTCGCGAGCTATAATGAAATTGTTTCTCGTTAAACTTTCATGGAGTCTCCGCTGAATTTTGAGCGTAATACTCGAGCGCGTGAAAGTAAGTAAGAAATGTTATCTACCTAGAAGGATTTGGATCGACAAAGGAATTGGATTCGGTTCCTTGGTGTTATGGATGCGAGATTTTCAGTCACAAAATCGGTGAGTTAGTGGAATTGTTGCCATGTAAAAGTAAATACAAAAGGATGTAAAAAGCTTCAAAGATCAGTCAGAATTTGAGGACGTCGAGAGCGGTAGTACGCCCAGTGGCTCGCGACTCTAACGGGCCGTGACAATCGCTTCCATGCTAAATGTCATGGTGGCCATTGTTGTGCTCCTCGCCCCGCGTGCCCCGCACATACCCCACACCACCCTAACTTTCCCTACTGAAGCACTGGCATTTTATTCCCCCACACCCTTACCTACGCTAATGAAAAATGTAGGGCTTGGTATATTGATTATAGTTTTCACTCATGTTTGCGAGGTAAAAAGTTCCGCTTCAAAATTATAGAGCAAATTGCCACCGGGTATATTATCTTGGTAAGTAGATTATGAGAGTGGAATAGTGAATTTAGTAAGTCGGAGGGGAGTTAAGTGGCGGTAGAAGGAAAGTCTGGGGAAGATGCTAAGTTAATATGGCGGGCATCACGGCAATTCGTTCGAGACGAACTTCCAGCGGAGTGCTGCCAGCGCAGGGTTGGCCTCGAGACAATGCGGTATTCCAGCATTCATTTTTGCTTTTTGTATTTTTTTATCTGATGTAACTAAAGCTCTCATACTGTACCGTAAATTGATGATCCCTATTTAGCAAAATAAATCAAGCAAAGTATTTCACAAAATACTCCGTGATAACAAAACTGCTGTGTGTTTTTACTTATACTCAAAAGATATCTTAGAAATGTTTACCGTAGCAAAACGTAATATGAATCGTGAAAAATTGTGCTTCACTCAACTTCAGCAACTATTGTTATTGCCAGCCCTGTAACGATTTTACGGTTGCTCCGTTGAAGGAAATCGTGCGAACAGTGATTATGGATCCGGAAAACCTTCGGTTTAGGAGCTGCACACCTCTGTACAGATCCAGCCATTATGGCAAACTTTATTCATACACACCAATACATTTTAATTATATTACAGCAGGATTAAAAGCGAAAAATTGGGCGTTGATTTCTACTGAGTCACATTTACACTGTAAAGTTAAATTCAAAAGAGCTTCAATAAGTGTTAAGATATATTAAAATCTAGATAGCAGTCCTTATCCAGACTTTATGCTTTGTAAATTGAAGCTAATATATATTTATTTTACTTTACAATTGGTATTACGACAGTACCCGATTCACTTTAGTGGCAAATAAGTGTGTTTATATGATATATGGGTGGGATAACCAGCGCGTATTTGCCTATATCAGCTATATTTTTATATAACTATAGCCATAAAGTTAATACCCGAGCCAGCTTTGATTCGCGATGATTATTTACGTAAAATTCAGTTAAAATATCGATAACAAGTAAATAGAGCAAGTTTATGTACTGCTTAATTATGATGTAGCTACTAAGCTTATTAAGCCAGTGAAGCACACAAGCGCAACTTCTGACAATTTCGGTAGGAAGCCGTAAGTGTGTGCGCGAAAAGCACCACCTCTTACTTTACTTTATGCAGTTAAATAGAATGTTATCTCCACCGTTAAGTGACTTTCATTCAATCTGCTGGCAGGGAAAGTGATGAAAATAATAAACACCTTATCAAAATTCTATACTGTAAACTGTATAAAAAAAAAGTTCCACCCGCGACTTGTACAGCTCCTAATCTGAATTAAACTTCATCGTCCATTCGTAATGATACAACTAGCATTTTGGACTGCATTCAGGCTGCGATGACATGAATATTTTGGTGCTCCAAAGCCCCCTTTGCATTTTATTTGATGAGAGTTCTCCGTCTGAGCGTTCATAAGAATCATAAAACGTAGTAAGGGCGGCCCCCATTCTTTCCACTATTTGCATACGATACAAACGTCGTCGGCCGAAGACAACGTCCAACCGGCGTCCTTTACAAAGATCGCCGTCGACAATAAAAGTGTATTTGCGAAGAAATTTAATAAAGCGGAAGTGGAGTGCCATTACGGCGCGTCTCTGCCCTACGCATTCGATGGTACTATACGATGCCCGCTTGTTACAGGGCCGGATATTCATATTTATATGACATGTCAAACACTCGATTGTTATCAGTTTTGTTGTTTGCGGGACGTACTTTTGTTACAGTTATATAAAACACGCATACAAAGTTTCCATTTCACGCACCTTGTTATTTCTCATAAAAAGCTTAAAAATTTCAGCAATCCCAAAATACACAGAATAATAGACTGTAAAAGCAAAATGAGAACAAGAAGGTAGCGAATAAATTGAATGAACCGTTTGTATATCGTTCGTGTACAGGATACTTTATGAAGTAGCTACTTTTTAGCTTATCTGATATCTCTGTACTTATCAACCTGCTTTGTGAGGTAGCATAATTTAATTCTTTGAGGAATGAAGTGGATTTTCGTGGGATTTTTAAATTCCCCTGGATTTGTCTATTTAGGCGTATCGTAAGCGGCGCGCTCGATGGGGAGGAACGCTTGGGGCTGAGCGCAGTGAACCTTAACAATTTAATATAATAATAACACGCTTCGCTTTCTGACTTATGGCTTAGAACAAGACAATTCTCGGGTTGATTTTGATGTTTTACTTCTTGAATCGTGTACATCTGAATCTGAGAATGAAATTTAAACTTTGTCGTCGAGGGTTCAGTTGCTACGCCGTAGCTTGTAGCAAGCGTAGCGTCGTCGTAGCTTTTCAACCTCGTAAAGACTGAGTACTGAGGCTTCACCACGAACAGTTAAGGCCTTAAACTGAACTGCCCTGCTAACTGTCACCACCAATATCGCTCACCGTTCATAAGTCGACAACATTGATCCAAAGAGATTGGAACAATTTGTTTGCATTTATGGGAGTTTATATAGCTCCATCTCATTCTCTTCAGTCAATTTTTGAGTGACGTCACGTCACATTTTTCATTTATGAGTGTGTGGTGCCGTTCAGTTTAAGGCCTTAAAACGAACTGCATGGAATAAGAATAAGTACGTGGTGAGGCCCCAGGTTTATTAGCGCGTTTGTTTTAATGTTCAGCAAAGAGCAGTAAAGATTGAACGTTCGACGAGTATTCGTTAATTGCGTCATGTGGGGATGGCGCCGACATGTCGCCCTACTTGTTGCACGGCGACGCCATAGCGCCACCAAGCTCACTATTTACGCGTCAACTAAACTGTATCGACTTTTTACTACCTGATACATTATACATATATTGGGACATTAGTCACACTCGTTCCGAGATCGAACTTGACTGAAATATTATGTAATTTGAAGTTGGAACTACTTTTAGGCGCGTACGTTAGTGGTGTCATTATTATCTAATATCATTTTTTATTATAACTCGGGTGTTAAAAATATATTTGAGGTTTGAACCTCATAGATACAAATACTCTTTACAAAGTTTATTGATTTACAATACCTAGATTGTAAATCAATAAACTTTGTAAAGTGTATTTGTAAGATATTCCTAAAAAAAACTTAAACCTAAATTTATTATTAAATTAATATTCAAAAGGGGGCATAATTATCGTATTTTTCGAAATAACAGGCATATAATATACAAGGCAAATCCAATGACTTATTACTAATGTTGGTGACCATGACCATTAAACTTTTCACGATAAAATGATAAGTTTAAAACACTTTGAGGAGATGCTTGTAAGAAATCCTTATTTTATTAAAGTAATGTATATCTTTAAGTATTTACCACTGTCCCTGAACCTCCGCAGTCGGCACGGTATAGAACATTCGAGAATGCCCGAGCGTTGGCAATAAAAGACGAACGGTCGTGTAATTTGCGCCTCGCTCTCATCAGGACCAGATTGAAATTCCTCCTCTGCCGCCGGCCTGGCGCCTTACTTGTTGCTCCACGTCAAACGTCATAACCACCTCGTGACGTCATCGCGATAGTTTGTTTTATTTGCGCTCTTATCGAAGCATCTTCATTATCTATCCCTTTATTAGAATAGGATCGCTTGGGGAGGGTTATGGTTGATATTCGTTGATAGTTATGCTGATTTAAGTGGAGTGATTGTATTGGAAATGTCTTATATACTTAGCTTTATGTATTAGATAATGTGTGTATGCTTAAACATTGTTACGCATAAGTAATATTTTTATCATAGAGACATTTCTATGCTAAATGTTAAAGATTTACAGATGATTTACGTATGATTACCATTTTTGAGATGTATATCATACAAAATTTTATTTATGTATTATTTATTTACACCGCAAACCTTTGAAGCTCCATTGCTTTTCTTCATCCAAAGGTTGACTGGAAGAGATCCGCCCGATAAGTCCGATAAGTCCGCCCATTGCACTATTTTTATTTCAAAAAGTTCTATTCTTTATGTACCCTGTGTATTTCTGAACTGGTGTACACTGAAGTATTTCCTATTCTGTTCTATTCCAATACACTTTGATTAAAAAACTCATAGCCTCTAATGTAACGTCATCTAGTTTTAGTAATTTCATTTGCATGGCTACCATTATTTGGTCCGACTGTGTTTTAATTAAAAACTCTTTATAGTCGGAGCGAGTTCCCGCCACGAGAAGCCATTTGTATGTAGTAGGTACGCAATGTATGAAGTGCCCGGTAATGAACTACAGAAGGCAAGTAAATAGAATCAATTTACTTCGAGTCAATAGTTTCGCAGTATCGCATTGCACTGGTTTCCGAGAATGGCGTATTGCGCGGGTAGACGGGAGACCGTGACCGTTTTGATTAATGGTAAAGTGTTCACATGTTATTAATTAATTAGTCTGGAAATTAATAACGTGAGCCTGCAGTAGACGTGACGTTGCAGTTGAGAGACGTCGCCAGCAGTCGTGCCGACGGCGCCGTGATTGCGCTTTCGTCACTGCAACAGTTTAATTAGAGAAGACCTACGAGTACGTTCTCCCGCTCGCATGTATTATATGAAAACTAATTGCCGATAGACTTACGCGTATGCAGAGAATCCTAACAAACGGCGTTTGTTAACAAGTGGTCACATTGAACGATGCGAGTGATTGACCTGTGTACGCGTGGGAGTATATTGTTTGAACTTCATTGTCACGCTTTTCGATATGAATATTTGATGTAGCAGAAAATGTCGATAAATTTAACGGCAAATATTTTCACATTTACCACATGCGATGCTTAAAAGGCTGAGGTCACATGGCAGACATAAAAAGAAAAGTAAAACTCTTATATCGTAAAGATGAAAATCTCAGCTTGCATGAAAGAAAAACAGATATTTCGAGGGCGAAGAAGCCTCGAGCGGGCACTCAGCTTCGGCTATTAAGGACGGCGTGACCGCCGCCGCCAGCGCGGCGAAACGACGAAAACTATAAAACCGTTAAAGCAACGTTTCAGCAGCAGTAAAGAGCGTCGCAAGATCTGTTGACAATGTCTCCGGCCATAAACCGTATGCACCCGGCCGAGCTGTAAAACTTAACGGCACTCTGATTAAACTTATCTGCGAGGCGGCTACCGAATCACGACCTCTCCTAATAGCAGATCGTTCATTCGCAAAACTGAGTACTTTATTGGTTGCATTGTATTAAATCGCCATAAACCGGATGGCTTTCCGGCGAATGTGTCAGGAGTGGAGTTATGCCTCCTTGGCTCACCGCCCGCGTCCACGCCGCCTCGTGCCCACATCGGTTTGTAGCTCCAATATGTTTGCTTCGTTTCGAACAAACACCCCCACTAATGGCGTAAGGCCTCCACAATATTGTACAAAGAAAACGGTTATTATTATTACCACTGCATGCATACGATTGTTTATAGTCTTTTAATGGCTTAATCCAACAGCGAGTAATAACACGTTTCAATAAAAGGGTAATGGCCATAGAAGTACTGAAAAGCGATCCATTAAACAAACGTATTCAATTAAGGTGGATTAAGTTAGTAGTAAGTTTTATGCTTTAAATACGGTATGAGGTGGTGTGAGTGAACAAAGTTACGGTAGAGATTATGACAAGTTTCTTAACAATTTAGATGTATAAGTAGCGGTACTAATGACATGTAAACTTAATACTTTCATTTGTGGAGAGCGCTGGCAGCGCAGCGTGGAGAGTGTAGACGTCTTTATGTACAAACTTGTATACTTAGACGCGGTGATCCCTGTGCAACACCAAAAAATCGAGATAGCACAGCTAATGCGAGGTCACATAAACCGTCGAGGACTCTCGAAGCGCTTTACAAGTGCTGGAAGGATGTTATAAAGGTTTTACGATCGCGTTCCGTCAGCGAACGTTGCATTGGCCTTAATGGACGTCCTAAGTGCACAGGGACATTCATGACAGCGGTAAAGCGGTAAGAAAACGTTTGCAATCCAAATGGTAATGTTGCTGACGGGTCATTAAAGCGGACATAAACGCCGGCCCCGGCGCGCCAGTTCACTCTATTACAAGGAAATGAAAATTAGCACTCTTCTGATTGAAATAATCTGATTTCTACAGCTACTAAACATTACAACCAGGAGCTTAAAGTCATTTCACATAAAAAGACATACTTATTTAATAAAACAGCTTACCACGAACACCGTACGTCAAAAGTTCATAAACTGTTAACATTTATAACCGAATCGTTTTCTTGAAGCAAACATATTAATCAAGGAAAGTGGTCAAACATTAAATGCCATGACTTGCCGTTCTAAACACGTTTACTGTTATAAGTAAAACAAAATGCAAAATAAATAGTATGTTAAATAAAAGCTTCGGTAACGTCGCTTTCGGTTCGTCGTTTGATTTACTTTGTGTTGAAACGTTTATCTAGGGTGATTCATCACGTCGGACAATAATGAGGGAGATTCGGTTCCCAAGTAAAACAAATCCCACGCGATCGATTAGTAATACGAGACAATTCGGAGCTTACCATTCAAACCGGCGGTGCTTCGTAGCTTTGTCATGCTACAATGCTCAAATTTCTAGACACTACTAGTATTTTTACGGTTATCTGTCGTAATATCAAGAAGTTTTTTGCTAATTTTATTGCACCTTAATTTATTAGCCTTTTCACATTTGGCTAGTAATTAAAACGAATAAATAAAAATGAATTATCATTTATATCATCATAAAATAAAATAATATGTTTATTCAGCTTCTTCCTCTTACACCCAACCCGTCCTAAGAAGTAACTTACCTACCTACTGTGTGACACTATTCCCCTATTGTCCCTACTTTGTATAATGGTCATAATAATCATATTAGTGTTATATCATCATCATCATCAACCCATATCGTCCCACTGCTGAGCACGGGTCTCCCCTCACTATATTGTTATATAGCAGTAGTCACAACATATCAACTCTAAAACTGAAAACGACTCGTAACGGCGTTACAGACTTGTAGAAAAACATAGGCCACACTTATGCAATTGCTTTCCATGAAAAATATAGCTCATAACGTCTAAAAGGGTATTAAAATGTTCCACGGCCTCAAGCGTGGAAACTTTTATTGGATCATAAACAATTCATGCAATGTAACACGCAATGTATTATTTTTACAAGGTACAGTTAATCATTAAAAGCTGTTAACATAATAATATGTACTTTGTATGCAACTATGCATTCACCAAAGCTCGTGGCAATCAGTAAAGTCACTGGACCACAAATAGTTGCTCTTTCCTTTTCAATTCCATAAAACACTGAGCTTTGAAGTTTCAATCAACACGTCCGAGAATCGTTTTACTGGGTCATTGTACCAGGAACACAGGCGGCGGTTGCAGGTAGGCTTAATATAGGCTGTGCTGGCGATGGCTAGACAGGCGGCCGCGGCTTGTTTTAGCCACTGATCGATACCTCCGTGCCCTACTTTGCTACTGGTCACAATTTCATTTCTGTTGCCCTTATTGGATTACACCCATGAATTTCACGAGTGAAATAGTTACAGTGATTACGTCGTCTATGTATTTTATAATGACATTTTACATTTTTATTGCCTTTGGTACGTGACTCGTGTGGTATTGTTAAAATGTGGTAAGCCAAGAGATAATATACTGGCACAGCTTACTGTAATGCCGTAATCTACAGATTATCTCAAACACATTGTAGTGACAAATCTTGCGAACGCGTCCTAATCTGTGCGTAAGCCCGCATTTGCATTTTATTGATTTTGCAGCGAATCTTACATACTGCGGTACACTGGCACGCAGATTGGATTCAATTACTTTATAATTATTACAAAAACATTCGCGTTGATGAAAACCTTTACCAACAAAAAAACGACATAACTTCTGAGTCAAGAGCTAATTATTAGGCGCCACAGCCCGTCAATATTAAGCGTCTATGTTCGTAAACTTTTCGCTTTGCACTGAAAGTACTCTCTCCACATTTTTGGCATACTTGGACTAAGTTCTATAGAAAATGTCGCTCGAGAATTTATGGTAAAATGTTAGACAATTGACAAATGAACTTTACGCAGCCCGACGGAACGTGATGCCGGAGACGATGCGAATGTAAAACAGTAACAACAACATCCATTTTGTTGTTTTCTTGCCGTTTCTATTACATTCGTCGGGAGTTCGGCAGAGATTATTTTTTAGCTTCTTGATATGAAAAGATAACGAAATGTAACCAGTTTTACGCAGAGATTTAACAAGCAGTTTGCTAACGAAACTAAGGACACTACATCCTTAGTTTCGTTTCGTTTCAAAAATGCTTCCAAAAAATGGGATCAATTTGTTCCTTATCGGTTGAATGAATATTGAGTTACCGCAATTAAAAAATAAAAATATATATCAGTTATGGTGTATTAAGCTGGTTCTTGTTCCATGGCCCGCGTAGAGTGTTTCTGGTGGAGAGTTATAAAAGGTTCTCTTTTACGAGAAAAACTTTTATAATTAAAGGACATCAAAGAACCGCTGCGATGGGGTTACACTTCGGATCGTTATTCAAAGCGGCTGTTACCGAGATAAGGGATCTTCTAGCGCCTTTATATTGAAACTTTATTTTATGAACTGTGACAAGGATATGAATATCCCACGCAAAACTTTATTCACAATAATAATACTTAACGTAAGTATTTCATTTCGTTTTTTTTTTATTTGTCCAGTGGTTTTCTAGGATGCTTTTCACAATTAACAAATATGCTCTGTTTATAACGTTACAATAGATCATTTTCTACTTATTTCTCGAATACAGAGAGCAAGAATACAATTTTCGCTCGCTACAAATTCGAAAACCCGTCCTTGCACCGCTGCATTTATTCACTACCACTCAGATAAAGTAGTAGTACCTACCTACTACGTTAGTGCTATAAGTTATTCTGTGGCTCCGGTCGGGGAGTAATCAACACCCGACTGGAACCTTTAATTGATTGGACTCAGTCGCAGACAACAAAAGATAATGTCGACTCCCGCGGCACAAGGATTTGTCAACGAGGCCGGTAATCAAATAAATACACTGGTTTTACTTAGTCTCGTTGATGAGTAAGCGTGGTTTGTGTCGTTGCTGGTTAGGTTTGGATTATGGTGAGAAACCATATCGGAGTTGATATCTGCGGTTTTTTCTAGATAGATAATTTGTATGTATTATGCAACTGCAAAAATATGACGTAAAAATATAGGTAGATACTTAACCGGAGTTCCTTATTTGAACGTTAACTTATGGTTCAATTATTGCTGTTTGGTCTTCAAAAAGTTAGGAGAAAATAAAATTATCTTTTGTTTTTTCATACAGTTTGACTAGTATTGTCATGGGAAATAAGATATTACCATGACTAGTAGTTAATTAACTTTTAATAAACAGCCAGCTCTTAGGCATAGATATACAGAACTACCTAACGAAGAACTTTTGAGAAACTACTCTACAAATAAATGACTCAACAATACGTTACAAAACTATACACAAAATTCCATACATGCTAGAACCACATAATATTAGGATTGTAACGTTACGGCGAGGGGAGCATCAATCACCCAAAGGTTTTGTCATGTTGCCACTTCGACACTTCTACCGAACTTGTGCTTTATTTAACACGACATCAAGATAGATTTCGAGGAAAAAAGCTAAAACCAAAATAATTGTAAAGGGTACAAAGTTGACCCATTTGTGAGCAAAGCCACCAAATTTACACCCATTATATGCCTTTTGTATCATTAAAATCTTAAAAGGCGTCCTCTGTCTACAGACTAACAATTTAACAGTATAACTCCGCAGAATAGACTTTTCGGAGGAGATTTGTTATTCACTCAAAAGTTTTAAGTGGCTGTGAAACATCGTTGTCAAAGAATTAAATAACTACACGTTTCAAGAGGTTTTAAGCTCTACGTCGTGGGTGGAAGGTGCACAATTGCGCGTGTTATGGTAAGCTGGGTGAACAGTTGTTAGGCGACACGTCGATTTGAGAAGTTTCGCGTCAGGTTGCGGTGAATTGACTGTATTTCACTTTACGGAATGTAGATGTCGGCGTTCGGCTGATATTGGGTCAAACTAACTTTAATGCCTTTTTATTCGACAATTTCTTCAACAGTTAAGCACTTGTTTTGTTAAAATACTGGTATTTAGAGATAAAATAATACGCGTTGAACTCTTTTATTCGTGTAAATCGCCTTGAATTCTGAGGAAAAATCTAAAGTTTAATTAATTAAGTCACCAGCCATAAGAATTAAATAAACAATAGAAGGGGAAGCGAAAACTTCCGATCCTAACGGCGAAACTTGATAGATTAAAACTGGGATTAAGAATTATAGAAACGTCGGGTTTAATCTGCCGGAGAAGACTAGAGAAAATCCTTCACAAAATTGTATCGTCGAGTGTAATAGAGGAAAAGCTAAGTCCATCGTTATTAAGAAAGTCTTAGCTTTAGTTCGATAGAGCCGCGTATGTAATGGCCCCCCGCGGGACGCCGGGCCCCTCCATTAGCGGACGTGTCGGGCCAGGAACCCTGCGACGCGCAGCGTGACGCTCCACCCTCTCCCTTCCCACGATTACCTACTTTTTTAAAGACAAACTCGGCAAATTAACTGAATACCTACTACTCTCCGACAAAACATCTGATAGGACAGTGTTGTTAATTAAGTCTCTAATGTTGGCTACCGTATTTTGTCCGGGTTTAAGTTTGTCTTTCCTTGAAACCGCACGTTTCTTATGTTGGTTTGTACTTTCCTCTTGCAGATGTCTATTGCTTGCAAATGAGATTTCCGCAGTTAGTGCAAACAGCTCGTACATAATAATGTTAATTTAAAATGGCGAAAGATATAAGCCGTACGTTAGATGTCCGGGGGAGTAAAATTGAGATAACTGCAATTATCCGTGTCCGCCAGCGCCGGGATGTAAAACCTAATTGAGTTATCTAGCTCCGTCTCGACACATGTTCGCGATCAGCTGGTAAATACTAAGAAAAGCAACGCCTTTTATGTTAATTAACACTCACATGTCTCATTTTGTAGAGAGTTCAAAATTACCTCGATCAACTGTAGATTAATCTGATTTAATATTTTGGTCATTGTTTTTAGATTAATAGCAACAATTGTAGCAGTCGGCATGAATAAAAATTACAAACACTTAAGTCCCAGAGACTCAGAGCATATATTTTCACTAGTGTTGCCAGTATAAGCGAGATAATTAAACCGCTGCAGCATTTTTAAGAGAGTTCGGGTTATAAATTGTAGCAGATTATTCTTGGTTTCCACGTTCATTCTCTGAATATAAAATTTGTCGGAATTGTTTTAATTCCTAGTACACACATTAAGTCGCCGAGACCGGCCCGGCTGCGGCGTCTAATTACAAACGTTGAATGGAACTTTTTGTTCGGCCAGATTGTCGAGCAACCAGACTTATTCACTTCAAATTGAATATTAAATTTCCTTTGCAATACGAGAAATTTTAAATTCGTTAGCACTAGGAAGTTATTCGGTGGATTTTAGCAAATTTACCGAGTTACTTTTGCATTCAAGAGCCAGGACCGTTCAGTTTGATTATTATTGGCGGCACGTATGGTTGGTGTCATTTATAAATATTTGGGCAATGCGACTGCACATCCTATTAAGTATCCGCAGTATCCTATTAAGTGGCGGCTACATAGCATAATAATGTCAGCTATTCGGTGGGCTTCGTCAGCGCTCCGCTCGACGGCACTCGAGCCGGCTCGAGCGCTCGACGCGGCTCAAGGTGGCTCGAGCGCGGCGCTGAGAGTGCTGGCGCGGCGGAAGGCGGCCCTTACGTGCTCGTCGCCACGACGCGCCGCCTTTGTCCACCCACTAGGCTTATTTGCTGAACAATGAAAAAGACGAAAGCCTCCGACATATTTCCGCGAAAATTATTTATCGTGTAAAAAAATATGCCATGATTCGAAAATAATAGACGCCGCTCTCTGTCAGTTCCCAAATTCATTGTATTGATTGATGAAAAGGCTATTATGAGATTCCGGCAGATTTTACGAATTTTTCATTTTCGTTAAACGCGACTTTGCAATAAATCGATTTCAGGCCCAATTTATCAAGCTCTCTAAATACTCTTGGAGTCGCGGCTGTGAAATCGAGAGGAACATCGTAAATGGGGAAAATTATTTTAACATTCTTACCGCACGGCGCTAATAGAGGTGGGCGTCAATTAAATTCAAGAGGGTGCGAGCTTAGATACGTGCCTCGTGAAATGCCATTAGCATCTCGGAAAGTATTTTGGTAGTCATATAAGATGTTATAATTGGATATATCCAAGTGGCCTACGAGGAATTCGCTAAGAGTTTTTGTGATTAGGTACGCGTTTCAATATCTTAATTCGGCTGATGCGTCAGGGCGCGTGACCGATGTTCACGTCTCGGTCCGTGACAGCCTTCCGCGCCCCTTGCGGCTTGTATGGACCGATATTTGCTCCCTCTATTCCCTATCTTCATGTAAGATAGCCCATATGAAATTCAACAAAGCACATAATCTGAAATATTTGCGATTGAACGTTTTAACTTCAACTATAATTTGAAGGAAATGATAACCGGAACAATCGATCGGTATACTACACGATTGGAGTCATGCGAGTCTCGTCTGCATCATTGTCATAATAAAAGCACGCGATTGCGCCCGCCAACACCGAGCCGTAACTCAAAGTATAATCAAGTTTCAGTACCTTTTGAAGTCACGAAATTTATTGAAAATTTTAAAGGTAGAATATTTTGTATAGAAAATGTAGCCGTACTTCCGTATCGGCGTTTAAAAATCATGTCAAATCAAGCGATTTTAGCATGGAGGATCGTTGTTGAGGGTGCTTGAGGCGGCCGGGGACTGAAGTGCACTCCTGGCGAGCCGGCACATTATTCGACCTACTTAGCGGCGGCAGGACGCGAGACGATCTAAGGTGTCGCCTGTTCCCTTGTAGCTGTCTACTTGAGCGAGCGGATCTTGTGTTAGCGCACATCTAATGAAAGGTACTTGTCTTAGAAAAATAAGTGGAATGATATCAGTGGTATTCTATGGGATTTGACGTTTCACACGCTTGTAAGCTACTTCTACTAATTCTAATGATTATTATGATCAAAGTGTAATGAGATTGTTTTTGTCAATACAAAACTTTTAAGAATTATTACGTATGTATAATCCATTCAGAATAATATAACAAATCTAAAACCCATCAGCCGTCTATCAACGAGGTTCCTTTCAGATTGAAACTTCACTAAAAACTAAACTTTAGTAATTTCCACGTTATATCCTGGCGCGCATCGCCATTGCGGTGATACGAGCGTTCGATATCAGTCGGCGAGTGACGGCAGCCATATTGGTCGCATAAATCAAGTCTCGCGGCGAAGTGACGGCGCGCCGTAAGCGATCGGGTGTCAGCCTGTCCAGAAATAAAAGCAAGAAAATTTTTCACTAGTTGAGTGGTTTACTCCCAGCCACGCCGTGAAATTTGTCTCGCGATTCTCGTGAAGTCTCGTCTCCAGTCCCGCGATTGGTGCACTTATTTTGTCTTAGCTGCCGACTTTTTTACTAGTTGAGTGGTTTACTGCGAAGCACGCCGTGAAATTTGTCTCGTCTCTCTTCTCTATATAGCACAACGTTGTGCTTACTTCGTTGTGCTGTAGATCGTTACATTGGATTGCAAGAAAAACCTTTTCTTTTTGGATTTTGTTTTAGGAACTGCATTCACAAATACTCAAATGGATCAGAAGATCTATCTGTTCTTCAAAGGTCGTATGCCGATATGAGGATATTACATTTAGCTATTTTGTTTGACCCTTTTCTCACGTGAGGTGTTATAGAAACAGAGATAAGCCCAAAAATCCTAGTTTATGCTAGTTAATAATGCAGCGCCCGTCATTCCTCCATTATAATGTAATCTCTTGCATGCGTAATCTATATTTAGCATGGGAAGCGACATCGAAGCCGGCGTTGCGGGTGTCAAGTTGCGCGGTTAGCCCGCAAGTTATGTCCTGAGTTATGCAGAATTCCTGTCAAACCGATTCGCTGGGGAACCTCTTCTTGGCTTATCACATTTACTTAGACGATGTTAAAGTATTTGGAAATATTTTCAAAGAAGCACGATCATTCGTACAAATAATGTAGGAACATTATGGCGAACAAGTATTGTGTGTGGCATTATTAAATTCTTAAATATGATTGAATTAAATATGAACATACGATTGGTAAGTGGAACTATACATTTTTTTCCAGTTTCTTCAATTTTCTTCTTCATTGTATATAGATAGGTACTTTGAGGTAGGTACAAAATTTTATATGCGAATAGAGTAATTTCAAGTTATCGTAGTATCGGTAGTTAGTGGTTTTGATAAAATTACTGAATATAACAACAAAAAGAAACAGTGAGCAAAGTTGAAAAACATTATTATGTGATCAAGAATAAAATCTGCCTATTCACAGCCAAGCGAATAAAAAATATTCCATAACCGACGGATATCGCGGGTGTGACCGAATTTTCCGTGACATTGTCAATATTACCCTATCTTTTTCTTTTATGCAAAACCAATTTTCTTTCAGGGCAAAAATCAAAATAAACTCAATGTGTCTTTTATACATAGTGGGTTGACCGAACAAGAATTTCGGCAAACTTTTGAATAATAAAAACAACTCTACCGTACTTGATATCCAATATTTCAATAAAGATAAACTTTTGGGCAGAGAAAATGGAGATGCCAAAAATTACATTACAGAGGTTCAGGACAAATTGCGGCTGGCTTTAGTCACTACGTTACTGATACATTAGGAACACATAACACAGTTAAATCATACTCTTAACGGAATAAATGCCGCGAGGTAGGTTGTAGATCTCCTGGACGAGGATTCAATGATGTACTTATCCATTGAGGTCGACTACATTAATGATTATGCCTTAAAAATTACTTGTTTCTCATCAAACATATTATTACGTACCAATTCCTCTCTTCACTTCACATTTCAACACATTCCATACAATAACAGACCGGAGAACTCATTATGAACTAGTTTATCTACGAAATTCAACGATGCTTCTGTTTCTGAATACTAAAATAAACATAAACATTTTAGCTGCAATCATACCGCTGTGTGTATACTCGTAGCTTATTCTTAAAACAATGAGACTAATAAACAGTAGTACTTATATTGCCGAAGTAAACCGTCGAAAAAGTGTGGATGAAAATCCATTCAAAGATTTTTATTGTTTCTCATTAAAATATCTGTTGTACAGTATTTCAAAGTTTAATAATAGTAAAGAAGGGTATAGATTGTAAAAGTCGTTGCGTAATTCGTAATATATTCCACGGGCGGTACCCTAAACGCTTAATATCGGATAAAATATACCCTTACGTACCGTATTCCCCGTTGTTCATATCGGCATGTTATTCAGATTATACACGAATATTTCAATGCTTTCTACTAAATTACAGCTCACGGAACTCTTTCATTTAATGTCGTACGTCGACTCGAGCGTTTTTATGATACGTTTATAGATAGGTAGAGGATACACGTGGAAGTATACAAGTGTCCATAGATTTTACGACGTTATATACGACGCTTTATTATTAAGTCTCTACACTGAACTCCATTTCGTAGCGAATATCTACAACGTTGTAACGAATTTTCCGACAAAATATGATTTGCATACTGTTATTATAAGACGAAAAATTGCAACACATTAGGCGGCTCCGTCTTAAATTGTTACAAAATGGATTTCCTTGAGCAAATACGCCCGTTTCATTATTCTAAACAAAGAATAAATTTACCGAGAGAAGCAAAACAATTGTATTCATTTTGAGCGACTGCGGTTGCTGCATTACTTGATCGAATTATTCATCCCTGCTGGTTTTTCTTTTTGCTTCGACTTAACTTCGTTAGCGGCTCTGCGGTACAGAAGGCTCAGTTAGACAACACAGGGATACAAACCAATTAAGCGGACTATTGAACCGGCTACGTAACGCAAAAAAGCGTCAAATGGCAACTGTCAGCATTTTGGACGGCAACGGCGCCCTTTAATTAGATTCGAACCGGGTATAACCGGCTTATTCCAGCTTAGGCCGGTTCCCCTGAACACCGGCACTGCAAAAATGACCAACTAATTGGCTTAGAACATCGTGTGTAACGCAGTTTAGTATCCAATATTCCTTTTAATGGTATTTCGTTAAACGATAAAGCGATCCGACCGTTTGATTACGAAGATTTTTTTTGTTTGAAACGCTATGTCGTCAATGGGCTTTTGTTTCGTGGTTTCGAGAAAAGCTTTGAGATCCTGCTTAACGTTAGCCAGTCCATTAGAAGTAGGATGGCGAAGGTTCACGACGAGAGGGCAAGATGGCGTGTTGGCGTGATTGTCGCCGTGTGCCGGTTTCCGTCGCCGGTGCTTGTGTGCCGGATGTGGTACGTCGGCGTCTGTGCCGCGCCCACCGCCCTTCCAACTCATCTCGTTTCTTTGTATGTACGCTTGCCACGACACCGAATTTCTAGCGTTAGTAGAGATAGGCGGACTTGTTTCGGAAATGGAGCATTTGCGACTTCCTCTCGATCTACTGTGGGTCGCTGTTTGTATTTAAATTGCCCATCCTTTAATCTTATAAGGTTTTATGATATTTTTGTGTTTCGTCTTATTGTATGATATCAATACGTACATGGTAACAATTTTTGTAAGTAGGTCACTTCACTCCACATATAGTAGGGGAGAACCGTCAATGTTATCAAAAAATAAATAAAAATATGTTAACAAATATACCTTCTTAACCCCCTTACTGAATCTATATATCTGAATATTGGTTTGGTAAGTTGTTGTAAAAGGCTTCCTACTAAGTTTTCTTTACGTCTTTCCGAAATCTTATAATGATGAAGAAAACTACCACACGAGAAAAAGTTGTGAGAAAGTTGATCTCAAGGAAACTCTATCGGGCTGTTCGTATGTTAATCCAACGAGCGTTTATTAAACCAATAGCCGAGAGTTCTGAAACACAAATGAAAGTGTTGTTAGGCCGTTCTGGAAGCGCAGGGTTGCCAATTTTTCTGTTTGTTTTAAATTTACCACCAGTCACCACTTTGAATGTCGAGCTAAAACCGCAGGCTGTAGCCTACTTCAAAATTCTAATATTCGCATAGCTTTTAATATTTTTGGGATATAAAGCCAATTTGGCTTGGGGAAACTCTAAAGTGTAAGAACTTGAAAATGTTAATAGATGCGATAAAGTTCTTGGCGAGACCTAGGCCGATCTTAAGAATTGGCACATAAGTTTCTGAACGGTGACAGCCCTACTACTCAGGATGTAATGTTAATCACACTTCGTTGGGTTCCGAGGAACGCTTTACCTTAAAATATTTCACATGCGCGTAAACAAAAACAGCCTTTATGGATAAGGATTCGTTGTGCCTGATTTAACTCCAATTAAATACCTTTGACAAGCAACTTTTATGGAGTTTACACTTGAATTGCCAGTAAAAGGAACTTCGGGTATGTTGTTGAGGAGAAGTTAATGATTTATCTGGCAGAACTTAATTTTATAAATTTTTGATTGCCTACTCCGGTATAAAATAAAAATTTATAAAGGTAGGATTTTTCTAGTATTAACTATAATACTTTATCCATTTGTCGGATAACCGTAAACCGAAAATATGGACGACTGCTGAAAAAGTAAAAAAGAAAAAAAAAATTTAAAAGTGCTTTAAAAGTTTACAAAATCAGGCTCATAAATACAAAGTGAAGAGTCTGGCAGGTTTTAAAGCAGCTGACGTCTGAAAATACGATTTTTAAAACCGCTGCACTGAGCCAGATCCACAATATCATTGTTACTGACGCGTTGAGAACAGAAAAGTGGGCTGACAGCGAGTGTTCTACTTATTCGTCGCCCAGCGCTAGACGAAAGCTGCCATAAGTGTTAGAAGTTTATAAAACATTTTTAGGTGTTTCAATAACTCTCATCAAGACTTCATTTATTTACGAAAGTAGCTTTAGGAGCCGGTGATTCGGCACTTTCTTGTGTGACTAATGAGGCTGATACGGGAGTGACGTCACGGTCGCACAGTTGGCAGTTATAGAAGTAGTGATGCCCCAAATGGTTAAAGGCATTAGCGCGGTGATCTCCTGATCTAATAAACTCTACCTAACTATTAATTGGGAAGATTGTCATGGATGAAAAAAGTGGCCCAATGAGTTTGTTGGTATAACCAGCCCTGACTACTAACTAAGCTTCCAAAATGGGTAAGAAATGCTCTGGAATGCTATAATTGACCTCTATTTTTACGCATTCTGAATAGAACATGATAAATATGATCTAATATAAATGTTCTATATCCGTTTCAGATTCTTGAAGATTTATTTGTGTGTATTTTACCTTTGTCAAATCGTCTTAAGGAATGTTTTGCGTGTGGTGAGACTATAACGAACTGTCAACTTCCACTAAAGAGGCTCAGCAGTAAATTTTGAAGGTTTATAGAGTCGTCTTTTCACGAATCTTATGTTGATACCGAGAATAAGCTTTTAGTGACAATATATAATAGTATTTGGAAAGAAAGACTTATATTTATTGGCAATAGCACCTCTAATTAAATGAAATTACAACCCTGTTAAAAATATTATTAGCCTAGTAATACTCAGGCTGTCATTATTGTATAAAATAACTTTGTATATTTTCTTTATTAGTTATAAGCTAATAACTTTACCCTGGGGCAGTTATTTCCACTATAACCCAACAATAGTTTCTAGTTTGTCCATTGTAAAGTTCCCAGTGATATGGCCGCTAGACTGGGCACTATGCTACAATGTAGATATTCGGTATTCATGTTCGCTGTGATATATGGGCTGGTGTCATGGCCAGCCGGTGTATTTGTCTACACCACTCCAAATTGCTATAGGCATTCGATAGTGTTTATAAAAATATGTATGAAGTTTTTGTAAAACTCCTTTTATCACTGTTTTACACAAGCTTCGCCGACTCGATTGTATTAGTTCATTCGTTAATTTTGACCATAAGATGTTATTCTTTTCTTTGTTTTTGATGTATTTAAGAGAATGGATTTTTAAAGTGCCATTTGTGCATAGGGTTGAACAGCGTCTAGGTAATGTTAAATGATTTTTGCGTATACGCATAATCAACATCAAATTCATATTACTTTTTCACGGGACCGGCACAGAGTAAAATTTTATAGGTGCTAACTTAAAACAACAGCGCTTTTCCTTTTCGCTAAATCTTTCAAAACACCCAGTTTTTAGTTTGCTAAAAGTATTGTTTGGGAAACTTATGAGTTGAGTAAAGCACTTTTCCGCGTCGCGCTATCTGAACGGCCGTGCTCATCCTGCGTTTTAGAGGTTCAAAGTTTAAACGTTGCGACTTTTATGCTTTTTCGGGCTCGTAATTTTTTATTACGCCACGTTAGTTGACGTTAGTTTTGGAATTGGAGTGTGGCGAGTTTTTGTCGTATAAATATGGTGTGTTTGTGAGTAAATAGTTGAAGCACGCTATGGGGTCGCGCGGAGCCGCGACGGACGGTGGCTTTCCTTTAAATTTTTAATCATCGCGATGTTTCTGTTTTTGTACTAGCTTCTAAATTATGTGGGTATTTTTTTGTTTAACGATTTAAGTGTTATGTCCGGGTGAAATTAATCATACTTCAAGCTTAGGTTAAAATTAAATATGGTAAATAATTATTTAATAGTTTTACGCGCCCTCTCCGCATCTACTTTAGAGCGTTTTATTAGGGCTTTGCACAGGGGTTTTTATGGAGTTTTTCAAATGGATTCAATGCCAGTCATGTAATTAGCACATTTGGTAAAAAAACATGAAGCCTATGAGAATTATATAAGTTTATGCCGTAGCAAATATAGAAGTAGTACGTATTAATAAATCGAATAATATTTCAATGGTAGTGGAATATAAAACAGTTTGCAATTTTAACACAAAGTTGAATTAGTAGCCTACGTAGTGTCCATATCTTCGTAGTATATTGTCAGTATCACGGGGGACGCGCTGGCGCGTCGCGTGCTGCCCTCCGTCCCCACTACAAATAATTCATAGGACCGAGCTCCTAATAGCCTTTTAGCTGCCCGTCTAACTTCCAATGTAGTTAGCCTGATGCGGTTACAAACTGTAGCTATTAAACTAACCGTTAAAACTATCAATTTACAAATTGAGTGGCATGTGTTACAATCTCATCGAAGGAATGGACTCTTGTTTAATGCTTTTTATTTGATTACTCATGAGACTATACAAAAAAGTAAACCCAGTAGATTGAAGACTAGATATTATTATCTTCTATGATAGATTCAATAAAAGTTTAATTATATGCCAGGAATGAACATCTGGTAGTTAAATTTATAACTCATGTAAAATAAATAAAATAAACAGAATAATTCCTAAAAATCTTTTTGGATAAGGTATATGCTTCTTCTAGAAAAGGACGAAGAGGCAAATACCACTGAAAAGCAAATATTAGTGTAGTGTAGTGAACTAGAGAGTTGGTGGCACTACTGTGTAATTTGGTGCGTCTAGAGTCCCGACGTCTCTGTTTGGGACATGTTTAACTTCATTAAGCATAATACTCGGCGGCGGCGCTACTCGTTTAAGTCCAATCTAAGTTGCGAGCGAGTTAACATGTGAATAAATTATTATCTCAGGCGACAGAGAGTGCGAAACCCGACGATGTTACAAACTCGATGCACGAAATGCCTTTGAATTTGTGTTGCTATTTTAGTCAGATACCTATTTGGATAGAATTGACTAACTCGAAACGCTGGGGAAATTCTCGTTATGTTATATTCATATGACAAAGTTATATATATATGATTTACGCAACCTGACGTGGCACCGTGTGTACACGTGCTAGTTTTGCAGCGTCGGCATTGGTGCACAATTTCGTCATCTCGTGAAAATTGTTTGCTGTTTCAACACAATTTTATAACATGTTCATTGCAGTTGCTACAGATTTCCCGCTTTCGGTAGTTAGTTAAAGTGTCATTTCACGGAGTTGTAAGTAGCCGTAGCTGCCAAGAAATACCCCCTTGGGGGTATTTAGGGAGATGCTAAAACAATCTTCTTTTCACGGATTACCAAGTTTTTTTTTAACATTACTAAATAAAAAAACGGTTCATTTAGTAAATTTTTTTTTTTTTTTTAATTTATATTATTTTGTAATATTAACGAACAGAGAGACTGTTGATTTTCTTAGATACTTATTACTATTTCTATAATTGGTAGTTGGCTATTTACGATTGTTTATGTTAAGTACTTTTTCTTATCTATTATATTAAATCAAGGCTGTAGCAGAATAGCGTCCATTGTAACCTAAAGCATAGGGTATTTTGATACAATTTATAGTGATGTAACTCATGGTTAACTAAAATGAATGTGGCTGCTGTCCAACTATGTAAAGACGACTGGAAGAGCCCACAGGCTGCATAGACTTCAATTATAGTTCGATATCGGCAGTCTACGTGCTTTACTTTAGTTCTTAGAGGCCTTTTAATCTCACCTCATATTTATAAAGAAACTTTTTAGTTACTTTATCAACATTGAATATTTGGTGCTAGTAAAAAAAATGTATTATATTAACATAGGTTAATGATCATTTGTTTATGTTACGAATAAACTTAATGCAAACAGACAGTTACACGACAGAAGCTGATGACTAAATTTTACAAAAAATACTTAGGCGTGTATTTATAATAATGTTAGTAATGTTTTTTACTGTCTATCTAAAGGGTGGCTGGAAGAAATCGCTTTCAGCGATAAGACCGCCCATTGTACTACCCTTGTTTACCTATTGTAACTTTCTGTACTGTGTTTTTTTATTTTGGTGTACCATAGAGAGTTTTCAATACAATTTTATTTTATTCTATTTATGTAGTGTTTGTGTGTGTAGTGTGTATGTATGTAGTATAGTATATGTATACACTTGCATTAAAAAAGCAGCGAGAAAAAGATAATGACAACCTGCAATAGCATTTCAAGAAATGTCCCATGTTAAAATTATACGGTACGTAAATAAATTTCGTGTATGGTGGCAAAAATTAATTAAAGTGGTGGTAAGGTAATATCAGCACATGAACAGCGGGCTGCGAAGGCTGGAACTTCGTCCGGTACTGAATAATTAACTCACTAATGGCCAGATCGCAAATAAACTCCAAATTATTGCACTATAACTTCGCCGGCGAGTTAGAACACGGCTGCGTTTACTGATATCATGTCTAAGTATGTTCTTCTGTGCTATCACTATAATAAAGCCGTAATTAGGTTAATGGTGTGCATTGCACTCATTTGCGACAAGAACGTGTTATCTCCTTAATATATCGTTTAAAGTATAAAGTATTAACGTAGTAGTAGTAATCAAGTATTTTCTATTCTGTTGTATTCTTTTCTATTGTATCGTTAAAGAGATGATAATACGTTCTTGTCGCAAATGGGCGATTGGTGATATTTTTGAAAACTGTTGGTCATGATAAGTAACAAAGGTTTTTTTTCTTAGTGATGGACATAAGTAAATTCAAAGGTAGATATTATAACTTACTGTTACTATAAACGTTTAGTAAAAGTGCATAGCTACACGATGTCGTAGCCGCGTAGCTCTTCTACGAGCGTAGAGTGACTAATAGTGATTTTAAGAAAAAGAAATCGTTTTCATAAGGAATTTCTATAAATTGATGGAAGAACCTCTGTTCAAAATTAGATCAGTTAAATTGCGAAGTGTAGAAATGCCCAGTATAAATATTATGGCTACGTAGTACCACAGAATGTAGTACTAAATACTCCAATATCTTGTTAAAGTTACAGATAAATGGATACTGTGCAATAAAGCAAGTTGTAAAATATTGGCCGAGACCATATTTCTTGCAAGTTTGTTACCAAGTTGGTGCAGCGATTGTCACACTCCGCTGCGTAGGACACAGCTACGAAATAATATTTCTGCAAGAGAAATAAAACATGGACGCTCATAATTTACATTTAACTTTTTAATCGTTTTAATGTACAAAGTTGAAGAGCCGTAGGGTTACAATGAAAATTACTTTTCTATTGCTTTATGCTTTGCTCACTTGAAGAGCCTCACTTCTGGTATGTTACTATAAAAATATAATTTCCATAAAATTTAAATTTTACCATTTAGATTATTTCTATATTTGACAATCATCATCATCATCGACCCATTTCGGCCCACTGCTGAGCACGGGTTTCCCCTCACTTTCGTGACGAGGATCAGGCCATAATCCACCACGGGGGCCCGGTCCGGATTGGTGGATAACATACCTACTTACAAAATAATTCTCGGGTAGGTATGTGGGTTTCCTCACGATGTTTTCCTTTAACGAAACGCGAGTGATTACTATATTGTGAATTTGACTATACTTTATTAAATTTATAATTTGTTTAAGTCATAGACTTACGCGCACCACAGTCCAAGATAAGCGTAAAATACAATTCATGATAAGTAATTTCATGAGATATAACTGTAATGGGCAGACCAATCGATACTGAATAAGGGCTTTACACATCAACCCAACAATGAACCATCATCTCCCAGCCCCGCACTGACACTAACATGTAAGATGCAATCTGCATCAGCACTGTCTGTCTACGTCTATCAGGCAGCCCGCGGCTAGTGATCAATACACAGGGATAGGCAACCCTTCAAACTGAACATAACTATAAAAACAGCAAGGTACATACAATGTCCAATCGTAAAACTACTAGCCAAAATTCTCTCTAATGTATTTCGTATAAGATTGAGAGGACCCTTTCTTCCAAAAGAGCATCTACGAATTGAGTTTTCAAATCTTAAATTCGTGGTTGGTGAAATTGTGAAAGTAATGCATGCTCCACATATCAGTGCACGGTCACCGCCACATACACGAATTTATGCAAAAATCAAAGATGCCAGATTAATGTTTGACGTAGTTCAAAGAAATCGTACACGGTAGACGTGGGCGTGCGCCGCTATGTGTGGCCGGCTTAAGGATAATTAATTAGGTGCTTTTTTAAGCTTCATAATGTTTTCAACACGTCTCCATGGGCGATAGCTCGTGTTTCAATCGACGTATAAATACCTCCAATTAAGATTGTACCGCACGGGATTTACATAAACTGTGTGCGGAGGGCGTACGTGCCGCTAAAACTGCACTGATTGCTGTGTACCAACGGTAGCGGTTTCATTCCAGTGTTTTGTTGCAATTCTGGTTTTATACAGTGCCGTATTAACTTTGTCATTGTTTTACATATGACTGTGTTGTTTATGTCTAATTATTCTAAAAATATGTTATAAGAATATAGGCACAGTTGCTAAAATCTGTAATATTTCTTAGAAATACATTGAGTTTATTCTTACGAATAAATGATCTGCCATTTGTATCTATGATTCTGATTTTACCTATTTTTATCTGTAAAATGTTTTTCGCTTTCTCGATTAATACAATGGTAAAGCTTCTTATCCTTTGAGAAAGGTGCGAGTTCTTTCTAGAAAATAATATAATAAGTCTGAGGAAAATTGAATATAGAGTTATGATATAGATCATGTTATTGTTCATGGAAATGTTTCGAAATCTATCAATGTATGTTGATATATCTGATTACTTCATCCAAGATATATTAAAATTGCTTCGAACCACTCACATATCATACTCTACATATACTCTACATATCATATACTGACTTATATTTGATACTTTTTTAAAAGCTATCGCTACTTGTGAATTTCTCCAAAGTCCAATGCTTCTCAGACCACGAATATCCAACACAGAGGGTAAATACGCTTATGTTTTGTGCCGTTCCGTTCTAATTAAACAATCTAATTGGGTCAGGTTCTTCCCTTAAAGGCCCATAGTACAGAAAAGTAGCAGAAGGGACTCTACGTACAAGCGTTGAGACTCATGTGACACACCGCACTAACACTAATGCAATGGTGTATGTAAATTCTGCCGTGCTAGGCATGCAACGAAAAGGTTCTTTTGTTTAGTCTCTACACCGCCAAATTGCAGATGAACTCCTCTCACGGGTACTGGTATCAGCTAGTTGGGCTCATTTTCATCTCTTTTGGGTAACTGCCTAAAATGTGCATTGGACTGTATACTGTGTACGAATTGTACTTGTTCCTTTAGTCTCGAAACGGACGCTGCTGGATACGGCTTCATATAGCTTCACATTTGGCTAAGTATTATTCGGTTCACTGAATTTCTCCGTCTATTAACTATACAAAAGTCTTGTTCGGTAGGTAGGTATATGTGGATGAGTATATATGAACTTGTAGACTTTGAACATGATGAAACTAATAAGTAGCCGTATAAGTAGTAAGTGAAATCTAAATTAGTTATATGTACTTCATGGTAACTTGGTTTCTTTTTCTTCTTTCACTCAGTAAATTGACATGAAACGTCTTAGGTGAATCATTACGAAAGTGATTAATAATTTCGTACAGAACTCTGAACACGTAACTTGACGATAATAAAAGAAATCTTTGTTTACAATGCATTAAGTAAGTATTAAGCTTAGTTTGGAGCAGCAAAACTAAAAGCGTCCATTTTCTCGCAGTTTCCAAACAGCGCTAATATGAAATTACGATCGGAAAATTGTTGGTGAAAACTTAAAATTTTACAGACGTTGAAAACAGCATCCCACTCGGAGTGAAATCTAGCCGACGCGGCCGCGCGGGTAATGGCCCAACTTCGGCTAAGCCTTGGAAGCCGCAGGACGTGTGAGGAATGCGCCGCTCTCCGCCTTATTACATACGTGATTCTTATTTATATTATATTCGGATCGGATCCGGAGAACGAGTCTTCGATATCCGGACACGGATTAACGCATTGCCGCCTCTTACCTTTTACTGCTCTTAGTGCTTCTAACTTTGTAAGCATCTTACAGAACTTGCTTCGGCTTGAAGGTGTTAGCGATTTTTCGCTTTATTAAATGTTGCTTGAGTTGTGCTCTGGCTTATGATGTGAGCTTGCGCTGAGCACCAATAGTGGGGCTTTATGATTAATTAACGGGAAGAACGTTTAGACCCGTGGAACCTTATTTTACACTATTTTGAGAACATGGTTTAAGGTATGTGTAATTTTAATGCAAATTATGCAACATAACGATCTCCAAGTTTTGATATCAGTAAGGTTGAAAGTACATTCGAATGACATACACGTGTCCACGAAAACTTTTACAGTTGGCAGTAAAAAATCTATCCCAATAAATTCACGATTTTGCATCTCAATAAAGGTTTCCATATAGCAAAGTAGCCGAACATTTCTCACGTCCGATGATAGGGTTCGAATCGATATGAAACATCCTGTAACAATCTATCAGCGGTACGAAGAGGATCTTTATAAAGTATTTTCGGTAGTATCCTGCGGGCACGTCCGATTGTAAGAAAATCCGGCGCTGGCCGCGAACCGGACGCTCCGTTTCCGGCAACTGGACAACCGGACTGAGGCGACTGTGCGACATAACGCTACTTCAATCGCTTCATTGTGAACAACAACTTAATGAAACCG
Organism: Campaea margaritaria; assembly: GCA_912999815.1. Lineage (NCBI taxonomy): Eukaryota > Metazoa > Arthropoda > Insecta > Lepidoptera > Geometridae > Campaea > Campaea margaritaria. The sequence continues at coordinate 8,026,241 of OU538800.1, forward strand.
TTGGTTCATTGTGCTCGACCCATCTCGATGGTGCTGTTGGCTTATTTGTGATCGTTGTCAAGCAAGGCATCACAGCTACGTCTTTTAAGCACTTACCTTAACGTTGTCGTTTTGAAATGGAGCTTGTGTACATACCTGTAACAAAATAAAAAAAGCAATGAGTAATTTTATCACTAATTGAAGTATTGACGATTCAGTCCAATGATGAGCCCTATTTCCATTATAGACTCAATTGTTTTTACCACCAAATTGACTACGTCATCACTTAACACCAGGTTTAATAATAGTGAAACTCTACGCTAGCCTAAAACAAATATAAAGCAAGGATAACGTTGATCATAAACTTATGTAATCAACGCTAACTGCTTATAAATTAAGTTAACGCAGTTATTTGCTGTACAATATTTATCAAAATTACGTAAATTAGAGCCTCTTATAAATAACGCTGCCCTATATTTTTCTATAACCATACATCATAATAATTTCAGAGTTTACACCAATTAACACCGCACTCCGATACATGTGCTCAAAAAAAAAACAAACATAAATACAATTTAAGCCTAAACATCTGACTAAATTCCGGCGCAGCAATTACTCAAAATTAATGGTGAAATTAATACTTTGACCGCTCATGTTAATTAAGAGCTTTATTTACAATACAATTTATGTATTCTCCTGCTGTTTTAATTAAATTAATGAAGTTATCCTCAGATTTTTCCTTTATTAAAATACGCGAGATATGCGCCCAAAAACCCATTACTTGTGCGTGTGGTAATGAGAGTTTTAGCGTAATATTGTCTCAGATATTCAGTCACAAATGAGTAACAGTAGTATTCAATACTATTTATAGTGAAGCGCCAAACAATCCCCGAAAAAGAAAATGTCCTGTTGCCAGAGCAAACTATTGTAGTAACTAGGTACGTATGTATTATCAATTATTTACATGGTCCAATTGATAATACACACCAGTAGTTAACTAGTTTCTATTATATATGTTTTTATCAACCCAACTTCCGGCTTACCAAATATTTTATTAATGAGCTGAAAAAATATCTAGATAAAATATCTATTGAAATAGATATTTTATCTATTGAAATAGATATTTTATCTATTTATAATAAAACGGAAAAAACATAATAAAGCGAATGTGTAATTCTATTGTGTCCGGAATAAATCTTGTTCATCAAACCTCTACGGAGTAATCTGGAGGCACATTATTTTCTTTTTTGTAGGTACATTTAAAAGAGGCTTCTATTAAAGGTGGTTCCTCCACCAAAGTGAAAATGGTATAATATTTAAAGGCATTTGTTTCCGCACGTGAGCGACCGAAACAGTGATAGGACAGCTCGCACACGCTTTTAATTGAAAAAAACATTCCAAAAAATTAACGTACCTAATTTTAAAAGAAATGTTTAATATTTTTATAATTGCATTATCTAACCATTTTAAAAGTACAATGCGTAGCACCAAATTTATTTCTAACCATAATGTTATATTTTATTAGTAAGTTATTAAACATTAATAGTGTAATTTGTTAAAAATGTGTTGGTGTATACCGGTATATTTGTCTAATATAAATAGAAAGAAGAAGAAAGAAGTATAAAAGGTATCAGCTGCATAATGGTGAAAAACATCAGTTTGTTGAAATAAGGTAAAGCTTTCTTATGGTATTTAAATATAATTTTATAGACTAATCTGGAACTCAAATACTTCTAAGCGAGTCAAAAAAGTATGTATGTAATTGTTAAAGATTTTGTCTCCGTATGTTAATAATTGTGGGGCTTTCATTTAAATTCTTCATTTTAAAATGTTCTCTCAGTAGTGTTTTGCGTTTGACTGAAATGTACGCGCCTTAATTCTTTTCGGCGATATATTAAAGGAGACTGCCCGTTAATGCTTCACCAAACGAACCCTCAAAAAGTTGGCTTTGCATTACAGGAAACGAAATATTCTGAGCGTGTATTACAATTTACATAAACTCCGACTCCATTCGAGACGTATTAAGGAAATGTTATTTCATGCTTTGATATGCGGTCTGAAAACGTAACGCATAGCGTTTGGTAATGAAAGAAAATATTGCATGTATAATAAATGAGCTGGCTTTCTCATTTTAAATAACCAATATTAACAAGAATTATCGACAATCAATTGGTTGTTATCTGTTGAAAACTCATTACGCGTTTAAAGTTTAATAGAAAAAACGAATATAATAATTAAAAAAAGGAAACCTGCACACGAACGTTATTAAACATATTATACTGAAAATGAATTGTCTCAGCTTTAGCTATGATAAAAAAATATCAAAATATTAATGAATAGAAGTGAATACTGTACCGACACAACACTATAATTTTTAGTAAACAAGATAGAATTACAGTTTATTGAGTAGGATCTATCGTCCGTGACTGACATCAAACAAACCGCAGTCTTTTGAGTCCGGTAATGCGATAGCTTCTTTGACATGATAACGACCCGCCTTCACCAGTTCACATCTACTGAATACATTATATTCTATTGACGCACGCGGGCGCCCCTGCGCGGGAAACAACGAATAACTATTGAAAAATACAAACCCCCGATATTTTCAGATGAAACAACTTCCCTTTACTGATATTGCGGAAATAAATATTTAAATGAGAGCTTAACTGTACTGCAAGGGAACCCTTAATAGAGGAAAGACTCGTATACTTAATAGCGAGTGAGATTAATCAACTTGATTTCCATTATTACGTAATTCCTCCGACGGCGGTAAGCTGTGTTATCCTTCAATTTAGGATACAATGTTCTGAATTTTTGAACGCGGAAAGTTGTAACTGGATGTTATATAACGACCACCCTTCAAACACAAAGCCAACGGAATATGTAAAAAATTAAAATAGAGACAGAATGAAATCCCGGTGTAGGCTTCGCCGCTGCCGCTGCAAACCGAGCCTAAGCTTCAAAAGAGATAAAAAAAAAACTTTTAATTGGATTTTTTGCAGATTAAAACAATTATTACCCTGGAGTTTGTCAAAAGTAACGATGAAGAAAAACATGCGCGTAATTGGAGACGCTCTCGTGATCACTCCCTATAAGAAAATAAATGTAACGAACAATTATACTTATTATTATTATATTATATTTCATGATTCAATCCCTTTAACATTTTCTATGAAATTACTTGTTTCAAACTTACAATAAGAATAAATTGGTGACCAAGGCGGTCACTACGTACTTATTCTTATTCCATGCAGTTCATTTCAAGGCCTTAAACCAAGGAATATAATACTCTCAACCGAGCCTTAAACTGAACAGCCTAGATTGGCACCACACACTCATAAATGACAAACGTGACGCGACGTCACACAAAAATAGACTGCAGAGAATGAGAGAGAAAGAGAATGAGATGGAGTTATATAAACTCCCATAAATGCAAACAAATTTTTCCGATCTCTTTGGATAAATATCTCTGGTCGACTTATGAACGCTGAGCGATATTGGTGGTGACAGTTAGCAGGGCAGTTCAGTTTAAGGCCTTAAATTGGATGGGTTTAAGTGTTCGTGGTGAGGCCCCAGGGGTCATTGTATGTGTTTTGTTTTTATTACAACAAACTCCGTTTGCATCGCTGCCTAAAGGAATTTTGCATAAATTGAATCGCTATTAACAACAATTGATCTCCGGCGGAGGCGGCTTAAATTAATATATTCGTAAATCGAATAGGGATTTAAACTATGCGCTTGGTTATAGGTTTTGTCTCTTATTATCGTTGTATTTTGGCAACGATCATCGACGTGTTAGAGATAATACATCGATGCCAACAATGGTATTTTGTGCTCGCGCATCGGTGCGTGCGAGCCTCAATCCAGCACTGCCTGCATTTTGATGAAAGTGACGTCATTGTCCGAACTTTTCGATGTTGGATGATTTTTCCAAATTAAAATTGGACCCTAAGAGGGCACTAATGGAAGGAATCTGACTCTGTCACTACTCAGATAATTGACACAATACCGACGATTTTGCTAATTTTATCAGTTTTGGTTACTACGGCGAACTTTTTTACTTTTTGACTATCTAAACGCTTGTATTTTATGTGAATATATGAGCATATTTATTTTTTTGTCTTTAGAAGAATTTAATTTTTTTATTATATGCAATTAATATTATATATACAAAAGTTTGTGTGTGTCTTTGTCTTTTCTTCACGCCGCAACAGTTGAACAGTTTTAGGTGTTTGGTACATAGAAACTTTAAGTCCGGAAAAGACATATTACTCTTGATACTTTTCATCCTGTAAAAATTAACGGTTCCTGTGGAATAATAGAAAACACGGCTGAAACCGCGAGAGCAGCTAGACATATATGAAATGTAATAGTCTGATGAATAATTGCTCCTGCCTTTCAAAGATTTCTGATGCGTACGCGGCTCTGAACCCCTGCGAATTATCCGAGTAGCATATACGTACGGCACATGTTAATCGGCGGCAACACTATACCGGCTTAGTCACTTTACAAACAAGAATATTAAATGCAGCGTTGCATTTTTCCATACGATAAAAGTGAATCAAACGAAGACACACAGTCAAATCTAATTTAGAGCGAGCGGATCCTTAATCCTTAAACCAATATCGCGGAGGGGAACTGCCGCATTAGCCGCGTCAGTCATCAGCAGAATGAATCATTACTTGAAGAGTGCGCCAGTGGCTCGTGTCAAAGAGCCTGTAGCTCAAAGGTCCTCGTGGCTGGCGCGTCCGCCCCGCGCGACTCACCGCACCCCCGCGCCCGTAAGAAGGGCTGATTGAAGGGCCACTCTAAAACCTCGACCACCCGCTCGTTCGCTCGCATTCAAGGGCCGAATCTGGATTATAGGGCGCCAAAGTCTGCACCTTCATCAGATACATAAATTTGTTAGCAGCCCGCCGAATGAAACAGCGAAAATTGTTGAAAATTTTACTTCACGAGTAATTTGACTCCATTCAACGGCGAAAAACGAAATGATCGCGAAACTTACAGGGTTACTATTACAGGGTTTTCTCGGAGTCGGAATAACTTTTCAGTAATTTAATCTTCCCTTTTTACCTTTCACTTCGGAAAAACGGGTAATATTCGTTAGGAAGTCGCGAGCGCGGGGTTACGGACCTTCTCTTTGGGCTCGCAGTGTGGAAGGCACATATTCGTACCTTAAGGCGAACTTGCCGTGTAAGTTATTATAAGAGAGGTGCGCCTAGGGAAATGAATGTCGAGTAGGTCGACCCGTTGTCATTCATATTAGCTGCGACGGCTTAAATTTGTAATCACACTGCGCCAATTCATGGGCGTAGCGCGGCGTAACCCTGATGGAAATAGGGAAACGAAAAAGTAAGCACCGGCTGTAAAAAGTAAATACTGGCGTTGATCAAATTTAAGCTAGAATGTGAAAAAAGCAATCTGCTCCTCGCAGCTCGTAACCGTCTCCATAAACCTTATATTTTTTCGATTTTAATAGGATAATAATATTTATTTGAGGATAATACTAAACACACGAGACGTTATTTAGTGTTGTGCGAAGTGAATAGGTTTAGCCTTGGGCGGCGCGTGGGCGGCACGGTGGCGGGCGGTGGTCTGAGCGCCAAGCTACAGCTTTGTGTTCCTACATACTTTGAAAATCGCGTAAAAGCTTAGCCTTGGACGATAACGCTCACAAGTGATGAAGTCCGCCGTAACAGAAAATTATTACGCGCATAAAGAACCTTATCTCTCTACACTCTGAACTGGCATAAACCAGTTACAGTTGAGAGTATAACCATTTCGAACCGCTCCAATGTTAACGTGAGTTTTACGCATCAATCTCGGCAACGTCGACGCCAACGTCAACGTTAGAAATTGAAAAAGGATTTATAAAAAAAAATACAGACGAATTGAAAACCTCCTCCTTTTTTGAAGACGTTTAAAAAACAAAAGCCGCGTTCAGATTGTGCGAAACATTTGAGGCTTTGCCAGTGCATTCTGCAGGCTACTTACTAAGCACTAGGAAATCTAAGCCGTGCCGCCGGATACAGCCGAATGTATTCAAATTTTAAGGGAGCTCGCGTCAATTGATTCTGCTCAATTTTAGGAAGGTAAACATGTCGAGCCTACGCGACGCTTTGATTTGGCAAAAATCCGGATCGAGTTGATCGTCCAATTGTTGACTTGTAGCGATAAATCTACGAGCTCATCGTGTACAACCACACCGACTTTACCCACGCCTTATATGCTGCCACCAATTGGGCATGTTATCGCTTAGTAAGTGTCATTAAAAACTAAAGTTTCGTCTGTGTTATTATATCAAACGCCTGCCCGTCATTAAGGCGATGTTACAGAACCATAAATGTTATTAATCCTACAACTACACCTGTTTTGTTTAATCCGCAGGAGAATAGGTACGTAAGTCAAAGACTTGACTTTACTTTTGAGAAATTGACGCGCTCGATTATGAAGAAAGAACCTTACTATTGAGGTAAGCTTTGCGGCTCCACAAACAGGGCCTTATTTAGTGGCGGGTTTAATGCAACGTTCCGCGGAGTCCACAGACGTTCCGCTCGTTGCCGAAATATGCTCGGATTCTTACCCGAGTAGAGACCCAGGTCACAGGAAAGGACAGTTTATAAACTTCAAACAAAAAATGTGCAAATGTGTTTCGTACTCCATCGCATGATAAACAATAATAAAAGTTAGTTTTTATTTCAGACGCGATTGTGTAATATTTATAAGGTACTGACTACAACGGTACAAAAAATGATGAATCTATTGTGTGTTAAAAAAGCGCGTCCTTCGAGCAAGTTAGGACAACGGTTCAGTTGCGTTTTGTACTGTGGATCATCCTTTAGTTCGGGCGCCCGATGTTATGAGATAGCGTAAGTTCAAGTTCTGTTTAGAAGTCAACTGCGTAGAAACTGAACTTGGGCGCCTTTTATGCAAGCTCATTGTAATAGCCGGTCTATACTTCAAATACGGATCTAACTTGCGAATATTTAATGTTCCTTAAAGAAAGTATTGATTATGTATTTGTTTTGACGGCCGTTACTTACTATGTACTTTGTACCTACATTATGTTAAAATACTCAGTACCTTCCAAAATACATGCCTCAGGTTTGCCAAACAAAAAAAACCCCGACAAAGACTGCGCACAACACCAATACAATACAACAAGTATTTATTGAATACCACAATATATTCCTACAAGCTTTGAACCTTGCTTTGAAGGTTGGATGTTATGGCAATACATAACAAAGGATTAGTTTTTTTTTTCTGGGAAAACCAACGCAATGTGTCGGTACGCTTTTCAAAATACCGTTGTTAACCGAGAGCAGGAATGAAAATTGAGTGATACTAGAATAACCCCACATCCTCTCGACTCGCCGCGGCTGCCAGCGGCAGACGACCACGCCGTTTCATCAAACAAACAGCGTGAAAATTGCGCCGATGAAAATGTGTTTTTAATTATCGCGAGAAGGGATGGGAATGAATGTAATTTGATCCTTAAACCAAGCGTTTTGCCTTTATGCTCTCGGTGTTTAAATAGAACAATTAAACGCGGTCAAGCGTTATACGTAAGCATTTTTACGTGCCGTTGTTAGCGAGAGCAGTGAATTTGCATTTTGCATTGAGTCGCTCGTTTAGTCTGATTCTGCACTCAATGTGCAACGCCAATTAGCAAGGAGTCGCTCATCTGGATTTATTGATGTAAACGTATCTTAATTAACAAGCTTGTTTACGAATGATTTTAATTTGTACAGCGAACCAGCGGAGCAGTCTTTTAAAAGTTTACTGATGAAATTTATTAAAATGTTCGAGTAAGTGCTAAAATTGTTATCTAGTTGTTAGGAGGTATCGAATTTTATAAATTTGTTTGAGTGAACTCGTTTGATCCTGAGTAAATATTCAAAGTCCGTTCAGAGGTTTCCGTGATGCCAGAACAAGCTAACATTGAGGTAAAGTTAAAGAATAATAGTTCGGGTGGAGTCGCTATTTTGGTAGCTCAAATTAACGACCATACAAGTTAACCGTATTCCAACTGCTGCGTATAGAGAGATATCAGAGTTCAGACTAACAAGTCCAAACCAGAGGTTTCAATTTCCGCGCGGTCAACAAAAAGAGTAGAGACTCCCAAATCGGGGTGTGTACCTAACGTGCCGTCGTTTTTTGATTCGACTGCTACCTGACTAGAAGCTGCAAACTAGGAATGTTTTCAATGCTCTTTGTAGGCCGAAAACAAAGGATTTGCATGGCAACCGGACTGTTCCAATGTCAGCCTCTACTATGAACCTTTTTATTATATTTAAAAACATAGCGAGGAATCGACAACGCTACAAAGGGAAAGAAAACATATAGAGGTATAGGAAACCCCATTTACAACAAAAAGAGGATTGTCCGCAATAAGCAAAACAATAACGTTAAAGAACAAGAAACTCACGGCTAAATGTCACGTTTACTGCGTTCCGTTAAGGCAAAACTAGATTCTATTTAGGAACATTCCGCCGGTGATGTGAATAGGTAATGAGAGCTAAAGGTAGGGGCTAAATATTGAACTAGCTTACTGTGAAGGTAAACATTTTTGATTGAGCCGGCACTGGCAACGTTTTGCTACGAATCACCGAAAGAATTCCCCAACATTTGCATTTGGCCTTTTGTACGAAAAATAAATGGAATCGATTACAAGGCCTTACAAGGTCTTTAGAGTATTAGGAGTTTAGAATGTGATGTCGTGGGAATGTCTGAGAACTTATTATCTCTCAATGATAAGCCTAAGATTTATATGGTAGGTAAGTACTACGAGTAATACGTACTTATATTGAAATATATCAATGTACCATATTGCTCCCTGTGTGATTTACACGTTTTGTGAGTCTAGAGCTGATGCTAATACCTAACTAGATATAAGAGGATCAAAGCTGTATAGCATACTTTATGGTACCTAAAGTGATGAAATAATATATTGTTTGGTAGTATTATACCGTAGGTAGGCAACATTTATAGAGTACCTGTCCGCAGTACAGCAAAGGAAATTTTATTCATTAGAAAGAAAACAATGTTATATTTTATTAATCGTTAGTGTATGTAATTCAGACAGTTTGTACACTTGCTTGCTGTTATGTATATATTTTTATGAACATATTTTTTGGTACACGCAAAATTGTTTTCAAAATATCTCAGTAATATCCAGTAATACCTACCGGAGTCGTCTGAAATTATTTTATATCGTCAACTGTGCTTCGAAGTACAGAGGCAAATAAAATAGGACATTAGGGAGAAGCGAAACCTCTACCTTTAATTGCGTCGGCTGCTTTCTTTCCTTATCTCAATTTTATTACAATGACAATACGCAAGAACTGGCCTATTAAATTATTCCGAGAGGAGCAAAAGCCTCGGCCACGTTATGTTTTCTATAAAAATATGCTTACTAGAGTTAAATCACTCTAGTTTGTCGTTTTGAAAGGGCTGTAGCTTTCTTATAAATAAAGGCATTCATCTATAGGGAGTCTAAATGGTTTTGCAAACTAACGCTTACTGACGACAACGGTAACTGTGGCCATCGCTTTTTGTCGTTGTCGGTCGTCGACTAACGACGTTGACTGGCCCTGGCGACGCCGACGTCGACGCGCCGCAATATTACCACTATTTGTCCGCGACGACCGTCAGGGTGTTGGCGTTCGTCGCCTATGAGTTAGCGTACTACATGTCCACAGATACCGTTATCGTCGGCAAAGTGGCGTTGAGCTCTAAAACCCGTGTAAGGCGTTTCCTCTAGGATCGTGTAATTCAAATGTAGACGCGTTTACAGAGCAAACCATATATTTCCGCAAACCATATTTTATTCTTATATCGCTTACTTGAGGTAGATTTATCTCTAGCAAGAACTCAGGCTAAAGACTCACTAATTCCGATGCTATGAAATTTTAATGTAGGAATTTAAGAGAAATCGTAAAGAAACAGTAGCGTGGACGAGACGAGGCGGTATCGTTTTACTACTTTACCCAATTTGTGAAAAAGGGTTTAATGCGTACGCACCTATGCTATGCTTACTAGTTCCGACCAACCAGCCGTAGGTAATAGTTTCTAAATAGCAAAAGGGACTAAATCACGTTAGAAATTCTATTTAGGACCCTACACGCTGTAAAATGATTTTATTTAAATGCATCACCATACACAGTGGGTTTTGACATTTTCTCTCAAGAAATATTTCAACTTCGTCGTCATGGTGTGTGCCAAAATGTAAGATAATATGGGTATGGGTGCTGAAGATCTTGTAAGCGATGATATAAAGACCTATCGTTACAAAATCTTCCTACTTGTACGGAATTAGCTACTGTCTATAAATTATACGTACAAAAGCCCAAATTTTCTCTTACAATATGCGGGGGTTTTCTAAATCACAGTTGATGTAAGGATATATGGGTACGTAAATAAAATACGTTCTATTTTAATTAAGCGCATCTATATTTTTCTGTAGTGTAGGCGAATGTAACAAATACTTATTGTTTTTTCATTCTTTTTCCTTTTTCAGGTTATTTTTATGAATTCGACGGTTCGGGAAAATTTTTCGTTGGTTCGTTTTTTGTTCCGAAATAGATTAAGGCCACGGCTTAAGTTAAATTGTCCAATAAACACAACAAAGCCTTTCGTCCTTTTTGAAATCGATACTAAGTAGGTATAATATTTATGATATACTTTTTTATTCTATTTATTTATGTTGTATTTTCAACTTTTTAGGAGATTTAGTATAAAAATAACAGAACTTATAGGCTTATCACAAATGTGACGTTTTATAAAAAATACTCAATAGAATGGACATAATAATAAAAATGTGGCAAATAGTATGCACATCTTGTTGTATAATGTTGATTAAAGAGAAAACAACCGTATTCGTAATAGTAATTTTCATTGTATTAGTCAATAATTGGAGATAAAATTATAAGATTCTTTACAAGATTGAGTCATTTGCCTTCTATTTTAAAACAATTTGATATTACCTACCATTTTCTAACAACTACCAATATCTCAGGGATTCAAAGTTATCGGAAAAGGCAAGGTAGGTTAAAATATAAAGGACGCTTTATAGATGCTCGCGGAAAATTCTATACAGCTCCTTTGCAATTTTGTGTAAAATATCAAAGACATTTTGTTCCCTTAACCTTCTGTAATAAAGGGTAAGCGCCAGTGCGGGGTAATAAGATTTTTATATCTTCATATGTGTTTTCCAAAAGAGACTTGCCTAATATACAGAGCCCTAGTTGAATAGGTACGTATGCCGCTTTATAGTAAACCACCCTAAGCTGCGAAGGGTTGGATATGACAAGCAGTCTTAAGCCAGGTCCGTGTAATTTACTCTTGGTTTGTCTTCTCAAGAAAAAGTCTTGTATTTTCCTAAATTTTAATATGTTGGTAAGTGTAGCGCTTATAATTTTTTTTTTACCGGTAACTATGAAATCCGTTAACGAAATCAAGTTATTTTTCTCATAATGTTAACCATTTGCACAAGATACCTCAAAAACTGTAAGTTAATTTTTCCTGACGATATTACTTCGGTTGGAGCTCAAGTCGTGATAATTTTCCCAGAAAGTTATTTATTTGCGCGTATTCTCTTTAATATTCTGCTCACACTGAGCAATAAACAAGTTAGCGATGAGATAGGCACTATTATGTTAATCACCGCATAAATAGCTCGAATAAGGAATCGTTCAGAGCAGACGCGAGACGTTTTAAAACAATGCGCATCATTCAAATATCCCATTAAATCGTGCGATTTAGCTCGCGGGAGCCAGTTCAGGGTAAATTAAGCAAATTAAGACCCCCGCTCCTGAGACAGTAATTACTGAGCGTCTATGCTTGGCCACCGACCAAGTGCGATGCGATGCCTCCGGACTTACTCGACGTGCGGCGCCCGATTTATGAGGGAGCCGATTTTCCGATTTTTTGAACATAACTCAATTGGTGGAAGCCCCATGGGCTCGCTACGGATTATGAATGTTATCGTAGTTGAGTGCCGCATTGACGGGCGTGAATATTTTTTTGCAGTCGACTACGCGAACGGTTTTTAAAATTGACGTCCAAATGGACTTCGTTGTCGGGCGTATTAAAATTGGTGAAGTATTCAATATTTTCATAAATTACGTTGGTATATGTGGAAAATACCACATAAAAATCAATTTAAAGAGAAAAAATTGTGTGGGAATAAAAACTTTAATGTAGATGAGAAACAAAAGTAACAATAGCCGAATCAACGATAAAAAACGTGTTGCAAAGCCCCACGGAACCATGTATTATAATTTTATGAACTAAACGGTAACTTCTCTTTAGTTCATAAAATAATAACAATTTTCTGTTTCGCCGTCGACGCCGCACCAGGAAAGATATAATCAACGTGCTCCAACTCGGCCTGTATGATTAAAAATTGTATGCAAAAAATAAAATAAAACAAAAGTTGAGATAAGCTACTGTAGGGCAGGTTATAAAATAAAACAGCTGTAGTGCAGACTCGTGGATCGTGGGCGGGCGGCGCGAGGCCTATCGACTCGCCGCGCATGCATTCACTCACCTCAAGGTCACCGGCCGACTCCTCCGCTGCCGCGACCGACCGAATCCTAAGCATCTCCTCGACTATACCCTCTTACATTTCAACTTTCAAAAATTTAAACCCTCGTCCTGCCTGGGCGGTGGCGAGCCGCCCGGCGCCGCCCTCGGCGCCCTGCCGACACTGACGGACGTCGCCGCTCCTACGCGCTTTATATAGTAGGGTGCGGGGTGGGGCGGCGGCGCGCCTTGCGCTGTCGATTCGCGAACTCGATAAATAAATTAATTAAAAGTGCAAGTGAGTGATCACCGGCGTGCAGTCGACCTGCGAACCGGTCTAGCTTCCCCTTAATTGGAATTTCAGATACTTGCTTGAAGCCCGGATTGTTTTCCGGCGAACGATTTACGATCGAGTCGGCGAGAGGTCGCCGGTCCCTCCCGCTGCCACTGGCGACGAAACGGATGTCAACCAGATTGAAGTTGATTTACTCCTCCCCTAATGCATTTAAAACTCTGCCTTAATCAGGTACTATCAGCAACAACTACATAACTGAATTGCAAAAGCTTTGTCGCAGGGAGTTAAGTTTACTAAAATTCCGATGAATTGCCTTTTTTGACCATCTACAGTCAATCTACTCGTATATATACTTTTCATATTCTTTATTAAAATTGGTAACTACTACCTGATGTGCTGTGACTATATAGCATGTGGCCGCATAGTGCAGCTATTTCATCCAATAAGGTAGGTATGGGTAAAAACTAATAAAACCGCCATAGGAATATACACGGAAGAACTATTAAGTTATCTGAGACCGTACTTAAAAAAAATAGGTGCCTCCAAATTTTTATTCAAATCTAATATTCGGTACAAATCATGTAACCGTGGACCTACCTACCGTGTATTTGGAGCGTTCAGCGTCGTCCGAGTATGAAATATCTCCTCGTTTTAAAAGTGCGAAACCAGTAGCGTGTACCTGTTAGGTCCTGGGGGTCACCACGTACTTATTATCATTCCATGCAGTTCATTTTAAGGCCTTAAACTGGATTGGCACTAAACACTCATAAATGACAAACGAGAAGACAAAAGAGAATGAGATAGAGCTATATAAACTCCCAATATGCAAACAAATTGTTCCGATCTCTTTAGATAAATGTCTCTGGTCGACTTATGAACGCTGAGCGATATTGGTGGTGACAGTGCCTCACCTCGAACAGTTAATGTTCGTGGTGAGGCCCCTGAATGGACGAGAACACTTCACCGCATCCAGCCATTATCAGTCCAATTTTGAACATATACCTTCGCAAATTCCTTCCATTGTCCTCTATGGATGGGATTTCAATTGAGTTGCATACCAGCCACTACCTTGTTGTCATCTGGCTGTCTATGTAGGCATCTTGTCTTTCGTTATCTGTGCACTCTAACTTTTTCACAAGGACGTTATCTCTATCGATTTCACATGGTAGTAAGTCCCCACGTGTCGCTTCCATCAATACGCACCAAATTGTAATGAAAGACGCCTGAACGTAGGAGGAAATAGGGAATCTAACCTGAATATATTGAAGAGCTGAAGAATATATTGAAGTCTTCTGGTGGAACGCACTACTTTTATCCGAATCCCCAAAAGGACGGTTATGTTCTAAGCATTACGATACAATGCCATATTCTTTTTTTTACAAAGAACACAAAGAACTACAAAACTAAAGAGTTAAGGACTGTCGTTCCGTATCTATCTATAAACAATCTCGCATACGTACATCCGTCTATAAGTTTCAAAATTAAGGGACGGAACCCGATGCCAAGTCCACGAGCACTTATTCAGCTTCATTACATTTCATCAAGGCTTGCGGCCGACAGAGTTTCAAAGTTGTCGAAAGAGGTACGTGTTGTTACTTTTAATTGAAATTAAAAAAACAATACTTTCCTGCAAACCTTAAAAGTGCAATGCTTAGAAAACGAAATTTGAAAAGGGAGGACGACTTTGCTAGGTTTCTTTTTAAGAATTTTCCAGAGCGAAAATTACGTGGAAATGTTTTCGGCGAATTTATTGAAATGCTTTTTCTAAACAATTGCTACTGTTACAAAAATTAAGTTGGAAAAAAGTAATTGGCTTCGCAGGGGTTGTTATAGAGAGCCATTTTAAACAGTTTTGGTAGAAGGGTTTGTTTTTCGTTTATATAATAATGTTTGCGCAATGAAAAATTTCGTCTTGTTTTGATTTTAGTTACGTAATCAAATCAATTTTCGCACTTATACTCTAGGAAGTAATCATACAGTCACGTTTTTTTTTCTTTGTTTGAAAGTATCCGTCTACCCATATGTGGTAGCCATCCTTAGATTCTATTGGGGCTATATTGCTGGAATTGGGCATTCGTGTAGAAGAAAAAAACTATACCCCTCTACCTATATAGACTTGAGAAAATAAAAATATTTTTTCGCTCACATCGTCATTTCGTTGGATAGGTATTTCAAAGTGTCAGAGAAATGAATGTCTATTTTATTCAAGTGTTAAGTATTTGTTGAGATATGAGCTGTGGAATTCGTTCACAATGTCTCCCACATTCGAAGAGTTTCATTAAAAATCTGAAACAAGCTTGTAGCACCTAATAATGGTCATTTATAACGAAAATAGTTTGAAACTGGATATTTATGTTTATAAAGATTAGAAACATTGGCTTTTTCGCGCCCCTAGGGTGCGGGTCACGTGGACGCCGACTACCCTGGATGACCGGCGTTGGAATTAGCTAAAAAGCTCAAAGAATTTAAAAGTTACGACCAAAAATGTGAAAATAATATGTAACAGAATGAAATTTTTGTAAAAATGCCTGTAACTAATTTTTTAATTTTCTGTTTCAGATGGGGGATGCACCCGAAGAGGGCTCCGGATGGCGCTTCCTTTGGTATGCGACACCAAGGTATTCGCTTTAAAAAATATTGCCAAAATCTATGTTTGTACTGAGGAGTATCGTTCGGTTAGGAAGACTTTTTTCTAAGTAAATTGAGAGCTTTTGTTGCGTGCGCTGCGTAAACGGTTAAAGTTACGCAAAAATTATGTGTTAAATAATTGTTCAACTTTAAAAGTTCTAAAAAAAAGTCTTCGACAGCATAACTAATTAGTTAAAAACCACTGTTTTTAACCCTAGAAATGCAGAGTTATTGCGGGAAAACTGGAATTGTGCAGTTAAAACCGCAGTGCGTTCCTGGTAGTTACTACCTATTGTAATTTATTACTATTGTAATTTTTCTGTACTGTGTTTATTTTTGTTTCTGGTGTACAATAAAGAGTTTTTCTATTCTATTCTATTCTATTCTACCTACATATCAATGGTTTACGCTGAGAGAAAATATTCTTTTTTCCAGAAGCTGTCAATACATTTATTTTTGCCCTCGCATATTAGGTGCCGTCTACCTACAGCCATCCACCAACGTTTCGCATTTCACACAGGCGATTCGCAAAAAGGTCGAGTACAACGCAGCAAGATATCTGCACCAAAGAAAAAAGTGGAGAAAAAGTAGATTTAATTTGCTCTCTCTCTCTCTTTCTCTCTCACTCTCTCTCACGTGACCAAGTTAATCACTTCGTTACAGGTCTGTAACTCGACCCCTTCAGCTCCGGGTAAAGCGGATTGTGGCCGGATTGCAGTGGCATCATCAAAGCATGAGTTGGATTTTGTATTGTTTAGTATTGGTTTGATTTATGTATGTATGTGTGTGTGTGTGTTTGTGTTGCACCAGTAGATTGGGATCAATCAAGGGGATTTGTACTCAGGAATGGGATTTGTTGTTTTCGTTTGTTGTGACTCGACTGACTGTTTCGACTCTTTACTTTTCCGTATCAGCTAAATATTATTGTATGTATTATTTTTGTGTTCTCTTATTTATTATGCACGTGATTTTATATAATGATTCATCTGTAATATTTTTATTTAACACTTTCATTGCTGAGCCGATTTGCTTGTCTAGTCACGGATGCGGCTCTGCACACTCTATAGTGTTTTCCCATACAACAAACATAACAGTTGTGTTTTCAGCAGTGAACGTGTTAAAACAACAAAACAGAGAAGACTATACTATCCGATTTCTATTGTTAAAAATTGTAACGAATATTCAAAATGTATACACTTTTATAGAGAAGAAAACGATATAGGCCGCGTACAAGCGATAGTCACTCGTTCGGCGAGACGGGGGAGATAGCAAAGCAGCGCGCTTCATTGATAAATAATTAATACTTATGGCGCGCCCTCCCCTCCCCCGCTCCTGTACCTTAAGCTGGGTTCGCATCGTAACCACGACCGTGATTCCGTGACCGTGTCACGGTACTTGAGAGCTGTGACATGTTAACGCTAACCCCTCAAGAGGCCCCTCAGTGGATCGCTGCGCGATACTAGGTCGTGACTCCGTGACCGTAACAAATGCCGATGCCTCAGGGTGACGAGCGCAGTGCAATGCCGCACAGGATATTCAATGTGGATTTCTGGGTGGTGCTGTAAATTATATGGGCAGGCGTAACTTCAGGTGAACGAGTTGCTCGCCTCGTCACTCAGTCAAATAAAAAAAGTACCCGTGACAAAACCCGTCCACATTTGTGTTTTCTAATGGCCACGGAGTCACGGTTACCGTCACAGATATGGACCAAGCTTTAGGTGGTGGCTGGCATTTGTAAGGTAAGTAACTACGGTGATTTTGTTTTTTTCATCTTTGCCTACATGTTGATCATTAAAACAGCTATTAGTAAGTTTAACCACAGAATAATTAATATAAGGTAGGATTATTATAGACTATCTTCGGTATCCACTATACCTATGGGCTATGGATAAAAAAGCTAGGCTAACCTAACCCAAAATTTAAATCCAGCTTGATATAAATGCATAGACAAAACTTATGATCACATTTAATTTTTATATATCGATCATATATGATCAAGTTTTACTATCTCAAAGTCGATAGCTTATTAGAGCAAAAATAAACAAACACTAGGTGGAGGTATAACTATTCGATATCCGAGGAACCAAGGGGATAGTAAATGAAAAGTGCCATTTGCGCTTTCCTCTGAGTTAATCACTTCATTACAGGTTTGTAACTCGAACCCGTTGGCTCTCGGGAAGCGTTGGGAAACTGGGAAATGCTGGTTGTTCTGTCAGGCGATACGTCTACGTTTTTTTTTCTATTAACCTGCCGCATGACTACTACAGTATTATTATGAAATAAGTATTTTGTTTTGAAGTTTTTGAGTGACCCATGTCTAATCAACTTTTGCCAGATATTCATCCACCAAGCAGTAGTGTGCAAACATTACTGTGTTCCGGTTTGAAGAGCATTAATGTTTCAGAGTGACGAGCGCAGTGCAGTGCCGCGCAGGATTATGTAATTCAGTGTTCTGGGTAGCACTGTAACTGTTATGGGCAGGCGTAGCGTTTACCATCAGGTGAACGACTTGCTCATCTCGTCACAACGTCAAATAAAAAAAAACTAGGAATCTCCATTTCATCATTGGCCGCATCGTCTTTTTCCATCAGGCATCCCGGCTAGATGATAAGTTACTTGTTTAATGCCGGCAGAATCTAAATAGCTAGTGTATTAGGACATATTGTGTGTGATCAATCCAAATCTATTACTTCCATCCTGGTAATGCAATGAGATAAAGTTTGTTGTATGTAACGGTTTATATTTTATTTTCTACTAGCTGTGCCCTGCCAAGCTTCGCTGTGACACATTCACATTCGCTGATATGTCACTGATGAAAAAAATAGATAAAAACAATTCTTGATGCGGATTATATATCATGCTAAAATTTAAGCTCGATCGGTGCAGTACTTTTTGATTTTTTGAAGCGTACACAAACCAACATAACATTTTTATATATATAGATTAATAAATAGGTTCGCGTTTGACCATTGGTGTATATTACTGAAACTACCTACCGAAGCACTTATCCCGGTCAAACAAACCTATCAGTATTATACCTAACACCGTTTTGTTTTTGTTTTTGGTTTCAAAATATTATTGTATGATGCAAGTTTGATGAAATAATGAGTATTATATAAGGGGCGGACTCCAGTACTTCTTCTTCTTCGTATCGACGGTTCAGTATCTAAGCGACTGTTAAGTAAGTTAAACTCCACTAATAATACATTGTACACACTGTACTGTAATTAATTACTCCAGTACTAATTCAATTGGAATTATAAAGTTGTAAACGACAATACGATATTTATGAGTAATTTCGGCTGTGTTGATATGAGCCCGGATAGCTCAGTCGGTAGAGCATTGGACTTTTAATCCAAGGGTCCAGGGTTCAAGTCCCTGTTCGGGCGTTACTTTTTGCATTCATTTTTGTATAGTAAAATAAAATAGACATTATTTTATATTGTACGGATTTTATAAAATTATATTTACTAATTCTCATATCACTTTTTATAGTGTTACTCATTATTATGATTTATACATTTATATTTTTGGCATACAGAGCAATAATTCGAAGTTTATTTTAATTTTAAAAGGTTAGATTGGCAGTGACTTAATAAAACTTTAATTATGCTATTAATTTATTACATTCCTGAATACACGTAGCCAAGCCATATCCTGCTAGAGACCACAGAGTATACAGGATTTTTTCAGTCCATTAAAAAAGGAATGCAAAATAGAAAAAAAAGAAGTATCGAATAAGGTTTTCTCCTTATATAATTAATCTGTGATATAATATTACATGAATAGTTGAATGATACAATGAACGAAATGAGATCGAAATTACCGACTGGGTTACTGGACTCGATTCCTTACTGGGGCGCTAATGTAATCTCAGCCTTCACTCCTATATGCGAAATATAACTAGTGTTATATTTTCTTCTGTGGTGCTACAGAGTTTTAACTGGGGAGTATTGAGTACTGAATTTGGTTTTTATTGAATTTCATTCGACTTAAATAAACGTAGAAGTTCTCAATTCAATTGCTATTGATAAACCGATTTCGAAATTTTATTTATTATTAATGATTGTATCCTTGTAGCATTCCAAATACAATGTATTTGTAGGTAGATTTCTACATTGTATTAATTTCGACCACACCCCTCAAGCCCCTGTGGCCTAATGGATAAGGCATCGGCCTCCTAAGCCGGGGATTGTGGGTTCGAGTCCCACCAGGGGTACGCAACGAGCAATTTTTTGATGAAGTTTTTTGCATTAATGCGCACATAATATTTGATTGATATCATTTACATAAATTATTAATATATTAATTTCATTAAATGAATAAAAGAAACCGAATTTAATATGGGCTCCGTGGAAAATTATGGCCTGATTCTCCCCACGAAAGTGAGGGGAGTCCCGTGCTCAGCTTTGGGTCGATAATCGATATGGGTTGATTATGATGTTAAAATAAACATTATAATTTAGGAAGCCAGCCAGCTAGGTACGTTATTAGAAGATAGAATAGAATAGAAAACTCTTATTGTACACCAGAAACAAAATAAACACAGTACAGAAAAATTACAATATGTAAACAGGGGTAGTACAATGGGCGGTCTTATCGCTGAAAGCGATTTCATCCAAACAACCTTTGGATGGACAGTCAAAACAATTTTCGATAGTAGGGTGGGTGGCGTTAAGATAATGTATGGAATACTAATTGCTAAGACCATTTAGTTTATTTATGGTGAAGGTTATGTCCCTACACCGTACTTGCCGTATACAGAAGAATTGTACCTTAATTAATACTCATGTAATTAAGTGTCAAGGTGTATGATGTGGTTGTGCTAAATAAATAAATAATTAAAAATATTCCGGAATAATTCTCTGCGCAATAAAAATCCCAACTGTTCTATAATATTAAAAGACAATGGTTACAGCATTATCCAGGTATGAATTTCATAGCATTATTCAGTGTTGTTTGAGTGGCTGCGACAGCGCGGCGGGAGGCGAATCGCTCGTGCCCGTAGCTTGAGAGGCGGCCACGGCCACTGACGTCTCCAGCGAAGTGTAAGTAAGTATCGGAGAGGCTGTACGTTTGAGACTAGGTACATTGTTTCTTGGATGATGCCAGAAGCTCATATTCTGGTTTGTTAATTCGGGAACCACAAAAAAAAGGTTTTTTGTAAAAATCACATGAGACTGTTAACACTTTCACTGCTAAGCCGATTTTCTTGTCTAGCCACGAGTGCGGCTCTGCGCACTCCATAGTGTTTTCCCATACAAAAAACACAGCAGTTGTGTTTTCCCGCACTCCCGGCAAGTAATAAAAAACACAGCAGTTGTGTTTTCCCGCACTTCCGGCAAATAATGAAAAACACAACAGTTGTGTTTTCCCGCACTCTCGGCAAGTTATGAAAAATACGACAGTTGGGTTTTCAGCATTGAACGTGTTAATATTTAAAGCCGTTTAGTGTCTAACCGCAATGTTGGCAGTGCCGGATTAACCACGTAGCAAGAGTAGCAATTGCTACGGCTCTCGCGCGAAAGGGGCCCCCGCATATTTAAACCCATTCATCATTCATCAATTTTTTGATTAAACTTATTGTGGTAAGTATATTGAATTTACTTGATGTCACAAAAATGTGAAACCTTACAACTTTTCCTCCCAAGACAATTGTTTTTTACCACTTTAGAACCCATAGTAGATCCGGGGCTTTTTGAAAGATTTTTTTCTGTCTCAGTTAGTCCATACCTACTAGAATAATTATATTATGTTGATGTATGTATCTACTATGTATGATTAATTTGAGGTTTGCGAGTAATTTCTATCCAATGGTCTTTATTTCCACCAGCTTTATAATGATCGTATCACGTAATCTTTCGGTTTCCTACTAAACAAACTAAAAAGTCTGATTTATTTCAGACATATTTACTAGAGCTGTCCAAACTTCCACAGAAAAATCCTAGATATTTCCGGAAACGACCCTTCTCGTTTTAAAGAGAAAAGGCAAACGGTAAATCAGTTATTAGGTAAGTGAGTAGGTTCACACATCTTGGGCTTACATCTCTTTTAAGGCTAGAGTATGACAATGACCACAATTCTGTTGTTACTGACTTATCTAAGTTTTAGTTTGGTCCTCTCAAATGAACTGTTGTCATTTTCAATCACACCTTTCAACCTTATTAAACCGAAAGAGATGCCAGTAACTTTAGAGCTGTGTAATTAAATTATGCTTTAGTTTGTGCCAATAGAATAAGTACCAATTTCAAGATAACTGTGTTTTAACAATTTCAGAACCCCTTAATGAAAGTGGCGGTTAGCTCCCAGCCATATCGGTTGTTAGCATAGAGCGGCTGGTACAGCTGTCAACGACAGGGCTATTGAAAACAATACTGTTATTCCGCCGTTCCGATGTAATACTCTCGTTATCGGATGTCTGGAACACGGGGGTCTGTTTAAGCCACGTTTTAACTGCAACAAGTAGGTACATATACAGCCAGTTGGATAAGTAGGGCGTTTGCTGCTGACAGCATCCCTAGGTATTTATTTACTTCGTTCAATTATTATATTTTTTTATTATTTCATTTCATAATCGTTTTATTCTTATTTAGGTACTCGAAAACTAATCTTATTTCAGTGATAATCCTACTAATATTTATAAAGGGAAAGTAAAGAGTTCTGTCTGTCTCTCTGTCTGTAGGAATGTGTGTGTGTGTGTGTGTGTTTGACGGCTAAATGGATCTTGATATCGTTTAGTATCGTATGTTACTGTCGTACTAAGTTTGAACATTGGGGAAGGAAATAGGATAACTATTTATTATAGCCATAAACCGTAGTTTACTTATTTCCGCGCGGACGATGTCGAGTAGGTACGTAAGCAATAAATAAAATAATAAAAAAATATTTCGAACTTTTTTGGAGAATTGTTTAATTTCTGAGAACACATCTTGGTGCCGTATAAAGGGGCATAGGTAATCCCAATAAAAAATCACTTTGAAAATATATTCCCATCTGAAATAGCAAAAAAAAACAACAGCTATTACTCTCAGAGAATATTTTATTAACAAAATGACGATTATATTTATAAACACAAAGATTGGCGTTTCCACGGAAAATCAACTTTGCGTTTTTCCACTAGGGCGTGCGGGCGCCGCTCTCTCGTAAACCGGCCGCGAGATGGCGTTGTACTTTTATTGCTTGTTTGCGCAACAAGCTGTAATCGAGGACTACAATATTGACAGACCATTAATTCGCCAGGAAATTGTGCTGAAACCGCGTTCGTTGCAGGTGATTGTGAACTTTTCAAATTATCAGCGTGCTGCGCGGTTGTTTCACCTCAAATAGAAGGTTGCAAGTTGTAATGGGGCGAGGCGACGCGACGCGACCACGAGCTCTTGGGATTATAGTTGAACAAATTGTGCAGGGTAGAACCTCGTGGAAAGTACAATGGACTATGCACACATTCTAGAAATAAAACATTTAATTCGTGTGGGTACGTCGGGTTTTATTTTACTAGGATTATTCCGTTAGTACGATAGAGTCGTATACACAATTTCAATATCTATAAGCTAAACATACACGCACAAATTTGCCCGTCGGATCTGCCTGACAGACGTGCTTGGCAGGCAAAACTGCTGGTGTATGGTGAAAACAGACACGGATTTGCCTGTCGGATGTGTCTGTTTTCACTATACGCCAACAGTTTTACCTGCCAGGCACGTCTGTCAGGCAGATCCGACGGGCAAATTTGTGCGTGTATGCTTAGTTTCTGGATTTATTCCGGTAGGACTTTAAGTCCTACGCTATTTCAATATCTATCTGTATTAATGTTTTCTGTTTTTTCATTATTAATTTTAGTACTCGAGGTCAACTAAAAAATAAAACTACGTAGGTACAAGCTATATAAAACTCCTAGCCTCGTTAGACGCAATGCTAGGTATCAACTCAGTTACTAATCAGATATTGTTTTCCTATTAACAAAATATGCTTAGCCTAGGTAACCTAACGAGGTAGGTAGGTATACTGACTACCCACATATTTTATTAGTTAGTTGGTAGATGGAATAAGGTGGTTATTATTTGTACGGTAGACGACATACCTACCGCATTTGTCCACGAAGCATAGTTATTAATTTATAACACATGCCTGAAGTTATAATTATATTATGTAAATTAGTTATGTAAACAGCCTAATAAAGAAAAAGGCGGGGTGGGGTGCCTAGTTTTTCTAAAGATCTGCATGGCAAATAGATTGGCGCATATATAAATGTAGCTGATTATTATGATAGGGTAATACATTTTAATCTATAGTACCTAGTCTTAGAATAAGGAAGTAAGTAGGTAAGTAAAATGAAAGTACCCAAGACCCAACTGCGGGAGGCGTGAAACGGACATATTCTTTTAATTAAGCCACGCAGAAAGCGTCGTAACTTTTACGAGGCCCGTGATTTAACTATTATTTGTCATCAATTTTATGCGGTATTAAAGCCAATACCTACTACAGTTGGAACAGTCGCATAAAACGCGTTTCGCCATTAGATTTCCCATTCTGCTGTAATTTCCATGAAAATTTGGAGACGTTGCGATTTGACGCCTTTCTCTCGTAATGATAATAATTATAGTTTCTGCAGCTGTAGAATACCTATATCTATTAAGTTATTTTGAAATGGTATTTATGTTAAGCTCTCTACACTTTTTACAAAAGCAAAAAGACAAATCAAAATCATTTCCGTAGGTACTTCCGAAGGCATTCAATTAGACGATTGATAGCAGTTGTTGTAGCGACCTAACAAGCTTTGACACCGATCTCATTCGAGATTGATCCATGAATTATTAATATATTCTTACGATAACGTACAGTGTATTAAAAAGAAACAAATTAAATCTTCCATTTAATTTCTAAAAAGGATAATTTAATACAACAGATAGTAAAACTTCATTTGAATAAAGACGGTTGTAAACGGGGCGAAGCTAGCAAAATACAGACAAAATAGGGGTGTAGAGAGGTCTCACTATCGATGATTTTTTTTTATGACTACTTTTTTGCGTAGTTTGGAATTCTAATAAATGTACGTACGTGGAGTTAGGCATATGGAGTTCAGGATGTTTAAGACTTCAATGTTTCTAAGATTGAAATTCTCTTATTGAATACGTTTCTAAAGAGCTGTATAATAATACTCTCTAGCGGTGAGTAGCAGAACTAAAAGCAATATTTATTAAAGCGCCATCTCTTAGAGAGCCTCAATACTCACACAGTCAAGTTATCACGTCCAAGTAGTACGTGCAAAGGCAGCTAGATGGCGCTGTTCAGTGTCGCCATTCGACGCTAGATGGCGTTATGACAAAATAACCCATATTTCCGTAAATTATTAATATTAATTGATGATTCCATAAACATTATCCGTTAGGTTCTATTTCCACATGTACTTAATTAATTATGATTAAAAATCTTACCTCCACGTTAAGTTGGTGTGTTCCCACTTGCTGCCCTGGATTGCAAATCTTTTTTTTCTGTGTCCGTTCTCCTCATCGCCTTCTTCTCTATCCGGTCTCCCGCATCGTTTCTGCTTCATAAGGTGTAAAGTCTCTTCATCGATGTCACCAGTCACTGGAATGCCACCGAATTCCTGCAAAAAATTGCATGATTTATAAAATCACAGTAAAATGGTCGTAAAAACTTTTGTATATAGGTACTTAATTTTGTATAGGGCTTGTCTGGGGCCGTCACGAACAAAGTCTATAAATTACTATACTTTAGGACATGTTTAGAGTGCATTTAATTACATTTTATAGTAGACAAGGTTTAGCAAAGAGATTTAATGGGCACTTCAGCTAGCCTTTAAAATTTTATTCATGCCTACGAATGAAAGGGTTGTGTCATTGTGACCGAAAAATAAACTTGTATATAAACTTGTATTCACAGGATATCCACAATAGTTTAAGAAACAGCGCTAGTACTTACCTACGTGTATATTATAAAATATCCCTCACCTGTAACGTTCTGATAGCGATCCTGAAGTCGTCTTCGTAGTTTTGCACCTGATCAGCCATGAGCAGGTTGCCGACCTCCTGCCGTCCTTTCCTCAAGTAGCCGAACGTCTCCAGGTAACTTCTCTGTAAACAACCAAATTAAAGTTAATGAAAATGCTCTCTCGAATCTACCCGGAGAAGAATGAGGCCACTGACACTTAATAGGTAAAGTTTTGTTTGTTACCCCGGATTGAATTGGCTTTTAGCATGATGAAGGCATGTCATAAGGCTTTTGGATTATAAAGTGAATTAAGATAATAATAATAGATACAGAGAGTTGAAAATCCTATCATAAACACCTTTATCTATTTCACACTATTTACTTACGTAGATAAGTGTAGAGAAGGAAAAAAATTTGGATCACTGGATGAATATTTTGTGTTGTGTTAAGGTTCTGTAATTTACCTTAACACAACACAAAATATATGTGTGATCCAATTATATATATATATACATATATATATTATATTTGGAATAAAAAGGAACCTACAGTCCTTGTGTTCTCAAGTCAGCCTACATTATGTGACGGGGTCATGACGGGGGCAGTCAGCAAAAAACTTTTTTCAATAAACGCCTGTACCAATATTGAAATAAGCATTTTAAAACATACTCATAAGTCCTAAATAAACCGAGTTCTCTTTATTAACTGACACTTCCTTTTGCTTAAGTTATAATAAAACCGTGTGGTTTGACAATGACGTTTAAATGAACCTTTTGTGACTCTTTTGGTGGTTTCCATTATGTCGTATGTTTAGAGTGCTGTTTTCTAAAAACACTTCTCATATCAGACAGAGCCACGGATAGAAAAGATTAAAAAAAAAGATAGAATAGAATAGAATAGAAAACTCTTTAGTGTACCTACACCAAAACAACAACATAACATAGCATAGCGTAACATATTTATCAATAACTGTGAGTATATATTTCAACTTTTTCATTTTTGAATTGACTTCACGTTAAATAATTATATAGGGTATAGGCATATACGGGTATTCTATGGAATTAGGTAAATTCAATGCGCGGAAAGACCCGGGTCATTTACAACTAATCTAAGTATTTGGAATCATAAAAATGTATATCAATCCATTCACTACTCGTAACTTAGACAGATATTGAAGACTGACGCGGTCAGGTCGTGTGGCGCGGTAAAGCAGCAATTTACTTATGCTGGCAGATTATGGGTGGCACTGTAGCTGATATGGACAGGCGTGGAGCATACCACCAGGTGAACGACTAGCTTCTCTCGTTATTATTATTATTATTTTATTTATTTGATGCACAAAACAAATTACAATTGTTGTAACTTATGAGTTAATTAAAGTAGTTTAAAATCTGGATTGTAATTCAAAATATGTACATACTACAAAATATTAACATATCGAGCGTACAGCACAAAGTACTAAACTAAAGCTATATAATAAAAACGATATGAGAAAAAAAAAAGAAAACAAAACTATTTGTTACGTAGTAGCGTAAAGAAAACGTGGAGTTTCTCGGAGATACGTTTTGATACGTCGATCACTACGACTCTAAAAACGACCGAAGCACTAGGAACGTCTACACCGCATCAATGAAGTGTAGTAATTTTTTTTTTATGTGGTCTAACTGAATAGACCTGTCACAATTGCACATTTGTGTTTCACACAGAGTAATTTAATTCGTCCACGTGAAAACTTAATACATAACATGATTTCAAAGAGCATTAATTATTATACCCACCGCAGTAAAGCACTGCGGTGTCTGCGGTCCGACCCAATAAAACCTCTGCGGAAGTTTCAATTCAGCCACTGCTTGAAAAGTTGGTTTTGGTTGAGATCCGGATCCAAACTTTGCGGCTCACAATAAAGACTTTGTTAACCAATCTCCCGGCTATTATTCGAGAGCTTATCTTGTTTAAACGCTGCTTGTAACATAGTTTATATTGTTCAATGGGTACAAATAAAAACGTCTGAAATTGACGCGTAAGACCAAAACTTTTTGCAGGGGCATAAGGAAAACCTTGGATTGTAATATATGTAATACGCAATTATAATTATGGTTAATCACAATACTTCTGTAACACATTAAACTACAATTTGGCAGATTGATTAATTGTAATATTAATTAAATAACGTCAATATAATTGCTTTTCCCGCAGCTCTACCAAACTACTACTGAACCGTACTGGGGTACTGAAAACTGGCCAGCATGGGGTATAAACTATTACTTTAAATAGCTTCGTAGTACAGATAACATAATGTTTTTGACAGAAATCGAACATAGACGACGCAATTTATGACTGTGAAGTCACGGCTAGCCTCCCCAGCTATTTGTGAGTCCATTATGCCCCCTTCCCCTACCTACAATGTTACATTACAATGAAATTAAAAAGGACGTACCCACTTAGCACTTACCTAAATATTTAGTATGACGAAGAATAAGTACCTACATAATAATCCTTAAAACTTATAATAAAATTTCATTCATTTTCAAATAATGTATACTGGCTTGCTTGATTTTTACTTTATGTATAACATATTTAAAATGCATTCTCAGTGTAACTTTTAAATCCCATAAATATTCTGAGCGCTATTATGAATATTGTACAATGCGCAATAGAAAAAGTAATATACGTTTTCTTCGTGCAGGCATTTTATTCCCGGTGCTAAACATCAACATTAACCTCGAAATGCACGCAGAAGCCGTAAACTTTATTTCACACCTAAAACAGAATATTCAAAAGATTTCTGCCTACACGGCCTGAACACTATGCTAGACTTTGTAGAAATGTTTTAAATATGTATATGAAGACCTAGGGCGACAACGTCGGTAACCTTACCGACCTCCTCACGATATTATGAGGTCACTGTAATAATTCGGGTGGTATTAATTTTGCGTGGGTCATAAAATCGGTACAATGTAGGTGCCCTCAGGTCTTGAGTGATGTGTAACCGAGCGTGTCATCTTCGACCCCACACGTCATAACGTCTCGGTATCTCTTGATCGGGGGAGACAGCGGTCAGACATATCATGTGAGCTTAGTAAAAAAGACAAAATCATTTTTATATTATTATTTTTGGCAGACAATTCCTACCGTCCCTTTACTACTTACTTTAGATACAATGAAACGTGTTGATGTAATAAGCCAGATGCATGCACGTATTACAGAATAGCAATAGCAAAGCGAGTGTTCTTTAAAGAAATTATTATTGTTTGTAAAAAAAGTTTTCTTCTTCGACTTCTGATATATATTCAATAGCCATAGTTTATTTCCTAGTTTTCCTACCAATCCCACAGAGACATTGCTATTTGCTAGGTCGAAGCGACCGTATTTCACCGTTTCTTTCCGCGTTACAACAATGCAAATATCTCAAAGAATCAGGTTAATATTTTCCCTGAGCCGATAGGAATCGGAATCACGCTAATTGATTGCTGGTACTTTGGAATTTATTGCCTATAGATGTGTTAGATGTTTTAGGTTGAGGTTTTATCGGCTTGTTTCGGGACTTCGATATTCTTATCTTGTTTGGAATCCGCAGTGCCGTGTGCGGTTTTCCTGCTCCGATTTGATTTCGTATTTTATTGGTTGTTATTGTCTTACTAATAATGAATGTTGTCATATTATTATTTAAATAAATGGGGTTCCAAATTTCCATATAATTATCATTTATTTAGAACATAAATTAAAACAATGTTACAAAATAAAGTCATAAACCATTATTGAAGAATAAGATGTGGAATAAGAACAACTTTGGCAACATGGGTAAAGTCAGTGGACATTAACAAAAAAAAAAAAAAAAAAGTATTCATAAAAAGTTATGTGACGTTTCATAAAATCGCGCACTATAAATTTGTACTGCGCAGTACTAAGTGACGTTCGATAACTTTTTATAAATAAGGGGGTAAGTGTTTGACTTGTAAAAGTGTATGTTGCCTACTACTATAACCGAGTTGAGTTTAGAGTTGATTTTGATTGATTAGTAAACTGAAAAGTTTACGCAAGCCTCATCTTCAGCGTACCGACCCTTTTGCTCAAACCAAATTTTAAAGTAGGATGTGGCGACACGTAGTACTCTATGTAAAGAAGGTACCTAATAGCTATCGAGGCACACATTTCCAAGTAGGCCCCAGTTCAAACGGAGGTCGTCCTGTGGCCCGGATGGAGCTCCTCTCGACCTTATTTGCAAAAATCGCGTGTTACCGCGTTATACTAATAGCTATCTCCACCTATTAAGGTCTATTACCACAAAGTGGCGCCAAATGAGATCTCGGAGCGGAATGAGCAAAACGAGCGGTTTAAGCGAAACGAGCAGAATATAGGACAGCGTAAGCATCGTCCTAGAATCAGTTCGCGTGACGATACCTATTGCGCTTTGTAATTAATTAGGAAATCCCTGTCATTAACCTGCGCTAGTTCCTTACGATTAATGGCCAGTACTTTCTTGGCGACCTGGCAAATGTTTTATAGATCGTGGGTACTTTTATCGCCTAGGCGTGTAGAGCTAGTGACCGTTTAATTTATGACCTCTTATTTAACTCCCTGCTGCCTTATTTAGCGGAAAGTAAACTTTTGATAGTTGTGCTGTTTCGCACCGTCTGAAAAGATAATATGGGCGATTCGCGCCGTGGTGTGATCAGCTTGTGGTGCGAATCGCCCCAACACCCGTTCAAAAATGTGTCATAGTTCTTTAGCCAGTTGATTGGCAGTGTCTCAGCAGCTACAGTGATTTGCTTCGTCAAATCGCTATAGGTCCACAAGGGTAGTTTGTTTTAAAAGCATAATTTCAGATATAGAAGAATAAATATAGATTTTAGAATAGGTACCACATTATTTTAGTAGATATGAACATTATTTATATTTTCAGCATCGTCACACGCACATCCAAATTATTATCATCACCCACATGAGCAACGTAATTATTGCACTCTACTAACGCCCCAGGATGGCTGTCAACCAGAGGGAACCAGTCAGGGTGGAGCGTGCATGGTGCATTATGATTTTAATACCATCCAGCGAGGATATAAACATAAATGATGGAAGTTTAATTTTCTATTATGAGTTTAAGCACGTAATAAATTAATTAAATGGTGGTTAAATTGATAATTGATTGATTAAATTGATTGACGATATGATTGATAATTCATAATTAATAATTACAATCAAATGACTGGATAGAACATTTTTAGACAGTTAGACAGGCGCAGTCTATAAAAAAGGTAATCTGAAGTACCACTAACATAATTTTATCATTATAAACATAACTCGTTTGTTTAAGAGCCTAGTAACCGATAATTAGTAGGTCAGAACGATCCGTCATTCATCAACTGCGAACATCTGTCGTAAAGCTAATGATATTATGCTTTATGTGGGAGCTTCGTGTTATTTTAGTTGAAAGCTCTTCCTAGTACGATAATAAAATTTCTATATTTATAGGGACTATTAACGCAATGGGGGAGAATTTACCGATGATGTGGGGAGAATATGAAGTGTACGGCTTGATTTATTTATGTAATAGAAGTAAGTAATGTTGCAGATTGGAGGGCCGAGGCGTAGAGAATAGAATACGAATGGAGGGGCTTTATATTTGCATACTGTGGAAAAAGAGAAGCTTCTGTAATTACTGCACTTCATTTTGTACTTATATGTCAAATTAACTTAAGGATTACTAAATAAATTTTGAATATAAATTAAGATGAAATTCGGTACAAATATTTTTTTCCGAAAACGACCACGATGAATTTATTGAATACGGCAAAACACTTTATAGAACTTAGAGCCAAAAATGAATGTAGGCATTTTTTTTTGAGCTTGACCCTTTTTAATCTAGTTCGAGTACTTAAATATCGACAAAAAATTTAGGCGCAGCTGGTTGTAATAGCTATTGTGAAATGTACATACTTATAAACTACTAGTGGCGCCGCGCGGCGCTGTCACTCGGTGAAAATGCGTCAAAGTGACAGCGCCGAACGCCGCACTGCATTGACAGTAGTAAAACTGTGTCAATGCGTCACCTCGCTCACATCACAGGGTTCGCACCATAGACCACATAATCATAGTTCGTAAGGATACACGCAAACGTCAATCTTACTTTATATTTTCGGCCACAATGGGGGATGAATTTGAAATTCAAATTACGTCAGTGACACATGAAATTAAATGAAATTATAATACACACAATGGGGTCCGTAACGTAAGTGTTTCCTGTATATGTATTGACGTAAATGCATCGTAAGGATTTCAATAGAATCCTCAGATTTTCCTGTTAGGTAGGACGGATACGTCTGCGATGTTTGAAAGACAATTGACTGCGAATATTTAGGAACAACCCAATCTCTGATTAGTAGGTAATAGATATTTTATCTATTAACGTGTTATTTGATGTTATCTGTAAAAAGACGCTATATGTTTCATATCCCAGTTGGGAGAACTTTTTATTAAGTTACACATTACTTTAATTCGTATAAAATATTATATTATATAATATAATAGTATATTCGTATTCGTATTCGTTTAAAAACGCAAGTTTTTAGTATGCGTAATTACATTAATTATTTATTTCTTAGTTTGTATCACATAAAAACAAAGTATTCCCTATTCGCAATAACTAGGTCTGCAAGTATAAGACTCCCAAGGAATTTGCGTCCTTTATTAAGTTATTATTTGTTTTCCTTCATTCTCATATTCTGAGCTAATTATTATTTTGTAGTTTCTATTTAAATAAAATTAAATTAAAGTAATGTAATTGAAATTCAAAGTTTAGCTTACATACATACATTTGTCCTAGCTAGGTACCATTTTGACGTAAGCATCCTGGAATTCTATCACTTTGTAATATCCCGTTTAATTTGTTATTTTTTCTATAGGTATTTCACCTAGTGACTTATAGTCACTAGACTTGAGAGTTTCTACCGAGCACCCTACAAGAAACTGGACGCGTTATTCCGGATTCGTCAAAATCGCCGTCCTTGTCTAGACAAGTCCTATTTACATCCGTTTTTGCCTACTCTTATTAATAATTATTACCTGTGTAAGTATACAAGAAGATATTCTAATTGTTTGAACTCTATTTGAATCATAACGGTGGTTATTATTAGCTTATGAGTGTACTAATGCTTTCCATGTTTTAGTTTAACAGCTGCCTTTCTATTGTTAACTGTAACAATAACCATTAAAGGTGTGGCGACTGCTCGAATGAACATAATATGGACATTTTACGAGTGTGAATCACTAATTGCTAATTACCGTACTTGTTGAAAAATATTTAGTTTAAGTGTTTTGTCAGGTAATATAGTAGTCTGCAGGTTGAGTATTGTCTGGTGTTAACTATATAACTCATTGTGGGTCGTCGACTCGTCGTCACCTTCACCATATTTCATCACCGCTCTGGACTGATGATGAGCTGATGATGATGATGATGATGATGATGATGAAGATGATAATATTATTCTTCGTTATTATGAACTTGCCCCTGACCGCTGATACATATCGTAAAGGTAAACATAGTGACATTTTGCCCTTACTAAAAATTACAAATTAAGCCGTTTACCAATACAACTGGGTTTCACCAGTCTGGGAGAAGACTCTCCTAGGCCTCTAGGCCATACACATCGTAACGGTTGCGACATTCAATTTGATTTTCATCACATATTAAAATTTCAAATAACCATTACCATAGTATCACCCATAGATAGCGGTCACCCTACTGACCCTTTTATAAGTTCTTCCCTGTCATCTCTTCTCTTCATTATCTATATTGAAGTTTTATACAATACTAGCTGCGCGCCACGGTTTCATCTGCATCATTCTCGTTTCGTAACTTTGAATTTTTCCGCCATAAAACGAAGTTCAGATTCGGATTTGTAGTCGGAGATTACCTCCAACAAACTCGTAAACAAACTTTCCCTCCTTATAAAAGAAAACTATATTTAATGCAAATAGAGTTCCTCACTGAATTAGGGGAAAAAATCAGTGAGCTACTTACGAACCACTCAAGTAAAAAGCAGCTATTTTGCCGCCGCCGCCGCGCCGCCGGGATACATATACCTAATGCTTTACCTTTCTGCATTAAAAGCATCTCATGAATTGGCCCACAGTTTTTATGACCATTATCTCGGATATAATATCGAAGCGTAAAAAGACTGAATGATCCGCCGCAGCCTTGCAATTTCCCTGCAGAACTCTAGAAGTTTTACTAAATAGTTTTTACTAAATTTTCAAATTTAATTTATAACAGTTTAGCGGGTTTGGGGTTACTTCAGGAGTTTCAGTACAAGCATTAGACCTCATAATGTTAAGTTTCGATTGTACCTACACTTTTTTCTTTTCAACTTAGCATAATAATTAGTTCCATTTCTTTTTCTAGTGGTTTTCCAGAGTATTACTAGCATGATTTGATTTTAAATAGAGTATTTTACCATTTTATTTTATAGCCTAGAAACTTTATATCCAGTCACTTGGGTAGTCTAGACTTTATATTTTGGTTGAGTCTTACCTGGCTTTATCTTAAACGTGCATTTTATTGTTGTATCTAGCTTTGAATTTGTTTCTTTATCATTTGAAAATGCTATTTGAGGTTTCTTTTCCCAAAGGGATATACCATATTTTAAATATAATATGAATTTTATTGTTTAAGGTGTAGAGTTGCAATTTGGAGCTAATGGCCCAGCGTTAGGTATTAGAATTAGGTACATAGGTGCTGGTCAAGCGTGCCTCAAACTGATATGTCATAATATGGTACACAGAAAATCATTTGAACAACATTGATAAAGGGACTTCAACCCATAAAATATGTTTTCTTAAAATATTTATCTATATACATAAAAAATTTATGTTGGTTTGTGTATGCTTCAAAAACTCAAAAAGTTCTGCACCGATCGAGCTGAAATTTTAGCATGATATATAATCTGCATCAAGGATTGTTTTTATCTATTTTTTTCATCAGCGAATGTGCGAATGTGCCACAGCGAAGCGTGGCAGGCTACAGCTAGTATATAATATTTTTCAAGGACTTTTAATTTCCGCTAAATATATATACATGTATGAACATAATAATGTATCTGTTTGTAGAGTATTACTGCAACAATAACACCACGAGGAGGACCGACGAGCTGGTGCGAGTCGCGGGGAGACGCTGGGTGCAAACAGCTAGCAACCGCTCGTTGAGGCGTTCTATGGAGGAGGCCTATGTTCAGCAGTGGACGTCTTCCGGCTGATTTATTTATTTATTTATTTATTAATATAGCACGGCCACATCGTACACATTAATACTTAATTAGATGAGTATGGACAAGGTACAATTCTGATGTGTACGACAAGTAAGGCGTACATAACATTCACCGTGGGTGCTCGATGAGCAAAAAACAAATTTCAATATGAGTAGCACGTAGTTCAAACAATAATAAAAAGAATAAGAAATGAATGAAAAAAAAAAAAAAAATTTAAAAATTTAAATAAAATAAAAGAAAAACTTAAATTAAACATATTTGTCTTCTGGGGGTCTTTGTAAGTATGGACTGAAGTGGGGTGCGGGCCAGGTAACCTCCACGAGTGCCCGGCTGTTGTTCGTCCCTCTTGATGCGTTGCATCCGGAGGGAAGGGCAGCAGCTGGGCCGGTGCACCCTGGGGTTCGGTCAGCAATTCTCCTAGGGGAATTGGTGGCCGTAGCAAATAACCTGGCGAGAAGAGGTCCTTCGCGTGTCCCTCTGATCAGCAGAGGGCACAGCGAGGGACCAATAATGGGGACTTTTGGGCCGCGGATCGGGGGTCCAACGCCCAAGTTAGAAGTCCCGAGCTGAGGTGCGGCCCGTGTGTTCCGGGACGCACCCAGCGGAGAAAGAGGCCCAAGCCTCACGTGGCGAGCCCGGGAGGGCGCCCGCAGAGGTGGTCGCGGAAGCGCCGTGCGAACCCGTGACCACCTCCATAATGCGGAGAGGAGAACACCCCGGGGTTTTAGTGGGTAAACCCCGCCAGACCAGCTGGCGGGGGAGTCCCACATAACCACCCCCCCGCCCCCGAGGGCCGGGTGGTATGCCTAACGCATTTCCCCGGGAAAAAAAAAAAAAAAAAAAAAAAGTATGGACTGAAGTGGGTTAGAACTTTGCGCTTGAAGCTAGGTAGTCATGGAAAACAACGAGATGATTATGATGAGATGATGAATGATGATGATGACTGCAACAATTGCTCTTACTTGCAACATTAATTGGCATCGCTGACATTCTTTTGTACCAAAGATTAATATTTGGTACATTGGGTATATTTGGACATTGTTCCTAAGAACAATGTCTACCCGGTTGTTTGTTGACCTTTGGCTCAGTTCCAGGTGCCTTCAATAAATTATACAACACTCATAAAAGTTATTGAAAGAGTCGTAAAAATGTAAATATTATAAACAACAGTTCGTCAAACGTCATTGCATTATAATTAATGCTTTTTTAATAAGGTAATTCGTGTGCTCTTTGTTATCACCAACAATGTAAAATAAACTGTTGTTTTAATTAATGACTAATTAACACAATGTTTTTATATACGCGAATCAATGCTCCTCGTACTTAGCTATTAATTGTGTCACAAGCGCTTTCACAAAGATAATAGATTGGCAAAATAAAAACTGGATAAATTTGTCATTCATTATCAACCCATATCGTCCCACTGCTGAACACGGGTCTCGCCTCACTTTCGTGAGGATGGTTAGGCTTTAATCCGCTACGGGGGCCCGGTCGGGATTGGTGGATAACATACCTTAATAATTCTTGGGTAGGTATGTGGGCTTCCTCACGATGCGATGTTTTCCTTCACTGAAAAGCGAGTGATAATTACGTACATGTTTTACATATTGGTACGTGCCCGCGTTGGGATTTGAACTCACGACCTTCTCCTGGGATGGCAGACTTGGAACTTTGTCATTACGATGAAATAACCTGATTCGACAATAACCATTAACCACAGATTTTGAAGGGCTCTTTCAAAATAACACTGAAACTGAATTTAAATTGTAATCTAATCTCATCAGCTTTGCGGCTATCAACTGTCAAATAAATACAGCTTAGTGGAATTAAAAAGAGTATTTTTTAGTTGATGATGATATCCCAAATTGTTTACGTTTAGAGAATCCTGATGGAGCTCGCGAATGACGAAGTGGCCTCCTCTGTTGTCTGAGTTTAACAGACCACCCAATCGCCACTGACACTAACTGGTCACCCATCCAAGTGTGGGTCACAGGGGACTTGCTTAACTTTGGTGATCGGTTAAGATCAGTCAAACTTTGCCGACGAGCGCTTCAACGATTTCTAATAACAGTATAGATAACACAGTGGCAATAGGGACTATTGTTATTCAGTGGCAGAACATTTATAACCTTATTAATAGAAAGATAAAAAGCTTTTAACCATTTTGCCTCGTTCTGTCTGTGTTTCAGCAAGAACATACATTCATATTTTTTTACAGTATGGTTTTTATGTCATGTTTTCCAAAATAAGAAGTTATTATTATTCTAGCTTACAAATATTTGTAAGAAGTATCTATTACTTAATAGTTATTTGCTGTATCGACTAGTGGGCCCAAAACATCGCAGTTTTTAATTTCTCCGTCTATCAAAGGGCTCCTTTTACCGTATAACAGTTAATTAAAAGCATTTGAAGTGGCAATGATCGGGTATGATGTGGGCGGCAGGAGCCGGAGTCTGATTGCTATCGCCCTTCCAGTGAACGTTGAACGACAGGCATTATAACGCACTTTGGCATCTCTTTATTGCACACACACCAGCGGACAGTGTGTAATTATTGTTGTTTGGACCGTTATAAAGTTATTTTGAACGCTTTTGAGATTAGTAAGCAATTCTAGAAACCATATTCCATATTAGGCACAGCAGCTTTAAATGTCAATGACAACATGTGTTATAAACGTTATAAGGTTTGAAATTACAGTTGCTACGTTTTAATTCTACGTTGCTACGTTTTTCGTCCTTCCGGGGCCTTATTCCCTACGCTACATGAGGTTTCTTGCCAAAAACGAACGCGCAATGTCATAACGCGCTGTAGATTTATTTTGAAACTGAATACTCTTTGAAACGCGTCTGGAACGCGATAGCTTCGCTCACATTGTTTTGACAGTTCGAAACGAGCGCGTTACAGGTCATGGCGAATAATGGCTCTGGCTAGCTGGCCTCGTGGGGAAAATCTGCCGTCACGCCCCTATAGAGGTTTATCGCAAGTAGTCCTTGAGAGCCAACCCCATTCTGGACTTATCATGTTTATCACATTTGACCACTTATATGTTATATGTTTTAAAAACTATGACTGCTGTAGAGATATGCTTTGTTTACATGATGCGGTTTGACCACTACTGGTTTGAACTGATTAAACTCTAATGGAAATAACGTTTCGTCTGTCGACGTCCTTTCCTTTCCCTGAACTGGGGATGGTAAAGTTTGTCATGCTATTGAGTTTAGTGTTGATCATTGATGTTAAATTGTTGATACATCATAAAAATGCGGATTTAGGAAATAATCGAAGACTAAGTTTTGCTAAGTTGATTAAATACAGTTGTATCCCAGAACACTTGAACTATTACAGCCTAAGTGCCAGCGCTAAGTGACATGTTGGTTTGCGTATAGATTTTGTAGTAAAGGTACAGACTACAAATAAGACTAATGCAGAAAAACTGAACCGCATCCAATTTTTTTTCAATTTTATTCCGAACTACTGCTAGGTATCGGGTTCTCACTAATGTTTTTTTTTATTTACTCATAGATTTAGAGGTCTTAGGTCTGGGGATTTACTAGTCCTACGTTTGACAACGATCTCACCAAATTATGAGAGGCAACGAAATAAAAAAAAATGAATCCCACCAGTGACGTATTGACTCACAATGACAACAGCGGATTCTATTTACGGAGGAATTTACAATCAAAAATCGAGCAATCTCCTAAGAACCTATCTAATGATTTACCACAGATATATTTCATAACATTTCTCTTTTACTGGGAGCCTTTATTCAGTTTGTATTAGACCTAACAAATGAGCTTTATTTTTGGAATTTTAGACATACACTGAATAATTTACAGAAAATTATAATAAACATATTATTATTTGCTTTAGTAATGCGTGGTTATTACTGAGCCGTCTACACTTTCATTGTTTTTTTTTATGAAAAAATAATATAAGCTTGTATTAGTAAATTAAATTAAATGAATGATGTATGAGATGTTTACAAATAGATTAGAATAAGATTTTCTGTTGTATGATACCTTTAGGTTTTAGATATTCTTAAAGTCACATCATAAATCTAATGTTGGATTGTAATTTGGTTTTGCGTGACTGATTTCTACTTATACATTTTCATTTTTTCGATCAAGCTACAAAAATGGATTTAATAATATTTTATACAAATTTTATCAATGCCTTGTTTTTAATAAATAGATAACTGTAACTTTTTCGACTGAAATCATTCATTCATTCGTTCTACAATTCATAGAGCTCTTCATCATATTTCATTGCCAACGCAATCTAAGTGAAAATTGTATTATTTATGAATGCTATCTGTACATTTAATGAAAGTAGTAAACTGCGTTCGTTCGTGAGACGTTCTGACAAGATTGGTATGCCTCTTGAATACGGCCGCTTAAATGCATAACCAATCGGTCACACCGTGAGAAAACTACACGGGAACAAGTAGAGTTTATTTTGTAAGCATAATTAAATATAACACCTACATTAAAACACACACACACACACACAGAGACACACACAGACACACACACAAATACACGCACGCACAGGCAACACATACAGATACCACATTAGGTATATTAGTTCTATTCTTCTCTACATCTAGAATGTTAAAAATAAAATAATAAGTTATATTTTTGGGCTTCCGCAGGTACCCAAATAACTCAACCGAACCTTATTGCTGTGGCAAAACTCTACGTCTCTCCGACCGCCTGTTAGGGGCGTTACAGTAATTTTTCCCATCTCTTCATATATTTATCGCGATTAAATTTAATAATGGACACATGTTTTTGATACTTGAGTAATACAGAAAAAGCCATGTACTTTATGTTTTTAACTCATATTTTGTTTTTTAAGGTATATCTGGGGCATAATCTACATTAAAAACTATTTAAAAATCCGAATTCATAAAATGTAAGTAGTACCTAACCTTTAATTTAGTCACATTTTTAAAAAGTTTCTTTCCCAAAGGGAGATTCTGAACATTATACACGTCTGGCAAGTTAGTTGATAGTTATCTTTTATCGAGATTTGGTTAAGCTTTTTCATATTCAGCTGTGGCTGGGTGAAGTTTTAAAGTTTGTTTGGGATCACAGAGAGCTTAAACTAGTAACCTCTAAAAAGCATCCAAACAATACCCTATATAGATGACTTTTTAGATAAAGAAACCTTAGTTAAACCTTACTTATATAGAGCTCCTTATAAAATTTGGGTAAATAAAAAACCAGGGGGGTCACCACGTACTTATTCTTTTTCCATGCAGTTCATTCCACACACACTCATAAATGACAAACGTGACGTGACGTCACTCAAAAATAGACTGCATAGAATGAGAGAGAAATAAAATGAGATCGAGCTATATAAACTCCCATAAATGCAAACAAATTGTTCCGATCTCTTTGGATAAATGTCACTGGTCGACTTATGAACGCTGAGCGATATTGGTGGATGGATTCAACTGTTCGTGGTGAGGCCTCAGGACATATTACCCTTCTAGTGTTCTTTGAAAGAAAACAAAAGATTCCTCAAAACTTAAAACAGACGAACGTTAATAAAATGAATATGAAAAATCAGTCGTAAAACTGTAAACTATCGGTTCTCCCTTCACGAAAGTCAAGGGAGACCCGTGCGCAGCAGCGGGACGAGATGGGTTGATGATGATGATGAAAACTGCCTTTGTTCAGTTTCGGGTGATTTCGGTACTATCCTTGTGAAACACGTACATGTCTTAAGTTATTAGCTGAACATTAATAATTCTGATAAATAATATAAGTAAGTACCTCACTAACTAAGATAATATTTCACAAAGTTCTCGAAAATAGGTTCATTATGTTAATCAGACGTTATAACTTAATTTTATGTGTTATTTTGTTAACGAACTCGTACATAAACTGAATTAATGGCTCACACACTTTTGCTATCTTGATTGGTATAAATTTTAAGCACAAGTTAACTTCTAAACACCATTTATAACTGTTATTAGAATACAGACCTCCTTGGAAATAAATTCAGAACATGAATTCGACATACAAGCTTCGCCCTACAAAAGATCTTGACCACGAACTCTCTCGTATCAAAGAGAATTGCTGAGACAAAAATATTTATTGTAAAGTAATTAACTGATATATTTTTTATAAACTTAAAGGGACACATTTTTTCTACAGTAGGTACTCAAGTTATGCAGAGACACTATAACAACGAATTAAAAGATTCCTTTTTATAAAATTATAGTAATGATAAAAAAATTCAACAAGGTTAAAGTCACGTATAGACTAGATATATAGCACACGCAATATATTTCAGTGATGCATTTAACTTGGAAATCTATCTACCCATTTCTTATGTCTGTATTTTTTACAATAAAACGGACACTGTAAATATATTAAGTTCTCTGACGCTGTATCTAGAGACATGACACAGCCACCTTATGAATGTCTGTCAAGTGAGATTGCGGAACAGCGTTAACTAGTAAAAACGTTTAAACGGTAAGCGCTATTATTGTTCATAATCCGGTAACTATGAAATTACCAGTAAAATTATAGAAGGCTTGTTCCTTTGCGTCATTTTAATTAAAACTTTGTTTTTTGTTAGAAAATAAATATGAAATGAATGTTGAATATTCTTAAATAAGACAGTTATGTGGTAATGTTCGACAAGCTCAGTCACTATATTGTCATATCACAAGCGACACATTTACAATAACTGATAATAACAGAACGATGAAAAGCTGCCAACAAGAAACAAAACTATGACAGTTTATATAATTGCGGGTACTATGAATTTCGTAGACCTCGTTTGAACTTGCAAGGTCAACATGCCCTATACATTTTGGTACTTTAATTAAGTACATATACTTTAAAAGGTAAAACGAGAGCCCTTTTATTTTTACCACCGCACTGATGTTAAACTAACGAAAAGTATTGTAAAACTCCTAAAACTTGTAGTTGTTCAATAAAGGTACGAACCCTCGTAAAATGTAACGCATTAACAGTCCAGCATACCAAATACAGTACAAACCACATGGGTCCATCCAATCCGTGTACAAAATACGGTATAGCCAGTACGCGCATCCAATATCCATCTTGAACATGTCCGTTTGGTTGAAATTGGGATAGCTTTCAGTACTGACTATTATGAAATGAACCATCAATACGCAGTATATCTTATAATGGAGAGAGGATTTTATATCCTGTTTATATAAAACCGGTAGTCTCAAGAGAGGTGATTCAACAGCCCCGCATTGTCTGCAAGCTTGTCTTCAGTTATGGCAAGTCCAGTTTGCAAGTTAACTTAGATCGAGCTTACAAAGGACCCATAAATCCACATTATAACTTACCTATGACATAGTGTCAGTATTCCGAAAGGACAAAACCTTCAACCTTAAATGGAGAGACTCGATAGGTTACTTTACTGCTAGTCTTGGAATATACGACTCCAAGATGCGAGTACGTAAGTTAGCTGAATTTGTTCTCTTAATCGTAAATAAGTATTTGTTAAAAAAAATAATAGTTTAAAAAAACTAAAAAACACGCTTTATTATAAATATATGAAATATTTTTTTTTTCTTATTTACACTATTATTCATTTATATTTATTAGAATTTTATACACTATTCTTAATTCAAAATTATTAAAATTTATTTTCTATTTTTTAGTTTGGTTTTCTATATAAAGCGTGTTTTTTAGTTTTTTTAAATCTTTTTTTTCCCTTTTAAATTTATTTCGAATTATTGCATTGTCATCGGTCTTTGACAGGTGTGCAAAATTTGAATGAAATCTGAACGTTTAAAGTGAGTCAAAATAGCGTCCAAAGGAGTCGGTTACATACAAACATACAAGTGAAGCTAATATAAAGCGTGTAATAAAAATATTTAGCATTTTGCAAAAACATGTTCGATAGTTTCAAAATACAATTAAACTTTTTTTTAATACACTATAAGTAAAATAAAAGCTTGTGAAATGTCTATGTTAACATAGTTCCATATAGTCAGGAACTGTGAATCTGCTCTGTCCTTACTCCCAACAGGTCACTTTCAATACAAGAATAGGAACAAGTCCCACTGGTCAGTAGACCAAATATGGTGATGGATCCTGTATGCTGCCTTCCTGCCTCTTCGCTCCTCGTTGACCAGACAGGTTTTTATCACACCTATACATTTATGGGAAGATGGATGGTGTGGTAGTCTATAGTTGAATTGTGTGACGAAATAGGCTGGTGGTAAACTCTTCTGATCCACATTTGACTTGGATGTGTTGTGAAATTCATTATTAACAAACACGGAAATATATCTGTGTATAGTTAGGTGTGATGGGTTGTAACTCCAAAACAAAATATTTGAAAAAAAGACGATAAAATAAAATCGCAAGTATTTAAATCGAATGTAAATTAATAATTCTGAGGAGACTTTCCACGTAATTTATATTCAATATCAAAATTGTGTCTAGCTAGGCCGATTTTACCAAACTCATCGCTTTTGTGATTTTAAATGGAGAAAGCTATATTTTTCTCTGTAAGCCAATTCATTTAGAAAAATATTGCTTTACAGCGTGAAGATCAGGCTATTGTTGTTTTAAGCTAACTTTGCGGCAAAGTGTAGAAAATAGCATTTTATATTTTATCGGTGCTTTCAGTCTTACCTTCATTAATTAATTAATATCTGAAGTCCACTAGCCCCCGCTTGAAGAATAAATGTTTGCATTGGTTCATCAATTATCCCGCCAATCCACTCCCTAATGACCAAATACAATGTTGAATAGACTATACATTCACAGTTTAATTAAATATACAAGTAGACGAGGGACTTTTACGTTATCTGAAGATACAAAATATAGCATGTCCAGCCATGTTGGGCTTTAAATAATAACTATGATTAACCCTAAAGCTAGGGTTACAACTGTCCCCTTTCTTCACATGGAAATGATGGTAGCAGGGTGTGCGACGCCTGGAAGATGGGAATGATTGTAGGGTTCGTGCATAATAGTAATTAAAAAAACTGATTAAATTATGTGATAAATTTAAATGCATTTTGTTTGCATGTAAACAGCAAAATAATGGATTAAAGAAACTCTTGAAGTAGTACCGTATGTGCGTTATCTATCAACTTACTAAGTTATGAAACATGAATGGTAGATGCGGTTATTTTGGGGCTAAAGCTCATCATCATCAACCCATATCGGCCCTTTGCTGAGCACGGGTCTGCCCTCACTTCCGCGAGGAGGATTAGGCTTTAATCCACCATGGGTGCTCGGTCCTGATTGGTGGATAACACATCTACCTCCCAAATAATTCTTTAGGGCTAATACTATGAATAATTTGAGCATGCTTGAATAATAATTATGTTCACTTATAATGATTTTTAGGAATTTTAAAAAGATTTTAAGCGGTGATTTCATAATCAAAATTGAAATTTTATGACACCTTCGCCTAGGTTGGGTTCACGGTCCTTTAGTTTACAGCTATTGTGAGTCAAAATTGGTTTGAGGGTCTCAACTGCTGGTAACCCTATTCGGGTGTTATTATGCGTCACCGTTTGACTAAGGTAGGGTGCAGTAAATCAATCACAATGAAAGCGACTTTTGTAAAACAAGTCCCTACTACAGTTGTGGCAATTTACGATACGACCAGCCGGTGAGTATTTTGACTAATGGTGTGTAATAAAGCTATTATGACGGTCTTCGCAGTCATTGGCGCACAATAATTGTACAATTTGTTTAAACCGGTCGGTTCAATGACTTGAGTGTTTTAGGAAATTGTGCTAATTTGTAGGAAAGTTTCCCCTGCAAATGTTAATTACTATGTCTAGGATCTAGTCTAGACCGTCTCAAATGTAAAGAACACGTAGTATACTTAAAGCTATTTCATTAAAATCTAGAGCACGAATAGAGAGTGAATCGATAGAGGCAATGATACACTACAACTACCCATTTCTAGATAAATCTATCCTACTAATATTATAAATGCGAAAGTTT
This sequence comes from Campaea margaritaria, assembly GCA_912999815.1. NCBI lineage: Eukaryota > Metazoa > Arthropoda > Insecta > Lepidoptera > Geometridae > Campaea > Campaea margaritaria. Next base: position 8,070,853 of record OU538800.1, read on the forward strand.
GTGAGAGTGGATGTATGTTTGTTCCTGTTTCACGCAAAATGTACTCCACGGATTCAAGTGAAATTTGGAACACAGATGGTTTATAACCAGGTATGAGTAATAGGGTACTTTTTATCCCGATAGTATGTTACCGTGGGACAAAATGGGAACTACGCGGGTGAAACCGCGGGGCGTAGCTAGTGGATACTAATATTATAAAGAGGTAAAGTTTGTGAGTTTGTGAAGTAGTAGGGGAAATCTTTGGATCTGCTGAACCGATTTTGAAAATAGATGATGAGAATGATTTTTACCAATAGAAAACTACGTTACTTGTGAGTGTCATATTTATTACTATCAGCGCCGCGCGGTTTCACTCGCGATAACTTTTATTACCGCACAGAAACCGTATATTTTTACGGAATAATAAGTATCCTTTGTTCTATTTCAGGTCCTAAAATGTTTGGATACTAAATTTAAGCATAATCTGTTCAGACGTTTTGGCGTAAAGATAGTACCTAGTTGACGCGGGTAAAGCCGAGGGCGCTGTTAGTCTTATATAAAACTATAAAAAATTCTAACAATATAAGCTACTTTCAAAATCAATAATAATATTAATTATGAAAAACCAATTTGCATGAACCAACTATCTAATTAAATTGGTAAGTGAAAACTTTGGAACGAATATAGAGTAAACACGAATCTGTTTTTCTTTGTTAGAAAGCTTCTTCTGTTCTTAGCATTATAATTAAAACGTCAGACTGTAAACAACCTTAAAATCTCTGAAAAGTTACGTTTGTCATCCCATCCCGCTCGCTAACAACATCAAAGAAAAAGAAGTAGGTCGGCTCCTCGTTACTCACAGACTAAAATTCGTACAAGTCGTGTCAACGACCGCAAATCCGATCATATGGTCGAGGTCGTCAAACCGCCGACGACGGTGTGGCAAGGTCGCTGGAGGAAGAAGCTTCGCGGGAGTTATAAATTATGTGTTAGATAATTATTTTGGCGGTTCGTTAAGGTTTTGTTTTGAAACTCGCTTTCTTGTTAAACAGGGAGGAAATACCGGACTCTCAAACAAAAACAAAGGAGTGCGAATGTTAAATCTGTTACCGTGTACTCGTATTATATGCTAAGATCGATTTATTTCTATATGTTTTTCTTTCTGTTAGGTGTATGGACCGTACTTTTTTTTTGACTGATGGTAAGCGCTACGCCTGCCCATAACGGTTACAGTGCCACCCAGAATTTTGCATTGCACTATCTTGCGCAGCACTGCTCTGCGCTCATCATTCTCACATCGGCTGTAAAGTCTCATGTTCCCAGTAATTTCGCTGGAAACAGTGCCCTTCAAACCGGAACACAGAAATTTTTGCACACTACTGCTTGGCGGATGAATACTTACGATATACTTAATAAATTAAAGAATTTACTTAATAATGTGCATCACTAACTTAACCCCCAAGATACATTTTATGAGAAAAGCAGATTGGAAAATTGTTAGAGATGGTACCTATTAAGGCTTAGGCATAATATTGAGATAATGTTGATATTGTAAAAGGGCTTAGTCTAGAAATGAGACATAAATTGAAATGTAAAAGGGCAGTGACAGCTTTAACTCAATTTACGCTTAGCAAAATTGAAAACAATACTTTTCGTGTCTCGAAATGAAACCCAACTTTGATAGAATCTGTATCCAGACAATTTTCTAAGTGGAAATGAAATAAGGCATTCGTCTGCTCATGGGTGTAGGTAGTTCGGCGTTGCTAGTGAAAATTTTATTTAGTTGATAATATGCTCCTGTCATAGCGGACATATCGTTTTGGCACACGTGTTAATTTATTACTGGCAAATCTACGTTTACGTTTAAAAGTTTGGATGACCAGTCTTTGCTATTCAAAAGCTCTGCTGATACTTTTGTGTAGAACATTTATATCTGTTCAACTTTCAAACTTTTAACGTTAATGCAAATGCAGATATGTTAACTATCTTAAAAAGTTTAGAACTATTTAATGCCTAGTCATTAGTCGTTACTCAGAAACACTGAACACACACTGGCACTGTTTCCAGTGAACTTACTAAGCATATGAGACTTTAGAGCCGATATCTCAGGGTAACGAGCGCAGTGCAGTGCCACGCAGCATTATGCAATGCAAAGTCTTGGGTGGCACTGTAACTGTTATGGGCAGGCGTAGCGCTTACCATCAGATGAACGACTTGCTTGTCTCGCTACTCGGACAAATAAAAAAAAAACTATGGATCCCTATAAAAATCTTTCACGACTCTACAACATAACAGCATCAGAGTCAGGAAACTATAATCTCATTAGAGAAAGCTTTCCCATCTCCCATAAAGGGAGATTTAGCGCTAAACTTATCCCAACTATCCATTTCTTAGTGGATATAGGGAGCTAATGTCTGCAACTAATTTTCCGATCGTCTGCTAAATGCGGGGTTACTCGCGGACGTTCAAACTATTTTAACTGTTGCGGTTTGTGGGGAGATAAAATTAGTAGTATTGTAGGGTTTACCTAAATGTCTGCGTGAAACAGGTTAAAGCTAATTTTCGTTCTAGACGTTGTTGATTTTACGACTACGTTTTCAGACGCATTTACGTATAAGCATTTAAGTTTTGGTATCGGTGGTTTTAATAGGGTTTTATTCTTAGGTGGGCATGGTTAGCAACAAAACCCGTTGAACGCATGTCCAAAAAATTTAAATAGGTACGATCATACGCAAAATTTGAGTATTATACGTGCATAAATTTAAATAGTAATTATAATATTTATTATATGTCATTCCTTGTCAGTGTCCGGTCGAGGCAAAAAGAGATCAAAATACTAGTATTTATATTTTTTTCAAAGAATTAGCATTACCATTAACGTGGCAATGCAGCTAGCATTTTGGCAACGATGCCTAATTGTCATGCTTTTTAGACTAGTTAAAAAGGTAGGTACCTACTTATTGGTCTCTATTTCGATATTGTTTTAATTAAAAAAATACTTTCTACGTAAGATATGACTCAGTTATAGTTTCATTATAATGTATTGTATAGATTGAGGTACAGTTTGTAGATCTAGATCCCTCATAAGTAGGTCAAATATTAGCTTTTGCCATTTGTCACTCACTTGAACAATTTGTCAAAACGCCATTGATATCATCTACATCCTAACTAGGTACTGCACTTAAATTGCGTTCAACAATTTAACTGCAATTCTCTAATTGACAGTACTCAATATTACATAATCTGTGGCAGTGGACTTTGGTCACAATGTAAGCCCAATTACAGTGATTATGATTTATACAAACCATCAAAAAGTCTATTTGACTCAACAACAACCGTATTATATAAGACAAACCAAAATGAAAATCTGGTTTATTTGACGTTTTTAGTGAGGGCAAAATGCCAAATGAATCCCATTTTCATTTTCATTTGTGTTATATAATACCTAAGGCTGTTGGTTTCGCAACAATAATTTAAGTTAAATGGTATCACCTACTAAAACCTAGTACAGTACATTAAAGTTATTGGTAATCCACGATAGCATAACACCAAACTACAAATAAGAAACGCATCTGTCAACTATTTGAGGAAATACATTTTTATAAAGTGCAACTAATCCTCTCATGCATTGATCAGTCGGAACAACAAAAAGAAAAACGAATAATAGCATTCTAGTTCGTATTAATAAAGTATAGGTTATGCGACTGGTCGATGCGAGTTAAGTTATTGTGGTTTATCTTTGGTAGAGTTTCTGGTTTAACTTGTGATGTAAAACAAGTGGATGCTAATTAATTGTCATTCAATTGATGAAGCTCTTTCAGGGAAATGTCACAAGGATATATCGGCCTAAAGCGATACATACAGGGATTCAATGGCCCTATGAAAATTTCCCGTAAGGTCATATATACGTTGGATTGCTATAGAATCTAGCTGTGTCTACCTGTGTGTGTGTGTTGTGCCTGTATCCAGTTACAACCGAAATAAAGCAATTCATGCTGTGACTGACGACAAGCATCCAGCCATTAAGAAGTGCATAAGTACCTATATGTAATCGGCAGAGCTTCATTACTGTTGTGTATGTAGTTACATTGTCCTTTGGTTGATAAATTGCGTGGTCCTTGGACATAATACCCCTTGGTAGCGTGATTAATGATTGCGGACAGACGTACAGACGGGCCAATTCGGGGGAGCGGTTCAGTGGCTCCATGGTAGATGGAGAGCTTTCGGTCATTTTTAATACTAATGATTTTAAATTTATTTTTAAATAATGAATTTTTTTTTATCATAGAGTAATGTTTTGTTTTTTCTCTACTTAAACCTTTCTTCCTATATCTATATCTTCTAAATTGTTTATCTTCTATGGATTTAGTAAAGCAGTAGAGAGCAAAAAGTTTCTTTTAGATAATACAATTATAAAATACAGTCTCTGTCTATTTGTCTTTTTCACGTTCAAATCACTTAAAAACTACGTCCTGTTTTGTAATCTTTCTTTTCTTTTCTTTTCTGGAGTCTATATTATTTTGCTTCTAATCTAACTTGATAACCTTACTTCAAATGGCCGACTATCTCTCCAACTAGGTGTATGAAAGCTGCAATCAACTGGTAGCTGTGTGCTGACGTGCATTGAATGCATATTAGAAGTTTACTGGCACCGTACGTTAATATGAATGTTGATTGTTAAAAAGTTACGGTACACGCTGTTACAACGAACTGTCAGGCGTTGAATAATATTTGATGTCAGGTCACTAACAATGATGTACATTCATGTAATTATGTTCTTAGAAATAACAGGCGGGCCAGGCGGATGAAGACCCCCGAGAGACTGTAGCGGCAGGGGGGCACACACAGTAACGACTTTGTATTTGTGTCGACTGTCCCTGTCACCGCAGTGGTCGATTTGTACCATGATCCTAATATATGGATCGCCAATTGCGGCCAATGCAGCAGCTCCTTAGTTATACTTGGTAGTTGTTAATAACCCAGCTCTACCGCAATAAACTGCTATGAAAACTAATAGTTATGAACATAATTAAATTGTAATTTCATTGGATAAACAATCTTCTAAACATCTATTCTTTAATTCAGAGGCATAAGGTTGAGTTTCGAGTAGCATTTAATAGCTGTAGGCGCTTGTTAAGGAGGACGGTGATTCACCGGCCGTTCTGGCGCCTGCTGTATTCGCGACACACATGGTAGGGGTGACTCTTTTGTAATAAACCCATTTGCCTAGTTATCGACTACTATTATTATGATATTGTATTTCCTGGTGCTGCTACAGGTTGGCCCTTATATTGTCAATTATATGGACATGATTGAGTGTGATTATTATTTACATGAGTTCTTCATATTAAATTTTCTTACCATCACCGTTGAAAGGTTGGTGAATTCAGACATAATGTTTAGGGGATTACAATTATTATGTAATGCTTCAATGCTTTTTGCCGTGTTAGTACGAATGGATAATATCTGACAGTCCGACTGGATCTTGAAATATATAATAATTTTGAACTTAGGATAGAGACGGAAGGTAGACAATGTAATTCATCAGTGATTAACAGTAGTAACAGTAAATATATGGAGTTTAAGTTTATTTTGATCGGCTTGCAGTTCTGAATATGTATGTATGTATGTATGTATGTAGGTATTTTATAAAAGGTTGTCCAGACAAATAATAATATACTTTTGAAGAAAAACTTATTACTGACATTGGTATGTATAAATTATCAATATAAAGTGCAACAAGAGTGTGATAGCCCTAATACTAACGCATCGGATCCACCCGAGGGAACCGGACAATCTATTTTCTCTCGTTCGAAGTGATTCCTCGTTACGGCGGAAAAGTGTTTTATGTTTTGAAAAGGGTAGTAACGATAAGACTTTATTATAGGTAATCTTATATTATAGAGACTGAAATATAAGTTTATCTCCAGCATGACTATGCTACACGAAGATGCTATGTTGCCAACTTGTTGCTTTTTCTACGACATTTCATTTATGGAACAAAAGACGGTAGATGAGTGCCACTTCTAACGAACGAAATTTACACAGCCTAACTTAATCTATAGAACTAATATTATAAAAAGATAAAGTTTGTAAGTCTGTGACTTTGCAGTAGGTAATCTCCGGAACTACTGGAATTACTCCTAATTCAGACAATTATTTCACGAATAAGAAGCTAAATGATCTCTGGCTATGTTTAATTCCGGGAAAATGTGGAGTTCCTACGGGAAAATTGGAATTCCACGGTTGAAAACGCGGGACGCAGCTGGTATAATATAAATTCTTAAATATTTTATTGCAATCGAGATTCAACTACGATCTCATAACCATAGAATTGAATTGATAGAAAAATATATTATAATACAATACGCAGATTTGACATAAATTAGCAAGAAAATTGACTAAAGCTTATTAAAGCGATCCTATTGTCAACGCATAATCCATTTAACAACACTATTGTTATTAAAACAAAAGTCTATGTAACTTAACTTTAATTAAGACATAAAACAGGGCGACGAAATCTTCTTCCAAATAGGACTTAATTAATTTATTCCCGACGAAGTTATGACGCGTGTTCTTGAATTCATTATAGGGATCCCGGGAAATAGACTAAATGAGTCGCTGCTCGCTACATTCACGCTATAAATCTCGAATCCTTACATTACATCATGGGCCATTATGGGCCTGTTGAAGGATTCATTAATATTGTGATCATACGAAGTAACATATGGCAGGATTTAAAAGACACGGTAATCCTGTTGAAACATTTTGTGGTTAATCAACTCGTCAATACACAAGAAACACAAGATCGAGAAAAAAGATTTTGGTATAAAAATATTTTCCGGACATGCTATTTACCGGCCGGTATTTTTTTCATGTTATTTATTTTTGTTATTGTCGGCTTTTTTTTTGTATAATACGTATTCGGTACTACAAGCTGATCAAAATAAGCCCAAACACCATTAATCTACTGTTAGTCCCTGAGGAGTTCCCTTGTCTACCTTCCATGTCTATCAGAACAGCTCGTTGCTACCATAATATTGTATTGTAGACATGCAAAATTTCAACTCAATTTAATAACTGGGTCAAAATTGACGTCACAATTACGGTATGCCTAAAGTTAAGTCCAATTTATAAAAAAAAAACAATTGAACAAACAACCTGTGACTAGTACAGAAATGACACAAAAGTTAAAGATCATATCTCTAAAAAACCAAGCTACCTAAACTAGATCAAATAACGCTTATCTGATCGGAAAACTCCTGATGCATCACCCCTTAACGAGTACATGTGTACATTGGGTCACCCTGTATAATAAACTGCCTTGTCAAAATTTATTGGTCTCAACCACTTATTATTTAAATTAATTACTACGAGTACCTATCACACTTGTTAACACTGATTTCTTCCCAGCATCGTACGTTGACAACATTTTCACAGGAAACCAAACGGGGTCGATTCACTCTCTGATTGTATATCAAAGGAGATCAACCGCTCGTTGATTTATGTACAGAGATACTATTTCCTGTGTTAATTATTAGATTTATGTAGCATTGCTTTTAATTGACACCTTAATAGACCTAGATTAAATATATCACTCCCTGGTTTTTGTTATTAATTTTCACCCCCTTTCATTATAAAAAGTTATGTAGGCAAGTATAGCCCATGGGCAACCGGACCTGATAAACTTTACGAATAAGAACTATATTATTTATTAGTTTATTATTATTAATACAAATATTTAATTATTAGAATTGCATTCAATTCAGTACTAATGAAAATGCTTTACACTCGGGCCAAAATGAAGACGTCTCCTTTTTTACCTTTTATAAAGTGTTGGAAATCATATATATCTTCACATCACCAGCACCCGGAAATGTGTCAAAGTAATCCCGCAAAATGGTCACTTTGACGTAATGTATGGTCACATAATTTTTATTTCAACTTTTTATGTCATCATTGTTAAATTCGCATTGTGGTTTACGAAAACATTTTCGATGATTCATTCTCACTGCATGCGGGTCAAGCTTTCGTTTCGGATAAACAATATAATTGCGGCGCTATTTATCATTTTTTTTGCCATCTATGTACGCTTACTCATTGTCCAGAGCATTTAAAAGGCTATAATGTAAGTTTTTATTAAAATTTTGAGTCAAGATATCCTATTATGATAAGTCAGTAGATTTATTGCAATACATTTTGGTGAAGATATCATTCATTTCAATCCAATAGGAACAGTTACTACTTCGCTTCTATTAGTTCTGGGACACGAAACCTCTTTAGTTAGTAAAACCTTTTTGTTATCAATTATTGTATATACGAAAAGAAGAAAAACGATAACAAAAGAACATCTAAATTTTTTCGCCGTCTAAAGTTTTGATACTTTGCTTTTCCACTCATATATTAATTTTATCTTACAAATACCCTAATTACATTCGAAGGAGACCTGCTTCATCTACATCAGCGGGGCTATGCAGCACGGTGCCGATCAGCCCAAGTTCGTTTTATTTTGACGTTTGATTGCCACGGGACTCGTCATTCGTATTGAAATTGAACTTGGGCTGATCCGCACCGTGCTGCATAGCCCCGCTGGTCTACACCATTACCAACACTTACAAAAGATGTCATAATTTTTCAGTTTCTACACATTTCCAGGATCCAGGATGTTTAAACGTCTGTACCTTAATCCACCACGCTTCCTACTTGATATATTATGTGATTAATGTATGTCACATGCTGCTGAATTACTAGAACTAAGGTCATTTAAAGTCTATTGTCATCTGTTGTTACAAATTATTAGATTCTTGGGTTATTGTTCTGAACACATGTGTCATTCAACACACACCTAAAAATTCTGTGAAGGAATAATATGTTGAAACACATTATAATGTGCAGTATGTGAATCCAACTGGTTCTATAGTAATCCGGTCACGTTAGTCTATCTATGATATCCACTTACTGTCGGTCGAGTATTCTTTGACGACTGGAACTTACCTGTAAATAAATAAATACTTTATAAATAAGAGACAAAGATCAAAGCATAAATTAGTCCCACCTTCAGTGCTGAAAACACAACTGTCGTGTTTTTCATAAATGGCCGCGAGTGCGGTGAAACACAACTGTTGTGTTTGTTGTATGGGAAAATACTATAGAGTGTGCAGAGCCGCACCCATGGCTAGACAAGAAAATTAGCTCAGCAGTGAAAGTGTTAATTAGATTCCAAGGATTGCGATTCTTTGTCGCATTTATAACAGATAGAAACAGACCTGAATTTAATATATTTAATTCAGAAAACAGTTTTCAATAAGAACCTAAAAATATGTGAAAAGCAATTTAGACTACATTTAATATCTTGAAGTAAATATAAATTTCTCATTTCACAAGAAATCTAGAGCAGGCTTGAATATTTTACACAACGATTTTTTTTACGATTAGAATACCAGATTAACTGGACTACAAGGCCATTGAAGTTTTACTAAACTTATATCGTAGTCACGTGACATGGTTCATGTGATCGTAAAGTGCAATGAAAAAAGGGCAAAAACTTATTTATTGCACAATTGAAAGCGATGCTGAAAAACAGACTCATAAAAACAAAAATCTAGAAATAAGAAAGTTTAAAGTGTCAATAAGCAAAGGGTCTTTACGGGTCCGTTATGGCTCCGGTGTCTACGCCCCCAGGCTGTATGCTCCCGATTCGGATAACATTATATCTCATGGCCAATGCACGATATTTCAATCAATTCAAGTCAATGCTCTCTAATTATACAAAAGAATAAAGCGTTGTGTATCTTGTATTGCGGGTTTTGTGCACCGTAATATGATGGTTAGCGAAACTTCAACAGATATGAGTAATTCGACATTCACACAAAATTAATCACTTTCTTCAGCTCCTAGAAATCCTTTCATAGGTCTAGAAGTTACGATTACTGATAACACAATAAAGGCTTGACTTAGAAAAGTTATTCTAACTTAACTTACGACTAATATAATTCTGTATTTTATATTATAGATAGCTACGAGAATACTAACTGCGTTGCTCGGCTCCGTTTAGCTCAAAATCTAAGCTATTTCTTTTCACAAAATTTTATTTATAATTATTTGTTCATCCGTTTAGCGTACTTAATTGAAACACAATTAGGTAGGTACGCATGATTATAACGTAAACGTGTGGAGTGCTTACATGTAAAAGTATACTGATGGAAAAATCAAAATAAGTTGCCATAAAACTGATTAAAGTTTGTTGTTGAAAATTTACTCCTAAAAAATACAAACTAAATAAAAACAGTAACCCCTGAACTTCCAACTAAGACTTTAAGTTTGTAAGCTCGAACGTGCGTTTTGGGCTGCCATTAAACTAAAATGCAACGATTGATGGATTCATGTAGACCATAAAAAGTTCCTTGAACCCGAGAAGAAAACCTCACGGATGTATTTGGGAGTGCATCGGTACGTTTCGTCGATAATATTGTTATTAATGTTGCCGTTGACTTCGGAGTGACCACGGACTTATCAATTACAGATTTCGAACTTGAAATTAAACGATTCTATTGAACAAGGTGAGTTTTGTAGACTTGTGTCACAGTGTCACGTATTTATTAGGCTGTTTACGTTTAGGGTACGTGCTAACATCAAATACACGAATATGTTGATTATCTTAACAGATTCCTCAGTTGAAAAAGCGAAGGTGTTAGCCGAAGAACTGTTTAATTCTTAACGCCTCCTTAACACGAAACTAAGTAAATATGTAGACAGGTACGTACAAAACTGTTTAAAACTACGACTCATCAACATTACAAGGCTGGTGGACTCTCGCAGATCGATTAGAAAGACAATTTTGTGTTGAGACAGGTGTGTACAATCATACCCACCCTTTCCAGTTGGTAGTTTTGAAAGGGGATACTCACCAGACTGATATGTTAATGCTCGTTGGAGCAGATAAATTGATGTGTCAGACACTAAACGAAAAATAAAATAATTATGTTTTTGTTTTTATTTTTTTCGTACGCTCTAGCGGCGGTTATTAATATAGAGTGCAGCTAATATGTGTTTTTTTGTTGTCAGCGGTTCTTTATGAGATAAGGTTTTTTTTAAATTTAGAGATGGGATTACTCCGTAAGACGTGTTTAGGTATACCTGTCGATCTAAAGGTAGAATGTCGGATATGTTGGTACTTCTAACGGTAGCTCAAATGGTAAGCATTTGCCAAATAAAGGCATTGATTATCACGGGGTCAAGTCTTGTCCGTACCTGAAATTTTAACCTTAGAAAAAATGAAATATAAAATTTCACGAGCAGACGTTACTGCAAAACATATTTTTTACAGTACCTATTATTTTTTTTTTAATAAGAACTTTCTTTTTGTTCTCAAATGGTGACCTTTTAAATTTTCGTCTTCGATTAATACATTCTAATTTAAACGGTTTTCAAATTATTTCGACTTAATACTTTAATCAATTTCTTTTATAGATCCACATAAGTCCTCCGCCGTTGCTACCAAACACTCGTTTTAATGGAAAGTCATAACGATGGCACGTTTATGGGAGAACGTTCGTCGGCATCAACTTAATGTTTATTACATGCAAGGGTTCCCTGGAGGATAGTTCGAAGGTTTTCCGATAAATCCGACGTGCCTGAATTGTATATCAAATTCTTAAGCAATACAATCTAACACTTTAGTATCGCATTCATAAGTTTCGCTTCGGTCATCTGTGAATCAGCGTTTGAAATGGACATTTCCTTTTTGAAACTCCATCCATGATCAGTTACTCAGTTACTCAGTTACTTGTTTAATCACATTTTATTTATTTATTATTTTTATGTATATGGGATTTAAGTGTTTGATTTGTAAAAGTGATTTATTTTACAATAAATGATTTGAAGTGACTTTGTATTTGTTTTTAACTGACTTCAAAAAAGGAGGAGGTTCTCAATTCACCTGTATTTTTTTTTGTATTACATGCATCTCGTCTTAATAAGTTAATGCAACTATGCATACATCTTTGATTCTGCAGTTAACTATTTTAAGACATTTGTATTAAATAGTGGCATGGTAATGATCCCCTATTATTTAAAAAGATTTAGTCATCCAGTATTAGGAGACTGATGGCTATAACGAATTTTTAAACTACAATAATTGTTGAAACGCAGGCCACTAATTAATGTTAATACTATCAATAACGACTTTTATTCTTATACCCGGTTCATTGAAGTTAATGACTGCTAAGGTCAATGATACACCACCCAGTCTCTATATTACTACAAATAGAACATTAACTTCCAAAGTTTAAGGTTTAAAATTGGTTGGTAGTTGAGAATGGTAAGTTCAGAAAAGCTTCTCAATGGATGTGATAGCTACATCCTGTGGTTTCAATTACATTGAAAGTGCAATTTGTAGTTTATTGATATAATGAATTAAGACTAATGAGGATGAAGTGTAAACAACAAGATTTTTCTTATATAACATACTTACTTTCATAAAGTTAGAGGTCTAGAAAAAACTCAGAACCTAAATTAGAAATTGAAATTCAAAGTGTTATATGCCATTTTCTCAAACTAATCCACAAGCAACCATTTACATAATTATGGAATGACAAAATATCAAAAATGTTACCGACCTACTGAATTTGGGTTTTTTCTCAAAATATTATTTTTTTGCAAATCTACCGTTTCTTGTTTTTGTTAAAGTGCACATCATACTCATCATCAACCCATATCGTCCCACTGCTGAGCACGGGTCTCTCCTCTCTTTTGTGAGGAGGGTTAGGCCGTAATCCACCACGGGGGTCCGCTCCGGATTGGTGGATAACATTCAAAGACATACCTCCGAAAGTGCAATGCGCTATTAAAAAATAAATTACGTTTCTTATTATTCTTGCCAAAACTGCTCAGGAAGTATTAGTACATAAAGCAATCGCCCCTTTACTGGATTGTGACCATGACCGCAAACTGACAAGACAACATACTGACAACCTGACTGACTGGCACTTGACAATTCAATTTATTTTATAAAAAAATAATCACACAAGTAATAAAACTTGCCACTAGCTAAAATGCAATCCCCCTTATTCATAAAAAGTTATGTGACGTTTCATAAAATCGCGCACTACAAATTTGTACCGCAGTACTAAGTGAAGTTCGATAACTTTTTATAAATAAGGGGGTAAGAATATAACAATAGAATATAATAATTTATATAAATACGCAGTCAAAACGTAAAAAAAAAGCTAGCTACATAACTCAGTTCAACGCACTCATAAAAACAACGATTCAATGGCTTTCAATAGGTAATTTAATCGCATCATTGGAATAAATAGATTGCAGATTGGACTAAAACGACAACAATTACTAAATTAACTCGCTCGAACCGTGATTCATGGATTGGCTGCGTTGGATCGCTTGGAATGTTGTTGGAGGGTAAACTTTGGTAAAATTTGGTAAATATGTCATATGAATCGTTTATTAAACTGTGTAGTTTGCTATGGTGCATTTTATCAGAAAGCAAATATGTTACAACTCCTCAAGAACTTGCTGTTTTAAATAAGCCAGCAAGAAATGCTCCAAGATCATAAAAAGGCCATTGTTAATTGATACTGTTAGTAATCAAACAAACGCTGCAGAATTGTTGGGCTGAAGAGACACAAAATCCTCTATAAGTAACCTATAGTAAGATAATTATCAACTTCAATCTATAGAATTTTTAACAGATCTATCCTCCAAGTAGAAAAAGTTGGAAAGTAAATTTAGATTCTCGTAGTTTCTTGTCAATGAATGAAAAATAGATAAAATAAAACACGAAGATGTGTTACAATCGTAAACTATAGCACATCTCAACATTAGTTATTATGACTGACTAAGCTTGACGTGGGCATCCAGTCCAGCATGTGTGCCGTCTCATTGCCGGCGCCTATGCAAAACACTGCTGCTAGCGAGTCAATCTAAATAACACATGTTCTGATACTTCTGGCGTAACACTAGATAATATTCTAGACAATTAGTACGCTGTAACGTGGCACAAATACAAAACATCAAAACTAGTCTTTTATTGTAAGTAGGCACTTTCGCATACGTCAAACAAAAGAGAATAAATAAATTAATTTAATTAATTAGTAACTGACTTGATTATGGTTTTAGTTGGAAAAGGAAATATAATTTATGGCTAAATCTCGCGAAAAGGAAACCCCAGTACCAGTAATCTGGAAATAGGTAGTTAGTTTAACAACACAGTATTCAACATAATTAATATTTTTAAACTAGTCCAAAAATGTATGAAATAACCTAGACGCTAGGTCTCACCAGGTTATAAGCGGTCAAAAAACGGCCTCTACTGAATAATAAATAATTCAATTGGAACAATTTTCCCAATAGAACTAGCACTCAATCGTAAAAGATACAGAGAAATTTAAACCATAAAATATATTTTTATACAATTTACCAATTTTGAGATGTTATATGATATTTATAAAATTGTAAAATATTCAATTTCAAAATAACTCGTATCTAAGCTCATCTCATGCGAGAATCCTTTGCATAAATAATATTGAATTCGGCGGTGACTGTATGAACATCTCAGTCAAAACGTTTCATTGCACGAGATTTATCAACTTTGAAATACATTTTTTGCTGTCTCCTACCATTGACGGTGAACTGTAGACTTTACTTTTTTTTCACAATCAATTTTCATACCCTAGCGCTTTAACCTAAAAAACTAGGGATATGCCCTGGCTTTGCACGAGGATAAAAAATATATTATCATACCATTAGATAGTTTACACAACATATTCACAAACGACACCCACCGCGTCTGTAACAAATGTGTGCTAATATCTGTGAGGTTTTCACCAATAAACAGACTGATACACAAGGAAAGTTTATGTATAATATAATTATAAAAAAAATTCAGCAGAAATAGTGAGGATGATGGTATGGTAACCAACATACCTACTCTTACTTGGTATGTAATTGTGTGGGTGTATCGCATCGCATGACTGATCGATCCGGCCAGACGACTAATTTCATTAATTAGTCTAGGGAACACGTTCTAAATTGTTCCAGGAAATAATTACAACAATGTCTAACTAAGCCGAAAACTGCATAGCTTTATGAAAGTAATGGTTATACTTTATAAGTTTGGTAATTTTATCAATATTAAAATTTGAATCGGTGTAAATACCTCAGATAGTATTTGTCGCTTGCAAACTGACTATGCTATTATGTATCTATTGCCAACTACCGATATCGTTGTTTCATCTATTCTAAAACATCGATGGCTTGGCATAAATATGTTTTTGCTATTTTTTTTACGAATGTGCAATAAAACAATGAGACGCTTTTGAAAGTTTAACATAGACTGCATTGAAGAACAGCCCTTGTTTTTCCACCTTCCTTCTGAGATATAGTAAATTTTACCATGCAGTCAACCACACTCATTATTTAGTCTTGTATAAACTTTAGTATGAATCTCGAATCGATCTCGATTCTATAGCACTTGGTTGGAATCTAAACTACTTTCCCACTGACCCGTTGCCTGATTACGTAAAAGCTTGCAGAAGCTAAGCGATAACAATCACTCCGAGAAAGCTCGCAAAATGTTACTAGAAAACCTATCGCCCGCCTATTGCATAACGCACTATATTCATTGATACTAGCGCCACTAATGACAGGACTGCAATAAATAGAAACAAAATAATGACATCAAAGATCGCGAGATTTGCGTCTGTCAAAAGCATTTCGTGAGATTCGTAATAAGGCAGTCTTGGTGGAAGCAGCATACAGATATTTTATGGTTGGACTGCGCATTGACTGTAAACACGTGTACTTTACTACTTACTCCTGGCGCCGCCGCCGGACACGTTAGCTTATTGTGCGCTACGAGGATATCGACAGGCATTAATCGCATATTTACGAGAAAGGTTTCGGATTCAGTTAGAGGGGAGTATCCTTCAACATATACTGTAGCTAGAATCGAGTGAGAAATATAGATGAACCCATCAAATAACAAGTAAATGATCCGAGTCATTTAAAAAATTAAGTAATTTATAAAAAGTATGATTTGGCAATCAGTAACAATCAATATATCAAAAGAATATACATGAACAGATGAATAGTTGAGTATGAACTAATTCGATTGGTAACAAACAACTTAGATGGCCATTTGTATCCAAAGCAAGGGGGTAAGTACGGTGCCGCACATAGTTCTGCAAGTTGCATACTAAGCAATGATTTTTACGAAGTGATATTAAATCTTTATCCCGCAATTTGAGTCTCGAGACGTGACATCATCCCATCCAAAACTTCCAATCTGTTCAAAATTTCAATCTCATCACTTGTAACACACTTGATTCCCATTTTGACACGGCAATAAAGGCTTCAACAGAAACATTTACTTGAAGATGTCTGGAGTGCGATGCGTTTGATGGATGGCTTTGTTCAAGAGTAAATAAACATTTCGTATGCTTGTACTTGTTTTGGTTTCTTTGTGCTTAACATCAATAAGTATCCAAATGAGCCCAACGAAATTTATAAGCTCTGCTTTTACAAGTTAAAGGCACTCACATAATAGCTTTAGTTGGTTTTAATTTTCAAAGTTACTTAGCTCTTTGTCATTATCATTTGTGTGACTAATTGTGACAAGTATAAATTATAAGAAGATTATAGACGTCTACTTTCTTAAATTATACATTTTGGCACCTTTAAATTATAGCCTCTTAAAAGGGTTGGCCTTTTTAAATGCAACTTTTATGTATACGATTTTTATTTTATTATTTTATATGATTTATTTCGTATGTGGAAGATTTATAGCATTATAAATATATCTTATTAAAAAGCTTAATTTTCATACGTGATCCTACAAGAAATCATCTTAGCTCTTACTACGAAGACCACCTCGCGGTTATGGAATCATTTTATTACAGTCCTAGTTAGGTTGTGCTGTGGGTAATAAATAAGTTAGGACAATAATTATCCTCGTAATAATTATTGTCCTAGCTTATTTATTACCCACAGTACAACCTAACTAGGACTCTAATAAAATGGACTAGGACTCTAATAATAATTGTTACCCGCTGCAAGACATAAGCTGTGATAGTCTTACCATCCTTACTATTTCCATGAAATCACCGAGAGAAATGGACAATCACAGTCGTTAAAATCACACTGTTGACATAGTTCGATAAAACAACGTTAATGTCCAGTTAATAAACGAGTCGTTCACCTATCGCTAGTTCCCGTCACTGATTTCTCTAATAGCCGACGTCAAACGTCAAACTATGCATGATTGATAACAGCTGTTGAATTGTTGATGTCAAAACAATTGGCATACGCTTGCAATTACTAGAGAATAAGTAATGGTAATTATGATGAGCTAAACAACGTATAGTTGAATGAAACATTCTAATATTAACAAGTATTATAATTTAATGTAGTTCCCCGCTAAGAGCATCTTTTTAGCTTGGAGAGAAATTATAGGGGAACAAACATATTACTAGAGGGGGAATTAGCCTGTACCTAGATAAGGGTAGAAGGCAAAACTGCAAAGATTTTAATCACCTTTAGTACTTACTAAGAGGAATAGACTAGGAACATGTGAGGATTGAATATAATTAGATAGACATTTTTTTTTCGGACGAGATTTTTGAACGTAACTTAATAATAAATAATTGCATATTACATTATTATATTATACAAATTATGCTAAGTATACGAAGGATAAAATTAGATATGATACAGGACAAACCAAATGTTTCTAGGTCAAGATACTACAGTATGCAGCTTTTAACCAAGTAAACTTTGTACAATAATTAAAGTTTACGTAACCTTCCAAAATATAATTAAATATTTTATAATTTCATTGTAATTCTTTTATTAATAGAACATGAATATAAAACAAACTAAAAATACTTAGACCTTATAAATATGTTACATTTTATAATTATGTGTTGTAAACCGAATTGAAATTTACTAAGGAACATAACAAAAAAATTAAATCGAAAATAATCCTTGTACATTTTGTAGCCAAGACAAAGAACGTTTTCGATTTGAACGACAAGAACAAATGAACTCAAATGAACCCAATAAACACCTTAATAGTGAAGTGCTTCCAGTAAAAGCTTCTTTGATTAGATAAGTGTCCCTATTTCGTGTCGAAGCACAAGAATTTTACTTAGGCCATCGCTGTTTTTGAAACCAATAGTGACACCTCGTTTTGTTCGGAATACCATAGAGCAGGTAATAGTTTGTACGAGAACAAAAGTGCACTGTAACTCAGATAATTTGTCACATTTATTGTAACTTATCGTGTTGAAGTTTAATGATCTTCACGGTTCAGTGAAACAGGGTGATGACAACATCTTTACAACCAGGTAAAGGAGTCGTGAACTTTCAACGGCCTGCATTTTATGTAAGAGCTTTATAATGTTTATGATGAATCATCGCACCTTTATCGTACTCGTAAAATCGATTGTAAAATTTATAAAGATACAGAAGCTGTAAAACTTCACATGTTGTGTTTAGGGAAATTATTGATAAAGTGCTCAGTTATCTTCGAAATGTTAAGTGTAGAGAGAGCTTTATTTTAAAGAAGATTCTTATCAAATGATGTAAAAGCGATCTCTAATTTGAGAGTGTAGTCATTTTGACGCACTGATCGATGACAAAATGTTGTTTTTGTAAGATTAGATATTTTTTTGAAATAGGTAAAAAAAAGTTAGAAATCAAAAGTTATCAATTATGCTGACACATTCATGTAGGTATACCAAGAATTAAAGAGTAAAGTTTTTACAGAAGAGTAGATATAAGGTCGAGAAACCTAGATTAGTTGTTGTAAAAGAGCTTTCAGAAACGACTTATACAAAGTTCCAATTTATCAACTCTGTTTCTAAACAGAATCAGTTCTTCTGAATTGCTTGTGAAATTAGTTCAATAGTGTAGTTTACAGAAGTTTACAAGACCACAATGCAACAAAGCCAAATCAGATTGCTTTCAAATACGCAATTGGATGACAAGATTAGTCATAATCCTCATTTTTCCGAACAACTTTCAGTAAATGAATCAAACCGTCGACAAAGGGTATGGTAATAGCTCATTATTCGCATCACTGGCTCAGAGCCAAATCAGCATTTGATGACTAAATAACGATCCCGTACTGGATGCTTTGAATAGAACACTTTTTTTTAAAGCATCATTGTTGGAAAGACAAATGCTGACATGGATGACCGATCTGACTTAGGTCCATGATTACAGCCTTCAATCATTAATGTCCGATTTATTTATAGTATTTACGAGAAAATCTTATTCATTCGTTTAATGAATTCACTTCCCTCGTTGTGAGATATTTGTTTTCGGAAGTCTCCGAATATGGAGGGATCCTGATTTCCTGTTTACCTAAAATAAATAGGTATTTCTTCCCTATTTGTGTATAGCAAAGGATTTCCGCAGAATAAATCTATCATTCTTTGTTCACATTTGCCAAGTCGAATAGTTTTACCTTATCTGGACCAACTGGATAAGGACAAACGTGTTTCTTCGCCGCCACTTACCTAGTACTTGAAGTGGATTACAAGTTGTACTGTATTAGCATAGTAAAAACTAGTAAATATCGGTTTGCAGCATAAGGACACTGGAAGCGTGTCCATTATCTTAAAATTTGTAAATACGTGACTTTATGTGCTAGGCCTACTGTATCATCATAGACATTGCCGGAACCTTAGGTCGTGCTCACTTATAGCAATATTATAATTGAATAGATAGTATATGTTGGACATAAGAAAGACTCGGAATGATGCTTTCCTGCGGGAAGAATACTAAACCTTTTGCCCAATTCCGCAAAGCCTCCGTTGAACCCAGTCCTGAGCAATTGGCCACATCATCCGCCTTTCCTCACTGTCGGCAACACGAAACACTTGAATAATTACGATCGCATGTAAGTAACGTCTGTCATTTGTTCCAGAACAGACATGAAACAAAACGACCGCGCACAAGTCTCGGCGACATGACTTCATTGCGAAACAGAGCCCTTGAGTGCAAAAACTGCTCTTGTTTAAAAAGAAAACAGAGAACTTGGCAGAGAATTAATCCCTAAAGGCGCTTACCTAAAAACAGGTACGTAAATAAATTTGTGCATTTTGTACTTCTTTTGTTATAAGAGCATAGTTGCACATTGTTGCTGTGACGTGGAAAATTATTTACAACTTGATGTCGTTGTATTTTGCTTGGAATTTAAAGATTTTTTAGTTGTTTCACGGTCGGTATAGTAAAATTGTTTGTGATATGGAAAAACTGAAATCAAAATTAGACAACAAATTGTTATTAATATTAAGTTAACATCTTTTGTTATATTTTAATTTCGCATGATACCTAGCGGCATGAGCTTATTCGACGGGCACGTTTATATTCAGTTAAAATTAAGACGTTTACATATTTTTAGGTCCGATGGAGTGGAAGAGTCTATTTAACCTTCGTGATTGCCTTCTTAAGCCCATGCAAACACAAAAATATATTTAGCTTTGAATTTCGCTAATGAGATTATCCAAAGAGTTTGGAATCAATTCTTTTTAGGTAGGTAAACTGCTTTAGATGAAACTAGAATTTGTTCCAGCCGCAAAGCCTCAAAGAAGTATTTTATGCGAAAACTACTGCATTAAAGTTAAATGCATTTTTAATGACACATCGGTCGATCAGCTGAGCCGTACAAAGGTCAGTTCCCGTGTCGACGACCCCACATCGATTGCGCTTCCCGCCTTCGTGTGCCGACCTCCATTGAATAATATTGATGTGCAATCACACCGTAAATACTATTGTGGAGCCACCTGGCTCATACAAAAGGAAATAGTATAATGGCAACACTAGACATTTGTTAAAAATATATATTTCAGACATAACGTATGTATTTAATAAGCTGCTCGGATTGAAAATGAGCGTAAATACCGTCGAGCTTCCAATTAAAGAGTTCCGTTGTGTACCTTTCGCCTCTATAATCAAATCAGCTCACTGTCACCATAATATTGTATTGTAGTCAAAACTTTACAGATATGCAAATTTCAACTTAATTAAACAATGCAAACTGGGTCAAACAAAACAAACATGCTTGTATATTACCGTGACATCGGTTTAAGGTAATGTTTATCTACTTACCTAATTATCCTACGGGTAATGGTGATTTGATTGTGGGATAGGATATTGTTTGTGATGGTGGAGCATACGGTAATAAATAGTAAGCCGTTCGTTGGCGATGTCCAGCCACAGGGTAGTAAATACTTTTTCATATATTTTATCGATTAGGTAGATTCCCCAATTAGTGTCATATGACAGCACATAGGGTTGCGTATTCCTTCGACAAAATTTACAAAAAGTTTTCTTTATTTTTTTTCGAAGACGTTTTCGCGTATTGGTAGTTTAGAAAGGGATCCAGCTATGCGGACTGATAGAGGTGCGTCCTTTTTTTATTTAGTTAAAATTGGTCAAAGAGCTCTATGTGAAGTACCAGCATAAGGTAGGTACACACTACACTGTAAGCTTCTCTGATGCTGTTCACAGAATATGGAATAGTTTTAAAAAGTTCTTTGTTAGCTTACTTCGAGTAGCGTGTTGTAGAGTAAGTGTAATTTGGAAAGGTAAACTTGTCAAGTCAACATTCGTGGGCGTTGAAGAAATATGAGTAGGTTTAGTGCAAAATGAAAATAACTTTTAAGATAGGCACAATAAAAGCAATTCTCATTGCTCAAGGTTAAACGTTGTTTTCAGCTACAAAATGCACCAAAAACATTAGTGATGAATTCTATTCGTTGACATTTCTTTCGTTTTCTTTTGTTTTTTGTTTAATATTAAGGTAAGATAATTTTTACTCAACCCACATAATTGTTTTCCTGACTGTACCTACTCGCACTTTGCAGCCATTCCTACCCTCCCTGTAAAACGGCCCAGAATTACTTCTTTTATCCTTTCCATGGTCGTGAGCGCACGTGCTGACTGATATTTTTATACTTTAGTATTTTATCTCGAATTTTATAATTTATGGCGAGACTCCACTCGTATTTTTTCAGTTTATGCTCACTCTCTCTCTAGAGGGCCATTATTTTTGAAGATATAAGAGACATTGATCAATAAGTGTCAAAATGAACTACGTCTGTAGAAGGGTATACGTTAATGCTAGCTGCACCCCGCGGTTTCAGCCGCGTTAAACATAACATTATCTCACAGGAGCCGTTTAACTTTACTAGATAAAAAATATCTTAAGTTCTATTCTAGGACCTAAAGTCCGTTCAGCTGTTCAGGAAACAAACGCACAAGTGGATGTCATGTCATTGGATAATCGATTTCAAGACCTCTAGCTATATAAGTAAGTGTTTATGTTCAATCAACAATTGAGACCTATTAATACCCAACGTTTGACGTTTCATTGCCGTCAATTGTCTTTAAGACAATATATTCCGAAGCAGTCCACTTCTCTCCGATAACCTTACAAATGTACTCCAGATAGCGTTGGAGATAATTAAAAATACCTCTGGCACTATCTGTACCGGAACAGCTGGAATCCGATATCTTGATATATTACTATTGGGGCGACTCCGCTTTTACAACCCCCGAGGGCTATCTATACAAGTAGAAGGGCGTAGCGTGGGCAGGGATGGATCTACGCAGGTGAATGCAGGGGTAAGGGATAACCGTACATAATGATTCAGCATTTGTTCACAAGTGATAAACATTGAGGCTTACTAAATACGAATAAGTGCTAGAATAACGTGTTTCATTGACTTTAAGAAAACAGTTGTGGTAACGATTGTACTTGGTAACTGATGCTTTTACCACCTTGTACAAAATAACTTCAAACGATTGATTTTGACCCACTGTTACTTGACCTAGCTACTTGAATCAATATTTTGATATCTACAAGTATGAGTGAGAACGACGATTTCAGAAGTGCGTTTAATTTAAGGTGATTATGGTCAGGGGGTCCAGTACATTTTTGTATAGATTCTTTAAGGAAAAAGCTTATTTGCTCCGAACCCTGCGTACGCCCATAAGCATAAAACTTCGACCTTTACAAATACAGCTCCGGCGATATGCTCTACAAAACGCCGTCGTAAAAATCATGTTCAGTTCAGAAAATTAATGGTACAGCCATGGGATAAAGTTACTACTTTTATCAGCAAGAGGGATAGCTGTAATGTGCCAAGTTCAATTCAGAAGCTTTTATGTTCTGTAAGTAGGATCTAAATATTCAGATAAGGGCCTGAAATGGACACTGAATGGGAATTGAACGTTTTATGATAGTGCTGAAAAGGTTTTAGGCAGGTATTGTTCAAGTTCGGAGATCATGAAGCTTTGGGACTTTACAAGCTTTTATTTACCTTCACTTGTTAGTGATGTTTACGTCTTAACTTGAAGGGTAATTTTGGCTGACCCAGTTTCTTACATTTGAGCAGTGACGCCTGACGAATCAATTTGTAAATTTTATGGAAGGATTAAAATAATCTTTGCTAAGCTTGTTCTATCATATTTTATCTAGGACCTATTAAAAGATCTCACACTCCGCAATATTTTAGTTGTAACTATCATTTAAGTTACCTGGACTGGACTGACACGGTCGTAAAATATTTCGGAAACAATTTAGTTCTCGAATTTACTCGTTCGCTTTGATTTTTCCGTCCGTTTTTGTTATTGGGCTTTATGTCGATGTAATCCCGCTCATTGACAACTTATCACGTTTTCAGCATATGGTAGGTCTATTTTTATATCCAAAGCTAAAACAATAACAACGGCATCACACGTATTTTATGTATACCAACAATACAATTTAAGTGTCTTCCTGTAATTTCAAAATAGATGCCAAAATTGAAGGGTAAACTGACAGTTTTCAAAATTTTTATCTGTCTGATAGTTTGCCTCGAAGCTGTGAAGAAAGTTTAGGCGTGAAAACTGGAATCTTAAATTAAATTTTCGTTAGGTATATTTAATTTGATATATGGCAGAGTTTAAAAGATATGAACATAACAATAACAATAGCGCGTAAAAAGTTGCCGACACAGCTGGTTAGGAATAAGGTAAAAACCCGACGAACACACCGACAGTTTAATTATATTTTTACTTTTCATTATGCTCCATTGAATATTATCCTCACTTCGCATATGGCGCGCCAATTCGCCTACATTATTAATATAATTACGAATATCACGAGTATGTATGAATTTGTATTGATTCGCAAGAGATCAGCTGTTTGTCGGGTCGTGCCCTCTGGCGGTGAAAGGAGCCGTTCATTTTTAGATCAGTACACAGAACTCACTCGGTGTTAATCTGTGTCACAGGTAGCCCCTTGTGATGTCTAAATTTGGGCAGATAAGACGCAACGCAGTGTATAAGCGAACGCGTGCTATGAACGACGTACGCAAAAGACAGAACTAGAGACCATAGGGTTAGGTAATTCTTTTCTCCACGCCAGATTTATCCCATTTAGGCACATATATGTGAAAGCTTATCAGATATTGGTTTTAAAGAATTGTATTATAGCCATCTGAATAATCTTAGTTACGTTAGGTACTGAGTAGAGCTTCGTGCATAGAATTGACTAATCATGGAGCTTTAGTTAGGCAAAATTCTGTTATAAAAAGTTGATCAAATATCCTAAGATACTGTAACATCAGTATGGAGCGTTAAGTTATCTCAATATAATCGCATATCGTTTCTTCTACACCCACACCTAAGCGCTTATAATGTTCGCTGCGCACGCGCCGCGCCCGTCGCGCCTTTGCTGTCTGGACGCATATTTGTATTTCGATGCATTGTTGCATTGCATTCATAAATAATAATTATAACAGTGCAATAACATTGGACTATTGACACCGCGAGACCATTTTCAATTTCAATTACTAATTCCTTCTTAAATACTTATAATAATTTATTCAAGTAAGCAGTACACGATGATGATTTTCTCCGTTCTCTCATACAACATGGTCCGGACCCGGCAACAAGATGATAAAATTATATAAACTCACGTAGAAATGGATTATTATTATTTAACACATGAAGAGACAGTCTATAAATTTAACAGCTACTTGAACTCGACCAAAACGGAAGCACATAAAATTGCATCACGAGTGACCCATAAAAATGCTGCGTAAACTACTCAAGTCAGCGCAGACGAGTTTGCCGTTACTCATTCATAAAAAAAATATGTCATTGAGTCAATAGTTAAACCGCAGATTATAATAACAGTTACTTCGTCAACTGTTATAGTAAGTGGATTCAACAAAGTGAAGTAGCGGAAATGCCTCCTTTGACTGCGCAGAACTTTCCTTAGCCGAATGTGTTAGCATTGTGACTTGAGTCACGGGTGCTTAAATCATTTCGGTTGTTAAATGCGAAGTGAAAGGAGTTGTTAAGCGAAGCTCAGTGCTTATCAACTGCAGGATGCGGACGCGGATGACTGGTTGCATTGTGAAATCTATTGTACTCAAGTGCCATGTTAATATCAAATGTAATAGAGTCTATCACAAAGCTATATCTAAATTCAGAAAATCATAATTAGGAAAAGACAGTGGAACATTCTGTTTCAGCTTCATTAACAAAAACATACTTGGCCTACGTACACCCAGAAAATAGTGGGTGCTTCTCAAAAAATTGCCGATTACACCTGCCTGAATATTTAAGTTGTGGTAACTTTGTTTTCCGATTGAGGGCAAAGTAACTCTTAGGATAGTTGCGAGGACACTAGCTGCATCGAGGCCAATATCCTACACAATCCTAAAGAAAGGTGGAGAACTCGGTTTTAAGTTTGTACTTAATTGAATTTTCTAATTAATCTGTGTACGCGAAAAACGCCAATTTATTGAGAACTAACCTGGTATCGTCAAAAAATTTAATATCATTCAAAATTCAATATCATTCTTTCAGAACTGCTTTTTTCTGTATAATGCTTATACAAATTTGTCACTAAAGCGCTCGTGCGAACAAACCAGCATGCACCCTGTACTTACCTATTAGCTTTAATCAAGTTAAACGCACTGGAACAATTCATTAATGTGTACATAATAAATTATACTTCACACGTCGATTAGTAATGCAAAAAGCTCGTTAGCATGTTTTTTTCTGGTCACGTCGACCGCGCGCCACCTAGTCTTTGAGGTGCTGATACAGTATGCAAGCGGAAGCGACGAGCGGGCTGAACACTCGCATTAAGCAATCGTGAATCACGATTTCGCCTGTCCTATAGGAACTTGCATAAGGATAGGTTCTTAGATTTATTGCCGTTCAAAATGACACGAATTAGGTCTTGAAAGTCCTGTAAAACTGTTCTATAATTGTCCACTATTGTCCATGCTTCAATACAAAATCTAGCCAAACAATATAATACTCAATCTAATGACATATTTATCGATATTAAATCAAGGCAGCATGATTTACGGGAAGAATCACCCATTTTATGATATTTTATGATAATCTTTCTTATTAAAAGAGCTTGAATATAAACAATTTACGTTCAACTTCCATTTACGAGGCCGTAAAACGTTTACGGGAAACGTCTTGTTATATTCCTCTATGTAACATTGTATATGTACCTTTCCCTTTATATAACGTACAGTATATTTCAAAGGCGGTAGATAAGTACTCGTAAGTACTACATACAATTTATTGAACAATAATTATTATTATCTTGTCAATTTGATCACAGCAAAAATGTAGACAAACAGGCGTTGAAAAACTAACTAACTTATTGTAAACTAACTAACACACACACGCACACACAAACTCTCTACACACATACACACACTAACACACTAATTGTTAAATTTGATTTGTTTTAGTTTTTAAGTTTCCTTTGTTCTGTGGTGTTTCAATAACGATATATCTGTCTTGAAATCAATATCATTAGATAAGTTATTAAATAAACTATACTCTTGTATGCTAACCGCTAACGCTCTAACTTAAGATATCCTACTTTTAATGAAGTACACAAAATGTAAATGTAACATAGTTACTTATATCAGGCATGAATAGTTAAAGGGAAAAATATGTTAATTAACATACGATACTTACATAGAATTTTTAGTGATATAAACAAGATTATGCAAGCACATTTGTTTTATGCTTATAGTTACAGGAAATGTAAATATAAGGACACGTTCAAATATGAATATGATACTTTTGAATTCAAAACTCAAATATAATGCAAGTAGGCAAAAACAATGTACTTTTACATGTCTAACTTAAGCCTCATTAAAAAAATAATATAAAGCGTGTAAAAACATATATGATCTACTAAACTAATGATTAACTGATAACGGTTCGAGTTTGAAAAAATAAATGTCCCCTCCAAGTGGTGATTCGTGCCTGAATCTCGCACAGGAAAAGGAAACTCCAAAACTAATGATTAACTGATAACGGTTCGAGTTTGAAAAAATAAATGTCCCCTCCAAGTGGTGATTCGTGCCTGAATCTCGCACAGGAAAAGGAAACTCCAAAACTAATGATTAACTGATAACGGTTCGAGTTTGAAAAAATAAATGTCCCCTCCAAGTGGTGATTCGTGCCTGAATCTCGCACAGGAAAAGGAAACTCCAAAACTAATGATTAACTGATAACGGTTCGAGTTTGAAAAAATAAATGTCCCCTCCAAGTGGTGATTCGTGCCTGAATCTCGCACAGGAAAAGGAAACTCCATTACCAATCAGTTGCTACATAGGTTAAACAACGTCCAAATTTTATAGCCGAGTTTTGCCGAAAATAAAATCCTGACCGATCACCTTTAGAACTGTGATATCATAAAAATATAATTTTAAAATTTTTGTTAAAACCATCATCAACACCATATTTTACCATATCCGCCCATTGCTGAGCACGGGTCTCCCTCACTTTCGTGAGGAGGATTAAGCCAGTAAGTCACATCTCAGTATAGATAAACATACAAAGTAAGTAGATACAACCAAATATGACAATGATAATAATAAATCACTCTTGTATTCCCACGTAGGTGTGAAGCTCTTTTGAGCCAGATAAATAAAATGAATAAGAAATATCAAAGCCGATTGCAACTAAGCGTAACCAAGACGGCAGCGTACGAGAAACCAACTGGTACATACAAAAAGGGCCGAAGGGAATGCGGCATGCACTTTTAAGGCTGCGACAAACCACGTCAAGGTACACGTGGAATGGATGCGTTCTATTCATACAGGAATGTTTAATAAAGCTTTTGTTGTGAGAATTGTGTTGTAAGAGCTATGTCAGGTCAGCTCCAGTAACATGGTAGAGCAGTGTTAGTATTAGCATCGATACGTTCATTATCATCATCACTGTATTGGCTTAGTATAACTACTTATATCTATTCTGACTGCTTACGAAATCATTTTACAGGCTGTTTTTTTGGGTTCCGTACCCAAAGGGTAACACGGGACCCTATTACTAAGACTCCGCTGTCTGTCTGTCCGTCTGTCACCAGGCTGTATATCTCATGAACCGTGATAGTTAGACAGTTGACATTTTCACAGATGATGTATTTCTGTTGCTGCTATAACAACAAATACTAAAAAACAAAATAAAATAAATATTTAAGGGGCTCCCATACAACAAACATCATTTTTTTTGCTCGTTTTTTATATTTCGGAGTGAGGAGACGATTGGGTATTCCACCTTATGGTAAGTATGTTACGATATAGAAGTATTTTATAGGTACTATCGATACCGGAAATAAAAAATAATTTGGTTGAAAAAGAGCCAATTACTTACACATAATTATTATTGGTTTCACGGCTATGAGTTTTTAGTTTTTAAATGATGCATCATAAAAATATTTTATTAATAATCTGTGTCTATAACTAATTCCACCGCAATAAATCTCCAAATGGTGACCATAAAATTAAACATTTTAGTCTCCGCCGACCTCTCTCTAAATAGATATACAGGTCAACCGTATATCTAGCTAGCGTCACGGTAGTAAAAACATAAAGAAAAGTCTAAAAATACTGACACCGAAAACGTATTAGAATAACAATGGGGCTATAAACAAAATTATTTCAAATCAAATGTAAAGTTCTTATTAGCTCGCAATAGAGTTTAAAATCGAAAATGGCTTTAGCCAAAACGGATATACATGTGAGTCAGCACCGGAACAATGCACCAAACTGTGCCTACTCCACCTGAGAATCAATAGCGCACGACGAGTGAATAATAATTAACGAATTTCAGCTACAATTGTAGTCGGATGACGTGAAGTTATCTCGAATCGAAGTGTAATAATTTGTGTAGCGTAATTATTATTTAGAGGGACACGTCATGAATAAGAATTAGCCCAGAATTAAGTTCGCTCGGCTTACCGTGGGCGCCGGAATCAAATACAAATCTGTAGCCCAAATTCGGCATATCATCTCTGCAATTTCGGTATTTTAGTCTGTAGGTAAGTAAACAAAACGTGAGTCTGGAAATTTGAGTGTACGTAAAGGGAAGTAGGCAGTCGAAGAACGGAAAATAATGTAGAGCAACTGCATTGTGTTGCTTTGGATATATTTAATTCAGAAGCTTTTTAAATTTTTTTGTAGTTCGTATAGTAACGGTTTTATTTATTACTGATAATAAACTAGTCAAGTGGAGTTCATATAAAAATCTATTATCTGCACAAATAACCTAATTATCGTCGGCTCGTGCAAGCCCGTCCCAAACGGCTGAAATGCATGTATCCTTTTCACTCCTGCACGTTACATACATGAATGTTATATGTCCATCCTTTTCTGGTGTCTATAATTATCCCGAGACACGATTTCCGGTGGGCATACTGAATGCAGAAGCCACAGTTGCGCTGCACTCGGTTAATAAAAATTGGCAGGATTCTACGAACTTGCTTATTGTTAAGAATGATGATGAGTAACTGGGATAAACACTATAAACGACTGTTCGCGCCACTTACATTGGCACTCATAATACCTTCCTACCTTCCTATTCCTATCATTTCTTGGCGACTATCTCTGTCGCTCATATCGTGGTATCCACGAGAAAACTGCTTGCCGCCGCAAGTAGTCTGCGATCGACCCTCGTCCTTCGCGGCTGCCGCTCTCGCCGAATCCAAAAAGTACTGGATCTGCTGCTCCTCTGTAGTGGTCCACGTGAATTCGACGCGCAAATATAAACAAAACCCGCTATAAACCCGCCGCGTAAACGCTCCTTGCCGACACGCACCAACCGCCAAAAATACAGTCCACTACATCGAACGTCATAACATCCTGAAGGAACAAGCAGCTTGGAGACGGACCCGAACCGAGGTGATTGCAGTTGCATGGAGACCAGGTTAGTCGCCAAGTTCCTTTGTACTACTCTTCTACCAGCCATCCTTCCCCCGCCATTGGAGGCGCGCTCAGCCTATACAGCTTAGCTGCCGCGCTAACATATTGTTGGTCCTTCGAGCCGGATCTTCTCTGGTCCTCCCGCTATTCTCTGGCCCCTCTTAGGCCTCATATAGTCCTCTTTATAACCGCCCGCAATTTTATATTGGTATTTTTACCAACGATAATTTCCTATAATTATCGTGTTCCCGCCCGCAATTACAGTTCAGATAGTACCCTGTACTATCCTACTACGCTATTATATACTTATTTCGTGTATTCCGCATTCCTAAATAGTAAAAATAACGATTTTTCCGTAATTCTTAATTTTTATTAAAAAGTGAAGGTATTCCTAACGACCGCCCGTGCGTCTCCACGTGGGTATTCAATACGCCGCGCGCGTGGCAGGTAAATGCTGTAGGCAGTTGCAGTAAATTAGGAATTTCATACTTTATCTAGTTTTTTATACTTTGTTAAGATGGCTATGGCTACTCGTTCAAAAGACAAAGATAGTGAAGTATACGAGGACGCAAAAGCGCTCGATACGTTACAGATCGAACGTTTGACCTTGATAGGTAAACGTGACATTATATTTTCCCGCTTACAAGATATTTTTAACCGATCTTTAAAGGCTTTCACTGATGATACTGAGAAAGATTTATTTCTATGTGGAATGATCTCGTTAGACCGTTTACGCTCCGATTTCAATGAAATTGTGAACAAATTAAATGTCACCGAGTTGAGTCTCAACGCTTCGTACACGGTTAACTACCAATCTATAAACGTCTTCGAAGATATGTTTTGCCGTTGTCAGTTTGTTTATAATAAACTTAACCCGCCTTTAAAAACCGCTGATTTCAATGTTGCCCCGCAACGTAAATCCATCAGAATTCCTGAACTCGATTTGATGGTCTTCAATGGAGATCCGATGACCTGGAGGATATTTTATGAGTCATTCAAACGCACGATTCACGAAAATCCCGATCTCACTGATCACGAACGCGTCCAATATTTAATTAATAAATTGTCAGGCCGGGCCCTTGCAGTTTGTTCTGGTATCGTACCTAACGGTGATAATTATCCGATCATATGGCAGACGCTCGTCGATAAGTATAACGACAACCGTAACCTAGCCTCCGCTTATCTTGATCAAATGCTTGATTTTAAATCTTTTAACACCGCGACGAATAAAAACTTAGAATTATTTCTAGATAAATTCTGCACGGCTGTGTCAAGTTTGAAGTCTCTCAAGCTCGATAACGTGTCTGATTTTATTTTACTATCGCTCGCTTTGAAGAAAATAGATTCAAGTACTGCACGGTCGTTTGAAATGCACATGCGAGGTAAATCTATGCCTACATACAATGAACTTTTAAAATTCATCCGCGAACAAAGCAAAATATTGGAACGCACTACGACCGATTCTCTTAGCCGCAGTGATAACAGGCCGCGTACTGCAAGGTCTACGCAGTCTTTTGCAGCATCATGCGTCACTCACTGTCCGCTTTGCAAACAAGCCGATCACGCTAACTTATATAGATGCCCTGTATTTGATAAGCTTTCTATCGACGACAGGTACACTTTTGTAAAACAAAGCAAAGGTTGCACTAATTGTCTAAGCACTACGCATATAAATACTGCTTGCAATTCTAAATTTAATTGCCGTTATTGTGGATGTAAACATCATTCTATGTTATGCCGCAAAGTATCATCTTCCCGTGAAGACAATCGCCCGTACCCTAGCGCTCCGTCACAGGCGCACGCGCCGCCTCCGCGCGCGCGAACTGGCAACTTCTCCGCCGCCGGGGATCACATGCCGCCTTCGGCATCGCCGCCGCCCGTCGCGGGCTCCGCTAGCGCTCAGCTGACGAACTTACCTACAACTGCTTATCAGTCATCACAACAACAGGTGTCGCTGTGTAATATACGCCCCGCTTCGCAGCCTAATGACACTACTTGTTTACTGGGAACCGTACAAGTTTATGCTACGGATTTAAATGGTCGCCGCCATGTAGTACGCGCCTTAATTGATTCGGCTTCCCAAAGTAACTTTTTAACTTCAAAATGTTGCGCTAAATTAAATTTAAAATGCAATAAGGTGACGAACACCGTTGTTAAAGGGATAGGTTCCGCATCTAACCCAATCAAGGGAGCAGTTTCTGCTACTTTATCTTCCCGCCTAAATGATAATTTTATTGCAATTGACGCCTATGTTATCGACCGCATAACAGACAATTTACCGGCAGTGAAAATTGACGTATCCTGCCTTTCATACCTGAACTGCCTGCCTCTGGCAGACGACAGTTTCGCTTCGCCTTCCGAGATCGACATACTTATAGGCGCGCCGCTCTTTTCTGAAATATTGCTATCAGGCCGCGCCGCTGGTCCGCCTGGTACTCCAACCGCTTTTGAAACCATTTTTGGTTTTATCGTAATCGGGACCGCTCCCGTTACCCCCGCTCATGTTACTCCCGCTCATGTTACGCCCGCTCATATTGGAACCGTTGTTTCTATCACTGACCCCTTGGTTGAAGATAGACGCCGCTCTCATATTTCCCTCTGTACCTTTACGGAAGGACCACGTTTAGATAATCTTGTCCAACGCTTCTGGCAGCTTGAAGAGGTGCAATGCACGCCGACTTTGAGCCCAGACGCTATAGAATGTAAACGCATTTTTACAAATAACGTTTCCCGCGATCCTACGGGACGCTATTCTGTAGCGTTACCTTTCTCCCGCGATCCCGCGACCTCTCTGGGTAATTCTTACCCTATCGCTAAAAAACGCTTCATGTATCTCGAACGTAAGCTCGCCGCGATACCTGCTCTGCGCTTAGAGTACGATGCTATAATCAAAGAGTACATTCAGAAGGGTTACATTTCACTGATCGACAATGATAGTCCTTTTACTGGATATTACGTGCCACACCACGCCATTGCGAGACTACAAAAAACAACAACTCGATGGCGTATGGTGATGGACGCCAGTGCTGAAACTGACTCAGGCCTCTCCTTGAATCAAGTTTTATATACCGGGGATAATTTACAAAACGATCTTTTTACAATCCTCTTGGATTTCCGCCTCTACCCAATTGCTTTTACATCCGATATTAAACAGATGTACCTACAAATTTTGATAAATAAGGACCACCGCAAATATCAAAAATTCCTGTATCGATTCGATCCCGTTTTTCCGCTTGATACCTACCAATTCAACCGCGTTTGTTTTGGTCTACGTAGCAGTCCGTTCCTTGCAATGCGAGTGTTGCGACAGCTGTGCGCCGCCGACGGTGCCCGCTTCCCACTCGCAGCATCTCTTATCAGCGACAACACATACATGGACGACGTGTGCTACTCCATGCCTACTCTGTCTGCTTGTTTACAACTCAGAGACGATCTCCGCGAGTTGCTCAAGGCCGGGGGCTTCGATCTCGTCAAATGGGCTAGTAACTCACCCGCGCTCCTTGACTCCCTTCCCATCTCTGCGTTAACGGAATGCGTTAAAAATGCGAAAAATGCGTTAACGGATCTTTTAAATTCCGACGAATATAATAAGTCTATCTCAGATGAGTTATCAGCTAATCGCATACACTGGAAATTCAATCCACCGCGAAGTCCTCACTTCGGGGGGAATTATGAAATATATGTGAAAGCGTTTAAAAGTCATCTTCATAAAACGATCGGTTCACAGTTACTCACCTATGAAAAAATGTTAACCGTACTCACACAGATAGAATGCGTTATCAATTCTCGTCCTATAACGTTATTGAGCGAAGATCCGTCTGAGCCGACCGCGCTGAGTGCTTCACATTTCTTAATGACCGCACCGCTGAAGCATTTACCCGCTTGCACGGTTCCCGATGAACCTGGACACTTATTGAAACGGTACGCTTTATTGGATCAAATGGTACAATCATTTTCCAAACGGTGGAAGTTGGAATATCTTCACTTACTTCAATCTAGAGGAAAATGGAATACACCTTCGAATCCCATTACAATAGGTTCTATTGTTCTTATTATCACTGATAATATTCCCCCGCTATCCTGGCCTCTCGGCGTCGTCGTGGCCACTCATGTCGGCGGCGATGGCATCTGTCGAGTAGCGTCAGTAAAAACGGCGACCGGCGTCTACCAGAGACCCGTCGTCCGTTTATGTATCTTACCTACCCAATAATTTAACCCCTTGCTCCCCGGTCAACCGCTATGTTATATTTAACCCGTTGACCGCTTTAGAGTTTAACTCTTATTTTTATTTTTTTTATTTCCCGCTTTCTTTTAAAACCCAATGGTTTTTAGGCCGGGGGCAAATGTTCGCGCCACTTACATTGGCACTCATAATACCTTCCTACCTTCCTATTCCTATCATTTCTTGGCGACTATCTCTGTCGCTCATATCGTGGTATCCACGAGAAAACTGCTTGCCGCCGCAAGTAGTCTGCGATCGACCCTCGTCCTTCGCGGCTGCCGCTCTCGCCGAATCCAAAAAGTACTGGATCTGCTGCTCCTCTGTAGTGGTCCACGTGAATTCGACGCGCAAATATAAACAAAACCCGCTATAAACCCGCCGCGTAAACGCTCCTTGCCGACACGCACCAACCGCCAAAAATACAGTCCACTACATCGAACGTCATAACATCCTGAAGGAACAAGCAGCTTGGAGACGGACCCGAACCGAGGTGATTGCAGTTGCATGGAGACCAGGTTAGTCGCCAAGTTCCTTTGTACTACTCTTCTACCAGCCATCCTTCCCCCGCCATTGGAGGCGCGCTCAGCCTATACAGCTTAGCTGCCGCGCTAACAACGACTAAGACTGAACTGAATTACTGAAGCGATAATGTGCATCTTACAGGTTCATAAGCAATTAAAACACGTGTCTACTATTCAACGCTTTTTTTACAATTTATAAGGCGATCATTGTCTTCATCTTCACATACAAACTCGTTTTCAATTTTATATTTATGCTTGTTTACACAACAGGTAAAAACCAATATTTTTTTACGAAAAATGTGCGATGTCAGAATGTACGGAACCAATTAATATCGAATACCGAACTGCTTTATTTCATTCGGTTATTATTTCGAAAACATTTCAATATTAGTAAACAAACAATTTTCCATACAAATTATTGCTGATCTAACGAAAGCTATATTTTTAATTAGAAAAATTGTTTAAATATAACATTTTACAGTTACACTTCAAAAAATAATCAGTCACACAAATTACTAAAAAGAGGTTTAGAAAAGTGGTTTATTTTACAAGAGCACACATGCTTACAATTGCACTTGATCTCCGTTATGAATCGATGCTTCAGACATTCCACGTCACTCAGGCACTATTATTTATTCTGTAACATAGGTATTGAAAGGCTCACCGTTCACCGTCGTACCCCACTTTACGATGTTTAATTTACTAGAGCAGACGCCGCGTATTTCATACGTGCTATAGCCTTGTCTACCCCGTCTGGTTGCCTTATTAGCCGTGGACAGATAAGATCGTCTTTTGTTATGAGTTGTAGCCGACTTCGAACATTGATACGGTACAAGTTATTCAAGATATTATAGTAGGTACCTGCATTGTTTATCTTCGGGATATATGTGGAAGGCTATGTTTCAGTTGTAGAAATAACATGCCATATTTACATTCTTGGAAAAACATAGATGTAAATTATTATTCCCCAGTTATCTATTACAAAAAACTTGACCATTCAGATATTACCATTAGCGTATTTATAAATTAAAGTTATTGCTATTACTAAGGATTACTAATGGGTCATTTCATGCGAAGGTAAACTAGTGCCTAGACAAAGAGTGAAAAAGAACAAAAGAAAAACATGTCTGACCAAATACATTGAAATACCTACTTATGGATATGAGTTTCCAATTAACGCTCCAACTTAACACTTGAGTGTATGAATGTACAGAATATGAGTAAAATTCGTGGAAACTCACATGCTATCACAGTCTGCAATCTCTACTAATATGTACATTTTAGGTCATGCCAAATTCGTTGAAAATATAAAAATGACATTAAAAGTGTTATTATTAATAAAGTAAAGTGTTCCAGAGAGGCCGGATGTGATGAGCAGTTTAGTGTTTATTATTTTCCAAAGAAAATTTTAAATAAACAGACATGATGTAACAACGGAAATGTTATTTTTTTATGAAGTTCCTCATTTTTTCAACTTAAACAACACGGAGCATTTGTGTCTGATAATCGTATTATTTTCTGTATTTTAAGGTACTGTTTGTTTCAGTCTTCTTTTGGTGTATATTAAAATGCTTAACGTCAAACTCTGGTATAGGTAAGTCCAAAAGCGATTCAGCTAAAGTCTAATTAACTTTAGGACCAATAGTTTTTATATACACAGTCTTCTCAAAAGGATAATGTCACAGATAAGAAAAGTTAATGAAAAAATGTACATTGCAATATTGAGTGAAAGCCTTAACAGTAATGATACCAGCGTAATTGTCGCCCCAACTCATTTAATAATAAATTAATTGATAAATTACATCACTATCTGAAAGCCATGATACGCGATGATTGCAGTTTCCGCTCGAATTACTCCACACTCCACTTTGCCCAGCTTCCAGCTACCATGAGATAATTAACAAAGGTTCGACATTGGACGCCAATCATCAAATGCAAATTCTAATTTTACCGCTATACCTTTACGGTCGGCTGACGATCGTTTTCATTTTGGAATGATTTTCAATTAAATGCTATATTAGCCTAACAAATCTTTTGATTAAATATTGGTTGGAAATGGACGTAGAGTACTTATAATATTACGGTATTTTACTCTAGACTCACTATCTTAATAACAAAACTATTTGGAGGCCTATTTCAAAGTCACAAATTATATAAATATAGACAGAAATTCTCGTTCTTGCACACCTTTTTAATCAACCACGCTTATAATTGCCTGTATTTATTAAGTGAAGGACAGATACGCACTTTAAAATAGGTGTTACTACCGGTCTATCTCTTAAATTATTATAACTTATGCTGTGGTATATAAATTCAGCTGAAGATTTATGCGCGTTTCGCCAACACATATGAGATGATTAGAACAATGTGTCGAATTCATGTCGGATGGACGTTCACAGATAGCAAAACTGAATATTTAGGTCAATACCAGCGGCCTCCAGCGTCGCTATATTGCTAGTTGCTACAATTTGACGTGACTCATAAATTTTCGCTACGAATGAACTAAATTGGATCAAATTTTTATTATTTTGTAGTTTTTCTGGCTCTGTATCACCTTGCGTAGCGCTTAGGTAGGATCAACTTTAATCCGTAAAGGATTCACTATTTTGATGGATGGATATTGAATCTGCTTGTGTATTGAATAATAGTAACAGTGAGTAGTTTTATTTTGTTGATGTAAGCATTGAAATTGTCGCAGGAGTAATATCAGTTTCTAACGTCTTATGTTTTAATTTGATTACATTTTACTGTGGATGTAATTTGCTTTTGCCGATGTATTTTTAATTTTGACACCAGTGCCAACAGAGCCGCTAGTTTGGTCGAATGAGAATTACTTTCTTAGTTCGAGTCCCATGTTGGGCGACAATTCATTTTTTTTTACCACTTCGTAGCCTTATCTCACAAGGGAGAGGTATAAGGTTGACGAGCAGATATTCATTCTCGAGACGTTAAAACCATTAATTAGACTTAAATGTCCCTTTATTGACACTAATATCAGTAAGTTTAAATGAAAAATGATCTCTTTCACTTTCTATAAAAAAAATCTACCATCATACACCTATAAATCTAGCTATAATACTTTCAACGCATCATTCGACTAGATGTAATATTAGATATTTACCAAATGGGATTTTGGCAAAATTATATATCTTTAGGTCCACAGAACCAGGTCAGAAAAGTCTTTCGTAAGCGTGTACACATATTACTAGACCAATAATAACCCAGTAGGTGGTTAGTGGATACGGATCACTATGTTATAGCCGCCACTGTCGGGTTTGTCCCGTAAGTACGTACTGTAGGTTAGAACTGTAGCAAATCGTACATTCGTTACCGACCTTTCGTTACCGGTACATCGCCTGACTCGAAGTACCGAAACGTTACTCACAAATTCATTTCGCTACTTACATTTGTCGTATAGAGATCTGTTTGATTCGACAGTACGAACGAAGTCATACCGTACGTGACGCGATTAAATGCAATCCTATATGCTTGTGCTCGATTGTATGAGAAGTCACAAGTAAAACATATGACACACGACAGTAACGAGTGCTGATTTAGTAACGAAAATAGACGTTAATAGATGGGGGTACAGAGTTTCTTGTTACTTGTACAGTTCTACTGTAGGTAAAGGAGAGTAGGGTGGAGACAATGCCCGTCGCAGTTTGCAGGATACTTTACAAGAGATACCTGAGCGCCAGACGTCTTTTGTTTCACTTATCATGACCAAATGCGACTTTGTGTGAGATATGCGGTATTTATGTAGCTGAAAAGTATTTTGGGTTTCTTTTAGAAATATAGATTCATTGGCGTTTCACTAAAATATTAACTGAAAATAAACGATTACCTAGGTAGTAGGAACTGTTAGAAAACATACATTTTACTTTCAGCGATAAGACCGCTCATTGTACTAACAAGGGTACTTTATTTTTATTTTTTTGTGTACAAGAAAGAATTTTCTATTCCATTCTATTTTATTAAATAAATTAATGTATTTGACTGTAATCTTAAAACGTATTTTATTAAAACCATTGGTATTGGCTATTGGGTATGTATAGTAAACACAGAAACGATTAAGATTCAGCTCAGAGGAAAATTAAATAAAGAATACATTATTTTATTGAGATTTAAAAAAGAGGTAACTTACTGCGGCTGCACAGGTACAAAGTCTTTATTATAACGAGCTTGCCTCATAAAATGTGGCGACATCGCATGAACAAGGAATAACAACACCACTATTTAATGGACAAAGACTTCTAGGGTTGCAAATAGCTCTTTTTCACATGCTGGGCTAGTATGTTCCTTTGTTGTTAAATCTTGTAGGTATTTTGACCCAGGTGCCGTTGATAAATTAATTAAGTTGAAATTTTGCATACTTCCAAGAGGCCTTCTATAACAATACGAAATTATGGTGACGACGAACTGGACACCGATTTTTTAATACCCATCGGGTGACAAAATGGCTTATTGTCACAGAGTTCTTATAAAGAATCGGCCATTTTGTCACACTATGAGATTCAAGAATCGATACCTTGATCTAATGATAGAGAAGGAAAGTAGACAACTGAACTCCTCAGCGACTGGCTATAAATTGATGGTGTTTGGGCTCATTTGGATCAACTTGCAGTAGTAAATAAGTGTTTTATAAAAGCTACTCAGAAATAATATTTTTTTTAACAAAAGCTCATCAATATAATTGATCGCACGATAAAGTTATTTATTTTCAACTTTATTTTACCTACGCATTAAAACAGCGTTATAATTTTCAAGTCTGCGATGTCCAAATACTGTAATTAGCTTACTGTCTAGTTTGGGATTAAGTTTTAAAATTACTGAGTATTCAGTGTGACCTATATTGGCGTCCTAAAGTCAACTAATGCATCTTCTACTGAAACTGTGACACGGACAAAGAATATAAACTAATAAGTTTGTATGAATTGTCAATTGATTGCTGTCACACTGGTCCTTTCTACATCACATCGGCAATAGAATTCCATAGAATCTATACTTATTACTTCTTACGATGGTAAAGTCAATGTCTGTTTTTAGTGCAGAGCCGCATCATAAACTTCAGTGTGACTAAAAAAGCCCTTTCTTGGTCACACTGAAGTTTTAATGCGGCTCTGTAGTGGCTCATTACAGTTTATTGTAATATATCGCCCCAATTGAATATCCTGTGTGCCTGAACTGACTTCTTTTTAAATTTTCTATAAGTATTTAGGGAAAAAATCAAATCGATCTAATCGTATTATGATAATTTGATTCTAGTAAATGGGACATGCCTTCTCAATCCTCTAGCAAAGTTCCATCTGAGTTCACTTGCTATTTGTTAGTGTCTTATTCGAAAATTATTTTTAAACCGCAGTATTCATAAATCTATTTCCTTTCATTCATAACATTGGATAACTTAGCTCTGGCAGCGATGAGCTTGGTGGCGACACGTTATCATACGGTAAATCGTGTCATAGTGTTTTATAGTCATTTAAAATAGTCTTTTAACTAAAGTAACATAAAGGATGAAATAAGAAATTTTAAAGAGATGAGGGAGACCTTTGCCCAGCAGAGTCAGACAGGTTTAAAAAAAAACACCCAGGTGAGATAGTGATCAAATCTATTAAGGGTCTGTTTATAAAGACGCAACCCTAATCGGTGGCACCACCTACGTGCGCCAATAATAAACTAGGAACCGGCACGTAAACGTCTCCATTGCACCATCACACCTCCCGCTGAGAATGGACGGGCTTGTCTGTATTCACACCAGCAGTTTGTCTTCACTTACTATTTGACGGTATCTCATTAGAGGCATCGTGTAATCTTGACCTTATTAATATGAAAGATGTGGAATTAAAGCGATAAAAATAACTTTTTTTTTAATATGGCTCTAGCTATATAGCGTACATTAGCGTTTGTCATTGCCAGTGATAAGGTTAAAGAACTATTCTTGAAAACGAAAATAAGACTTCGATTAATTTGATTGAAATATGAGCCTATAGAAATATTATCATGAAATCAAAGTGAATACACCTAAAAAGTATCTTATTTCACTTAAAAAACAATCTTTGATATCAGCCACTGTATTTTGGAGTAATCAATGCGCTTAAACTTACAAAGAACGTCAATGAAAAAAAGTTTAAAAAAACTTGGTAACTGAAATTCAAGCTTGATAACCAGAGACTGGTTACAGGTAGCTTGCACAAAAGTAAAACGAAGCTATTGCCACATTTCCCTGCAAGTGCTTACACCGAGTTTGCCTAATAAATTAGCTTGGACTGATTCTCGAATTAAGCTCCGGTGTTCTGACTATCGCAACACACTTACTGGACCAGTTATCACTTACATAACGTCTTAGGGTAGTCGCCTACCACGCGGCCCAAGTCCAAGACCACTGGTAAGTACTGGTAAGAAATCTTATGCAGCGTATTATAATTCAGGTTAGCTGTTATTTAACATTTGGGTTACAGCAATCAGTAGTGAGAGGACGGACGGTATTACACTTGCATGGCCAGCACATGACAATGTAACAATTGCAATTAGTAACTAGAGTGCATTTATGAAAATTTCTAATTGCACATTCTTCTTTGACGCTGCCCATACTTATAATTTTGTTTCTCTTTCCTTAAAAACAATACACATCTAGTAATAATGAATCAAATAAACGGTTCATCGTAGTCCTAAATATTCGAATCTGAAAAAGTACGACTATGCTTCTATCCAGTTAAGTAGGCAATACTGTATTATTATTTTGTACTTATCTTGAATGTTACAACAACATTGTAATATAAATTAATGTAGTGTATAAAAGTATCAGTGGAGAGGATACATTCAGTGAAAAAGTCAACCCTATTTAGTTTTTCAAAGTTCATTAGCGATAGCCCTTAGCAAGTAAAACTCATCGACCCAGTCGCGCGCGCAGGAAGCCGCTAACCATCTCAGTCACGGCGTGTTTAAACCGTAATTAAATCTGCTTGAACTCCGATTTAACCCAACCCATGGGCTGCTCAAATTCATCTTGCTTTATCGAACTATTTTCGTACTAGATTAAACCGTGTGTTATTAAAAAGGCATCTTCTGAACTGAAAGCTTGTAAAATTATGAACAAGCTTTTAGGTAGATAATGTGTTTTTGATTATAGGTGTAATGTGTTTTAAACTTTGTTAAGTTTCGACATTTTGTTTTCAATTATGTGGAGTATTATGAGGTATTTTAGTAAAGCTAATGAATTCATTAATATAATATGCGAAAGCTTTTAAGCCTTGCGGCGCTAATAACAAGCCGAAATTCTCTATCTGGAAGGTCCAAAACAAATAGGCCAGCCGGTCTTCCCAACCAGCAGAGGAGATTAAAAGAACGACTCCCACTCGTCACTTAGCACATTAATCTCCTCCTAACCGTTGTCCGTCTGTCACCGCCAGTAATCTAATACGACACGCCGGCTTTTTGTCCCCATATTACTTGCACTCGGTGGAAATACGCCTTAAAACGACCGTTAATCCGTCAGCGGATAAACGACCCCCTTTTAGGGACGAATCAAACATTCTCAGGATGAAAGGGAGACGTTTGCGACTTACGACCGTCACTAAGCCACGGAGGTAATAACATAAATAGCCTACTTACACAGCGGTTGTAGATATTATTTCCATTTCAGTAAATTAAGATAAACGAACTCTCAACAAAGCTATTCCACCAAAGCGACAGCAAAGAGCTTTGTTTCCTATAATAGGGTACGAAGAAAAAACGGTTATGAAAGAAGGACATTGTCTGGTAAATCAGACAGATTCAGATAACCCAGACAATGCGAGAACGGCAGGATAACAAGGAGCCAGTTTCCGGCGAGCGCAGACGAGACAAAAGTTTACAAGTCGTCAGGATATTTCTTAAACTGTTTAGTATGCATGAGCCGCGCCGGGAGTGCGCTACTACATGTAAATTATGCCGGCTATTACAAGTTCGAGAAAGGTGGGGTTCGGTTGTACGCCCACGCTGAATCGGCGTAATTTCGTCGTATATTTGAAAGCTTTTTGTAAATATGCAAAGACTTACCGTAGATGATAACTCGTGCATGCTCCTCGTGGACCGGGGCCGAGCCGGTGGCGCCGCCACACACGTCGTCAGCATCGCCAGGAACAGGCCAGCTACAACTAAGGCTCGCACTCGATCAGCCATTGTCCTCCCTATTGGTTCCGAGCACCGACCATCTCGACTGCATTTAAATTTCGAATCGGCGGCTCGCCTTATATCGCCGTATACGTCACTCGCAACCCTCTTTCTTACAATCGATTCGTTTCCGTATATGACTCCTTTCTTATGCAATTCACATCGGCCGGCGTCTCCGGTCGCGGTCGAGCATCGTCTTTCGTTTTCGTATTGGCAGTCGTTTTCATTATCTATCCTACACTTATCTAAATCAGTCATTTCGTGAATCTCTTCTATAACACTGGAATGATTTTCCTCTGTTCTACAACAACCCGATATCCGTGTTTGATACATGTTTGTTATTGGTTCGTCTAAAGTTTCGTAGTCTATGAGTATATCGGTAGGTGTGCCGGGGACGTCGTGGGTCTTGGTGTGGCAGTGTTGCATTGTTGTAGATATTGGTTCGTAAGTGTCAGCTAAGCATATTAGTCTTTCTGGAAGTTGGTCTTTCATAGAGTTTAGCTAGAGTGCGTGGAAGTTTATCGGCATGCTTTCTGTTACTATGTGCCAGATTAATTTCTCTCCGCAGGATGCGTTATCTGCTACGTGGGTGGTGCGCCTGTTTGCTCTCCACTTTTAATATTCTTGTGTGCACAAGATATCCAAACGATATCTGTAACAAAAGAATCATCGTGTTTGATTTGTGAGCTGATAACGGACGGACAAAGAAATATCGCGAAATTGTATGATGTGATCAAAGCAAACATAAATCGTTTAATAAGCAAATTCTTTTGTAATAACGATGCTACTCGAAAATTGTATGACATCATTGAATGTATTAATAGTAATAAATTTAACATCGTAATTATTGATAATGTATAAGAGAAGAATATATTACTACAGGAAATCCAAATAAAGAAAGCTTTCACGATTATTCAACAAAAGTTACTTGTACGACATTGTAGATTGATAAAGTGGCAAAGTAAGGAATAATTTATGCGAGGGAGATAACACCTGTGCCCTTTACATCAATCTGTCTACATTTGTAAAGAAGAAGCATATTATGTGAGCCTTTAGAATAGGTAATAAGATGTTTCTTACACAAGAAAAAAAAAAGGAACTAAATAGGAAACTATAAAGTATTCCTATATTCTGACAAAAACGTTATACCTATCTCTAGATTGATATTGGTGTCATTTATGTAAATGAAAAAGTTAGTTATTGTGTTTATTTAAAAAAATAAAATACAAAGTGTGGTTTTTCCAATAAATGTCAGGCAAACTACTCTTCAATAATAGTTTAATAGTTATAGAGTTTTTGCAAATCAAAATAAACACAAGGAAGACGAAAAAATAGGGCGTACTGGTACTGTGCCTCTGGGAAAAATCTACGGTTCACTTATTGTGCAAAAACAATGTAGGTTATTGTTGTTTGTAATATTATTATTTAGGTAGGTGATCCACCAATCCGGATCTGGCCT
The DNA here is from genome assembly GCA_912999815.1 of Campaea margaritaria. Classification (NCBI taxonomy): domain Eukaryota; kingdom Metazoa; phylum Arthropoda; class Insecta; order Lepidoptera; family Geometridae; genus Campaea; species Campaea margaritaria. The sequence continues at coordinate 8,115,445 of OU538800.1, forward strand.
CCGTGGTGGATTATGACTCTCCTCACGAAAGTGAGGGGAGACCCGTGCTCAGCAGTGGGACGATATGGGTTGATATGGACGTGATGATGATGATTATTATTATTTAGTAATATTATTTTAGTAAATTTAGCAAATAATTATTAATATATAATGTTATCATAAATCATCAGGGCAGGACGACATGACTGAAATACAGGTATACTCGTACGTAGCACAGACAGGAAAGATACATTTAATAGGCTTAAGAAACTTAAGGTCAACTTTATTTGAATTGGGTTTTGTGCAGGTCAATAGTAGAGACCCGGGAAGGTCAACAGGACTTAAACTTGGATTTAAAATTGATATATGCAGGAATATAACACAGGACAGGGGAAGTCAACCGAACTTAACCGGATTAGTTTCTACAGAACAATAAGACACAAAACTGGGCTATATACTGGGACATATAACATAAATGAAAAAAATGTCATTTTAACGAAATGTAATTTTTTTCATTTATGTTATATGTGTGGTTAGAATTGGCACTGTTGTTCATAGTGATAACTTTCGCTATTATCTCTACTAGTTTAATAATGGAGGTAACGTTAGTAGGTGTGCTTATTGTCTGTAATGGAGCAGGAGGTTCTTATAACAATAACAGCTTGTTATCCATATGCAGCTGCCATCAAAATTATGTGTTAGTAGAAATTATAATCAACTGACAAAATTAAATGATTGTCAACATACATTTTTTTTGCATTAAAATCATTTAGACAATGCCATTTGGCAGTAGGCATTTCTATCGGGACATGTCCCTTTCAACAGTATTGTGATACTTGAAATGTGAACATACGATAAGTTATTAAGTATATAAGTACAATAACACCAATGTGTCATACTTTAACATACCTATAATTAAATTTGAATAATATAGGAGATCGTTCCTAAACTTAATTGTTATAATAAAATGGTAAACTGTATAAGTCATAACATGTAATATATTAAGTTTACTATATGCACTTGTGTGTACTTAAGCAGCTAGTTACTTCAGAAAAAAACATGGTCAACAAATATGTTTACTTGTTCAATTTAAATTTACAGATAAAAACTTTATTATATTTGCAGTTGGCACAAGTTTAACGTAAGTAGACTCTAAGTAGAGGTATTTATAAACCAGCTTGAGTCTAATTAGAGACGTCTACATGACCGAGAGTGATCTACAAATAAATCATAAGTTAACGCGCCGCACAAAATAAGCACACTAACTAACATACTCAAAATAACTTAAATATATTAAACCAAAATAAACTTACATTCTCACAATCCGCTCTCTACATGCAATCAAAGAAAATCGTGAAACTAAACAGCTTTACGCAATTGAACCTCCCTTTCCCTTTCTATCCGACCGAAAGGGACAGCGAATGAGCTCACACAGCTGACACTGAAAGCACTAAAAACTTTTCAGAACACACTGAGAATCAACAATGATAATAACTCAAAAATGTAGAGTTGACTAATTCGTTTAGCAGCGAAAAATCGATAAGTGTAATTCGAAATATAAACACATACACGTAGTTCCACATGCGAACAATATAACATCTAATTGAATAAACGCACTGTTTCTTTCAGAATTCTCATTTAGCACGAGTGTTTCGTAAGTGAAAAATAAACAGTGTCCATGAGCGTAACGCTCAGCAGGCGTTCACCGCGACCACGCGCGATCTCACTACTAAACTTTAGAACCCAGTGCTTTGGCCCGTTAGGCCGCCTCTACACGAATCTAAACAGCGCCGCTGGTGCTGCGTCCCTTTCGCTTCCCGCGAGAGGGAGCACGATCGAAAGTATGTAATGCCACCGTCTGAAATGAACTTTAGTGCAACCGTCCCGGTACTCCCGGTTATTCCATGTGTGCCTCGTCTGTGTGTAAAACATCCTCAAACAAATACGGGAACGGCGGTTTGTGGGTTATTATTGTCGACGCAGAATGAAGTACGCGTACAAGAAGCAATTCTATTTTATTAAAACTTCTTTCTGCTTTTTGCGTGGCGCCTTTGTTCAGCGTCCGGGCCGGAGCCACTGTGCGTTCTTTGTGCGAGTTTGAGGGGAACTCATTAGTCGGCAATTCGATGTTCCGATCCATACAATTAGCGCGGTGTAGCGCAGGGTACAACAACGGAACAAAAGAGGCTTTCACAAATGTTTAAATCCAGCTTCAATATTTTTTATTGTCAGAAAGGTAGAGTGTAAAAGGTATCGTACCATTTTCATGTCTGTGAAATGGAGCAAATCCGATCAGACTGGAGATTTTCAAAATTCGTAGTTGGCCGTCTGACCTTCCCCATTTTTGCCGAAATGGGGCTGCATTCTGCGTTCCCAGGAGCGACGTCTAGACTTGGAGTAACTACTCAGGACGAGATTGGTTTCGAAACAACATCTGCCGGCGACGTGAGATAGTTTGAATGTTTCACACTGCTGGTGTAAACAATAGACTTCCAAAATAGATCATAACGTAGGTATTAGAACAATAAAGATTTAATAATTTGGTCTCATTTTGCTAGGGTTGGCAAATATACTGCCAAGTTCTGAGCGTTGCCAATAAATAATAATATGAACACTTCAGTATTAGAACACCTGAAAAATAATTAACTCTGAACTTTATGATTTTTGATTATGATGTATTGGTTTATGTACTTATTATATAATATTCAAGTAAAATCTAAGTACCTATTGTTTAAAAATTAAGTATATCGATGTATACTTACCTTTTTCTCAACATATAAAATGAATGATGTTCCGGTATATGTGTTGTAAATGACTTCAGGCAAGCAGGTGCTGCCAATGTCATTAAAGACAGTGATGTCAATGAATAAAATCGATTTCGAATTTCCTGAAAGTATCATTCATGTTTCCTGCGTGCGTAACAGTGACTAAATAGATAATCGTGACGTAATTGTAAAGACATATAAAGAGTTATCAGATTAGAATAAAAACTACACCAGAATTCCGATGATGGTGAAAAAAATATAAAAGCCAATGATAAAGATGATAGTTACGATTAAAAATATGAATGAAAAAATAACATCGATTACAGGTTTCGATGATCGGATATTACAGGACTTTTTATAATATTATTACCATAATATAACTTGGAATTTTCAAAATTTATATATTATTTTAAATATGTTACCATAACATTGGTTTCCAATTTTGGCGGACAGATAACATACATATCTACTTCTGGTCTGGGAACATCAATTACAAGGAATGTAATTTGTATGCCATCTCTAGGTTTATGAGTATGGAGTTCTGGGTAAAAACTAGTAATATCTAGGTATATTACAATAACGATCTATTGCGATAATTGAACATAACACTGTCATTCACTGTGTATATGGTTATACAAGCTATATTTCTACCGGCTACTTGTACTTTGTAAGGCATGGCAATCCTAAATCCAATGTTAAGACAAATCTATACACTCATAAATAGGTAGCTATTTCATTTTATATTTTGCTATATTGTATATAGAATTGCTAATAGGTCATATGCTTAAATAATAAAATAAAATAATAATAAAAAAGCCTCTATTTGTTCTTTAAATAGTGGGTTACATAATGTTACCTTATTTCTAATTTAACTTAGATCTAAATCAAGAACCCCTTTGTGGTTAAAGGCCTCCTCCAAGGATGCCCAAATTTCTCTATTTTGAGCTGTTTGGCACCAGTTTGGACCTGTTTTTTTTAATCTTATCTTCCCATCGAGTGATTGGTTTTCCTCTTCTTCTTTTTCCCTGTAGGCTCACAGGTCATATAATTAATAGTTTGTTAAACAAAAGTTATATGTAAATGAAAACATTCAAGGGCTGTAATGGATTGAAAATGATTTAGATCGTTTAATTCCAAATATCTGGTTTGTTTACACACCACTTAATTCACTTGATTAGGTTCCTGATGCAGGCTGTCCATAATTGCAAATAGGCTTGATGCATGAAATTTGTATCATCAAACATGCTCTAATTTCCGGTATCTACTAAAATATTGTAATGAAAACAAGATCGCCAGTCGAATCGTCTAATAAGGCATCGTACGTGCTTGCTGTCTGTACCACCACAGACTACGGAATAGTGTAGGGTGTAATATATAAGTACAGATTAATTATAAGTTAGTGGCGACAAGTGAGACGTGACTTTGACCTGTTGGATTTATTGTTTCAATGAAATATCGCAGTTGGCCTGTTTGAAAATATCTTCTTTTAAAACTATATGATGTTTTAGAACGCACATCATATTGTTGAAAAAGATTGACGTACCTGTGTTCTCTTTTATTTACTCAGTCACCGGTGGTACCGCAACATGCAAAAATTATAATTTTTAGACAACACACGAAAATGAATTGTCTAACCGCTAGCCAACGTTATAAGCCGAGCCTACATCATATAGGTAGTCAAAAAGCAAGTGTTAGTCAACAAATAAGTACAAGGTAATGACCAGCTGATACCGAATCTGGGTCAAGTACTTAGAAATTAGTGGTCATCGGTGTTATTCCGCATATGTACACTTGTACAGTACCTGTTAGTAACTACTTCTTACCTCGCTCTCTATTATATAAAACTATAATATAATATATACTATAGTGCAAAAGTACCACCCATATGCAACTCATATTTGCCTGAAGTTCTGCGAGAGCGATGTATGAATCTGTTCAGAACTGTTAAATTTAAAATCGGTTTTATTTTGATGTTTATATTCTTATTTCTATTAAGTATTTTACTTTGACTTCAATGTACATAACCTTAATTTTAATTATGAATGTTACAATTGTTTTAACATCATATTTTGTATATTATTAGTTAATGTAATTGGTTCTACCGTATTAATTCATAAAATAATAAATAAAATAAAAAACATCTAAGGAGATTTTATTCAACACAAAATAATTTAATTTGGCGAGTGCTGTGAAGAGCCTTTCAAAGCCTTCAATAGCTTAAAACACGGTGTACGAGAGGCACGACAAGGCAGAATATTTTTTTAATGGTATGCTAGTATGCTCTATTCATAAAACATGCAATTCGCAATGTGTGAAAAAGTATTTTTTTTAAGTCCATCTCCATAAAATTAAACCATAAGCATAATTATAAATTTTAGCCGAACAGGATAACCTTTTAGATTTATATATATACTAACTATATATGGGCCGACGGCGGCGCAGCGGTGGCGCTCAGTCCCTTCTAACAATTATTACTTTCATGCATAATTAATTTAACTTAAATGTAGAAAGTACCTACAACGTTTACTAATATAGAACGGCGTATATCGTAGTCCCCTACTTTTTGTCCATCAGCAGTATGCAAGTTGATATGAGTCATTGATTCCTATTTAGGATAAGTGAATTTACATTCGCTGCTTCGGCACCGTTATTTTTGACAAGTTAACCACTACCTTTTACTTTTCGTTGCACGCGATGACGACACCTGAACCCCATAAAAAGTATAGCACGACAGGAACAAATAACATTTGTTAAAAGGTTGTAATCTGCTTTTGATCTCTTGAGTGTCTCAAAAGCTCATTGCCGCCTGTAATTACAAAAAAAAACATTTTTAGTGTTACTGATTTGTATGGCTATATAAATGAAGATTTGGTTGTTACCCTCTACTTCCCTATTTTCCCTACTTTTATATTATAGATACGAAAGTAACTCTGTCTGCCTGTCTGTCTGTCTGTTGCTCTTTCACGCCTAAATTACTGAACCGATTGAAATGAAATTTGGTACAGAGATAGTCTAGAGCCTGAGATAGGACATAAGCTACTTTTCAATCTGTGCATTTGTAATATATGCGAAAACTCTTAATTGGCCTTTCATACTTTAAATCATATCTTTATAATTGTATCTAGCCGTTAGTTTAATTAAATAATATAAAAAGAAAATTATTTAGTTGGTTCGAATAGTTATCAAATAAAAGTATAATATTACCTCAGTATACGGATTTCGAGCCTAATGTGGGAACCAGAGGTTCCAATAATTTTATAGTGTACTCAATAAGCCTGTTCTAAATTAATATTTTCATTTTCAACCCAGTCCAACTTACCATAAAGATCCAGTAAGTCAAACATTGAAAAATTGGCAGGTATATAAATGAACTCATCATTAATACCTATTTTTCCTTTTACTTAATCCTCAACTTGATGCATTCAATATAGCAAAAAACACAACAACAAATATAAAAACTTTAGACCCTAAATTCTCGGAATGAATGAAGTTAATAAATTAATAATAAGTGATCAACGTTCGGACCTCCTCACGATAAAGAAACGGCGACGATGAATGCTGCAAATTCCTAAATGATTCATGATAATAACCAAGTAACTGTGTTTTCTGACCATCCGAATCAGATACGCCAATTTATTTGATATTTACGAGTACTTCAATCAAATTACTTCGGAGAACATTTATTTTTTATTTAAATTTGATTTCGTCCTATGATACTATGGCTACATAAGCGGTATTTGGAAAATATATATTTAAGTCTTATTTTTCCTTGGATAACAAATTTCCTCCGTAGTTAATTATTATTTATGGTGCCTAATCAACCTAACGGGACCCCAACGTGATGCCTAATCTTAAATTATCGTTTTTTATTTTTGTCTGTCATTCACATTTACAACGTTAGTAGGATCAAAACTACGACCCCATCTAAGCTCAGACATATTGTACATCCGATATACAACATAAGTACATATATCAATACAATTAGTGACAATTAGCAGCGATCCGTCAGACCAACGACCCGCGCCGACATCCTGTGATGCGACAATACGATTAACAATATAACTAAACTGGAGCACTAGTCACTAACTGAAGCATCGGTTTGTCATTCATTCATCACTCGGTTATATTGTAAGGATTCTGTAAAATTGTATAATTATAGATGGATAGATAAACTCTTTATTGAAACAGCACAGAACAAAGGAAACTTAAAAAGTAAAACAAATCAAATTTAACAATATAGTAGTTTAACTAAATTTTACTGGCGTTAACAATGGGAATTGTCCGTTTTGAGAAAAACAGTGGATATGGTCCTTTTCTAAACTCTAATCACTTTATGTTAGTATAGATATTAGTTAAGAGCCTGGTAAGTCTATTGGAGCCAGTTCCGGTTGTTTAATTAAGTTGAAAATTGGCATGCCTGTCAAGTTCAAATGACGAGACAATATTTTATGGAGACAAAGAGTTGATCGGATGATAGAGACGGAAGGTAGGTAACGAAACTCTCAGTGACTAACAGTTGTATTATGGGTTTTTTGGCTCATTTTTATCAGCTTACTATACCTAATACGTACGTTATAAAAGCTTGCCTGGAAATTACATATTTCCACATAAAACTTATTTTCCCTTTTAGGGACTGCACGAGATAATTGCGTCCATGTTTTTTTTAGAGTCTCTTTCTACTTCTACTACGACGATGCTTGGCTTTATTCAATGGCTTTTTCCATGTAATCTACGCCATTAGAAGATCACTTTCAAAGTTTCAGTAGCGTCATTCTTTATGGAACCGATGCGAATAGCACTGTGACTCTTTTATAGTATACAAGAACCTATTTATAAAACATAATAGTATAATACATTAATAACGTTGCTAACCCTTGTATAAGCCGACATCGACACAGAAATCCAGGTATTCCAGATTGCCTAGGTGTTTGCGTAGGTGCTCGAGCCGAGCGCTAAAATAAGAGAAAAATTCGGACAACCATACGGACCGTTGAGTTTACTTCTAAATTTATACACATTTTATCGCCGTACCGCAATAAATGCTATGAAGCTTTTGTACACTGATCAAATTAAAAGAAATACAATTTAGTGCGACAAGGTATTTCAGTGTAGAGTTGGAGTTTATTGTACAACAATGATGAAAATAGAAAATCGGTCAAAGACCACGGCTGGAGGGAACATTAAACTTTTCATTGTACTTTTTATAGCGGCAGGCAGGAACGGAGATCAGGAATAAATTGGTTGAGCTTAGTGTAATGGCTAAATTAATTGGTTTACTCGTACCGCCAGTAATAGATAAACATTTGAGACACCTGCCAAGGAAGTTTACCATCCTTATTTGGTACGTACCTACTAGTTACTTATTTATGTAAGTGTTTAAAAAAAAAGTAAGCAAAACTGCACGCACGTCATCATACAATATTAGTTTAGATTAGAATAGGTAGAAAGCTAAACAAACCACAAACTACTTTCGTGACCACACCACACTACCTGCGACTAGTCCTCACAGTCACCAATAAGTGACTAACTCTGGGGAAGGACCACTAAGCCCTACCCGCGTCAATGAATTCTGAATAAAACACAAGTCAGATCATAAATCATAACCCTGAAAAGCACCGTGTCACAGTAACTCTTAACCTAAACTATATCCATCATTGCTCTATAAAATGGCACTTTTCATACTACGATTTAGTTCCAAGTGTGCAGCTGGATGACAATAAGTACGGGTAGGTACTAACTGTTAAGGTGCGATTTAATATAACAGGAAAATTAATAAATAAGGAAAATGCGCATTATTATTATAGGAAGGTTTAGGGCATTAACTTTCAATGTAATAAGGTCAAGATTATACATAACATGATATATGTTTTAGGTAAATAGTTAATACCCAGCTGGTACCAGGAAATTCGGGAATATAATAACGCGTCACAATCACATACATACTCGTAGAACCAACTGATCTAGGGAATCAGGAACTAGGAGGACCGTAGTCCTACAAACACCCAGACGCGAGACACACAGAGTGCGGGAATCGAACCCGTAACCTAACGCTTCACAGTCAGCTCAAAACCCTCTTACGCCAAAGAGGCCGCCAGAAACTTATTGAGTATCATACAGTACCTACTAATGAACACTTAGTTCGCATATACTAATATAAATCTACATCTAATACTCATCAAATGATATGAAAAGAAACTAGGTGAAGTAATGGTTTATGTTTGTCGAAGGAGGTGGCGCCAGCCAGGCTTCTATTGTCAGACTTGTTCAGGCAAGGGACATGGCTTATCGACTGCAATCAACCGATAACATCAGGGACCGACAGCTTAACGTACCCTCCGAAGCAAGGGGCGATGGCAATCAACAAATATCTCACCAGAACATGTCCCAGGTGCAGGGTTGCGGATCGAACCTGATCGTTGGATTGCATTGCAAAACGCACAATTAATCACGCAGCCGCCGTCTCTAGTGACTACTAAAAACTGGTGACACCAGGTGATCTGATTTTCTATAATCTGCCATGGTCGTCCCACTGCAGAGTAAAGGCCCCCTACCCTCCTTCCATTCCTCTCGGCTCACAGACTTTTGCGGCCAGTCCTTCCAGAAGACGTCCAGCTCGTCTCGCCATCTCCTTCTGTGCCTGCTGCGACGTCGTCTAGCATTGTATGGGCTCCACTCGGTTACAGGTTTTTCCCACAGCTTGTCCGACATGCGGCAGACGTGACCAGCGCAGTTCCAATTTAGGCTTGTGGCTTTCAGATCAACACCGGCGATCTAATTTATACTTTAACATTTTTCTTCTTGTTGTTATCTTGTCTTCAGAAATAAGTGAACAATCAACTCTTTAAAATATAACATTCACGATATAACTCCCTTTCGTGACTCATCCGAAGAGGGTTTGACCTAACGTCAGTTTTAAATAATTTCATAATATCGCTAAGTGAAACCGAAAACGTGTCATTTTGGATAATTCGCCCTTTGTCATCGATCACTTAACTCTCGTCATGTGTCATACATATATCATTCAGTATACCGATGTATGTTTCCATTATATTACTATGTTTATTTCATGAGTCACGGCAACCGCATGCGATACTTTTCATTACTTTTTTCGTAAATGGTACCTATAAACTCGCCTCGGTCGGTACCCATACTATATTATAAACTAATATACTATATTCTGTTCCTATTCCCTATCCACTTTTCCAGCTTTACGTTAATTCTAAGCTTCAATTCTACTATACTTTCTATCAAGCGTCACTGTGGCAGTCCATTAAACAAATTTCCAACAAAACGGAAGTTATTCCTAGATTTATCAAACATGTTCAAAACATCGTGAGGAATAATAGGCTTCACAAGCCGTCCATAACTGCTGAAAGTCACCGGATCGTAAATTGTTCGTGAGGTAGGACTTTGCGGTCAAAGTCCTACCTCACGAACAATTTACGATTCTCTTCTTTGATTGCAATTGCAATGAACTTTCATTTGATGTCCAGCATGGATAATACTGCGTAGAGCGCTTTACGCATTGTCCTAGATGAGCGACAAAACAAAGCGATGCGATGTGACGCTACTTAGTGCGAAAATATCAAGAAAATAGCTACGCTGTAGCGCAAATGTAGGCGTAGGCTCATTAAAAGTGCAGCTATTACTACATAATTTATTACTTGATATTTTTACTCTGTGACACGACGGCGACGCGTCGCTTCAAGTGGTACTCGATGTGTCGCGTAGTACAACTAGCTAGGGCAATGCATTAGGCACATGTCCAATACCTACCCATAGTACCAATTTTGCGTTCTAAATCTATATCAAACTTTAGAATAGGTTCAGCTACTGACAGTACAGCTACTTTTGTTGCTGACTGTACAGTCAGCAACAAAAGTAGCTACATAATAACTGCTATGGACTTTTAAGTACACTTCGAAATTGATAATCCGATTTCAGCACCTACAGGAAGTTCATAATAACCACGACATTATGGCTACAATAAATCAGTTTCAAATTTACAGTGGTTTTTTGTTAAAATGCGCAGTGACAGCGTTAAATGCTTTATAACTACCTGGAATATCCAAAAATAAAGTGCAGTTCCTTTGTCTATAGTCAACGTCCTCAAATAACAGTCTGCTGATGTTTTTGACGTCCAGTTGACGTGTGCAGGTGTTCAAATTAGTTGGGTATTTCGTTTGATGCTTCACAGAATTTGTTTTAATTACATATTTGCATACAAATAAGAGCTTTTTAAAACGGAATATCGCGCTACTCTATATTATAGCGTACAAAAGCGTGGTTTGTCAAACTAGGTTTTTGTTGCAAGTTATTTGGCAACATTTACTAAATCTAGCATCTTTAGTTGGCGTTGTTTGAAGTCTCCAGAGCGGTACAAACTTCACTTGGATGGGAAATGGTTGACCGTTTAGTGACATAACATCTAATTCCAGTATTGTTATCGATTGATAGTAGTCGTTAACCCGTGTTAGAACTTTTCGGCGGCGGCGGCCTGACAAACACAGATAACAAAGGACGATTCGAGTGTTAAAGCCTCTTATTCAACCATTCCAAATTAAAACCTTCCCGCCCTTTCATTCGTTCCCATTATGGACGTTCAGTCCTTTCTACACATTCACTCTACCAATCCTTTTCATTCTTTGACACTCTTCCAAAACTCTAACGAACCGACACGGTGCGTCGCTCCATCAAAAACATGAAATAAAATATAATCAGTGAATAACCATCAGTGTACCATCAACAATTAGCAAAAGGGGGCCCCCAACGACGCCTCCAAAGGAAGTTAAGTGCCGACCACCGGTGAGTTTTTTTCCAACCAATTTTCCTCTTCATAACCTCAACAACCCCTAGATACAGTCCACTCGTCTTAACATCATTTTTGGTCCTCGTCGAACCGGATTTCGACTTAGAATCGGTTTCCTATGCTCAAATCGTAAACTCGTTTCAACTTGTGAAAATTTTAGCGTCATCAAGCCGCCATATTTGCACACAACAACCAAATTGCAAAACCTATAATTCGAATTATTAGCATCATATCAACATATCGATCACAACGCATATCATATTTTGTGTTTAATTCATCAAACAAACTCAGTCATTCATTTTGTGTGAGGAACTTTGCAAAAAGTTGGTGTAAAAATACCTACACTTTGTATTTCACCGATCTGCGCACACGCGCTGGAGTTTAGGTAGGTTGGAAGTATTGACCTGTGTTCGTTCTGTGGGTGAGTCCAACTTCATATCGTGTCATTGGGAGAGTCCATTTAATCAAAACATTTGTGTTCGTGTATTCAATTTTGTGAAATTGAACATTAATTATCATTTCAATCGTTGTTTTATGTGTAACATGCGACACTTAATAATAACAGCTTATCGTGATAAATCATTAAACAATTGTGTTAATACTTACGTGTAACATACAGCGCCTAAGTAACTCAAGCAAAGATTGTGTTTGTTTGTGTGCCGACAAATTGCGTTTGTGTGCCGGCAATACGAACAAACCGAATCAAATTCGTCGATGTTCGTTCGATCATTTCATACGGTCATTCTCATAGTGTTTATGCTGTGACTTTTGACAAACAAGTGACAGTTTCGTGTTCGTTTCTGTTTGAAAACTATCAAACTCCATCGTAAAGTGTGTTTTATAAAAGTTTGCGCGATAATAAGTTAAGTTTAGGCGTAAAATTTCTGCTAAAAGTGATAACAACTATCAAATTTCAAAATGAGTGAGACCGTGATTGCGCATTGGGAGTCGAAACGCAGCCTGTCGCACAAGCGGCTCAGCGATGCACTTTTGTGTGCACGTAATTGTGAATCCGAACCGAAACTTATAACGCGGTTAGAGACATGGTGTTCCCGTTTAGACATTATCTTGGAGGGCTTTAACGATGCCCACATCAATTTGGTTTGTGAATTACAAAAGGCCGGTGTAGATGATAAAGAGTTGCAAGGGCAGTCCGTGTTCCAAGAGCAAGCTGATGACATGTATTTCGAAGTACTCGAAGCAAAACGTAAATACTTGAAAGAATCAAAAGTGGAGTTCGCTTCTCCTTCTCAACCGTGTCATCAACCCAAGCCAAAGACTAAACTTCCACCGATTAAATTACCTACATTCACAGGTGAGTTCAAAGATTTTCCGGGGTACATTGACCTCTTTAACACACTTGTTCATCAGCGAACAGATTTAACAAACATAGAAAAGTTTCAATACCTAATCACAACATTGTCCGGGGAACCCATAAATATAATTCGTGCTTTTCATGTGTCTGAGGCTAATTATATGAGCGCTTATGAAGCTTTAGTGAATCGATACAACAACAAAAGGTATTTAGCATTCATGTGTTGGGAACAAATTAATAATTTAAAGGCCATGCCTTCTGGTTCAGCCCAGAGCTTGCGGAACTTGCTTGATGTCTACGGTGAAAACATAGCGATGCTTAGTTCACTGGGATTACCAACTTCAGAATGGGACTTTGTGTTATTTCATTCATTGTTAACAAAATTAGATAAAGCATCTCGTGAAGCCTTTGAGTTGTCTAGCACAGGCAAAGATTTCCCAAGCTTTAATGAATTAAAATCATTTTTACTAGACCGATGCAGTGCACTAGAACGCTCATTATTCTCAAATGAGAATAACAAATCAGTAGTTCAGCAACAAAATAATTATCATAACAAGCGTGTGAATTCAACCAATCAACCAAAGTCAACACCAACAATGCTTTTGGTTCAATCAAACAATCAATCATGTGTTTTGTGTAAAGAAAGCCATGCTCTTTACTCATGTCCAAACTTCTTATCAAAGACCCCACAAGAAAGGTCTCAAGTGATTAAACAATTCAAATTGTGCTTCAATTGTTTGCGTTCCAATCATATAACAACAAATTGCAACTCAACTCACTCATGCAAGACATGCAATCAGCGACATAACAGTCTGTTGCATTTTCCTAAGAGGACAGAGACTGGTGGTCCTGTCAACCCCCAACATAAACAAGCAAGTGCTGCTTACCATCAAACATCTTCGTCATCCTACTCTAATGTCAAGGAAGGTGTGATCACTCCAGTTACATCATTGTCAAATATGTCTTCAGGTTCATCATCAGGTAGTCATTTTGTCATGCTTGCGACTGCAGAGGTGGAGGTAAAGGATGGCCAAGGTACTTTCCAAAAGGTGCGCATCCTGCTGGACCCAGGAAGTCAAAGTCACATTATTACCAAAACATGTGCCCGTCGTTTAGGCTTGTCCCAATACAAGACTCAAACACCTATGTCTGGAATTGGTGAGGTTCCTGCATGTTCTACAAGCAAAGTGTTTCTGGAAATTAGACCAGTTGGAAAAGTGGAACCCACATTCACAACGGAAGCAGTGACTTTAGACAAAATTTGTGGTAACATGCCCACCCATCCGGTGAATGTTCAAAACTTTGAACACTTAGCAAATCTGAAACTAGCTGATGAAAATTACCATTCTTCTCGTCCGGTGGATATCCTCATTGGTGGTGAGATATTCCCACAAATTTTAATACCAGGAAAAATTGACGGTGGACATCATGCTGCGACGGCTATCAATACAATATTTGGATTTATTCTTATGGGAAAAACGTTGACAAATTCATCATTCCCCACTCCTTTATCAATCAATCATGTGTCAGTGGACACCAACCTGGACATTGCGGTTCAGAAATTTTGGGAGTTAGACAACATACCTACTGGAGATAACAAGCAATCTCACTCCGTGGAAGATATTCAATGTGAAGATATATTTCAATCAACTCATAAACGGGATGTTGCTGGGCGATACATCGTTAACTTGCCCTTTCGTGATCAATCACCACCATCATTTGAAAAATCATACCCAATTGCGCTTCGTCGCTTCGTGCAGCTGGAAAAGCGCCTCCTGGCAAAACCGGCATTTCATGAAAAATATAAGCAACATGTCATGGATTATTTGTCGAGTGGGCAAATGGAGAGGGTACCTGCCAACGAGTGTCAGTCGTCGACTGCATATTACCTTGCTCATCACGCAGTTTTAAAATCGGACCGGGACTTGCGTGTAGTGTACGACGCAAGTGCCAAGGATAACAAAGGTCATTCATTGAACGACACTCTTCTGACAGGACCCAAGCTTCAAGCCGATATTACCAACATTCTTTTACGCTTTAGACTCCATGCCATCATGTTCACTGCTGATGTACGGCAAATGTACAGGCAGATTAGTGTTGCAGAGGAACATTGTGATTTCCAGCGGATCTTGTTCAGATGTTCCCCTGAAAAATCATTCAGAAAACTTAACCCATTTTTGGATCAAAATCACATTTTGCGGGTGGGGGGTAGGCTCTCTCAGTCAGATCTTAGCTACGAATCAAAACACCCAGCTTTGCTTCCTCGCAAGCATCGTTTGACACAACTTATCATTCAGTGTACTCACAACGAAAATTTTCATCCTGGTTTACAAACAATGCAGTTCTTACTACTTCAAAATTTTTGGATTTTGTCTCCAAGACGAGCAATTCGTCAAGTTTTATCAAATTGTTACCGTTGTTTTCGTGTAAAGCCCCATAATTTTGAACCTGAAATGGCAGATTTGCCACGTTCTCGTGTTACTCAGATCAAAGCATTCCAGTCTGTAGGTTGTGACTACGCTGGACCGTTTAACATAACTTTTCAACGTTATCGTGGTACGCGTTCTGTGAAGGCGTATCTGTGCTTATTTGTGTGCTTCGCTACCAAAGCAGTACATTTAGAACTTGCTTCTGACCTATCAACAGAAGCATTTTTAGCTGCCCTACGCAGGTTTGTAGCAAGACGTGGTCGGTGTAATGTGATCCACAGCGATTGTGGTTCGAATTTTAAGGGCGCACAGTCGCAACTGATAGACCTCATGCGCGCCGCGTGTGAAACGGAGCGTATTGAGTTTAAATTCAACCCACCAGGAGCACCTCACTTCGGAGGACTTTGGGAGGCGGGTGTTAAGTCCGTAAAAACACATTTGTATCGCGTTGTTGGCACACAAATTCTAACGTATGAGGAACTTAACACGCTTTTGACTCAAGTGGAGTCAATCCTGAACACAAGGCCCCTCTGTCCACTTAGCTCAGATCCTTCAGATGTTTCAGTTTTAACCCCAGGACATTTCTTAACATTAGCGCCTCTCACAACAGTGCCATCTCTTGATTATTCCAACATAAGCATGAACAGACTTACACGGTGGCAACTGTTGCAAAAAATGCACCAAGACTTTTGGTCTCGGTGGCATAGTGAGTATCTTACCACTTTATCACAGCGATTGAAATGGACTAAAGCATCACCTCCAGTAAACATTGATCAACTCGTTATCATAAAAAATGAAACTACTCACCCACTGCGATGGCATTTTGGTAGAATAATTAAACTACATCCTGGGCGTGACGGTATCCCTCGATCTGCCTCAGTCAGGACTGCACAAGGTGTTTTCGATCGACCTCTTGTGAAGTTGTGTCCTCTACCAAATAATGACTAGTTTGTGTAGACATCATTTCATAATTTTTTTTAATTTTTATTATTATTTTTGTGTGTGAAAATATAGCAATTATTCATTAAGTTCATTTCAAAACAGATCATTAAATCATAATAACACTTGACATCATTTTATAACAATTATCATATGTCAAGATTTTTGCATTGGTGGTTGTGAACAAATTTTAATGTGTTTTAGACTTTTCTGTCTCATCAATTCGCCAGCGGGGGGGAAGATAAATGTTAAAGCCTCTTATTCAACCATTCCAAATTAAAACCTTCCCGCCCTTTCATTCGTTCCCATTATGGACGTTCAGTCCTTTCTACACATTCACTCTACCAATCCTTTTCATTCTTTGACACTCTTCCAAAACTCTAACGAACCGACACGGTGCGTCGCTCCATCAAAAACATGAAATAAAATATAATCAGTGAATAACCATCAGTGTACCATCAACAATTAGCAAAAGGGGGCCCCCAACGACGCCTCCAAAGGAAGTTAAGTGCCGACCACCGGTGAGTTTTTTTCCAACCAATTTTCCTCTTCATAACCTCAACAACCCCTAGATACAGTCCACTCGTCTTAACATCGAGATCGATCGCTCGATCTTCATTAAACTTCATAATAATTCACGCAGCTGATTTCACCAGAAAGTACCATAGGTAAAAAAGTCGTAAAGATGTTCATCTGGAAGACAAGACAAGCGTTAATTTGAAATAAGACCCGTACTGTGCTACTTGTACTGTGCGAGCAATCATTGCACATCAACGTGATGCACCTACTAAATTAATTACATTAAACGTAGATAGGGCTGTCACCCCTTGATTCCTTGACTATTAGGGAGTTAATCAAGGACTTAGACAAAGATTGTCTCCTACTGAATACCTCATCATCGTCCTTTACAGCTTTACTACAGAGTGGGACAGTCGCTGTCGGGAATGGGTTTTCTTTTATAGCTGCATGCCTTCTGTCCTGAAAAGAAGTTTTTGATTTCTCTTATAACTGTTTAGTGGCATAAAATCTGAGCGTTACCCTGCTTCGGACGGAAGGCAAGCTAAACAGTCTATGAACCATGTCAGGAGCCCTCAGGCGGTCTGACACACTCTGACACCAGAAGCAGGCACACCTCATTCGAGAAATAACATCAAGTCGCACTCTCTCGTTAATTCTATATCTGTTTGATACCTTTTGTAAATCGTGAAAGATTAGCGGCCCTGCTGGTGCAGGTCTGTTATATACGACTTGCCAGGAAGGAGTGGGATGCGACTTGCTTGGACGCCGATGCGGATGGGTGTGACAGAATGCCATTTATATTCCCGTTTTAACAAAATGCCTTTTTAGGAGTTAGGTGTGGGCTATGTCATTTACTGAAAAATAGTAGCAAGAATAATTTTCCTCGATTCTACAATCGGTATTCAAACATGTGGAGTAATTTACTTAGGTACATATTGCCGTATGACAATGATGTCTGAGGTTACCTTGTTTGTCCAGTCGTAACTCTACCTAAAAATACATAATATTATAAATAATTGTATAATAACATAAAGTTAAAGTTATGAAAAACCAACCAGTAATTGAAATTCCATCTGAATGACGGCTGAATGCCATCGAAAATTGAGGAAATTTAGATTGACTGTGTGTGTGACTAATGGTATTCACCAAAGGGTTATTAGGTTAATTTAACTATTACATTCGCCTTTTGCAGCACAATCATCACAATGGCAAATTTGAGAACCTATACAGTGCAGTAATGATGCAGAACTGCAAGAGAATGGAATGCTTTGCCTTCGTCTGTGCTTCCCTCTAAATTTAACCCTGGGTTGTTCAAGTTGAGAGTGAATAGATACCTCTTAGGCAGCGTGCTTCACCTTCGGCCGCATCGTCACTTTCCATCGGGTAAACTTGTGGTCAAACACTCGCCTAGACGTAATAAAAAAAACTCTACTGCAGAACTGAATCTCAAAGCTAATTTGTATGCTCAACTTGTCATTGAACAAGTCAAGGGGCAGCCCTGAACATAAGCGTCTTGTCTGCTCATTTCTGATCGCATAAAACGTCTCAGAGTCGTAAAATCAGGGGTGAACGGTTCAATAAGTCCGCATATTGTCCTCGTACGAAGAAACATAATGACAACCAAATTAACCTTTATTATCAGCCTTTGATTTTTATGCTAAACAAGTGGGGAGCGAGCAGATGTTTTGCTCGATGGTAAGCTATTACCTTTGTTTATCGCAACTGCTCAAAGGTTCAGGAACAATACAGGTTTCTCAAGGAGTCACTACGGGGACGTAAAAGTAAAGGGCTTTAGGTAGCCGTGTTATTTACATCTACGAGTAGTATTAGGTACGGACTTTATCTAACAAGTATTGTAGAGTATGATTAGCTTAGCAAGTAGTTTAATTTATTAATTAATTTATACAATGTAATATATTTATACACTCTCCAGCTTAAAACCCCTGTCCACACATCCCACTGCTACGACCAGTCCTTTACGGTACAAGCTGTCCGTTTGTGGAATGCGCTGCCCGTGCCTATCACGCAAGCAAAATCTCTCCCAGTGTTCAAAACTATGGTTTATAAACATTATTTATCTATCTAAATAGTGTATATATTTTATTATAATCATGTGTGTAGTATATGATATATATGTGTATATTATTATTATTGTATTCATATTATTATTATTATTTTTATTATTTATTGAGTATAGTGTGTATGTGTATTATTAAAACATAAGTATTAAATGTATAAAATACTGTAAGTACGCCACCCACCCTACTATCGAAAAATGTTTTTTACTGTCCATCCAAAGGTTGTCTGGAAAAAATCGCTTTCAGCGATAAGACCGCCCATTGTACTACCCTTGTTTACCTATTGTAATTTTTCTGTCCTGTGTTTAATTTTGTTTCTGGTGTACAATAAAGAGTTTTTCTATTCTATTCTATTTTCTAATGTAGGTAAGATATGCCTTACATGTCATAGAAGATTAACAATACCAAATATGCTTAGGATAATTAAACTTGTATTAATAATAGAAAATACAAATAACATATGTAAGTATTTATTTTACCTCAGGATTTGAACTTGTAACCCCCCCCTTCCTTCTTTCTTTTCTACTCTCTCCCCTTTTTAAATACTCTATCTCATACTAAATTTTTCGAATTAATAAATATAATTAAACTTAAACTAATCTTAAACTAGAACTAATCGTCTCCCCCTACTCTCTTCTACTCTCTCCTACTAATAATAACGTTCAGTAATACTACATACTACAGTACAACTCCACTAACTCCGCACCTAACTCACTCTCCTCTATTCTACCTTACTTTACTTTACCTTGCTTTGTTTTACTTTACTTAATTTTACTTTGTTTTGGCCCGATGATCGTCTAGTAACCCTTCGTTGTGTTCCGCGTGTAGCAACCTAAATTCTTTGAATGTTCAGTATGGCTTCGCAATCCGTCAGTAGTCAATATCACATGAGATAAATAATTTGAATTTAGGTTTCGCTGAATTAATACCATTCGTTTTCTACCATTCCTAAATTATTATATGGCGTCCCTAAATAAACTCAACCTAATATTCTCGTTCCGTTCTACCTCTCATCAAATCCGTATTATCTAAATATCTGACAAAGTAGATCTTAATCCTAGCCCTTCGTTGTCCCATATATAACCTTTCATTCAAAATTATAAATTAATAATCGTCAACCTTTTATCAACTTTTCGTCAACCTTACATTTTTCGTAACTCATCAACCTTTCGCTCGACCTTAACCTTTGTAATTATCACGAGAGTCTATGATTAAAACTTCCATTCTGAATCTACGATCATGACAGCGGCTATGACTTAGAGCCCCGCCCCGCCCTAAGTTGTGAATTTCGTCGGACCAGACTTGGATATTCTCCACCGCTTGTCGGGATTAAGTACCGCCTCGCAGTTACGAAATCTCGACGGAAAGTATTTACTTTCATTTAATTTACTATGTTTGTCTATCTGTGGTCTTCCATCAAATTTCAATTCATCGTTCTATTATCCGTCACTCTCACAGGACAAATGACACTGACAACAGCTAACATCGCTCCATGACAATAAGCTTACTTGTCAAAGTCACCCGTCCGAACTCATTTAAACAGATGTGAAATCTTTATGTTACCGCTAGAAAATACCGTGAAACTCGCCTATTACTATAAGTCCAGTATATCTAAGCAAGGGAACTTCATAAAGAGGGACTTCTTTTCTTTTATCTAGAGAGTATTCACGGTTCGATCTCATTCATACCCGGTTTGTAAACAATCTCACAACCTCCATTCATGATTCAACGAGGATGAAGGGTTATCAGCGGACATAACCCCCGCCATGGTCGAATTTCCATCCTTCTTATCTAGTTCATGCGGTTCCTCAATCCCACTTACTTACTTTAGCAAAAGGGAAAGAGGCCCCAATATTTAGAGATGCAAAATCTCGCTAAACCTATCCTAGCTCTACCTACTAGGAGCAACTACATAATACATTAGGCTTTATTTACCCATCTGTACATACGCCTAGCTTATTTAGCTTAATATGGGACTATTGTCCAGGTTTCTATTTGTAGAATTATATTATGTGGTAAGAGGTCATATTTTTCCCCCGGTTGTAATAATACTGGTTTTATTTAGTTAGTATTTCAGAAGCATTGTTCTAAGGTTTAAGGATATTTTTCCTTTAGGTGTAGGTAACAACAATTATTTATTGTTTCAGGTTATTTCTCATTGGAAAACCTAGGAATTGTTTTAATTCCAGAAAGTGACAGTTCGTCTAGATAATTCTGCAACACTAAGATTCTAGTGTGGAGTTGTAGTTACTTTCCATATCTATTCATGGAAGAGTTCAACGATGGAACGATTCAAGTCAGAGGTAGGTCCCAGTTAGTGACTTTCGAAGAGCCTTATGGAGAATCTCACTCTTTTTTAGTCATAAGAAAATCCAGGGAAGGTAATAGGTCATTGCCCATAAGTAGTCAATCTAACAGAGACGAACTCATTCATATTTGTCGTTCGTTGTTTCTTGTAATTAATGTTAAGGACAGAATTATTCCTTTCGAACCATTTTTCTGGTGTAGTACTAGTTTTATTTAAATAGTATGTTAAGAAGCCTTGTTCTAAGGTTTGATGGTAGTTTCCATTAAGTATAATGTCAATTCTTTGTTGATTTCAGGTTATCTCTCTATCGGAGGATTTTTAGAAAGTTCTTCTAGATAATTCTGTAAACACTAGGAATTCTAGTGCCATAGTTAATACCATAACTATTGCATGGAAGGATTCAACATTGGAGCGATTCAAGTTGAAAGTAAGCCTCAGTTAGTGACTTTCGAAGAGCCTTATGGAGAATCTCACTCTTTTTTAGTCATAAGAAAATCCAGGGAAGGTAATAGGTCATTGCCCATAAGTAGCCAATCCAAAAGAGACAAACTTAGTCATATCTGTCGTCCATTGCCTTTGTGCAATTAATTAATCTTAAAATCAGAATTATTCTTTCCGAACCAAGCCTAAGTTAAATTATAGTTAATTTATCCAGATATTTACTATATTTATAAGCAGGTTACGTTTAACCTTGTAGTTTCATTCAGTAGTCCTAACTTATTGTGATTTAATTGATTCCTTTATCAGTTATGTTTAGTTTTCATCGTTCATTTTCTTTCCGTCACAAATTATATTAATTTCTTATTTGTTTTCCCAGATGTTTTCTTTATGAGTATGTAAAGTTATATTTAGGCTCTATAGCATTGTTATGATGGATAATAAAATAATTAAACCGTACTACAACTTCTTTCATTC